>OY757037.1:11031663-12231663 GCA_963582015.1 Xanthorhoe designata
ACTAAAAGCCATGACGGAGGCCTTTAGGCAGCCTAAAAACTCCGTCACCAGAGTTGGCCACTTGCTCATACGAACGAACGAAAGAACGAACTAAATAAACAAGTTGTTGGATCACCTTAAAAAATTAAAAAATCTTCTCAGTATTTGTTAATGCCCCTAGTTATTCATATTAACCAGAACTAGCCTCAGGCGTCTTGAAAATAGAACAAGAGTCGTACCGGTGTACTTTAAATTTATTCTCCATCCATTAATACGCGTCGACGGACAGACGTGATAGATTACCGCACACCTACTCGATGTCTGTATAGATAGGTATAGATTGAAATATTACTTATTTGCCTAGTGCAAGGCATATTGTCTTTTAGGGGTTTGGGTGTATTAAAGTTAATAAACACGTTTGATTGTAAAATGAAATTATAATAAATTTGACGACCTCTGTGGCGCAGTGAGTGAAGGCCCGCCTGAGACGCTGAGGTTGTAGGTTCGATCACCGCAATGGGACAAATGTTTATATGTTTTGCAGATATTTGTTCCGGGTCTGGGTGTTTAATGTATTTAGATACAAAATAATATGTATATAAGTGGTTTTTTAGTCATCTGGTTACCATAACAATTAGCTTGTTTAGATGGCGATGTGTTAAATGTCTAAGAAATTTATTATATAGGTACAGCCACCAGGTTCTTGTCTGATTCTTTCCCTGGTGTAGGGAGTCGCGTTGGAACAGGCATTAGAATCACCTAGCATGTAAAATGAAACTTAAGTGATCCTTGAGGTCCTACAAGAATAAATGATTTTTTCTTTCTTTTTTCTTTATTTCAGATCTTGACTATAAATCCGCAAACTTTTCACTCTAAAATCATCTACTAAACCCATATTAGATTCACCCACAAATCCGAGGCAATTTTTTATTTGTTACCAGCCATAACAGACCAAGCTTTTATCCTCACATTTCAATAGAGCTACGTTATTTTTTTTTGTGAAGGTGTGAGTTCCCTTTTTTACGATTGATTAGACATACGAGTGTTACTATTTTTATTACAAGTATACCTACTACCTACTTACTACAACTTAGGAAAGTTTTGGAATCGATGAAAAAATGTTTTAAAGCCCAAGTTTACTCAAATTACTTTAGACGATAAATGGGGGGAACTTCTCATTAATAAACTATCATTAAACCCGGCAACTTGAGTAAGTGACCCAACAAATTTACAAACTTTCACATTTCTAAAATTATTATGCTTTTGTCTTTTACATTTGTACATTATTGGCCGGTTTCAATATTAAACTTACGAATGATCGTAGATTGATCGCCATAGCAACTTTGTTTAGACACAAAAATGTAGGACACTATTTGACAGATTACAATATTACTATGGCGACAGATCCACGATTATTAGTAAGTTGAATATTGCAACCCGGCATAAGACAGTAAAAACACTGTTAAAGCAACAATAGTTATATATCTGACCGTTTTAATGGAACAATGCACACGAACAATGTACACCACGTTCACTTGTGTGGGACTAATGAACTTTCATGTTCAACTACTGCCAAGGTTTAAAATTGACTTTCCGCTGAAAAGTTTGTATTGTAGGTAGGTACTGGGTGATGAGACAGCCAGCTGACATGATACAATAATTTCAACTTTAAAAGCTTGGCGTGTGGATTTTAATAAACGTCACATAATTGACATCGTTTTTACGTTGTTTCACAAATAGTAACGTAGTAAAATACTTTGTTCTATTTTTTTATTATTGTCTCTAACAGCAATTTCAAGAAAAATATATTCAACTAATTGTTTTTTTATTACATTTGCTGGCCGTAGTATCAATATGGTTTTGATTGACAATTATAACGTCGTACAGCTGAATAAACACTAAAATAGCCTGAACTTACATAAACATACTTCAGAATAAAATAAAATGCTGTACCCGATTATTCAAATAATCCTAAATGCACCATGGGTTCTGTAAGTAATCTTGTTACACCCAGTGTAATTTTCAAAAATCCAATAGTTCTGAATTCATTTTAAAGTATAGTGCCTATTATTTAAAACAACTATACATACCTACATAAAAATACTTAAAGATATTTCATAATAAGTATGAATTTTTGAAAGTAAAATTGTTTCAATTTCAAAAAATCTCAAATACACAGCAAAACGTCAACAGAGCGGTAAACAGTTAACACTCGGAAACTACCGTACGTTTTTACTGCGGCCCCGACAAATTACAGGGGGAAGCAGCTGCGAGCTGTAAAAAGTTCTCACAGTGAAATAACATCTTCGCGCCACCTCTCTGAATACAATTATGACGTAAAGCAGCAAGCGTATACAGTTCAGAACAGTCACCACAATCAAGTATTTATGCAGCTCCGCGCATCTCATCTAAAAGGTGTAATAGGATTACAACTGGAACCAAGAACTTTAGAAATTGCCCCTTTCAGACCCCCAAATAGCACTTTTAGACTTACAAAAAGGGACTGAATAGTGTTTACGGAACAAGAATAGCGAGTATTTTTGATGAAAAACATCAAGTGGCAAGTTTTGTAAAATTCAACGGTGCCGGCGTGAAGCAAACTGCTATTTTTTCCGCCATCATGACATCTCCCCGTCGCGTCTTTCTGCATATTAAATACAAAAAGACAGAAAAAGTAATAAGATGTGTAAATAACGAAAAAACCCAGTCAGACTAGTTTCCAGTTGAATTCATATTTTGGAGTTATTTTTCATAATTACATTTAAATTTCTCGTGCTTCTTCAAAGGCTCCATGTTAATACATGCTCACATTCACAAAAAAAATAACTTTGTTTCAAAAATTTGGATAGTAGCTTTATAACACCCAGTATTCCCTCTTCACCGCAACGACGATTTAAATGCTGGAAGTGACTAAATTACTCACAGAATCTAAGCTGAAAGTTGAATAGATGAGAGCGGTTATCACAAATTATTTAACTGCAACATTCGGCACAAGGCCAACTGAGTGTTCGTTGGATTTCACTGAACTATTCAGGTCGAGAAAACCGCAGTAGCTCACTTGTTCACAGCTTTTACTTGTACTCGAGCTAAAAGTAGTGACAGGATAGCTTGAACTGCATCAACCTCTAATAGTATCACAAAAATAATTAAGAAAGTAAGTAAGTTCGTATGAGCAAGTGGCCAGCCCTGGTGACGGAGTTTTTAGGCCGCCTTAAGGCCTCCGTCATGGCTTAACGACTTTAAAAGCCGGGACCGACAATTTAACGTGCTCTCCGAAACACGGAAGCGCTCAAATGTTAATGCCACTTGCGGTCACCCATCCAAGTTGTAACCGCTCAGAACGTTGCTTAACTTCGACAATCTATCAAGAACGTCTTAGCAAGCTTCGCCAAAATTGAGAATGTTACATACAATACAATTAACTTAAGATATACAAATTAATCCTGGGACTGTGAAATTTGATTATCGTGAATTTGCATGTTCTAAGGTTTATTATCTAGCTAGATTAAGAAATTTAAACTGTAAAATATACTCGTACAAATAGAACTGTAAAATGTTGATAGCTTATTTCACGGTTACAATATTTAGGACTCTGAATTCAGTTTTTTAGTATCTTATTGTACACATAGCTGCTGGGCAAAGGTATCTCCAAAAATTCTGCACTAATCTCTGTCTTTGGTGATCTTCCACCACTTCTCAAACCCACGATCGTCCCGACGTTTCTGTATAAATTAGACTTTCTAGACTAATTTATACAGAAACATGAGTGGCAATTCTGAGTGTCGCAAAAGCTAAACTAAGCTAACTAAAATTGTTGCCGTCCCTTTCATAGCGATGGGAATAAAAAGGATGGCAACAATTTTAGTTAGCTTAGGTTAGCTTTTGCGACACTCAGAATTGCCCCCATGGTTTGTATTATTTAATTCACATTGTATTTAATTTTAAACCATTTACAATCACTAATAGTCATCCATAACATTTCAACGGCAAAATAAGTGTACCTTATAACATCGTAAATGTTCTGAAATGCAACAAAAGTAATGTTTTCTACTTTTAAACAAAACATTTGACTTTTTCCTACAGGGTGAGGCATGAATGACGTTTTTAAATTAACACACGTGTTGAGCTAGTTATAGCAACTGTGAAAAATAGCATTATTTAGAATTGAGACGTACACAGACAGAAACAAAGGTTGGCTCATCCTTTACGAGTGGTACAAGGTACGTGCCAGTTTCTTTACGGCCGCCCTTACACGGAACATAATTTATTTTTAATCTTATTGCTCACGTTTCAGCTCACGTAATGCTGTCGACATAAAAGCTCACCGCGCACAAATTGGAAAATGCTCATGTCGCTTTGCTTGTATTACTTGTAATCAATATGAACGACCGTTCAATGTGCTGAAAACGGCTGGAGAAAAGACTGCTTATTTTTTAAATCGACTGCATAAAATAGATTTTTGCCACGTTTACCTCAATATTGCTTCGGTGATATCGGATTCAGACAAATTATCTAGATCAGTTGAACTATTTGTAGATCGTCTGATGTTAATCGAAATCGAATGTTGCCCAGAATACTCATGCATATTTTCTTAAAAATCGAAATAAATAGGGGCTATTCTTATTTGCACTCTGTAGCTCTCATTTTGTCAATAAACACATCGAGACCTGAAATCGAACTATAAATATTTTCTTACTTTTGTATTTTCCATTCTTATTTATTTCAAAATAACACTTAATAGTAATAGTAATATTAACACTAGAATATTAAAAACAAGTACCAATACATATATGCATACTTGATTAGTCCTAAAGATAAAATGTAACGTAAAAAGTTCATATACGAGACGGAAGAAAGTAGACCAAAGTTATAAAAGAGAAACAACCATAAAATTTAAAATAAATTCAGCTATACCTCATACAATTGTTTTTGTTTTGAGGCAAGTTTCATACAAAATAGATGTTTGAAGCTGCACACCGTCGGTCCCGGGCGTAGTACTTACTTCGCCACGAGTTGGCCAACTTCGACAAACTTACCATTGAGTTATAGATTCCCAACTGCGTCCCAAATTCTTATTTGTTTGCTTCGCTTTGCCGTAAACAAAGATGTTTCTGATGTGTTTTATTGTTCTTATATAACATGAGACATGACGACAGGTGGAGAATACTGGAATATACTCAGCCAGCAACCGTGGTCCGCAACAGTGGTCGATGACATCGTACCATAAAACAACGAGTATTGTAACATCATTAGTAAATACAAACGTTATAGAAATATTCGAACACCGCACTGCTATTTATTGCCCTCGTAAATATGCTGTAATTATTGGTCCACGGCAAACACTAACAGCAAAAACAATTTCCGAAATTCAATTACCTACTCATAACAAACGAGTAGGTACTCTTCATTTAGCAGGCCGTTGCCATTTTTGTAGCATTATGCGGTTTCTGTACATTTCACTGTAAAAAACAAACAGAGTAAACCCATCTGGGACTGTGCGGGAACAACCATTCACAGTTGCACTGCTGAAAGTAGGTCAAGTTTTTGTATTGCCGTTCATACGTGCGTGATCCACTATCTTAGGAGATTTGAGGATGTAATCAGGTTGCTGATGATGCTGAAATACGAGTATTTATCCTGAAAAATCGACTTGACTTATAAGGAAAGTAAACAACGCCACAATATTATTTTTCTTGTTTAGTTAATAGGTTGAGACTTTGGAACTATTTTCTTTGAAACCGTTAGTTTTTGACTTTTATAGTTGCTGGTCTGTCTCAAAATGTATGTATTTCTAAACGCTTTTGACTTAAAAGAAAAGTAAACAACGCCACAAGATTATTATTCTTGTATAGTTAATAGGTTGAGACTTTGGAACTATTTTCTTTGAAACCGTTAGTTTTTGACTTTTATAGTTGCTGGTCTGTCTCAAAATGTATGTATTTCTAAACGCTTACGTACCGTTAAGCTCACTAAAAATTAGCACTATATTTAATACCATTTTTGAAGCTATCCTTAAATTGGATATTCTATTATTATTTTAAGTTACAATATGTACCAGTTAAGCAGGTAAAACCGGCACTACATCTAAGACCAGCCTGCCGAGATGAGGCCGATAGCGTCCTCCCATAAAAAGCCGGAATGTAGGACGCCACCGTCACCTTCCCCTACTTTATAGATGTCCCCTAAATCGTAGTTTATGTCCTTTAGACGCAGAGGGCATAAATTTGCGCAGATGGTATTATTAATTATCTTTTTACAGCCATGGTTCAGCATCTCTGCAAGCAATAACACATGAATAAGGGAACGCTTCAAGTACATTGGAAGGGTAATCACGTTTATTCCTTTACACTTAACGAAAAAGAGTTGAGTTATAAGTTTATGGTGTAAATCTGTGTATTAATGTATCTATATATTTATAAATGTCTAATGCAAGTAGCTTCTAAACTGATTAACCGATTTTGATTTTGTTTTGTTTGTTTGAAAGGTGTATTCATCGAAAGTGTTTAAAAAAACCTGATTAATAGCTGTTTAGAATTTATCAGCTCTTTCCTGTTTATGAAGGGATATTTCAAGAGTTATCCAATCCATAAATAACATTTTATTTTAATATTGAATTTGCAAGTCTCTACCTAAATCTCTTAATTAAAACATTTCATTATCAAAAAATGATTATTTAAGATAGCCCTAGATCATGTCAAAAAATTTGCCATTTGTTTGAACCTCTAGATATGACCTATTAGAATCCAGAACGATCAGTCTCCGTTCAAACTGGAACAGGTATATATCAAACCTATGATATATTGATATAATTATGATGTCAGCCGGCCTCAAATCATCTGACCGAATAAGACTGTCATGTCAAGTTTCTCCAAGTTTCAATTAAATCGATATCTATTTCCGTCACTGATACGTGCGTGATCCACTATCTCACAAGATACCGTCCAATCGTAAAAAGCTCAATGTAGGTCGCTGGCGTCACCTTGCCCCAACTTTATGGACATCCTCTCGACTACAATTTATGCCTTTTGTCTGCTCCTCAAAACCCTGTATTGATTATTGGCAATGTGTGGGAGCCTTTTCAATGTGACTTTTATAGAAGTTCTAACAAACGTAACGTCTGAAAATACCTATCATACTAGATTTTATTCACGATTTCGTTTGCGTGGAGCTAAATCCCCATAGGTGCTTTTCGCTCATGGTTTGTTTTACTTGGAGCTATATAATTTCTGTTTTGATATGGAATATTTCACTTTGCATAAGTATTTAGGTTTACGAACCGCATGCTTTCAAGGCAAGAAATCGTTAAATGTATAGTTGACTTTCTATTTTATCAATAGAATCAAAAGTAAAATATATCAAGTAAATACATCAAGTAAAAACAAATTCTTAGTTATAAATCGCACTTAAGTAAATGTGTTTTTTTACAGTGGATATGAGTTATGGGTCTTATTATGATATGACTAATTAACTATTTTCGGATACACTTATGCATTAATCATGAACGAAGTAGCCAAAGTTCATGGCATCAATTCATTAGAGAGCATAAGAGTATTTTCACTTACATCGTGACTTGGAATGAGTTTTTTCAAATGTTGGGACAACACGAGCGAAGCAATGAGCTATTGTAGGAATAACTACGCTTTCTGTATTTTTACAAGAACTTCTAAATGTCAGAACAACGCAAGCGAAGCCAAGAACTACGTGTAGCAAGTCAGTTCAAGGATACAATTCAAATTTCATGTATTTACCGCATCACGCACTAAGTTAGTCGAGGTCTTAGCTTGATTCTGTCTACCTTTGCCAAAACACTAGTCCTAGATAATCCCTAACTTATGATAAGGCTTATGTTTATGCGACTTGAGCAGAAGTTACAGCCTTTGTATTGTCCAAGACCTGGATTCTTGTTTTGAGTACGATATAATAATATGCTGTTAGAAAAAGGTATTAGAAAAAACATGTCACTTCTTGGAACAAAACAACTATTTTTACCTTTACCTTTTTTACCTAAAATATAAAATGAGATAAATAATAAGAACATGAAAATGGTCGGATTAGCACTATTTTTTGTTTTGAAAATGTTCGTCATCTTTCTGCTATTTTTACATGCATTTCTATCAACATTTATTTCTTTTTCTTCCTATCATACAATATTTTTCCTTAAACTGCTGATAAAGCTTTAACTGTATATAATTAATTGTTTTACCTTCACTGCTATAAGTATTTGATTTGTGCACATAAAAGTTAAACATTAATCATCGGAAATGCCATTAATAAAAGTTCTGTACCTACTGGGATTTGTACCCACTAATAGAATATTATAATACCTCTGACTACCTTTGCTAAAACATGACACAGCGTGGGTCCAAATGGCACAGGACCGTGATGAGTGGAGAGACCAAGGGGAGGACTTTGCCCAGCAGTGGGACACAATGGGCTAATAATAATAATAATATACCTCTGACTAAGCCTACACAATTCACCAACATTCTTTGAAAAAATCTAAAGTTATTTATTTCTGTTTAAAGTTAATTTAGACAAAGCCGCTTTACTTTACTAATGAACTTAATTAGACTTGTTATTTTATACTTTTGAGTCCTGAAATAAACAAGGTAAATTTCTAGTAAACTGTGAAAGCATAAAAGGTGCAATGATGGAGACGCTTATCGATCCGTAGGTCTTGTGGACTCGAACCTTTGAAGAGCGTCAAAAGGACAAGCATTCAAAATGTAGAGTGGTAGTAACTTTAAATGGTAAGGAAAAGATTATTGTAATTTTTTTAGAATAATCTTACAAGGGGGAAAAAACCAACATCTCCAACTACCGACCTATTAGTTTAGTGTCGCATTTGTACAAGGCGTTTATTAAAGCTATACAGAATCGTATTGCAGGCAAGCTTGACCAACACCAACCCCCCGAACAAGCAGGCTTTCGTCCCGGATTTTCAACCTCAGACCATTTACAAACCCTTAACCAAGTTATTGAAAAGTTTACAGAGTACCACAAACCTCTCTACATAGCATTTGTAGACTATGCAAAAGCATTTGATAGTATAAAACATTCCGCAATATTTAGGGCTTTAGAAAACCAGAACATCGATCAAACCTACATTAAAATTCTTAAAACAGTTTATAATAATAGCACAGCTAACATTAAATTAAATTCCACAGGTCCAACATTTAATATAGAAAAAGGGGTAAAACAAGGCGACCCACTCTCTCCCATTTTGTTTACCTCAGTTCTCCAAGAAGTCTTTAAAACTCTCTCCGCGACTTGGACAACAAAGGGCATTAACGTCGGTGGCAAGCGCCTAACCAACTTACGTTTTGCGGACGACATTGTCCTTTTTGCCCCAACAGCACACGAACTGCAGGAGATGCTGCAGGAACTGAGCATAGCAAGTCTTGAGGTTGGACTTCTGATGAACCGGTCGAAGACTAAGGTCATGTCAAATAGCACGAGACGTAGGGTCGTGGTAGATGAGCAGGATATACAATATTATGTTGACGAGTACATTTACTTGGGCCAGTTAGCGAGCTTCGAAAACAGGCAGGACAAGGAGATCGGTCGAAGGATCGAAAATGCCTGGAAGAGCTACTGGTCCATGAAGACGCACATGAAAGGTGACCTTCCTTTAACACTGAAGCGTAAACTCGTCGACATGTGTATTTTGCCCGTCCTAACCTACGGTGCGCAGACATGGTCTTTGACTGAGATTCAGAAGTCCAAACTGAAGATCTGCCAGAGGGCAATGGAACGCAGCATACTCGGATACAAACGTATCGACCGAGTACGCAACACCATGCTGCGTTCACTTACCGGCATCGTAGATGTCGGTAACAAAACTGCCAGGCTCAAGTGGGACTGGGCTGGCCACGTAGGCCGCATGCAACCAGAAAGATGGGCTCATTTGTCAACGTCTTGGGTTCCAGACGATGGAAGGCGGCGTAGGGGTCGACCGAGGAAGCGTTGGCGGGACGATGTCGTCACCTTTGACGAAGGATGGTGGGACTCGGCAAAGGATAGAGACGGTTGGAAGAGTTTGGGGGAGACCTTTGCCCAGCAGTGGGACGAGACAGGTTGATAAAAAAAAAAAAAAAAAAAAAAAAAAAAAAATCTTACAAGATTTAAAGAATTCATTCATTTAATTTTAAATTTGCTTAAAAGATCTGCCGTAACATATCAAGCAATCTTTCGTGATCGAATGTCAAATCCTATAGGTACATTTTATTATGTTTTTATTCTAGCGCGATTGTAAAAATGTAACATAAATAAAGGAGGCTGATGATACCATTATTTAGTATATCATTTTTGGCTTTATAGCTTACAAATATACTTTTTCAAAATGTTATTAATTTAGTTAGTGGACTAAATTCATACCACCGTTTAACCGGATCCTTCAATCAGCATCGTTTATTAACTAAATCGCCAATTTATAATTGTGAAAGAAAAACTTTAATTATTCTTAGTTGCCAAAACTGATTTTAGTGCGAATGTAATGGTATCGAACAGCACCCAAAATCAGCACCCAATATCGTTTCGGAAAATGTATATGCGATTTGACTTGAGCTTTCAACGCCGAAGGAAAACATCCTTAAGAAACCTAAATCCTAGTTGGCTGCAGACAATAACCTTCTTGTTTTAGGTGCTTGGCAAACCAACTCCATCTCGAACAATGTCATAATGTCACTACAGTATCAGTATGAGTTGGCCACTTGCTCATACGAACGAACGAACGAACTACAGTATCCGATTGAGTTTAGGACGTAGGACGTTACATCTCTATCTCTATCTCTAGAATGTATAATGAACACATTGTTTCAATAAATGTTCTAATAACAGAGCTATCAAGGATGCGACCAGCGTTATTGCATTAGTACGGCCGTCATCATGCGATGCTAATTGGCCCGAGTAGTCAGGAGGCTTCACACACACGCTGTGCCCTGTGGAGCGTGTACTGAATTGTTTAATTGTTGTGTTTACAGAACAGTTAATTATCTTGGAAACAATATTAAGATAACTTTTAAATAAAATCAGCCAAGTGCGAGTCGGACTGTCGGTAGGTTGTTATTTCATATTCTGTGAATATTTCAAGCGTCTACCTGTTTCCGTTATTAATATCGAGATTCTAATGTAGTATTATAAATAAATAGATGCACGCCCGAATTCGAATGCACGACTTCGGATCGAAAGTCGAGGGACTAATCCACTTTGCCATCACGGCTCAAGTCAAGCTAAGACAATAATACTCTCTTATTGAGATTAATAGAACGTATAATAATTGTATAACTTCAAATGTAATTTTAAGTATGAATTGCAAAATATACAAACAAAGGAAAAACTAATTTGTCACTTATATTTTATCTTATATTAACTCAAAAGATAAGTGGCAAATCAACTGTTATAAAAATAACGCAATTTGGGGTATCTAGGAATACAGAAAAGACATTCTAAATGCATGTACCGAACTTCGAAAACAACAAAAATAAACATCGAAGGCTTTATGAAAACTGACCAAACTGGTTTCCTAGTTTAGATGGAACAGGTCAGCCGGCTCAGCGAGGGACGACACGTAGCCTTTACGAAATTATCTGCCCCGGGAGACGGCGCCTCGGGCAGCTTCGAAAATATAAAACGAAAACATGGCACGCCTATCTAAGCCGTGGCCTGATCTGACGCCGACGGGGACTGTTCTTTCCACTTTTGAGTTTTATGCGGTTGTAACTTACGTACGTTGCGTGTTATATTGTATGTAATTGTAACACAGTTCAAAAAATAAATTATATGCCATCGTTTTCAATGTATATCCAAAACAATGTAACTGTTCCTGAAACAGTTTGACTTGATTTGATTGAAATGTCGATACCGTCATGGACTTTGTTTTCCATCTATTCAGCTATTGTAGTGATTTGAACTAAGTTTTGACAATGATGACAAACTATTTTAGATTCTAAAGATTGGGATTGTGTATAAAATTAATATGGAATGCCTAAACCTCTTGCAATCCCTATGAAACTTATTTAGCAGTTTCAGTTTCAAAGCTTAATCAAGAAGGGTTGAATGTAACGAAAAACATGAACTTTGGTAGTTATGAAGCTTTGGAATTTTGAGCTAAACTATGACGAAAATTCTACAAGTTTCATCATTTTGGGCCATAACCTGAAATGGTCAACTTTTGTTATCGATAGAATCATTCAAAAGCAGTGACTGCTCCAAAATTCAAACCAATCACTAGGGTATAGCGTGGCGAGTTGAAATGTATTAGAATCTTCACAATGTCAAATGTCAATTAATCAGTGACCAAGTCGTTCATAACCTTCATGGCACTAAGTTTACCTACCCATATCACACATGAGCACCACCTCCTTTGTCTTCCTAGGAAGGCACCACACAGGGTGTGTCAGTGAACGCGTTACGACACTACGCTTAACGTAGGCCTCTAGCTAGACAAATCTTGTTTTCTTACCACAAAATATAAAATTAAATATTCTTGCAATAACATTGTGTTAACAAAATTATTTTAATACTAAGTATAACCTAATTAGAATTAAGTGGAGTTCCCGCTTAGTTAGTTTAATTAAATTATGCGGTGTCACCAACGAATTACTCGTATATTTTTCTTCGTATTATATCAGGAAAAGCAGCTCCAGTTTTGTGACATTTCACTTTGATGTTATCATCATACGCACATGCAATGCTTTTAAATCTGAAGCAGAATTAGGGGCTTTTTGACGGGAATTCAAGATGGCGTGTTGTCTCTTTTGTTTTATTTTCCGAAATTTGTGTTTTGGCGAATGTTAATATGTAATAATGGTGGATTATTAACTGTTAAGTGTTCGTGAACGTACATAAGTGTAGGCAAATGAAACAAAACTGTATATCATTGCATTTCGAGTTCTCTCAAAAAGTCCATGTAAAAAGCTGCAGTAAAGAACCCACATCTTTACTGACGCTGACTATGACTTTGACTCGACCTTGACGAAACAAAAATATATACACATACACATGGTAGTGGCTAAATGCGTGGCAAAAGCCGGCGAAGCCAAAATAAAGAAGAAGAAGAAGCAGAATTATGTGGGAAAATAATCTGATGAATAAGTTAATGTAAAATAAGTACGATACTAATGTATCGTATGTATGTATGTGATGACCTAATGGTCATCATTATGATCAGTCTATCGGATCTACAATATTTGATTGCAAAAGCACAAATTAATAAAAAATGTAGAGATACGTGCACATTGATAAAAATATCATTATTAATAAGATCGTTGTCTTAGACATAGTGATGTTATTCGCTAGTGAAACGGTATCTACTCGTACTATGGCCCGATTATGTGGGTTAAGTGCCTATGGAGAATCGGTAAGCCTTTAATCTTCTTATATCATTTTGATCTTAGGCTCAGATCACACACTTAATCTCATATTGTAATGAAGGCTGAAACTGAGCTTTAAACTTTCTAGTTTTATTAAAAAAATCCTACACATAACAACACCTGCCCCCCCTAATCAAGTTACATTAACAATCTAAATTATGATAGAAATACAATAGAAGCGTTTGTCACTTATTGACAGGCTCTGATTTACCCTCAGAGTAATTGACGTTTGTCACACTATTAACTTTATCGTTGATTCTCTTCGTTTGAATAATTAGTTTTAGCACAGTATTATGAAATGTTATGGTATCCCGTAACCTTCTCACATCTTAACCTACTTATCTATTAAAACTTGGAGCAGATATAGTCCATGACCCGGAATAGCATTAAGCCATTTTATAACAGGGTAACACGCAAATGAAGCCGTAGCCGGAAACTAGTCGTTTATAAACACGTTTTACAATTCTAAAAACACTATAAAATTATTCAAAAGATTCTTTAGCGTCATGGCCCATAAAAGTTTAACAAATAGTTGAAAAAACTGCTCTAATTTGTAGTAAAATGTAGTTGTACGACACCGCCACGCGATATTAAAACTATAAAGCGGCCGACCGAATCCCAGCCCGCAGTCCCCGGGTCCCGACCCAACTTTCTTTTGTTTTTCGCTTTCTTTTATTTAGCACTTTGATTTTTATTACACCTATAAACCTTTATCGAGTGTTTCGAAAACTTTGTTTTTCACCTTTTCACCGCCTGAGGGTTCACGTAATACGCAAGCTAGAGAGTCTCTAATTGTCCGCTTTTCAACTGAATAAAAGCGGAACAAATAAGAGAATAATATTCAAATGGAATATGGAAAAGTACTGTACGTTCTTACGAGTGGTATGTGTTTATGGGAGCCCGCGGGGACTCACATGTTGAACTTCCCAGAGAGTAAGTACACCTAAGCAAGATGTGGGTGAGCATAAAATGACTAAGATATCGCTCTCAGGAGACATAGACAGACGTAAAAGTTGGAATGGCTGCTCATATGAAAATAATCAAGTGGGATCAATATACGCGAGGTGAGCATCGATTGTAGTATCCAGTACTGAGTTATATTTGTGGTGGAGGGCACAAGCTAAGGGAAGCCTATATCCAACAGTGGATGATGATGATGATGAGTTATATTTTATAATTTTTTTTGTTATTTTATATCGAATTATTTTATGTGAATTGCATTGCATTAGGATTATCCTGTAAACAATTTTGTAAGTGGAAATAAATAAATAAATTTCGCAGTATCGATTTAGTCACGATAATGTAGATAATAGATTAAGTTGTAAAAGTCACAAGATGTAAAAAATAGTCTCATAATCTATGACGTGAGAATTAAGAATGTAAAATCAACAAGAAACTATTTTAAGTAAGTATTTATTTTGAATTTTATATGACTATTTAACATTTTATTTTCGATCTCTTTTGATGTAGGTTTGACTCTTTTGACTGAGAAGTAAGAGTTCAATGCCAGGGACAATCGTTTTGAAATAAATGTTTGTATTCTGAATGTGAATGTTGTAGGTACTTACCAACCATCATATGAAAAAAATATTACAAAAAACTCGTAAAATATATTAATCATATAATTAAGTATGTTTGTACATATAACTAGTAAAATAAATTATTTTTGTGATAGAGGTAATAATAGTTATCACAAAAATAATTTATTTTTTACTGGGCAAAGACCTCCCACTCTTTTCAGACTTCACGATCACTACCCTCGAATCTGTCAAAATATGAGTTCATTCGGGACGAAACAAATGAATGGCTATGATTGGTCCTTTAAAATATTTGTAGGTGAACAAAAATAATTAGTACTTACGCTTAATATTAAAAACCTATCGAATAAACCCCAAACCGACACTTGTAACTTATTAAAGCAAATAACATTTCGTTTCGGGCTACTTAGAATTTAATTTCATTGTTCAATAACAAACAAGGGAAGTTTGTTCATAATTCGGACTTTCCTCTTGAACGAACAAAAGATTTGTACTTGAAAAGTTCAAATTCAAATTCAAATTTATTTATTAATTGCGATAACGGGTACAGATAGTTAAAGTTAAGTGCAAATATTGTATTAGGGTCCTCCATCATCAGCTTATCAGCATGCAACATTTTACAACATACAAATACAATAATTAATTAAAATACAAGATTACATTTTTGAATTGAGTGATGTCAAAAATTTATAATAATAATTAAGAAATACAATAATCTTTTAAAATCTATCATTGAAGAACTCGGCAACGCTATAATATACCTTTTCTTGTAGGATTTTTTTTAGTGTCAATTTAAAAATATTGTCTGACATTGTCTCTAGTAAGGATCTTGGTAGGTGACTGTAGATCTTTGGTGCCATACAGAGTATGCTTTTTTCGAGCAAGGACGTTTTGTATAGAGGACATGTTAGTTTATTATTTCGACGCTCACCTTTAAAAGAAATATAGAGATGTCGGTTACTCCTGACAAACTGTGCCACTTCAAAAATGTATATGCAAGGAAGAGTTAAGATTTTTAGGCTTCTGAAATGTGGTTTACAGCTTTCGATCTGTTTCAGTTTACAAATAGCCCTAATGCATTTCTTCTGTGCCTTAAAAACAATTTCTTTGTCTGTCGAATTTCCCCAGAACATGACACCATACCTAAGAAGTGATGCCACATGCCCGTGATACGCAGTTAAGAGCGTAGACGTACTCGCAG
The DNA here is from genome assembly GCA_963582015.1 of Xanthorhoe designata. NCBI lineage: Eukaryota > Metazoa > Arthropoda > Insecta > Lepidoptera > Geometridae > Xanthorhoe > Xanthorhoe designata. Next base: position 11,047,755 of record OY757037.1, read on the forward strand.
TCTTTGACAGCATGTATAACGCATATGAGAAGCTGTTGATTTTTGAACACAGAGCTTCTATATGACATTTCCAATTTAAGGAAGAGTCAATATTTAAACCTAAGAATTTAGTCATGTCAATTTCGTTTATTTTATGTCCAGAATAGTTAATGTCAATATTAGATATTTTAATTGCTCGATTTCTAAATATCATTACATTTGTTTTAGTAAGATTAATTTTTAAATTATTGCATGTCAGCCAATTTATTATATTATGTAATGTATCGTTTATGTCATGTGTTAGGGACGCTTTATCAGATCCTGTGAAAAGGATGGTGCTGTCATCTGCAAAAATAGTCATACTGTGGTTTGTTATTTTGGGGAAATCATTGATGTATGTGATAAACAAAAGAGGACCTAGAACACTGCCTTGGGGTACTCCAAATTTAACTGTTCTTAGTTCTGAGCGAAATGTAATTTGTTTTCTCTGTTTAGGACAAATCTTTGTAATTTCCGTTACCTGTTTTCTGTTGCATAGGTACGATTTCACCAATTCTAGAACATTTCCCCTAACTCCATAAGCTTCCAACTTGTTCAACAGTATTCTGTGCTCAACGAAATCAAATGCCTTTGTGAGATCCATATATAGGGCACAAGCAGTAATACCTTGGTCAATATTGGTCATCACTGACTTTAGAAAATTATAAACAGCTATATTAATAGTTTTGTTTTTTCTAAATCCTAACTGTTCATCTGCAAAAATATTATTTTTCTCAAAAAAATAGTAGATACTATTATAAATAACTCTTTCAAATATCTTTGACATTATAGGAACAAGGGCAATAGGGCGGTACGAAGACATGTCACACTTATCATTCTTCTTGTATAGAGGCTTTATGATTGTTACTTTTAATTTTTCAGGAAAAATGCCATTGCTTATACATAAGTTTATTATATGACTAACAGGTTCTGATATTAAGTGGGCAGTCAATTTTAATATTTTGGTGGATACTTCATCATAACCCGTGCTATCAGTATTTTTCAGTTTACCAATCAAAGTATTTACATCTTTAGGAATAACAGGAGCCATAAATAGAGTAGCGCGTTCCCTTAATAAGTAATCAGGCTTTGTAGAAGTATTTAACTTTGTAACCTGATCTATATAAAAGTTATTAAATGAGCTCGCAATTTCCAAAGGGTTGGATATTGTGTTACCGTTAACGAGAATTTGTTGAATTTCTTCTTTGATTGCGATATGTTTTGCACTGTTTATGACATTCCACGTGGCTTTACATTTATTAGCGGCAGTATTAATGTAATGGTCATTACGGGCCTTCTGTGTCAATTTAATTACTCTATTTAGTCTGGTCGATAATTCTGTAAACTTATTTTTATTGTTTTCCGTACGATTTCTGCGATATTGCCATAATAGAGAACGCTTACGTTTACAGCACATTTTAATCCCTCGTGTTATCCATTTAGGCTGACGTTGAACAGAGATTTTTATCTTCACTACTGGAAAACATAAGTAATAAAATAATGTAAATAAATCATAAAAAATGTCAAAGGCGGAGTTAGGATTGTCACAGTCAAAAACCTCACTAAAAGTAAGAGATCCTATGCAGTCGATAAATTTTTCGATATTGTCTTGACTGTAGTCACGTCTTTCAATATGCCAGTATTTTATGGAAAACGATGGTTTAACAGGACATGTTAGGAGTTGTGCAGTGTGGTCAGAGAGGGCAAATTCATATACTTTGCCCCTACTCCCTCGAATATTATGTAAAATATTGTCAATGCATCTACCACTTTTTAAACGTGTTGGCTCATTGATGGCTAGTGAAAGATTGAATGCTTTAACCATTTGTACAAATTCACAGGTCTCTCTTGATTTATCAAGTGTATTGATGTTGAAATCACCGCATATAATTGTTTTCTTTTTACTGTAGCAATACTTTATTAATAATTCGTTAAACAATTTAAAAAACCTATCAAAATCATTAATTTTAGTTCTAGGCGGTCTGTAAACACATATAATATAAATTTCGTGTTCCAAAAGTTCGATGCCTGCACATTCAATAATATTTTCGATACTTAGTTTTTCTATTTCATCAATTATTTTGTACCTATGACAATTATTAACTAAAATACATGCACCGCCATGACGAGATTTGCGACAGAAATATGATGCAAGGCAAAGATTATTAACTTTCAAAAAGCTAGTATCACTAGATATCATATTGTGCTCAGTTATGCATACTACATCAATAGAATTTATATCTTTTTTTAGATTTTGTAAGGCAACCACTAACAGATCTGATTTTGAATTCAGACCATCGATATTTTGATGTAAAATGTTAATTTGCTTATACACGAAAAAGCTGACGCACGGTATTTGTGGCATCACCAACATCGGCTATGTCCGTCTGAGGAGCATTTTCGCAAGTCCTAGCCACATTAGCTCCGGCAGCAGCATCACTAATGGCATCCGACATATCAATTTGGGTACTTTTATCTGCTGTCTTAAGAATTTTTTTATGACTAGCTAAAGCAACATAATTATCGTATTTTATCTTATAATCAATTCTTAGAAGCTGTTGTAAAAGGGTTTGGCACTTGTGAGACACAAAAGAAACACGTCCGGGTACAAACGAGTGACTATTCATACTGAGAAAACTGCAGTGTCTAAATTTGGAGCATATAAATTTCAAATTGTGGTTCAGCTTGCTTACATTCAGATAACGGTTATAAGGGACTTCTGAGACAATTATGTTAGTATTATTTATATTATTAAGAAAATTTCGTATCCAGAACTGAAAGTCGTCTGGATATCTGTCATTGGTTCCTCCTAGAACAATAACAAAATCATTGCTATTCAATTGCTTAATGTCATTGTTATCAGACTCCAGTACTTCCTTTAATGATGCTCCACTTTTCCAGTAGCAGCAGACCAAGAACTCATCTCCGACTATTTTCTGAAGAGTTTGTTGAATGTGACGACCTTGGTCATCAGCAATTACTATGATTTTTCTTTGCCTTTTAGCGACTACTTTGTTATGCTGTCGCCTTTCTTCGTTAATCTTACTTGCGTGTTCTGTCTTCTTGACACTTAAATTACCAGCTGCTGCATTGAGTTTTTTATTTGACAGGTCTTGGGTCAGAGGTAGAACTTCAGTTTCAGTCATACAAGATGACGATGTAGATGCATTGGAACCGTTCTGAGTTAAAGCCGTTGTCGGAGGACACTGTGGTTGAATTGATTTATTGATGGTTGAAACTGAACATATTGGAAGCTGGTTATTTATTGGAAAGTCCATTGGCGAGTTGATTAAGCTATTGGTTTGTTGTATAGTCTTGCTTATAGTAGGCGATGTTGTAAGTGGTATTCTTGTCAGAGGGGTTTTTTGATTTTGTGTCTTTTTTTTTATTTCACTGTGCACCACCTTTTTTTTACGTCCAGATAAAGGTGTTAACATTTTATTTTCAGTCAGATTTACTTTCTTGTAGGTGTCAATAATTTTTACACATTTTTGCAACTCCTGATTCAGTCTAGTTACTTCAGTATTCAAATTTTCAATTTCTTGGTGTGCACTCGATAGAGACGTGTTTAGTAACTTCAGTTTTTCATTAAGCTCGATAACAGTTTCGGTGTCATTTAAAGATGTACAAGGCAAACTCATAATAGTGGTATCAAAAAGAGAGTTGTCCTCAGAAATATCATTCATGGAGCTGGTTATGAGGCGTTTACGATGAGTGACGTTTTCAGAGTTTTCAGATTCCATTTCCGGATTATCAAAATTTAATTCAGAAGAGTGACAATCAAAAAACAAAAAGCAAAAAGTCAATTCCTTGGTTTACAGAGATGAGAATTGAACTCAAGGTATTCGATCGTCAGTTAACTGTCTTCGCCACTAGACCAATACTATTCTTACCACGTTGAACGAAATTAGGCTACAGCATGCTGGCATAGAAGTTAAGTTTCGTTTCTAGCATGAGTCACCGTGATTTCTTTTGTTTCTAACAGATAGGTCACTTTTGGGTTTGTTTTGTGGGTATAACCATATTCCATTCCGTTTTTTCTTATTTTTGTCTTGCGTTTTATGATGGAATAATGTATTAAAGTCCAGTTGTTTTGTGTAATTATTTAAGTTGGTTCAGTTCATGTCACTTTTACATACATTGTATTACTCACTCAGTGTTCTGTGTTCGAAATGTTTGTTGATTTGGGTGTTGATTTTGTAAGTAACTTTTATCTATTGGCACTGGTTATTAATATTGGATAACATTTTCACTCAGTATTTGCACTTAGCCGAGTATAATTCACAAAGTATATATGACTATTAACGTAGGTAAATATTTTTAAAAGAATATAAAGCATAGAGCCGATCTTTACATTGCTAGCGCCATCTAGCGTTAAGTTACACAAACAAAGCGTGGATATTAATATTAATTTAAATTATTAATTTTGTAGTTGAACCGACGACGGCAGAATTCCTGATGGATAATGCTCTCGCGTTTTCGACAGGATCCATTCATCCATTAATATTCCTTGTTTTAATATTCAAACCGATAGTGATGCCGTCGAAATGTGGTTTTTATCAACAGATTAATTGTTATTGACAGTCAGCAGCAGTTTATAATAACGCTTTCAGATATTCATAAAATATGAACCCACTAATATTTTAAACGCGAGAATTTGTAAATCTATACACACTGTGTTGTTTTATGGATAGTATTTGCTCTTTGCCTAGGAAACTACTGAACAGATTTGACTGAACCTTAGAATGTATATAGTTCAGTTTCAAGCTACTAAATAAATAAATTTTCATTTCACACAATCCATCCATTCACACTCATTTCAAGCACTCTTATAGTTACATGCCATTCTTCTCTTCTTAACATCTCATTATCATTATCTCATAATTAATCTTTAATATCTTTACTACCTATAACACAAATTTAAGATGAAATAGACTTTTATAATATCTTTCTACTTGGCAAACTAAAGAACCTAATGAAATATAAAAAATGTTACTATATATGCTTAATCAAAGTCTATATGTGACTTTACACAACATTTGAAACATGACAAAACAAATCCCGAATAATCATATCTGTTTTGTAAATTGTTATAAGTTACTAGAGTATTTTTAATCTCTTATTTAGAAATACCCTGTCTTGGAACAGGAAAACGAAAAGAAAAAAAACGAAGTCGTGAATCTCTGTACTGCTTGTAACGAAGCCAAAACCATTATCGTTCGACTTCTTTTCATGTCAAATAGCTATGGTGTTGAATGTCGTTGACCGGGTACACAAACAGCGCAAGTGGTGATAAACCCCACGTAGCTTTCTACATGCACCTCTGTACTGTCTAAATGATATATTTTTTAATAGTTTTAGAAATATTATGGCGATGAGAGAATGGAATTAAAAACATGCTCCCTCGATAGATATGAATAAAGATGAATATATGAGGCAAAAAAGTTTCGTAATACTTGTCGTAATGTATTTTTTTGCGTGAAAGAGTAACAAACATCCATCCATCCATACTCACAAACTTATTTTATAGTATTAAATAGGAAAACACAGAAGACTTGTGCTTACGACCCCGCAGCCAACAAAATGTAGGCGGCAAGCGGTGACCGTGCACACTACCCTCGCGTTTGTGAAACGCGCTGCGAACTAGCAGCTGAAGCGCTAAACAAAATCGCGCAGTAACTGTTTGTTCTTTTAGCCGAGTATATGAGAAAAGGCAACACCCCTATTCACACCCCAGTCACACCACCTATTCACCTACAAAGACCACCTCAAAAAGTTTGCAAACTCTAGCTTCTGAATGCTAAGCGAGGTTGGAAGTTCCACTGTCATTTGTTCAAACAAGTGACAAAATTAAAAAAAAATTAGAGAGCAATTTTCTGCATTCTTGAGGTGCATTTTTGTTCATATAACTCTAAAGATCCATCAGATCCTCATTTTTTATTATTTTATATTTAGAGACCACACGGGAAGCACCAGCCCTCAAATAAAAATATCATCAAAATCGGTTCACCCAGTCTAAAGTTCAACACATAAAAAAAATACAGACGAATTGAGAACCTCCTCTTTTGTTTGAAGCCGGTTAAAAAACAAAATTGTCTTCTCGATAGTTACAACTTACAATGTTCTAAGAAAAGTTATAGATCGAAGATACTTTAAACTTAGGCACGTTAAGTGTAAGCATAGATCGCCTCAACGATGCTCTATCATCTAGAATATGTTATAAAGATAAGTCTTCAAAGTCTTTTAAGTACTTATGATTATCTTCAAACAAATGGGCTGTATAAGTGTATAGTCTATTTAATTTACATCTCAACAATGTCAAGGCACTACCGTGTCCCGTGAAGTGTAGATTCTGTCGCGTTACGTTTTGTTGGGTCATAGCGAATAACCATCCAGTAAGCTTAGTTTACCTACTATAATACTCTAAGATTTAGACAAAACGGGACCTTGACGCTTGTTGCTAACGTTTAGAGTCTAAGCTTCAAGGTCCCGTTTTGTTAACAAAACCTTGGTCCTATTTTTATCTAATTCCACGCCAAATCGATCAAACAAGATGTTCATGAACAGAGATGTGTTTGACTGTCAAACACTTTCATGGACGGAAATGGCCAAACACGGAAAAGGGGAACCGGAAATCGGTCACTGGGTCACTTGGATCGCAGGACTAAAGGCTGCTAACCGACAAATCGAAAAGAGTGTGAATCAACCGAATATAAAATAGTATGGGACATGGCTAGTGCTATTTCACCAGGTAATCATTACTTAAGAAACAGCATATTGTTGCCTGTAATTTAAAAATAAATGGTAAGTAAATGTACATTATTAAGTTTAAAAAAAACTGTTGTTTGATCACTACTTCCTTGCGATATTATTCACGACTTCCTTTATTAGGTAAATTAAGGTCGTAGGGGTAGGAGAGTAACCAAAAGCACGATCAAACGTTTCTTTCAACAATTCGTTGATAAAAACAGCAAAATCCGTCAACCGTGCCGGTCGATAACGTTCATTGTTTTGGATATCGCTGAGTGAAAGCCTTTGTCCTGTACGGTCAATACAGCCCCTAAGTGCGCAATTGAAAGCAAACCGCTCAATCTTGTCCTTAATTAAACACAGGCTTTTTACAGCGGAGGTTGTCTGACGCAAACTGCGGAGGACTGAATGTTATACGTCACGTAACCCCCAAAGCCCTCCATTAGGCGTTGTTTACCCAGTCGGTGCGCAAATCTTGAGGTCGACTCACGAAAATGCCCCATGAATATGCGATGACACAAACCGTACACAGTTTTTCCATTTAGAAACCATAATGAAAATCTCACGCACGCCGTTTATTTGTTTTTCAATCAGAATGTAGAGTAGACTCGATTGCGAATGCCTCGGGGAAATAGAAATGTTTCTACACAATTTTTAGCGCTCTGAAATTAAATAAAATTGGAGTGTATTTTATAGATGAATACATTAATAATTTAGAGCGTTAATCGAGGTTAATAGACAATGGTTTATTCAGAACCATTCCAATTGTTATTTTTCTCTAATCAATAGCTAATGCCTTTTATAGAACCAGACCAAGACTATGCAATAAAAATAAAATTAGGTTTATTTGTTTAACTTATTTGTGAGTTAATAAAAAAAAACTGCTCCCAAGTAAATTCTATACTGACTGCATTTTCATAAATCTGTTGTAAGTACTGTTGCATGTTTTAATTCAGTTAATTTCAATTTACCGACTATAGCACATGTGGTACGAGCACGGACAAAAAGCATCGTGTCCACAGTGGACCATTATAAAAGTATTTTTTGTTTACAAAGCATGTTTCCGAATACTCACCACAGGTCGTAAATATAAATGGGTTTGAAACTCCAAAGAGTTTAATACGGACGAGCATTGAAGGAAAACTTATGCAAAACTTGTCTTCAACAACCGGGATAGTAGCACGAAAGCTTAAACTGCGTCTTCTTTGAAAGCATAAATTTCAATAGCTAAAACACTCGGAAAACAGAAATAGTATCTACTGCATAATTGATTTAAGGGGTTTCAGTTTCACAGAAATATTAGGCAGCTTCGCATATTAATAAAGGTACCGCAGACCTGTGAATGTAACGAAGGTTTGATTGGAAATTCAGTAGGAACAATTCAAGAAAAGAATTCGAATTTCATTTGTAAATAAATAATAAGCAGGCGGTAAATGAACCTCTGCAAAGGTAGGGCGAGAGTTTAAAATTTAGCATTCACGGTTGCATTAACTTGTTTAAAAGTAGGAGCAAATACAATGCATATCGAATAGCAGACGCTTTCATTTCCGATGCAGAGGCAAAATAGAAACTTATATTTACAGTATTCAATTTGTGAATTGATTGCTTTCATTGATACATTTTTGACTTGTATTCAAAATTTAAATCTCTTTTCTACTGTACAAAGCTATTTATTTCATCCATTGGTTTTTTATTTATAAAACTTTATTTTATTCCGACCTACGTACTAAAAAAAATAATTAAATGTTGCTCCAAAATTTGGCTCGTGTCTAATGCATATTTTACCGTTAACGGCATTAATTGCCTAAAGAGAGCATACATAGCCTTGGCAATCTAGTTTCGGGTTTTTTCGATCACGTCGTTACTTTTTTTACTAAAGTTAAGAAGATACTGTGGATGGTGCCAGGTCAAACGTCCCGTGTACTTACCATGTTTACATGAAGCGCTCGTGGCGAAGCTTGCTAAGACGTTCTTGATAGATCGTCGAAGTTAAGCAACGTTCTGAGCGGTCACTACTTGGATGGGTGACCGCAAGTGGCATTTTCATTTGAGCGCTTCCGTGCTTCGGAGGGCACGTTAAATTGTCGGTCCCGGCTTTTAAAGTCGTTAAGCCATGACGGAGGCCTTTAGGCGGCCTAAAAACTCCGTCACCAGAGTTGGCCACTTGCTCATACGACGAACGAACGAACCATGTTTACACATGTACAGGAACCGTGATTTGTATTTGCCGTCACCAGTTTTTCCAACTGCAGCTCAACACCGTCGAACTAACGAACCATTCGCTGTCGGCTCATTCAACCGAATTATTTATCCATTTTGCTTTATCTCATTTTATTCAAATAAACGCGAATATTTTATCGTTTGGGTGAGTTTTGAAATATTAATGCTCCTGGTAAAACCAAGGTTAGCTTTGCCTAAACTTTGGACGTAGTTTTTCACTTGTTTTACGAACTCCGCAAAACTTTTGTGAGTTATAGAAAATGAGAAAAAGTTAATGATAATTTCAAGTTAGTTTTGTAAATGTATCAAAATGGAAAATTTCTTATCGGAATAGTAATGCCGATTTCTGTTTGTCTTACGTGTTTATATGATCCGATATTGTTTAATGATCCGAGCACACTTTTCTTTCAATTTTACCTTTCAGATAAACCTTGATGTTTTTATGTGGCGGTTCTTTCCAAACAAGATTCAGAGACGACGTGGAGCAGCTTAGATACGCATAAACTTGTTTGCTGTGCCCGAACACTAATAAAGTCCATGCCAACTTCTACTGACTAAGTAGGTAATTAAACTTTTCCTTCTTAAGTATTTTGGTCACGTACTCACGTAAAATATTATAACTAGGTCAAAGGTCGTATGCTGAAAAGATAGGCTAATTAAATATAAATAAATTTGCATCAACATGTCTAATTCTGGAAAATCGATTACTCCTTTAGTGAAATGAAATCTGATAAGGTATAGAATCTTCTAGCTAGTCTGTGATAACTGTGGTCCTACTGAATACATGACTTTTGACTTTGACTTTGAGAGTAGGTAGTTGTAAAGATAATATAAGTAATTTATTTATTATTTTACAGTGTTAAACCACACTTAGGTATTGGAAATTTCATTATAAATGAAAAATCTTACTAAAAGTTAAAGGCTCGGCTTAAGAGCGATCGCTTGTATCTACGCAGGTTCGAATCCTGCCGGAGCCTTTAACTTTTAGTAAGATTTTTCATTTATAATGAAATAATATAAGTAGTTTTTCATTTTGAAATCAATAACTCCTTTCTTTTTGTTGAAACGATTTTTTTAGATAAATGTTTTGTAGCTTTACCGATTTCACTAAAAAATGAATATTTCCAGCCAAATATTATTTTTTCATACCTACCAATACCAATTAGTTCAGTTATCTGAGGCACTCTCATTAACAAATCTGTTACACAAAACAACTACAGCTGAAACTAATTAATTCAGCTACTCGTATTTTAAGTTTATCGAGTCCTGAGAAAATTTGGCATCGCCAACTCCGTGGCAAAAAAGCAGGTATTTTAAAAGTGCTCGCATCCACACGAGGCATTGTTGTGGCGGAATGCCAAATGAGTTTTGTGATGTAGTCCTCTTCTGAGGGCAGATAGTGAACCCTGTCTCTTAGCTAAACCTCATCTCGGGACTACATTCTTTATAAAGAGTACTCTATTTAATGCGTCGTGCCGTGAACTTTGAGTGTAGGGACTGGTTTAAGGACTCTGAGACAGCTTGGAATCCTTTAGCTATGACTGTTACGCAGTGTTGGTTAATCTTGGTTAGTTGTTTTGTTAGCAGCAGTAAAATATTTTCAAAGTCAACATTTTTCTTTACATACGAATACTTTTAAAAGCGAAGGTAAATCTTGTTGAAACAAGCTAAAGCTGAGTTGGAACCGAGAGTAGGTAGATGGAAGTGGTAAAATAATATCATGTAGTACTGACCCGACAATATGACTCCATCAAGGACAAGAAGATAAAGATTCGAGGATTTGAATAAAAACGATTTGTTTACGTCCTTCCAAACAGAACTCTGGTCTCATAATGGCACTTAAGGTGGTTGTATGCGTCAAACTAGAGCCGCCACCTATTTAATCTTATTTTTACGTTGAACAAAGGAATTTAAAAAATGTATTGTTTCATTTGTGATACACATTATAAGCTTTTTTGATACCTCTGTAATTGTAATTTTGAACAGTTTAGGAAGTGTAGCAAAGTTGCACTTGGTGGACCAAACTCTTATTTCGACAACCCAACAAAAACTAGTACCTATCACAATGTATTACATTTACATTGTGCATGTATCAATTTAGTATCACAATGTAGTGAACATAAACTCATTATAACATCGCAAATTGCACCATGCCTTATTTATTTTGCAAAAATAAAACTATAAACATACTCTGAAAAATGAGGCGATGAGGCGCGGAAGCACAACTTTTTTCTCGCTAGTATTGTGTCATAAAACGTAGGGGTAATTTCAGACCGGTGCAATTTATATTTTGCAGGCTTCGCCAACCGGTTTCAGTGTCGGTGAATAAGCCTTTACTGGTACACGCTTTGCAAAGTCTGTATTTTGTTTGTTACTTGGCTTTTGCACTCTAAAAACAATTAACAGTGTTTTGTTTTATGTTTACATTAAAACTGCACTGAGGTGGTAATTCAATTTGAAATGCTTTGAACCGTAATTTTACGTATAATGTTGAAAGCGCTAAATAGTATTGGTAAGTAATTGTTTGTTTATGACTTTGTCCATTGGAAAGTAAAATTGATGTGAAATCGTATTGGAATACACCATTTTGTGTGATAATACAGCAACATTTATAATTCATCAGCTCTCCTCCAAAACCCATATCGAGTAAAATTACGGTAATTTTAGTATTTTCGTCATCTTACTCGATATGAGTTTTATTAAATAATGCTATGTAATGCCGTGAGATTTATTATTTTCTGTTGTTCTTAGAATGACTTACCCCAAGGTTTAAGCAACTCCGCACAAGGCAGTCCCCTCACAGTCCTCACAAACACTCACACAAACCTATTCACAATACTGAGGCTAAGTCAATTGATCCTTTAACCAAGTCCTTACGGAACAAAATAAACGAAACACTTGGGGAAACTTGGAGCTATTGTTTAACAGTAATTGAGTGCAATCGGCGGTGTATCAGTTGTGGGCTATTAGGCGTCACGCAAATGTCATGGGTATCATTATGCACATGATCGCGCCCGTTCCTGAAACAATTTAAAAATTATGTTGTTATTTGAATAAACAGAGAAAATTGAGCGCTGTAATGTTGAGCAAACCAGATTGAGCTAGATTTCGGAAATTGAATTTCGTCGGAAATGGATTGGATTTTAACACAAACTAAAGCTTAGATTTCTAAGGATTTAAAAGGTTTACCAGATTTGGATAAGAGCTAAACTAATATTTAACTCTACAGAAACGATTTAACAAAACACAACAGTTTATAATACGCACAAAACACATAACAATTACGTATAAATATTGGAAATAATATGGGGACAAAAAGATTGCTTCAGGATATTCTCACTCCATCAAACATTTACCATACTTTCAATTTATCTTTTTAATGTTAGTCTATTTCAAAATATAATATACTCGTAAGTACCTATATGGCAAGCTTCCACTCGAGGCTTCGCTCGCGTGGCACTAATCTGGATAATAAGGAACCTATGTGTTATTCCAGGTCATAAACTAGTTTTTTCCAAGTTCAGCCAAATCAGTTCAGTAGTATTTGCGTGAAAGAGCAACAAACATCCATCTTTACATCCATACAAACTTTCGTGTTTAATTTTACAGTAGAATATTTGTGAAAATAGTTAAACTCCCCTTTATTAAGATGTTGAGTGAAACATCTGAATGGTGCAACTCGAGACAACCGTTGTTTGGGAACTTGTTTGCGAACAGTAACTAGAACAGACTTGAATGGAATGATTGCACATCGTACACTTGGAGACTGAAAACAGCTTTATTCTAAATAGGGATATCTTTGACCTGTTTTCCTCAGTTGAGTGCATATAGCATTGTATGTCATAGTATTCCTGTCGGAGAATTACGTGACGACAAGCACCAATCGAACTACTTTACTGTCTACTAGGTACAAGTACATTTGCCTAGCCTAGGATCATTACAAAACTACAACTGTATAGATCATGAGAAACGATTCTATCGATTAATATAATATCCTTTGATCCCTACATTTTTGTTATTGTCTATCTGTTTCTGTACTTATATTATAAAGAAGTACAGTTGGTTTGTTTGTTTGCATTTTTATTATTTTTCTAAAATTAAAAAAAAATATAACTCTAATAGTTTAAAATATCTTGTGCTTATCAGGTTTAAAATGTAGACAACAGCACACAATCTCAATTCAGTTGACCTCCTTTATTTGTACGAATTGTTCCATTGTAGAATAAAGTCTTGCGAGCAATCATGGACATGCCTAGCAGTCTAGCACTTTCTAAACAAGAGCGTAAAGGAATCTAGAAGGAAACTTAGTGGAATGAAAGTTTCTGGACAGCATAGTTAATGTTCAGAGCAATATATTCCCATAGCAGCGTTAACTCGTGGTTAAATACTTTATCTGCTTTGCTTTGTGATGGTCTGCAAAGTCAGCTCCAGCATAGACGCTGGGAAAAAGTCATGTGATAAAATCACTTACTAATAGTTTCAGGCCTCGGCTTACAGGGTCCGTAGCCTAGTGGTCAGGCAGCTCGGCTTAAGAGCGAGCGCTTGTAACTACGCAGGTTCGAATCCTGCTGGAGCCGTTAACTTTTAGTAAGATTTTTCATTTATAATGAAATGAGTAAAACTGATGGTGAACTGATTATAGTTATGTACGTTTATAAATTTTGCGTTTCCAGGTTTGCTAATATGACTTTATATGACCATAAACGATCTGAATAAATACATTTTGAGTTTGAGTTTGAGCTCATATTTTTCATTTCTGCAATCCCATTTTATTGAAACCGATAAAAACGTATATTCTTTATAAATACAATAAATGTTGCCTTTTTTATTACATTAGTATTATTATAGTTGCGAAGTTTGTAATATAACTTCAATCAAATTCAAAGTCCTTTGTCCGTGTCCTTTGTCCTTGTGTGCTCTATCGTGTGAATTAATACGGTTTTCAACAAAGCAAAGGTGGATTTCTGAATTTATGGAGAGGATTTTTGTTACTTTAGTGCAAATTCACAACAGATTTGTATAAAATACGTGTCTAGGTAAACAGTGCATAATTATTACCTATCCTTGGAAAGTGTCACCTTATCCCAAACTAAGAAACCCATGTAATGGTAACCAGATGACTGATATTTATGGGTAATAAATAGTGAAACACGTAGACCCGGAACAAATATCAGGTGCCTTACTCCGGATCAACGAAAACGAAGTTTCGTGACAATTTTCGGGTTCCAATTATGTTGGTGAACTATTACGAATTCAGTATCCACCAACATAAGCTGACCCCGAAAATTGTCACAAAACTTCGTTTTCGTTGATCCGGAGTAAGGCCTCTGGTCTTCAGTCATTGCGCTACATAGATCGTCAAAATATTTCGATTATTTTTGCAATTGCGCGTTCTTGAGATATGTCGCTTTATTTATTAACAACAAACTAACAACTAACAGCTAACATCGAGATATTATACGTAAACTTGTATACAAATGAAAATAACACAAACTTACCTACATAGTTAACTTAACAGTAACAGAGAGTTTTCATTCAGTTATAATGTTATTGCAAAACAAGACACAAACTTGTGCACAATAATCTGAGATCCACACAATTCTACCACGACAGGCAAGCTCAGCTAGTACAATATCTTTACTATACCATTTCTGAGTAAAGACCATTTCTGAGTAAAGAAATAAAAATGTGATAAGATTCAACCCACATTAGAATAAGGATCAGTTGTTTGGGAAAGCACCGGCCCACTTACGATCGCGTCCGTACCGGATGTGCTTCTGATGGGAACACGGAATTGAAATCCAATTGAATATGTTATCGTGAGCTAGCTTTCCCCTCATTATTATCTGCGCGCTGCCAACTCACATTACACTCAGCATTACCGTACTTCCAAATGAGTTGGACAATAAAAGTAGCATTCGTCAACTTCCTCAAACTTGCTAAAAGGAAAAAAGCCTGAGCCCCTGAAATGTTTTCATTCTTTGTCTTTGATCGGTAACTTCTTTACAAAGAGATTTAAGCTGTAACAATGTAACAATAGCACACAATTTCTGGGAAAAGCGATTTCATCTTCAGGTAAAGCAATTCGTTGAGTTTCTACTTTTGTGTACCAGCATACGATTTTATGTGAGCACAAATGTCCGTATAATTTATTACAGCTCAATTAAGACTCGGGGCTCTTTGTATTAATACCCTGCAGTAAAGTCTTTGGTTTGATAAAAATAAAGCGGTTAATTTAGCGTGGGTAGTACGGGTCGGAAATTTCATCGGGTTAATAACTGGGTAACATAACTCGATCAGTGCACCTGCAGGCAAATATTGGCGTCATGATAAAAAAGACAGCTAAAGTTCACCGTATGTTCTGTTAAACGTGCTATTTTTAAGAGCCTGTAGCATCCTGCTGGGAAATATCTGATCATAACTCCGAAGTTCCTTATTTCAATTTTTTTATGGTACCACATCGGGAGTATATTCTTTCAAACAAAACTCGCTACTATTACATTTATTATTATACTATTGATAGAATAATTGGTAAACATACATTAAAAAAATTACATACAGTGGAGCATAGAACGTCCTTCTTTTTTGAAGCCGGTTAAAAACTGAAATAAATAATTTGTTCAGAAAGTTGGCAACGCTTCACTAGGATATAACCTGATTCGTGTTTTGATCGAAAGTCAAGTCATGGGGCAAGACAGATGTTGAGAAATTGAAGCACGACTCTGGAGGATATGTTTTGGAGTTTCGCGTAGTAATGGCTGCATCCAGAACTTGTGTTGGGGGCTACTAATAAAATAGTGAAATAAATAGCTAATGGCATGTCATTTCAACTACACATGTTATTTTGATCGTGTATAGTTTTGGCAATTAATCTTTTTTGATAACAATAAAAGGTATCATAAAATACTCAATCGCTTCATCAGTATTTCGGCAGAGAAAATTTGCCATACATTATATTATTTTTATGACACGGAAATATTGATTCGGTAACATCGACGCTTTAATGAAAAGGTAAGTTGTGTCTTTTCATATTCATCGTTCCGGGACGATACGAATTTGCTTTCTTTTGCTATATAAAGACTTTAACCTAATGGTTCTCGATGTTGTCAGCTGAGCTCTATTTAACGAGCGGATTGCATGTGTCCTGCTTTGCCTAACAGTCAAGCTATAGCTAATCCAATGATTCCTCTGACTTTCGTTTTGTAAGCTGTATTACTCTGTTATTTTGAAATGTTTCACTTTAGCTCTCTTTGACGACCTCTGTGGCGCAGTGGGCGAAGGCCCGCCTGAGACGCGGAGGTTGTGGGTTCGATCCCCGCCGCAGGACAAATATTTGCATGTTCTGCAGATATTTGTTCCATATCTAGGTGTTTATCTATCTATTATGTGTATGTATTTACAAAAAAATGTATCTAAAGTAGTATATCAGTCATCTGGTTACCATTAAGCATTAAGTTGCTTAGCTTGAGACTAGATGACGCCGTGTAAAATGTCCAAGGTTATTTATTTTTATTTATTTTTAGCTGCTGAACCCATAAACGAATACGATTTTTTAGGCTACCTGACTTCTGTGCATGAAAATATACAAATGTAGTCATTCAGGCGTCTGATTTGTCTCTTCTCTACATTATAATGGTCGCTCCAGACAGTCGCTACATCAGAACATGCAAAGCCTCCCCAGCAAATTATTAGCATTAGAGTTATTTTTAAAAGAATGTAATGTAGACATTATGTGTGTGACTGAACACTGGATCTTAGATAATCAGTTGCTCCCTTATTTTGAACAATACAATGTAGTTAGTTCATACAAACGTAAGAACGCCACTAGAGGCGGTTCTCTAATTATTGTGAAAAATCATTTAAAATGCAAGGAACGTAAAGATATTGTTAATCTCTCTATTGAGAGGACCATTGAGCTGTCGTGCGTTGAGCTGGAGCGACATGTAATTGTGAGTGTTTACCGTCCACCTGACGCGGATTATGGGCTGTATGAGTCCACTATGGAAGAAGTTTTGCTCAAGATTTTCACTAGTAGTAAAGTTTTAATAATCTGTGGTGATTTTAATGTAGACATTATTTTAGATTCTCTTTCTGAAAGGTTCATTAATTTGTTCAAATGTTTTAATCTGACACATCTTTTCAATGAACCAACTAGGGTAACATTAACAACAGCCACATGTCTAGACAATATTTTTAGTAGTTGTGAACCAATTAGTAAAGCCTTAATTAAAAAGTTTGGATCAGATCATTATGGTCAAAGTGTTAAATTTCCTAATAGCTTATTAAATGAACCTACTCAATTCACTTACCGACCTATCACGGCGAGTCGTATTACAAAGTTTAAGGGTTGCATAGAACTTAAAATGTCACTTTTGCCTTGTATAGAAGACCCGAATGAGCTGTTTAACTGTTTATCTAATTTAATTACTGAGGAGCATAAGGAAATATTTAAATTAAAGACTTGTATATCTAAAACTAGTGCAAGCTTTGCAGACTGGGCAACACCTGGTATTTATAGAAGTAGAAATAAACTTTATGATCTGTATTCTACAAGGGAACTAATGCTCCACGATCCTTCACATAACCTTTACATTAAGAATTATTCTAAAACATTCAAAAAAGTATGTCAGGTAGCAAAATCAATGTTTTTAAAAAATAAAATTGAAACAGCACCTAACAAAATTAAAGCCACTTGGAAATTGATCAACAATGAGACTGGTAAAACAAAACGTGGCCACAAACAGATAAATCTAAAAGTAAATGATCATTTATTAACTAAAAGCGATGAGGTCGCTCACGCATTTGATAATTTTTTCTCTAATATACCACATGTGGTGACTCAATCATTAAATTCATCCGCCACTATAGCATACGGCCTTTTGGAATCCAGTGTTGTTCAGGGTAATAATGAATTCAGGTTTAGTTATGTTAACGCAGACAATATTGTCAAAATATTTAAAACACTGAATATTAAAAACACTGAAGATTTATGGGGGATTTCGACTAAGATATTAGCTACTATTGTTGGGGATATTGCTCCATGTTTAGCTTATATCTTTAACAATTGCGTTGACGAGGGAGTTTTTCCCAATCTAATGAAGATGAGTAAAGTTATTCCTTTATTCAAATCTGGTAATGAAACTGACCCCGCTAATTATAGACCAATATCGATTCTGCCTGCGTTAAGTAAAATATTTGAAAAACTAATTCTTAATCAACTGCTCTCTCACTTTAATCTCAACGGACTTTTACACCAGCACCAATTTGGATTTACGAGAGGTAGATCAACAACCGATGCAGGTACATTGCTTCTAAAACACATATATGAGGCCTTTGAGAACTCGCAAGACGTAGTCGGAGTTTTCTGCGATCTGTCGAAAGCCTTCGACTGCGTATGTCATGCGACTCTAATTTCTAAATTAAAGTACTATGGTGTCGTAAACCAAGCTATTAACCTGATTAGATCTTATCTTTCTGAGAGACTCCTTAAAGTTGAAGTAGGAGGTGAAAAGTCTTCAGGGTCAGTTATTGATATGGGTGTGCCACAGGGCTCGATACTAGGCCCTTTTCTGTTTCTAGTGTACATAAACGACCTTCCTTCCTTTGTAAAAGACATGTGTGACATTGTTCTTTTTGCTGATGATACATCTTTGCTTTTTAAAGTTGATAGGTCTAAGGATAATTATGATGATGTTAATGCCTCTTTAGCCCAAGTCTCAAACTGGTTCACTGCTAATAACCTCTTACTTAATGCCAAAAAAACTAAATGTATTAAATTCACTTTGCCTAACGTGGTTCAGAGACCTACAAAAATTAAACTAAATGGGGAAGCACTTAATCTTGTAGATTCAACTGTTTTCTTAGGTCTTACAATCGACTCCAAAGTGCAGTGGGGTCCGCATATTGAAACACTTGCAGGTAGGCTTAGCTCCGCGGCTTACGCAGTGCGTACGATTAGGCAACTTACTGACGAAGGAACAGCTAAGTTAGTATATTTCAGTTACTTCCATAGTGTGATGTCGTATGGTATTTTTCTTTGGGGTAAAGCAGCAGATATTCAAACTATTTTCGTTTTACAGAAGCGAGCTGTCCGCGCCATTTACAAAATGAAACGTCGGGACTCTTTAAGAGAGCGTTTTAAAGAAATAAATATTCTTACTGTTTTTTCGCAATATATTTATGTAAACTTATTGCACACTCACAAATATATAAACAACTTTAAGAAAAAAAGTGATGTGCACAAAATTAACACTAGAAATAAAAATAAATTATGTGTGCCTAAATTTAGACTAGAAAAAGTAAACGGTTCTTTTATGGGAAATACTGTACTTTTTTACAATAAACTCCCAATCAACGTAACTAACCTACCGACTCGAAGGTTTAAAACGTACATAAAGAATATTCTTGTAGAGAAAGCGTATTATTCCATTGAGGCTTTTATTAATGATAAAATTGCGTGGCCTGATGTCGCTGTGCCCCTCGACGGTTGATGGTATACAATATCTTTACTACCTTGATAAGTAGGTACCTACCACTTAAGTCGGCCAAGTGTAGCGTGTGATGCCAGACAACATTTTGTTGAGGTGTTATCTTGTTAACTTTACAATTACTTTTACTTTCTTTGACATGCCTTACTTTGTTCGACTGGCTTCCCACTGAAGCTTGACTATTTAGATTAAGTATTTTAGATTGTTAAGGGATCGCTTTTAAAAAAAAGCTAGGCCCACACCACCAGGTTCTTGCCTGATTCTTTCCCTGGTGTAGGGAGTCGCGTTGGAACAGGCATTAGAATCACCTAGCATGTAAAACGATACTTAAGTGATCCTTGAGGTCCTACAAGAATAAATGATTTTTCTTTCTTTCTTTCTTTCCATTTTTTATGAATCGTAGAGGCAAACCAAAAGTGTGAATGAGATAGCTTTACTTGAACTAAAGAAAGGAAATATCTTCTAGAATTTGCAGCTTATGTCTAAGCAAAATATTTTGTTTCACTGCCCCAGTCACTGCCCTTTACTGCGGCCCTGTGTACTATTACTTATTCTGTGGTTTGGCGAAGCACGTGACCGCGAAGTTTAGCTCGCCTCACCCTTATCAATCAGATGGAAACTATGCATTGCTTTCAACGCTAATTCTTGCCAAATAAAGGTTGCTATGCAAACTGACCGTATAATACCCGGATATGGGAACTATTATGATATAACAAAGTGAAACGATCAGGTTACCCAGGTTACAACCGTGAGAAACCAGAACCTGATTAAAGCGTTTGGTTATCCTTAGCGATGTCGCTACAGAAAGATTGAGTAGGTTGTTTATGTAAGAAAATTACAAATATTTTCTTAGACCAAATTCTTTTTAAACTATCTTACAAGTTTTTATTTTTATTTTAATTCCTAAATTAAGCTTGTGTCTGGGGCAGTACATCTGAAAAAACGCGAAAACCCAGGAGTTGTATGAATATGAATGATGATAACTACCTACTCAACTCCTACCTTGACCCTAATACCTCAACCTAAACCAACTGACTGGAAGATATCAAATAAACTGACTAATGTAAGACTAAGTCTATTCACATGTAGATAATTCCAATGCTTGCTAAATACTGGCGAATGGGCACTATGAGTAAAGTTCTATCAGTTTGAATACTACTTTTAGAAAAGAGGAAAAAAAAGTTCGCGGTTCGGTTATTCTTTACACCGAGGGGGTGAAATGCCAGCAAGCAAGCATTGCGTTCCTATGCATAGGTACAATGTACCTGACGAGCACTTCAGCTATGCTTGTACTTTTCTAGGTTGTAAGACTGTGAATAAATAGAAGGAATATTACTGAGGATACATATCAATTGCAATACTAGAATTTAATTCGCACCAGTACTGTAAAGTGTCAGCATCTATTCGTAATACATTGTTGCTATCAATACTGCTTTTTCTATTCGAGTTTGCATGTCCAATGACCTTTGAGCCAAATCAACGTGTTATTTCTGAGTACCCCGATCCCGGAAACACACGTCCGTGACCCCCGATGTGTAATTATGTCAATAAAGTCAATTTGTCCTAAGGTAAGTAAGTGAGACGATGCAGTTATAATCACTAGAGACTTTTAAAACACGTATTTGACACAAAATGCCTGGCACAACGGCGTGCCAGTGACTGACACACACCCCGCAGGCATTTATAACACAACTTTAAAACATCCAAACACGCTCAGACGTCAAAAGATCCATTGTATGTAGTGCCCGCAGCGAACTCGTAGCATCAAACAAAAGCTTTAACTAAATATTTTGGGTTAGCCATGTTTCGGTTACTCTGGCCCACAATACCCAACGTGAATTAGTATTTACAGGTATTATTGGTTAAAACGTGATCGGATACATAGTAGTTTTTTAATGGTGTTTTCTGATTACATCATTATTCTACTAGTCTTTTGTTTCTTTGGCAGTCATAATAATTCAAAAGCGAAGTTTACTATCTTTTCAGCCTAGATAACAGACACAACATTAGAAACTTCACAGAACTTCAAAACAACACGTAATTTAGTCAACTACCCGCCACAGAGGTGTATCTGTTATCAGATCGCGTTTACTTGCCGCATTCTACGAAAATAAACTCCATACTTGTAATAGGTAAGTTTAAATTCTTTTCTATAACAATGACTCAGCAGTGGTATATAATTAAATAATGTTAGACCACCGGATATTTTATTTTGTCATTTTTGATCGCGTAATAAATGTAACATGACTAGAGGTACGATACCTAAGAGAATAACAAGCAGTCTTCTTACATTGAAGTAGCCAAGCTTCAGTGGTAACCAATCAAACTGAAAGTGACTAAAAAACTACAAAGGATTTAACTCCTTGACATCACCTATAGATAGATAGATAGATAAAGCATTTATTTGGAAAACACATAGCACAGACGAACATTACAATATACAAATAGGAAGGGAGACAGACAGTAGTTTCAAGATTGTACCTAGGTAAGTAGGTACAGCTAAATTAGAAGCTGTCCCCGTTCAACATTGAGTACCTAGCCATAGCGTCTGGCGTAGGTGTGGACCAAATAGGATCGGTCTCAGCATAAAAAGTCGCCCTGCACCAAATAGGTAGGTACAGAGCAACGCTGGTTTTCAGACCGCTCCTGGGTTTTGGTGACATCACTACCTTACTATAGGTACACAACTCTTTGGGTATACATACTTAAGTACCTAGCTACTTACATATAAACGTGAATAAATAACTAAACTGATTACATATACTACATGAACTAGACATTACATTACAAGTGTCCACCATAATTATATAATTAAGTATTTAGTAAATAAATAGATAGATATTATGTTAGAACTATAAATATACTGTACATAATAATACTGTCATAGGAATAATATGAGTACTGCATGTTTTTCTACTCTGCATTACATCATCTATTGGTAAGAACAAATATTACAGTGTAAATGGGAAGTATTCATATTAGGGAAAACTATTTCCAAGGAAAACCGAAAGGTGCGAATGTTGTGACGTAACAAGTACACTTACGTCATCACTCATCGAGTTAGCAAATCAAATTAGCAAAACTTCCGAGGGAAACTGTGTAATCGAATCGTAGATAATATAATATTACTACATCATTTAGATACCTTAGATTATTTTATGTAAGTTCCTTACTATAGATGAACTTATTATTATAGAAAACAAGAGAGATGGGAATTGATTTATTATACAGTATTTTATATAAGTAACTATATGGGAAAATCTTAAAAGAGGTGCACACAGTGCTTTCTGATAAACACCATTGTGTAGACAAGAATATTTAAATGACAGATATAACAGCTTAGAAGAGAATAAAGTATTGTGCTAATCCCACATGAAATGGAAATGATGATTATGACAATTTTAATCTAAACAGCATAAAATAAAATGTTCCAATTCGTTATTAAAGCTAAAATGTTATTTTATACCAGCGAAACTAAAAGCTCTGTGATAGCAAAACATTTGCGCTCGATCCGGAATCGCAAACAAAGATAATTCGGTTAAAACGCCCGAAAACACGTGCAAGACACTATGTTACCTATGTAGCGTAAGTTTAGACATTTTTACTGTGTAGCGGTGCCGTGGAATTAGAGGGAATAAGTGGAGTTTGCGCTACTGATCAAATATGTCTCGCATAGCTGTGATTGTTCTCCCTTGATTCGGAATTACAGTAAGTTCGTATGAGCTAGTGGCCAGATGTAGAGTTTTAAAGTCGCCTGACGACTTCCGTCATGGCTCTGGGACCGACAATTTATCGTGCCCTTCGAAGCACAGAAGCTCTCAGCTGTTAATGCCACTTGAGGTCACAACTAAACACACATGTCACATGTAAATCATAAAAAAAACTACTTTTTTTTTTTTAAACTATAAAAAAATAAAGTAAAGTAAGTAAACTATAAAATAAAGTAGTAATATATATACATGTATTATACCAGTTAGGTATCTATAAAAACACAAAAGATATTTCAACTAGCATAATAATTATGTATAACTAAAGTTTTAGTTAAAAAATAAATTGATTTTTGCAGAAGATTTGTAACAAACTGCACAATCTGAGCTTGAACACAGGGAAGCAAAATTATGTAGTCGACGGCACAAAGAGCCATAAAATCACGAAACTGCGACCTGAAAATCCTGAAATTTGTCTTTCTGAACTCTGTATAATTTGGAACGCCAACCGAGCCACTTCCACCCACATTATGTGTTCCGTGAATGAAATCCTCTTGGAAACAGAAATAGGTGAGCATGGCTCCACCCGTTAGCGCACAAATCTTGACAAACTGCCGGCTAGACAAAGGAGAAGCTTCAATATTTTCTTATTTTTATTATGATTGTTCTTTTTGTGTGATAACATCAGCTTTTTGGTGAGACCCTATTAATGTAAAAGGGCTTGTTTACTCATTTTGTGACGAAACACTTAGACGTTTTATTATACAAACAAAACTTAAAAAGTTGAAAGCAATGTTACGTTTGTCGTTTAAGGCTAAAAGTATTTAAGTGACAGAGTTTTAAGGCTGCCTTATAAGATCTCCGTCATGGCTTAACGACTTATATAGCCATATTATATAGCCAGGTTGCGTAGACAAGTGACCAATGTGTCGTATCTATTCTCTTTCTATTATCGCTACACCTTTGATTTGACATTTCTGATCGCTCGAGTTTTCGTCATCGAATGTCAATTCCTATACAGTTTTTTTAGTTTCTAATCGAAAGCGATTGTCGTAATGTAACATGGCTAGGGCAGCATGACTGACAATTAAATATGCACTCTGTTATAATGCCGCTCAGAGTAAATCTAAACTTATATGAACAGAGAGTGACAATGAAAAAGGCAGCGATCGTGAGAGATCGAGTTATAAAGTCGTCAAACGGGCGGCGACCCACGACGTTGCATGCTCAATGGGCCAAGCAAAGCCGGCTTCAGAGCAGTAGCCGCCTGAATTTTGAACACCTACTCAAACGAGTCGTCTCCAATCAGGATTGCTCTTGAACGCGACAAACGATAATCGTGGTTCAACTTCAGTTGGTTTCAATTTTGTTTCCAGTATCAACCGATATAAGCCGAACTTCGAGAATACTTTCGATGATTTTTGCTAGGTTTATTTTGAGTAGGATTAGATTTTTATGGAAACATTATTATTTACAATTATTTATTTAAGATTTAAGCTAAATTAAAAAAAACAACTACTATTTTGGCTTGTAGATTAAAAAAATATTAATTTTCATATTTAATTTTGTAGCGTTTATTTCGCGCGAAAGACCTACACGAGATGGGTTGGCGCACGCGCCGTAGCGAGGGCGCCAACAGTTCGAGTGCATTAATAGGTTTATTTATTCCATTGAGTAACAATCTACTAATACTTTTTTGTAAATATAATAGATACTCAATACATAGAATAGTTAGAAAAATACCCCGGAACAAATACCTGCAGAACATTTAAACATTTGTCCCGCGGCGAGGATCGGATCCGTAATCTCCTTCAACTCAGCCTTCATCCATTGCGCCACAGAGATCTCAAAAAAGGCAACGTTATCACAATGCCAGAACAAAAAGCAAGGGGAAAAATACATAAACAGTTATTTCCCTGCTTTTTTTCATTTCCAAATGTAACCAACAAATGAAATATTTCAAACAACTGGTTTTAACAGACGTAACCTTTGACGCTGACGCCTCGGCAGCAAATAGTAATGGGCATATGCCACGCTTGTGTCAGGTTCACATGCAGTGAGATTAGGTACCTATGCGGAGATTGGACGATTTAACTTGGATAAAGTTTAAAGTACGCACTAGATTGGCAAAGTCGAAAGCAGAGTCACCAACTTTTCTAATACGTGCTAGTCACTGTGCTCTACAGTTTATAAGAGCTAGCAGAAAATTTTAAAGTCAACGTATAGGTAGGTACCTATTATTATTTCTTACTTCGATGATGAGTATCGTTAAGGTTAAGCGACATTCTGCGAGAACATAAATGAATGGGTAACCGCTAGTTTTAACAACCGCTCGCTTTGTTACTAAACCTTGGCGGAGGCGTTCAGGCTTCCTAATTACATACTGTTAATTATCTAATTATACTTACTTAACGTAACTTAACGAGGTCCGTTCGAATATAGGGAAACTTCAAAAGCATTGACCGAAATAGTGTACCTATAAACTAGGTACGTTCCTTATATGAATCACTACAATTTACTGAATCAAATCACCTTGTATTCAATAGCAGAAGACAGGCGTTATGTGTATAATAACCTAATAACCTCAAAATGTTTCATGACAAGACGCAGTTCGCGCTGAAAGTCAAATGGAAAAGCGTATCCAATCTTAATGTCTGCCGCGCATGCACATAACGCTTTGTTGCAGAATTTCACACGTGATAATAAATTTACAGCGATCCACGATTCGCAGCCCGAATTTATCTTATATTCAACGTAAAGTTCAACTTCATAATATTTTAAGCGGGTCGGTTTGCGCGGGTTTTTTTATATCGCATTTTAAATGTATTGAGAGCCGATTCCGAATTCAACCCCGCTTTGTATGAGCACTATTGTAAGTTTAAATTAATTGGTTTTCGTAGTACATACCACGATGCAAAGAACAGATGATTACCAAAAGGTTAATTTACTCGTTAAGCAACTAATAAACTGCTTATAAACCATTTGAACTGACCAAAATATATCGTTTTGAGGCTACTGCAACATTTTTGTTAATACATCATACACTTTCTGATAACTACTTAAATAGTCAAACTAGATTTATAACTGACTAGCACCACAAACATATTTACTAAGCCAATGGGGGCAATTCTGAGTGTCGCAAAAGCTAAACTAAGCTAACTAAAATTGTTGCCATCCTTTTTATTCCCATCGCTATGAAAGGGACGGCAACAATTTTAGTTAGCTTAGTTTAGCTTTTGCGACACTCAGAATTGCCACTACCTGGCTCCTTGTCTATCACTAGACGACCTCTACCTACTAAGCGGATTTGCATGCGATTACAATTTTACTAGTTTATGACTGAAGCCCCACTGTAATGAACGGATCTTTTCATAAATTCCAAAGTATGTAACAGGCTTTCTACTAAATTCCCTGTAGTACAGTCGCCTGCACTAATATGTAAACATTTAATACTTTTTAGAATGATGTCACAGTGTGTGTCTGTTATTTTATAGAAAATTTATAGATGTATATAATAACGGCACAAGTTGATGGTTACATAATTTTGGAGCGTTTGGATGTGTAATAACTTTCACACAGGAAGTTACGTAAATATTTTTTATGAACTTCAGGCATTCAAGATCATTGACCGACCCTTTGTCTAAGAGAGAGTCCGTACGACGTACCTATCTTGCGAATAAAATTCAATTTACTTATACACCAATCTAACGTTTACTTCATTAACAAAACTTTACTTGTATAAACTACTACAACCTTTAAAAAACTTGTCTGTTCAGGGTTTATCGAGTTTTATTTAGTAGCAATATAGTTAACAGCAGTTAACAACTAAAAAAAACTACAAGACACGCTCAAAGCGCAATCAATAACAAGTAAACGTCAAAGCGAACAAAACGTAGTCACCTACAAGTTCGTTAAATAAAAATTGCTGAGAAAATTTTAGAACGCAATTTATTGTATTCATTAGTGGTACGTAAGCAACTTTACAGCGCAAGTCGTAAAGTTGAGCTGAGCTTGCGAGGGATATTGACGAGATTGTATCATTTACATGATACAATTGAAGAGATGAAGAGAGAAGATTATTTAGAAAACTCTAGAACAACAAATAAATGTAACTTTAAATAGTATGGACACGATGCAATGCTCGAAATAAAACAGGCAGCAATTGACGATGAAGAACATAGTAATAAAACTAAGTTGAGATATTTATTTACCTTTTATTTACATAAGCTTATCTGCCTCATATTTACATTACTTTACATAAGACAAGTTGAGCTATCTAAGGATAAGCAAGTGATCTTTAGATAGCTCATCTCATCCAAGTTACTGCCAGTCGAAAGCATCTTCAAGCCGAAGCTAATAACGGTGATTCCCCGACTTGTTATCAATCAAACTGGACTGAAATGATTACAATTCAACTAAGTTTAACCCAATTTGACTATCAACGCACATTTCACACATGACTGTGCGCATAGAAATATCTAAAGTTCTATTGTATTATAGATACAATAATAATAGACAGGGATTTGCGGGATAGCATGAATGAAATCCAGCTGGTATTAACTATTCAATAATATGAAGTTGACATAATTGTGAGTATTAGTAGAATGACGAGGGTTCAATTCGCTGATTATTGACATTGATATCTGTCATGTCACGTCGCTTTAGGGTATGTCGTGATTGTTGCGGTTATATACTATGTATATGGAAAACCGCAATTATTAGACCAATACCAAAAGTTAGCAATCCAACAAATTTGACAGATTTACGTCCGATTAGTATATTACCGTTTTTATCAAAAATTCTTGAAAAAGTTATATGCATCCAAGTTACTGCTTATTTAGAAACCTGTAAAATTATTCCATCCAAACAATCTGGATTTAGAAAAGGACACAGCACTACAACGGCTCTTCTAGACGTTGTGGACAATGTCCTAGATGCTCAAGATAGAGGCGAAGGTACTATTTTGACATTACTCGATTTTTCACGTGCTTTTGACACATTAAATATCTCCCTTTTACTTTCTAAGCTTTCTTACTACGGCTTCGACAGCGCTGCAACGAGATGGTTTGCGAGCTATCTCAGCGATCGTTCGCAATTAGTAGAGCTACATCATGCAGATGGTACTAGCATTAAATCCACAAAATTACCAGTAACACGTGGAGTACCTCAGGGCTCTATCCTTGGTCCAATACTCTTTGTATTGTACAGTGCTGATTTGATATCAACCTTAGTTAACTCTAAATATCATCAATATGCTGATGATCTTCAGTTATATACATCATTTAAGCCAGAAAACTCTGAAGTGGCAGTAGATAGGTTAAATGAAGATTTGGAACGTATTAGTGGGTGGTGTAAATTGAATAGCTTAGTTTTGAATCCTCTAAAAACAAAATTTTTAGTGCTGGGCTCTAGAAAAGCCATAAGTAATATTATTTCTCGTGAACCCAAAGTAAAAATAAGTGAAGTCCTGATTGACCGAGTTAACGAAACCCGCAACCTCGGGCTACTTATGGACGGCTCATTGCATTTCGAAAACCATTTGCTAAACACGGCTCGCAATTGTTTTTATAGGCTATCTGTATTGTACAGAATGCGTGAGTACCTCAGTACAGATTTACGCATACATCTCTGTGACTCTCTTGTACTCTCGAAGCTTAGTTACGTCGACAATGTATTCGGGGATTGCTTGTTGGCTCGTTCGAAGAAATTAATACAACGCATTCAGAACGCGTGTGTAAGGTTCTGTTTCTCTATCCCGCGACGAGCCCACATATCCCCGTACATCAACAGCCACAAACTTCTGAATATGTCATCACGCCGGAGTCTTCACTTTGCTGCTTTGCTTTTTGGTGTTGTTAAATATCAGCAACCACACTATTTATACGAAAAACTTCATTTCTCTGAGCGTCACATTCGCTTTGCTATTCGCCTTACCTGTCCTCGCCATAGAACGACTGCCTTTCGTGGTAGCTTTCGCTATGCTGCCACGAAATGCTGGAATAATTTACCTCCGCCGATTAGAAATTCCAAAACAGTTTACTCTTTTAAAAAATCGTTAAAAAAATACTTGTTAGATTCTCAAGTTCAAATTCAAAGGTAGTCGTTCTTGGTTCAACAATAATAATAATAGTTTCAAAATTAATAAATTGCAATAATAATATTTTTATGAATAATACATTGTATAGGTATATAATATAATTTTAAGTTTTTAAATTTTCTTTGTTTATTTTATTTTTAAGTATGTGTAGCAGTTGCTGCCGCACACGAACCCCGCGGCGTCACAGAATACCAGCGCTGCAGCAGCTCTCTGCTGCTGCAGCACACGCTGAGTGGCGACCTATTTTGTGTTTATATTTAGTTATTTTATGTTTTGTTTTATTTTATTAAGTCACAAAATAAAGTTTTTTCTATTCTATTTTCTATTCTATTCTAATATGTCAAAAAGGTGCAAATTTCACATGAGTGTACTTTACTGCCAAGCCATAGCTTAATAACGAAATTCTCTCTCACTATCTTTCTCTTTTCATTTGTAAAAAAGGTGCCCAACTTGATTATTCAGCCATGTCGATGACCTTTTTCAGAACGACAAAAGTGTTATAAAAGAAATAGAGGTCAGAATACATTGTGAGCTAACCTTGCAGTATACGAAGTATGATAACCAGAAACAGTGTGCCTGCATTATATTCAAATCAGGGTAATATAAATGTAGATAGGTATAGGGTGTTCGTTTCTGTCGGCTGTCAACGTTTCAAACACTGCTGACGCAAATTATTCGGAACGCTTTCCAATTATATTTTAATCCGCTTATCACCACTTAGCGGAATTAAACAGGATTTGGACTTTTTCGTCTGAAGCGGCAGATTTAAATTAGCCTATTATTTTATCTAAGCCTTTTCAGAGTCTGACGTCAATTCAATTAAGTGTCATTTACACGATGCAAGATTCTTGCCTGTTGCATACGATTAAATTGACTGTCATCATGACTTGCATGGTCTAAACAACAGTTGCTTAAAATTATTGAACGTCAATTAGGTAAGCGTAATTATTGATAACCAAAACAAAGTAAATAAATAGTACTATTTACTATTTAGTACCTTGCTTGAAAATTTAAACTCCTTCAGGACTAAGTTATTTCAAAATTGACTCTCATAAGATACTGTAGTTCATCGATAGATGTGTTATTCAAACAGTGTGGCAACCACAAGAGTACCTGTAGCTTGCTTGCATTCGTGCTCCAAATGGCAATACAACTATAGTGCACAAAACCAGGATCGGTACTGCACCACATGGTTGTAGGTAGTAATTTAGAGTTACGATGCAAACCAGAACAACTAAAGTGCTAGTACCAACACACTTCTACATATTCTATGCTATGGACCATTTGAAACTGGAAGTACTTACATTCTCGTACATTCTACTTGCAACACAATAATAATTCAAAATTATAAATATATACCTAATTATTAGTGGTGTCAACTTCGATGTCGCCAAAACTAAACTAAACTAATTTGACAGCACTTAAATTGATGCTATCCTTTTTATTTCGATCGTTATGAAAGGGACGGCAAAATTTTTAGCGCTATCAAATTAGTTTAGTTTAGTTTTGGCGACATCTGATTTGAAAGAAAGAAAGAAAGAAAAAATCATTTATTCTTGTAGGACCTCAAGGATCACTTAAGTTTCGTTTTACATGCTAGGTGATTCTAATGCCTGTTCCAACGCGACTCCCTACACCAGGGAAAGAATCAGGCAAGAACCTGGTGGTGTGGGCCTAGCTTCTTTTTTTTTTGACTCCATTACTTTTTTTAAGTGCTTTGTAAATCTTAACCACACATCCCCTAATGTGAGATCAAATAATTAAGTTCTAACACTTAAATGTCCCAAAAAAGTATAATTAACTATGATTTATAAAATAGAGAAGTAGTTTGGACAATAGTAGCCTTAACCTTTGTTTGAACGAACAACCGCTGTAATGCGATCGTACTTATTCGCATAAAGGTTTAGCTTTTCGGCAAATTTAATATTCAAGGCAACCCAATCATTAGCTTTGTTTTCGTATAAAAAAATAACTTAATGTCTCAAAGTACTGCGACTATTTATAAATAAATATAAAATTTAAGTTACATAAACATGACAAAAAAATACAAAAGCTATAAACAATGCTAAACAAATAACATCGAAGCAAACCAAAACTTTGATAAGCGTTCGTCTTACAAACTTCAAAGTTCCAAAATTGCTCGCATACCAGTTCTGTCATGTAAAAGGTGTTCCGGAAAGTATCCACGTGAGCTGTCAGTTTATGCGATACTGATTAGATTAGCGAGAGCGCGGCGCGGGCGTCCGCTCGGGTCGGAGGAGCGAGCGACACTGAGACCCCCCACCGAAGCCTCCTCCATCCCTCAGAGGATCCTCACTCCACAGGGTACCTGCAACTCGCCGTGCAATTGCGAAACTAGTGACTCCAACTGCTCCTTTGCCAAGCGCTTATTAGCATAAAGCAAATTAAGATGCACAGCTTCGACTCTCGGAATTCGCTGGCAAGCGTATTGGTAAACGTTATACGCGATTAGTTCGGCACTGTTTGTTTTCTCAATTAATTGCTTTTGCGGATTAAACTTGATTCACACCTCCCACCCTCCTAATAAGGCTTTGACACTGACACCACACAACGAAGACAGAAAATAACGAAATAGAAAAATAATAATATTTAGTACAATATTTCTACTAATTCGTACATTAAATACTTTCCACATTAAACTATCTTCTAATATAGGTAAGTAGAAATATGATTGAAACAAAATAAATATTTTTTTAAATTTATTTTGTAGGTAGGTTTAAACTACTGGTAAATATTGCGTTTTTCGCGATGAGTAAAGAACTTCGAAGTTTGTTTTAGTTTCTCAAGTTTTAAGTCCCGCACACAACGAAAAAAGAAGTGTTGAAATAAATTAAAAAGAAACAATGGTTCTTGAAGTACTTAATAGATTTTAAAGTTAATTCGTTCTCCTGCCTATCAATAAAATTGAAACCAAACAAATAGCCTATAGGACAGGCATAAAACGGCAGAGTGCCCGCTCTTGAGTAATGCTTCATTGTGAGAAATGCCATAAAAATACTCGTAAAAATTTATAAAGCAACTCAATAAACTGTATACTTACAATTTTGTGAGCCTCAATATTATTTGAAGTTCACTTCGAATAAAATAAGAAACCCTTTTGTAGGATTACAATATTTTATTCAGCGTAAATGTGTTCTGAGTAACTTCTCATTCATTATAAAAACTCACTTTTAGAGATACAATTTTCAATTCGAAAGAAAAATGTTTGCATTATTATAATAACTGTAACTCGTATATTGATTTAAGCATACCTAGGTATGCACTGGAAACTGTTATTTTATGTGACGTGTAAAGGTGTTTACCAAATAAATGACTATTATTGACTATTATTATTGACTATTGATTTTTATTTATCGAAGGCGCTTACAAGAACTTTCAAAGTTTCGAGTAGATACAAGGCTCGGCTTATATAGTTTTTCTTTGATATTAATTTATTTTTAAACGTATCGTTTAGCAGATAAATTCAAGGTACCTAATACTTATACTCGTAGTAAGGTAAAAGATAGATAAAAGATATAGAGTTATTAGATATATTACTGTTTTTTCTGTGATGCCCATGCAGGGCTGGCGCTGACTGGCGTCGTGGCACGGCACGGACCGGTATTTATTTTTTCTTTTCAAGTTCTTATATCCTTATTTCAATGAGTTTAGAATCCATACTACTTTATTTCGAAACATTCATACCGCGGCACGTCGTGCCGTTTCATTCCACGGATTGCAGCGGCGTGCCACCGCGTTCCACGAGCCACGATGTTTTCGGTGAACGAGTGAGGTGACATGCTCATTCAATGTCCTTTTTTTGCACTTCAACGCCTTTGCAGTCCGCATGGGTGTCCACGCCTCGCCGTGCCGTGCCGTGACGTCAGTCAGCGCCAGCCCTAATTATTTATTTCCTTCACGTGCGAACATTATTAGGTGTCCTTCTTAACGAAAGGTATGATTGAATTTCTGATTCAGACATAAGTTCATTGTGACCCAATTCAGTCCCTTAACTGACAAGGCAGGAACTAATAAATAATGAGCGCTTAACAATTATTACACGTTATCAACGGGGCTCATGTGAGATTAATATGTATAAGCTTGCTAACATGACATGTATCGATAGAGCACCATTAAGCCACGAACATTAGTGGCCAGTTTCTATGTTCTATTTATGAGATTTTGCGAATGAAACGAAAAAACTAAACATGATCATGATCAATTATTGATCATTAATGGATCCCTAAGGCTCAGAACACATTGAAAATCCTCTGAAGATGCTTAACCCCCTTATGAGACAGAGATAGTCAGAGACTAGTTTGAATGCATATTTGTTATAATAAAAATAAAATATAAAAAAATAAAAAAATATAAAAATAAAATATAATGTTAGCATTTCATACGTGATAAGACAAGTCCTGCCCCTCCAGCCATAGTATCGCTTTCGTAATAGAAAATTAGAAAATATATAGGAATAGTGAAAAGTCATGTAGGTACCTATGTAAAAAGTCGATATGGCTTCAGTAAAGACTGTGTAGGTAGTCATAATCCTATCGAATTTTTCTATCATCGCTAATCCTTCGTTTTGAAACTTCTGACCAACAAACTTAATACGTTTAACGTTTATTTTCAGTACTTTTTTCCTGTTTATATAAACAGTAGTGGGCGTAGCTTTGTACTTAAGCCCTTGACGAATATATCCAATACAATATGTTTAATTATGTCAATGGAAAATGATCAATCTTCCACAAAAATATATGCGTGTTCTTTATATTTTGGGCTGTCTACAAAATCGTACCCTTATCTAAAGTAATTATTTGAAGAGATATCACTTTATAACACGTAGGCATTATAACGATTTGCTTTTAGTTCTTTTTATTGAACTTAGGTATTATATTAGAACTAAAGGAAAATTATTTATTTAACAAACAAAGAAACACACAGGAACAAAAAATATCTACACTTCCTAAATAAATAAAAGGAACTCTGTATTATATCTAAAATATATATTTTAACTAAAGATAGAAGACAGAGTTCAGGTCACCGACCGCAGGTAGAGTGCCCAAAAGGCTGGAACTTAACTTAGGTTATTATAAATGTCTTTGAATGACTATTAATTAGATGTTGGCCAACATTCATGAAAGACCAATAATTATAAAATGTTTTTCCGAGAACTTGTAGTTTACTTTATGTTAAGTACATATTAGTGGCGATTCTGAGTGTCGCAAAAGCTAAACTAAGCTAACTAAAATTGTTGCCGTCCCTTTCATAGCAATGGGAATAAAAAGGATGGCAATAGTTTTAGTTAGGTTAGTTTAGCTTTTGCGACACTCCGAATTGCCCCCATTGGTTATTTAAGGAGGTTCCAAATATGTAAGCACATTATATAAAACGTGTGATTTAGTTGGATCACAGTCGTCATACTGGATTTGTAACGCATGTTTATTTCGCTTGCAAATAATACAGTTTTTGTACATAAGTTACTCTTGTGAATTAAATACATAGTTCAGTTAAGCGACCCTTTATAGTTTCATCTAACACCAAAAACCAGCCATTTATTGGCATTATACAAAATTCACTTAGGCCCGAAAAATATCTTCTTTTTTCGCAGTAGTATAAACAAACTGACAACCAGAAAATAAGTAGTATTATGTATAGTATGCGAAGTAACGTCATGATGTAAAACAACATTTAATCAATGAGTACCTTCCTACTTGTAATGAATGACTCACCTGTCCCCTGCGTCTGCGAGTCTGCGAGCGCCGGAAATAAAACGACAACTGAACTCTTGATCCACTGCGGATGCGTGTTCTATTTACATGTGCAATCACTCTTACTGACGTTTCTTATATCATATCAAATCAACCCACATACACTCACTGAGTACAAGACGCAAGAGTCATTTTCACGACATTTTAAACGCCTTCTCAGCAAACCATCCGGTCGGTGGTGGTCTGCCTGCTACACTGACCCTCTTGTGGCTAACATTTTGATCACCGACTTTTGTTTATCTACCCTCTAATATATTGTTTTGTGTTTGTTTATTTTCTTTAAATTTATTACTTTGGACGGTAATCTTAACTTCGTTCAATAACGTGGTTGTTCCGAGGTGTAGATAAAAACGTGTAGTATGGAACTTAGCACAAAGAGATATTTTAATAATCAAATGTTTTTCAATCGACCAACATCACTTCGAAAACAGAAATATCGTAATTTTAAAAATGAAATTGTTTCCAAGAAACCTTTACGTGAACTGTTTTATTTATGAAAATTGATACAAAACCTTTTGCACTTGACCCTTGTATTTAAAACCCAGTGGTTCAATAAGTAAGGAAACGTTACAGCAGGTACTTGAGGACCTCCTTCGTTCGTAAAAGGTCGGAAGCCACGATTAGCCTGCGTTTGAAGTCTTTATAGCCAGTCATTTAGAAAGTAATGTTCCGCTCAAATATAATTTCAAAAAGACGACCTCTGCAAAATCCAGTGGTTACTGGTATCTGTAGAAAGCTCGGTGGAATAAGCACTTTTGTGGTCCATAACAAATAACCAAAACCTTTAACATTAGGTACCTACATTTTTTATTCCTTTTTTGACCTGCTAAAAAAGAGCCTCAGCCAAGAGGAAGATATTTCAATTTTGGTGTAGTGGCAAACTTCGTAATCGATACCAGTGTTGCCAGTACAAAGGTATGAAAAGTTACTAAAGTCCCACATCAATACGACAAACCACGTTTGATATTTTTATAGGAGCCCACATTATCATGAATTATTGCCGGGCAATTTAAATATGAATGGGGGTTCGACGGTTTTATATCTCGAAGTATGTGAATATTTGATGAAATATATAAGCTCGTATATTTATGTATTTGCATCTAGGTCCTACACCGAAAGCTATTTAAGATTATTGAAACCAATTTTGAAGCATAGTTGCTTTGGATTGTTTTCGTACAGTTGGCACGAAAACTGACCCGTGAAAGAGTGGATTGCAGAGATAGAATAGAATAGAATAGAATAGGACCGATCCGATGGGACAAAGACAGAAATATGATGAGTCGAAACTATACCAGTTTCCTCTGACTTTATCAATTCTCTCTACAAGATCTTACTTGCTAGTCGTCATTCATAATTGTGCGTATTATAACAAATTGAAAAAAGATTTCACCCAACACATTATTTAAAAATAAAGTTTCCCAAAACCTTTGCAAAAGATAAACCAAAACAAACGAATCTAGGTAATGTTTCTAAAATTTCTAACATGAAATTGAGTAGGTACCTACTTTAAGTATTGCTCATATTACAGGTAGCAAATTGTCCCTCTACATTACTTTGAACTTGTTAAGGTATGGTTACACCGAATGGATATTTAAGGTTGTTTTATAACGTTAACCCCTGGGAGCGATTCCACAAGTTGAAAATTACTTACTTATTATAACAGTCTTAATTAGAAGCCCACCTATTCATATTAAAGGTTCGTGTTACGCTAAGTTCAATTTGTATTAAATATCTAAATTATGTTTGGGCGAGGATTATAAACTTTTGTACATAAATGATGGATATGTGCAAAAGTTTCATCATCATCATCTACAACCCGAGTTCATCCACCCTTGAGTAAATCGGGCAATCAAAATTAATTATTATAAATACTTACAACGTAAAATTCTTCTCTAATATACAATCGAAAATACTTTTAAAAAATTGAATGATTAGATAATCTTAGGTATCTTCATAAAATCTAAAAATGCAAAAATGTCCAAAAGAATATGTCTACCGAACCTTGGGAATACCAGTCGTGATTATATTTCATTTTCATTCTAGCAATTTGCTAACGAATGCCCTATACTGATTGATTTCGTAAAAACTATAGGTACTTCATATAACATTTTGAATGACACTCAATCCATTAAATTAATATAATTTACTAAAAATGCCCGTCTAGACTAGAGATCATACCCTTCAAAATACAATTCTGAAAGCTTTTAATGTTGTAATAGCGTAGATATCCGAGCTAACGGACGCTAACGACTCGTCGACCGAGTTGTCAAGCCGAAGGGTAGCTTATTCTTAACCCTACCCCAAGTGTCCTAAAAGGGGTCAAATTAATAAAAAATATAACAGATTGTAGACCTGTGACCTTGACTTGTTTAACGTCAGAATAAACAGTTCTTTTTCTAATTCTGTAAACCCTGCCTTTTGTCGAAAGTTATAGAAACAAATACGTTTTTGCGGTTACCCCTAATCCAGTTCAGGTTGTGGGTCGGCTTGGGAGCGAGCTGAAAGGGTGCGTAACTACACACATTATGATTATTATAGCTAAAGGTCCACTTTATTGTCGTTATGTTGCGTTACGCGATCATCGTTTAACGCTCGGAATCCTACATTTACTGTATTTAGGTTCTGCGAGATTAATTTCCAACCGTAATTATTGGATAGCGCAGAATTACAGAGGTCAGATTTTTATGTTATTAATACAAATTTATCCTGTTACCTAGAGAAACGCTTATTGCATTCTTGTGAAGCTTACCTTTTTTATAAGTAAGTAGGTATGTAGAAGTTGGTTAAAAACTTGTTCTTGTTGGTTAAATCTTTTATTGGATCTATTTTCTGCAACACATTGCTTTTCAGAATCATCTAGCTTTTTATATCAAACAATTTTCGTTCGTTTCTTTCATTCATCTAATCATCTGTAAATATTAAATAAATAAAGGTAGATTTGCAAACTAAAAAAGTTATCTAAAAAAAAACAATTTATCAAATTACGGAAGGGAAAAATTACTTCGCATAAAAAAGCTTTATCTAAAATTCCCATTGTTACAAAAATAGTAGGACGACATTTTTACAGCATCGGGCAAACGTGGCATTATCAGCCGATCTCCCACAGGACTGTAAATATGGCCGTATGCGATTAGCGACGCTCCCGGCGAAATGCGCATTACAACAACTCATACAAGCAGATGGCTTTGCCTGTTATTTGCTATGAAAAATATAGAAGCCGGAATTACCTACATTATTATTTTCCGTTATATGTATGAACCATCAAGCAGAGAAAAGTTATCATGGGTAAAAGATCTGATGTTACAAGAAAACTCTTGGCTGCGGAATATATGGCAGTGGATGGTATAAAAAAATCTGAAGACCGATTTCAGATAGGCCAACATACTAAGGGACCGCCGACCTCCAAACCTGGAGATAGAGAAGCACTGAGAAGAATTGTAACGAAAGTGTATCGAATATACTTACCTTTAGCTATACGTATAGTATGACTAGAGCCTATATAGGCACTACTGGAGTTGATAGTGATAATAAAGTCTATAGTAGGTTTAATAAAATGAATTGGTTTTTTACTGCCTCCATTTTTATTATTTTAACAAAGTGCCAGCTGAACAAAGAATACTACAAAAGCCATTTAAAGTTGTTATTTGTTTGATAAAAGCCAAAATCAATCTTTGGAAAACTATTTCGTTTATAACCGTGAGCATTCCCACGAGTAGGCAGAGTAGGTATGGTTCAAATGATTTTTTCCGCGTCCTTTGGGGCAACAAGTTGATGAAATATTTGTTCAATCGCGTGTGTAACATAGTTTCATTTATTTCACTTCACCCTAGTCAGTCGACCGAAATAACAACAGTACAGTACGTCGGATGTGAATCAGCAATAAATTTTATCGGATACCTACATAGGTATTCCGTTGGATTACGGCCCGAACATTTTAGAACGGATAGCGAATTACATAAAGCTGTCAAAGTAACTATTCATATTGTTTAAATTCTGTCATTTTTATTGATCCAATATACCGACTAACAGTGATTTTGTTCGTTTGAGTCATCTATAGGTCGTTTACAATGATCTTTATTATTGTTATTATTAGGAGCCCTCAATATCCCACTGCTGGGCAAAGGCCTCCCCCCACTCTCTCCATTCGGCCATCTCCTGCGCTAATAATGGTCCAGTTGGCGCGGAATTTGGCGAGCTCGTCCCTCTATACAATGATCCTTAGATAGCTAAAATGATTTGCATGTATATTGTTAAGTTATGATAATACCTACGAAGGATATTGGTTTCCGTAAATGAATAAACTGTGTTTATCAAATCTACAACTCATTTACAAATCTTCATTTACTGACTAAGACAATTTACATGGATTCTTAAAGTACACGAAGTATAGATTCTACGTACCTACTCATACATAAGTTGAATCTTATATTAAGACTATGGAGTACAACGAAGGAATTTTTAAAGAAAATTTCCAGAATCAAACAGTTAATGAAATAGAGAGCAGGGTTCTAAGTCTTACAGTGAATCCATATAATGCAGCACCTGTTCACAGTTGGTTTGATTTGTTAGCGTTCAACATTTTCGTATTGGAAAGTTGCAGAATTTTAAAAATTCTATGTTTTTAAATTTAATAAAAAATAAATTTTGTTTCTGTGTGTTTCTCTTTATTATGATATCGAATCAGTAGAGACCATTCACAAATGTAAAAGAACATTACCTTTACAATATAGTACCTACCTATGATAGTGACGTTTGTTTGCCACAATCACGCCCCCGACTACGAAAGGGATTTGAGTGAAACTTGAAATGTGTATAATAAGTTGGTATAATACAAGATACTTTTTAACCGGATATTGTAAGTTTTGTTACAGGAAACACAGTTTTGTTTTTCTACTTCGGACTAATCCAGCGAAACGATTGTGTACCTACATCAAAGCTTCCATCAAATCCAATTAAATTGGTACATTTCAACTGTACAATTATTCAGTTGTCAAAACACGGAAGTGAGTGAAACCGGATGCGTCCGCAGAATAGAAAATTAACATCGACGTCGCTTCGCCTTCAGCGATCGTTAATCATGGCTTGAACGCGACACCTTTTCATCATTCAACCATCCGTGACGTCATAGTGCGCTATTTGATTATTAACTGGCTACTGACAGTGGAACAATTATTCAGACTGGCATACCTAAAGCTTTTATCTGTGCTAAAGCTAAGTTATAGCAAAGACGATTAATATCTAGGTTATAGTTACGACCGATATTCTTTTTTAATTTGTCCATTATCCATTCACAGGTAAGACCGCCGATTGTACGAGTATAATGATATATCATAGTTAGTTATAATGTGTTGTATTGTTTATATAATTTCTTTATTAATAAAGTATTTAGTCTATATGTTTATTAGGTTCCACTTTCCGTCTTTAGGATTTAGAAGCTTTATGACGATGGCGCTCTCAAATATCCGAATCTGGCGTTTTAAAGATAAATAAAACCGGGTTTAATAAAATTCGTTAATTCGGATTGAAGAATAAACTTTTTGTAGATAAAAAATAAAAAACCTAGTAATGTAGACTATGAAAGTTGACTAATATAGTCTAGTAACAGATAAACTCTACAGAAAAAGTTAGGTTGGAATAGCAGAAAATAGATGAAACTTGGCATCCTCGTCAAGTTACAAAGACATTTCAATATTACTAGTAAACTATAGGTCTGATTTAGTAAAGCTCGTCGGTGAATAAATATAAAATTCCAATGCTTCTACTCTTTTGAATTACTTTTTAAAACCTTAAAAAGCTAAGCGCGCGAAACGTCGGGATAAAATTAAATAAAGATAAATACCTACCCGTAAATATATGTTTTATCATCTAAATTCACACTCCGTCACCAGAGTTGGCCACTTGCTCCATACGAACGAACGAACGATCATCTAAAAAAAATATTTTCATTCTTTTTATAGTTACCTAACCCTGTTGTTTATAAAATGTTGGTACTAAGGCAGCAGCAATATACCTACTAGTAGTTACTGAACATATTCACAAACAACTTATTCAACCTTCATTATACATACTTCCTGCTACTTGAAACAGTAGCGACTAAATTGTTTGTCGTTGACTTTACAAGCCTGTTAGAGGTCAATAACCGCTGCCATTTAGACAAACTTACCTAATTAAAGTAATAAATAACTTTAGTTCATCAGACTACAAGTAAGTTTCCAAGTTTAAGACACCACGTGTGACAGTAGGTCGATAAAGCTTAGTACACACTGTTCTAGTATTCCTGTAATTTAGTTGGGAAGCGAGCACACTGCTGCGCTTTAAAACACTGGAGTAGTGTGTACTAGGCTTAAGAGGAGACAGGACACCATGATTCCCATGCAATGTAAAGTTTATTACGAAATACGCTAAACCATTTCTTTAAGAAAACTAGTTTCATTATAGGAATAGCAATGATAGAAATAGAATAGAGACAAATTAAACCATAACAACCAACTTCATTATTGATAACAAGCCTTTATAGAATGTTTCTTTTTGTTACTCTTATGTTAATAAAAGAGATACCAATAGATATAACAGCCATCTAAAGTCCATTATGAATAACAGGGTTAAGTGAGTAAGGACCTACCTACAGTTTTAAAAGATCGGTAGCTTTTAAGATTCAAAGAATAGACAGACACCAAAACTTTTATTCCATCTTTTTCTATATTATGGTTTTCATCCTTACTTTTTGAAGAAACTTATAAAAGTGTTTAAAGCTTCAATATGTGAAACTGTAGCTTTATCTACTACTTACTTTTTACACCCCTAAATCATACCAAGATCAACAACACCGTTTGTATGTAACAAGGGTGTCCGGGTCGTTCTCAGTGAGTATGCTTAAACGGAGAGCTCTCCAACCTTCTGCATGTTGCATTATGTATCTTCGACGTTTCCCTCTCATCTGCATGAAACCTTTTCAAGTAGCGGGAAATGAGCACAATTCTATTAGGTACAATCAGTAAAAAAGCGAATGATCACGGCTGTACCCAAAGACGTTTTACCAAGGGTAAAAACGTCCTTGGCTGTACCCGACAGGTGCGAATGATATTCTCTCAGATATGTTTTGTCTCTGTCGCATATCTCATCATCTTCTTCAAGAACTAACTTTAAATGAAGCTTGGGAATGAATGATTCAGTCCAGAATAATAATCATTGAATAATTCAATGCTTATTATTACATTCCCTACAGTGTAGGAAATGTACACTGTAGGGATGAGAATGTACACTAACGAATATAAACTTTATGTAATAATTTATTAAAAACTATGTTTTATGTAGGCAATAAGCAAAAAAATAGTACAAAGGATAGTCAGAGGTAAGTAAGTCCAAATAAATATTTAGCACATGTCCACATTTTGTACATTTTTCTTTAGTAAAAGCCCTAAAAATCTATATACTTATATGCAAAATTTGCTTTTATATTACGATACAAGTCCCAAAAGTTTCATTTAAGGTCAAAAGCCTTTCGCAGCAATAAAATTCACTTTTAAATACCCTCAAAAACCCAACCACAGTACAAAAAATATAAGAGTTTATTCACTAGATGTGTGAATAAAATAACAATGTTTTTAGCTCTGTTTGAAATTGTGCATTGTCTTATGAAAAGTTGATAGGACGCCTTCAAACTCTTTTACTTCTTCTACCTTTGTATTTGAAGAAAAGTTGAATAGCTATTGGTGGCTATTCAGGATGTCGCCTAAACTAAGTAAACTAACTAATCTGACAACACTAAAAATGTTGCCGTCCCTTTCATAACGAAATAAAAAGGATGGCATCAATTTTAGTGCTGTCAAATTAGTTAAGTTTAGCTTTAGCGACATCCCGAATAGCCACCATTATAGGTATACATATAATATAACCTAAATGTAGAGCAAAACATCGCCACGTGACCTTACTCATACAACTTAAATTTTACGAGGATTCCGTATACATAGTATCAACGTGAAAGACGGTAAGTGGGATCGTTAAAATTGGACAACTGGGTCACGACTCGCAAACCGTATTTTTGTGGCATCAAATTAGAATTAGGTGGGCTGCATTTCATTTATTTTTTCCTGAAAAATGTTGTTCGTTGGAAACGGGAGGGTAACTCTCAGAGGGCATTTTTTCATGTTTGTGATTTATTTTAGTTCACACCTCGGTTGAAGCTGAATAATGAAATATATTAAAATACCTAGGTACGAAGGGATTTTGCAGCGTTGACAGCTTATCTGGTGACAAAAATTAACTATCGTAAAATACTTCTTGATGTTTTTGGTCAGCAGGTAGAAATGTCTTCGGCATTTCGTAATTTGTGTGCAGCAAGGATTTAAATTAATTAATAAATCATGTTGTAACTGGAAATAATATTTTGCGGTACATGAGTCAATATAAGCTTAGATTCCTACATATAAATACTAATTTTAACCGACTTTAAAAAAAGGATGGCGCTCTCAGTTAGTCGGAATCTTTATTTAAAACGTAGTTTACCTATATTATAATTTATAATGAGTTTTTTTATAATGAGTATTCTTTGTTGTGGTATGTTCCCCGATTACTCAAAAACGCCTTGACTGATATGAATAAAAAAGGCCACAGCTTTCATCGTGACCTTACAATTCCTACAACTTTAGAGCCCCTTCAGACTCACGGTGAGAAGGCTCGGCGAGAAATTTGACTGAGACTTCTCGAAGAACAAACATATTATCCACACTCTCAATTTTTCACTCGTGATGTCGAAAAACCTTTTGTCTCGGGCAAAAAACCCGACACCGAACGAAGAACAGGCGAGCATTAGAACGAGACGGCGAGAAACCTATCACATTCACGCCTTCTCGGGTGTTCTCGGCGTGAGTCTGGAGGTGACTTTACGCTTGCAATTTTCATACACAAAAAGGTTGCATACGTAAGTCCTCTAGATCATAGAGTTTCTGTTTTGTGCTGGCTTTTGTTAGGCGTTTTGCATCGGGTCAAGTGCAGTGTTCAGAGACCGCCTCGGGTATTGAGAAAACTCTAACGTTTGCGAAACTATCACCGTCAGAATGAGGTCGTAAGTTTCGGGTGTTTCCTCCTACCTAGTTCTTTATACGTATTGTCTAGGTTTGCCCCAGGTATGACTTTTTCAATGAGAAGGTTGACTATAAAGTTAGGAAATTAGTCTATTTTGTTTTGGTTATTCCTTTATAAACTTAACAGATGTATCGA
Organism: Xanthorhoe designata; assembly: GCA_963582015.1. Lineage (NCBI taxonomy): Eukaryota > Metazoa > Arthropoda > Insecta > Lepidoptera > Geometridae > Xanthorhoe > Xanthorhoe designata. The sequence continues at coordinate 11,092,024 of OY757037.1, forward strand.
ATTTTTGTGCTTCTTTTGTAATTGTAAGATATAGATTTTTTATTCATTTTTTTCCGAAGAGTACTTTTTCCACCCAAAGCTTACAAAGTTAACTTAATGTTGGGGAATATTAAGAAGCAAAAAAACTTGCTGAGCTTGCAGTCGCTTGTAGTACTTTGCCATTTGAGTAAGTAGGGGAAGACCGGTACCCTCCGTACAGCGGGAGCATTCGTACAGTCAATATTTCTCCGCGATTTAAAACGTTAGCGAGTTCATACTTAAGTGTGTGACTACCCCTTATACCCGCAAGGTACCCGCGGAATAACGAGGCAGTGCGACCGACGGCTTCGGTGGAATGAGTCGATATCTGTTTTCGCTCCGCGTAAGTATAGTTTGGGTTCATCTTTGAAAGTGTTTGCTACCAGTAAGTTTTACTTTAATTGTAAAATAAATTTATTACAAATAAAGCACTGATGCCTTACTTTATGGTGTACGTTTTTATTTTGCTACAAAGCTAACAGTTTTTTTTATTTTGGATTAAATATTATTTTTTTGGGTTTGGGGTACCTTCATACATAGAAACGGGGGTAGATTCGTGCATGCAAATGTACCCCGGAGTTATTTGCGGGGGTCCACGGCAAGTATTTTTTCCGGGTCTGGGTGTTGTGGTACCATGGTACTTGTAGTTTGGGACACCCATGACACAGGGGATTCTAATGTGTGATCAGATCTATGAATGAAACAGCTGGTTGTTGTTTATTTACCAAGAATTTTATAATTGTTTTGTTTCAGAACTATGCCACGAAGTTACCTAAAAAAGAGAACAGATCGGGAGAAAAGAAAAAAAATTAAAGAGTATATTATAAAAAGATTTTGTAACGGGTTTTTATTTGAATTTTACGTAAAAACAGTACCTTCTATTTTTAAGGCTAATAAGTGTTTGATCTCAATTGCGAACATTTTAATAAGATAGATTATCTAAGATTAGATTCGTTTTAGGAAAACAAGTCTCATATTTGAATAAAAAACATTTTAAATGGGTTTTTTTTAACTGTGTACGAATGCTCCCTACCATGTACGAATGTGACCCACGGTATGTACGAACCTACCCCGCGTGTGGGGTGCCTTCGTACAATTTCCATCTTTTACGAAAACCGCCATTACTCGGTTAAGATGCATTGAACAAATATTTATGTATCTCATTACTATAGCTAGATATGTTGGTTATCTAATAGCATTTAATTTATTACAAAATTGCAGTTAGTTTTTTTTTTACAGGGTTTAGAGTAAAAAGTGTACGAAGGGTACCGGTCTTCCCATCCTATTGTTTCTTTGAACTACCCAATTATGACCCTAAATTACCTGCCATCGTTTTTTGCAGACGGTTTCGACGAAAGTGGGTAATGTGTGTGTTCTTTTTGCTGATGCAATTACCTACATAGAGAAGTCGGAAGAAGTGACTCGTGCTATACAAGTCGGATAATTCGATAGGATCTTGGTGAAGAATAAACAGGAATAACTCACAATAACTCGCACTACGTAGCGTGCGCCGAGTTTTGGCGCAGACATTTTATTTGTCTGATTGTGGCTCTATAGATTGTACCTCAATGAATATAACCTAAGGTAACATAATATCAGATACGGTATTATAGCCGTGCAATAGATTGTTGTTATTAACTAAGTATAAAAATATATAAAGCCAAATTAAATATAAGTATAAAAAAATACTGAACCGATGGAAATTAATGGTTTTGATAAGAACTGAATAACATTTTAAAAAGGGACACTTAACTTAAAAGAAATATCAAAGGGCATTTTGGTAATTTGCGTGTCAAAATCCCCTTGATTTATATTTTCAGCTCTAAAAAAGGAAGGGGATTTTGACACTAAGCCGAAAAAAGTGGCTAAACAAAAAGAGGAGCAGTGAAAAGTGTATAATGTAGTACCTATACAAAAATGACTAATCATACGACTTTATAATTTGCTAAACAACTCTGTCTTCGAACCTCTTGCAACTTGTAACTAAACACATAACCCGCTACGCCACCAAGGACATCATTACTATTTAACGTTTGTACCTATGTAGGTACTTTCTACCCATAGCTGGGCATTAACTCGTTAATCCGTTAATCGTTAATTAACGAAGTTAACATTTTGATTAACGGATTAACTTTTAAGTTAACTTTCAAAAATGTTAACGGACACGTTAACTTCCGTTAATATGCAAGAAGTCCGTTAATCGTTAATCCAATGCCTAATAGTTACGCAGTACGCACGGCACCGACAAGTGCCGGGCGGCGCGTGGCAGCGTGTGAAACATAATCTAAACTAGATATATTTTGCCAGCGCGTGCGAGTGAGAAAGAAAACTGCGAAGAGATTTGTTTCGTTTGATCATTTCATTACTTAGCGCCGGTGCTTAGAGTGACTAGTGTTTTGTTCGTTTGTTTGTTGTTATTATAAATTACTGTCATGTCAGTGATCATTATTTTGCGTGTTGATAATTTATAAAGAAGAGTGTAGTGTAATTTAGTTAGATAGAAAAAGTGTACTGTGCAGTGTAGTAATTATAATAAATATTAGTAGCAGCTTTTTGATTTGGCTTAACAATAACTCGTGATATTATCTACATCCTTTGTCAGTACAGTACCTACCTAATCATCAGTCAGACCAGAGAGATGAAGCTAAAAATTGTATTCAACTATTTTCTAAACAGGGCATTAGCCTCGAGTCGGGTACCCGCCGACGTGCCCGGCGTTTTCGAATTTTTTTATAATTTTTAGTCTGTACTTGTTTTTTTATCTATTTCCTTCCGGTTTTCCCGGCTGCTTTGATTGGTGAAGAATGTAGCTAGATGCTAATTTGATTGATAGTTTCAATTCAAAGTCAAACCGACATTTTCTTTCTATAGTTAATATATTTTATTATAGTCTTAAACCACACTTAGGTTTCGGTGCTTTAACCGAAATATCATCTTACTGATAGTTTCGTTTTCGGCGTCAAGGGCTTCGTGTTCGTGTTAGAGAGAGAGAGGCAGCCTGGCTTAAGGGTGATCGCTTGTATCTCGCGGGTTCCAATCCCGTCGAAACCGTAAAACTTTTAGTACGATTTTTCATTTGTAATTTTCCTTCTATCAAAATTCGTTTGTTTTCCGAATTTAGTGTGCCAGTTGGTCGAGAAAATTATTATTTTTTCACGAAATATCACTAACCGGTGAGTTTCTAATACTTAAAGCTCAACTCACACCAAAAGAGCGGTGAAGGGCAGCGAAGCGGTGGGCGGTTTCAGTTTCATATGAATTTGAACTTTAGTTACATTACTATAATACTTATTATCGCAGAGAAGGCGCGCGTATTCGAATTTGCCGGAATTCTCGCAAAGCCGTGGGCATCCGCGCGACTCGGTCGAGTTTCTCATGCGATATTAAGTATTATAGTAATGAAAATAAAGTTCAAATTCATATGACACTGAAACCGCGCTCCGCTTCGCTGAGCTTTGTTGCTCTTTTGGAGCCTAACGCAACGATATATAGATGCAATTTTACACATATTAACGGATTAACGATTAACGTTAACTTGCGTTAATTCTTCCGAAATGTAACGCTTTAACGTTTAACGAAGCTAACTTTTTTTGTAACGGATTAACGATTAACGAAGTTAACCATTTGATTAACGGTGCCCAGCCTACCTACAGATGATCAATTTCTATTCACTGCCAGAACTACCTTGAAGCACTTTCAGAATTAAAAGAAAGACAAGCGCTAATGGATTGTAATAATTGATTTTGTACGATTGCCATTAGAACCAATTAGTCGATAGTGGATTACTGAGCGTGATTGCGTCGCGGAAAGAGGTACTAACACGGAGTTCAAATATTACCTACTTGAAGCAGTAGACGGAAGTTGTATGTTTTCTACAGTGAAATCTTCAATTAAGTACCTATTTATTTTATTTATTATTTACACAGAGTATACCTACATTACAGTTAGTTGGGTATAGGTAAGTACCAACTTTTTTATGATTTATAGTAGTTCGTAGATGGTTCGTGCATTTAAAAAAAAATTGGTGTTCCCAAGTCTTAGTGCGCCTATAACTTGATACGAGTACTTATACCATTAGCTAATTTCTAAGTCAAGGACTAACTTCAAGGCCATCGATTATCACAGAGCATTCGATTAACATGAAGCTCGTGCCATGCAAATGTAATTTTGAAGGTCATTTTGGAAAATATACTGAATTCAATAGAAGCGTTTTTCATAGTAGGTACCTACCGTACATATTATTTATCATCATCAATGTTTATGACTCCATGAAACGAACGGCAGAATTTTGAAGAAGAATAGAGTCACAGTCGGTGATGTAGTAGTGGCAATTCTGGATGTCACCAAAACTTAACTAAACCAATGTGACAGCACTAAAAATGCTGCCGTCCCTTTCATAACGATCAAAATAAAAAGGATGGCAACAATTTTAGTGCTGTCAAATCGGAAAAGTACCTACAGGCGACATCCAGAATTGTCACTAGTACCTACCTATGTTGGTTATTATGTTCGTAGAAACTAACTCTGGTAACAGAGTTCCGAGTTTTTTGGCCACCTAACGACCAAAAATTTAGCTGCCCTCCGGCTGCATGAAAATGGTCAGCCGACAAAAGCTTCAGAAAACGTGAGACGACGTGAGAAAGTCACAGTAGCCGAAGTGAAGTAGGTATGAATGTTCGTATGATCTAAGTATGGTGTGTAACAGAGTTTTTAGGCCGAAGTTAAGTTGTATAGGTCGCGTCACGTAAAAAGAGCGCTGGCTGTCAAACTGATGCGCAGTGGTTGATGATTGGTGGAGAGGTAACGCGGCGCACTTCTTACCATTGATTTAGCGAGTGCTATTGGTTCGTCAGCGAGTGACCACAGGCGCAAACATACCCCCGCCAGTTCCCCTCAGCGCTCTTTTTACGTGGCGCAACCTATACCTTTGTCTTTTGCAGTCCTCGTTCGTGATCAGTAACATTTGAACGAGGCAGTTGACAGCGCAATCAATGGCCGACAGTTAGCCACGCCGCGCCGCAAATTCGAGAAGCAGCGGACCGCATTGCGTGTTTCCTCGCAGGCACTTCCAAGTATCTCTATTCCGTGGCATTTGTGTCACATCGAACATCGATCCGCCCACACCCCCGTAACAGCTACTTACTAATCTGGAGTATACTGGGTGGAAAGAGACTGATAATGATAATATAAACTTGATAAAAGAGTAGTTACCTACTGTTCACGACTGTTAAAGTAACTGAAAAAGGAACTAAGCAGGATCACAATTGTTTAACTAAGGCATGGTAGACACGCGCTTTAACTTCGAGTCAAAGACACATCCAAATGCATTATAGTCACATGCAAAAAGCTGCATAGGTTAGAATTAATAGTTAGAAAGAAAAATAATTATAATTAAATGAAAATAAAAGCTTCTTCATCTAAGTGCCACTAGTAGCGCTATAGAACTTAATTAAGGCCCTCGTAATTACTCGTAGGTATCTTATAGGGGAAGGGTAAATAGCAATAAACATAAATCTAATTAAATAATTCAAACATAATGCAGTTTTTTCGCGTAACTTTTTTCTCAAATTCATAAATCGAAACATTTATATACTTAGTAATTTTGGAGGAAAACATCGTGAGGAAACAAGTTAGCTTTCTAAAAGCGTCGATGGGCTCGCAACCAACGTATGGAATTTGTCTAGGAGTGATGGTGTAACAATGAAATTTTCATAAATAAAACCCTGTCAGTTTTCACCCAGTATTCACTTGTAGCTAATCTGCAATACCCCAGAGTGACTGCTAGCTAATCTGCAAGCCAATTACACACGATACACGACCAAATATTGTTCTCGATACATTTCACAGGGAATGAATGAGCATTCTCGGACAGATTAGGGAGCAATCGTGGTGTAGCTAGACCCAGTAGGGTAGGGTACCAGATAAAGATAATGGGGCGCCGTACCAGGCCCAGGGGACACCCCCGCCTCTAGCGTCGATTTTCGAAATTTTGCTCCAATTAAAAAAAACAAGGGCTAAATTTCACCTAAGGCTGGTGTGATAAAACCCTGGCTTTACCGGGTCAAAGCAAACGGTGAATAATTACATTTTTAGAATGCAGCCTGAGCCAATAGACTTTTCGTCAACGTTTGACTATGCCCATCAGCTAGCAGAATCAAAATCAGCTTAGCTGTAGAAAAATTGTTCTTTTGACCGATGGAAAATAGATTGGTTACGATCTAATAGACTAGATTAGTTACCTACCCAATGATCGGTGGTGAGTAAAATCAAAATTATAAGAATTTAATTCCCAAAGCCTGATAGGATGTTCAAGACATTTGAACAAGACATATACTCGTATTAGTATCAAATAACAAGCAGAAGCGACATTATAAACAAATAAACATTACTCGTACATTTGTGGTTTGTTAATTTAACCCTAGCTGCACGTGTGTTAATATGAAATAGTTATTGGGTAAAATTATTTACCTACATAATTCCATCGAAAATGAGCAAATGCAGTTGACGTCCAAATAATAAGAGCATTAGTTGCGGTTACAATCTAAACAAAGGCTTTATTGGTAGAAATCATGTTATTGCCGTGTCATTGAACTCTGAATAAAACAAGTCAAGGGTTCTGTAAGTGTATTCACAGAACTTACCTTTTTACAACTTTTTAAAATTGTTCGAAAAATATCTTTAAGACCTTGCTTTTCAAAAGAAGGCATTTAGGCAATATCTCGTTCAACCAATTAAAAAAAAACCTAATATCATAATACTACCCAGCACCATGCGACTATGTTGGTCGATTAACAATTTATATTTGTACCTAGATTAAATTATATTTGCATTTGCGGATTTTCAATTCCCGTTTAAAAAGATATATATAGGTACCTCCCCACCCAGTTTACCTTCTTAGTGACCAACAAAGTACCAACGGTAAGATTAACTAATGAAGGTTTTTTCATAAAATGTTATAAAGTACATCAAAAGCCGTTTGCATACATTTTTGTCATAAAGAGGCTTTCGCGAATAATCTCATGTTTACCAAACCGCACATTTTTAGTGTTCCGTATAACCAAGACAATTATTAGGCTACGCTTAGAGACAGTTGTAAATTGTAATCCTATTTTGTTTGAACAAACACGAAACGTTCGAATGGTTTACGGGTTCAGTGCCTATGACGCACGTGGTCAAGTTGCATAACTCGGTCACGGGTAAAACATTATCGATTCCACTTCATAGGTCAATAACAGTTTTAGTTTTGAATGATACATTCCAGTAATTATTTAGTGTGATGTAACATTTTAAGACAAGCAATCAAACATTATAATCACGATAGAGTTATTGAAAAATTACATTCCTCTTCCTGTCGCAACAAAATATAAAACTGTTGCTTAAAAAACAAAACCTATACGGTAGGTAGGTATCGGCAATCGATGTCCAATTAATAACGGAACCACTTTACTCCCTCCATCGAAACCCTTTACTTACAGCGTTCTACCTGTGTAAGCAAATCGGTAAATTGTACCTACTGAACCCTGGTGGAACGAGGTACGACACGCACTTGACCTTTTTACGATGGTATTGACGACCCGTGACGCAATCTGATACGATGATGGTCTTTACTCTTAACGGTTTGAATGTGGAAAGTTTCGTTCATGTTAGGTAGGTACTTGGTTCCTCAAATATATTCTCGAGATTGTTCTTATAAATTTAAAGAGTTATTTAGGTATTTATCTTTTGTTTATAAGAATAATCTTGGAGGAAAAGGCTTAAAGTAAAGGGTTTAGACTACTTAATATTACACATAATAAAATACTCCTTTAAAAACGATGGAATCACAGCACGTAGAGCAGTCGCCATAGATGTAAGAAAATTCGTTAGCCAGATGGTGCATGTAATTTTTGGTTTGAGAAAACGTAGGTACCTATTAGGTATGTAAAAAGGAAAACCGAAGGTAAAGTCAGCTACATATTAATTTGACCATGGCTCCTCAATGCTGTACTAGGCTGCGTCCTGTTGAGTGTAAACAGAATAATCCTAATGTTATTCACATTTTATAAAACTAGTAGAAACTAAACTAGGTACCTAGTTCTACATAATGTAAATATTTACAAAATCCAAGATACAGTTGAACCACCTACAGGCGAAAACGACCTACAGGTTGTTCAACTGATCCAAGGCACTACCAGACGAAATAGTGCCCAAAACACTGTGGCAGCACTGGCAGCGTTGCCGTTGTTGTATCATTTTCATTATGACCATTTATTTAAGGAAGGCAAGCATCATCGTATTCATCGTAGAGCAAACCTCATCAATTTATGAATACAAACAAATTCAAGATATGACATTCAGCGCATCGTGCTAAGAAGTGCCGAAGTTTGCGCGGTACCTAACTGAATAATGTGTAGTGGTGGCAGCGCCCTAACGACCCTCTCTCGGAGGGCCCTCGCCGCGCGTGCACTTTTCAAGTGCGCAGTGTTTATGCTCCAGTTCACGCGCTCGCAGGTACCAGATATCGCTTGTTCGTATAAAATGGTTCAACAAGACTTGTTTTTCCCGAGAATTTAACTTAGAATCTTTGAATGCTGTTATTTAGTGAGAAGTTTCAATAGTTATGATTCAAAAATTCGCAGACATTCTCTCTGATCTTAGGGGAGATCAAGATCCTTTAGAGCTGTCTAGAGTGTGAAGTCAGAGGCATGTCTAAATAATACTCTTAGGTACTTAAGTATATTTGGCACAACCCCAAATTTTGCAATAGTTAACTTTCCATACGTTTAAATCTCTCTATCTATTTGAATAAGTACCTACTAACTGCTTTCCTTCCGATGACTTTCTTTAAATTCTTGTTAACAATGTGTCTTGTAGGTACCTACCTAACACTGTAAAACCTTGACTTAGGCGTAATTGGAACTTGCAGAAACATTTTGGGTAAGAAAATAAAATGTGCCGTTCCATTCAGATGTTGTAGCAACCGACACAATCTCGTAAGTAGATAAAGGTGGGCGCTACTTTCCAAACAATTTGATCAATACCTTGGATTGGATAGTTCTGTAGCAGCGGGCGCCGACCGTAAACATTGCACGCCTACATTGAAACGTCGGCGTCGTCTCAGAGGGCTATGTTTTATTGAAAAACTTCGCGAGCTCTGCAACTACCACTTCCAATACTAACACCGGAGCACTGTTGACACTTTTTGTGAAAAATAATCTGAACTGAAATCTTAATTTCTCAACGTCAAGAAATAAATGCGCTTCAATCGTTGAGCAAACAGCAGACCAGCTGAAGGTGGTCTGAGTAAATCGGCCCATTAGGCAGTTAAAAGCTCGTCGCTATCGTCGGCACATAACTCAGGCGCCCGTCTCCGCGCGCCCTATAAATTACGCCTTTGTGCGAACGGGGCGTGCCCGCTTAAAATATGTACGACATTGTCTTCCCAGCACTCCCCTCCTCATATCTGCTGGATCCGCCGAAGGTCATCTAGCAGTAAATTATCTATTCGTAGAGCCAGCGGAGTGGATTGCGATGTACTTAATCCTGAACTTTTAGGTAGGTCGAGTCGCATCCGTGACACGGAGCAGGAAAACTAACTGCAGAATTAGGCAAGTACCTACCTGCCATCATTCGCACTTGTGCACCATTTTTGCACGAGGTAATCTTTGTCGTTTCATAAATTTATTTAAATTACTGGCATCCAAGACCATGACATGTTGAGTATAGTTAGTTTAGTAAATAACTAGTGGCAATTCTGAGTGTCGCAAAAGCTAAACTAAGCTAACTAAAATTGTTGCTGTCCCTTTCATAGCGATGGAAATAAAAAGGACGGCAACAATTTTAGTTAAATTATAAAATGTATCTATCTCGTTTTAAATATGATTCGATGAAGTGTCGTCAATAATATATTATCGAAAAGGGTATTTTTTCAGTTATTTTTACACGCATATAGGTAGGTACTTACAGCACCTTCTTAAATCAGTACTTCTTAAATACCATCAGAAATAAATCCCAGCACTACAAAGCACGACAGAGCGTCGGTCGCCGAACATTTGTTCCAGTGTAAAATCCTTTGAAATATTTATCAAGTTCACCTGTACGGAAACAGACGCCAAACAAAAATGTGGAATTGTCGAAAGTCCATAACTCGCGGGGTTACGCCTCCGCTCACACACATGGGACATTACATCTGCGAGGTACGATATCTGCTTTTCATTGCTTAACCGAACGTGGCGATAGATTTTACATAGATAATACGCCTTTTTATTATCGTAGGTTTATTCATAATAATATAAGATTTATACATAAATACATTGACGCATAATTTTATCGCAATGAATATAAAAGCAATTAAATCCGGTATGTATATCTACAGGTTATTGGCAGTTTTGTGCAGTATCTAGCTAGATATCATGATAACTGATGTAAGTAGGGTATTCTAGAAAAAAAAATCAAAACTAAAAAAGAGTGAGCTACCGTAGCAGCTACGGTTTGCTACGAGATGTAGCGGTGCTACGCTGCGTACTACTACAGGTACTACGCTTCAAAACAAAAATATGCATCGTCCAGTTTTGTATCAGCTTAACCGATTTGGATATTTAGAATCCTCTGAATAATACTTACCTCCATTTAAAAAAGTGAGTCAAAAGGCAGAACGGAGTTCTTCAAAAATAATTATCCTATCGTCATAGTATATCCCTACGAAGCCGGGGCGGGTAGCGAGTAGTTATAAGAATATTTTCGGCAGGTCAACGTCTGCCTTGTTACAATATAAAACCTGACTAATAAATAGAGCATCCACGCGAAGAGCGACAACATAAAATTTATATAAATAAGTGGGGAGGATTCGGCTGTTCTCATGTCATTACGCCTTAACAAGGCTTTCGGGGTCGTCGAGGCAGTGATCGAAGCTCGGTCAAGCGCGAGAGATAATGCTGTCCTTCCTTCCGTAATAACCGCACTAGTAGAGCCGGGTAAGGCTTCTACTTGTTCAATAGGAATACCTATCTTAAAAAAATATAAATAATAAATATAGGACCCCTTGACATTCCATACAGTGTCATCTAATCCCAAGCTAAGAATTTAATGCTTGTGTAAACGATGACTAATAAATACCAGTAGGTACTCCACATAGTAGGTAGGTAAGTACCTACTTATAAAAAAGTGCCTACAAGATGTTAGATGCAGCAAATTTAAATAATCGTTGTTTTGTACATACCTACTTACCTATCTAATTATTACATACCTCTATGTATTTCACATAACACACACTAACACGCACAGAAATGTAATGAGATTGAAATGAGGCGAAAGATACTTTCAATATTGTTGAATCAATCGTCTCTGCCTACCCCTACGGTAGGTACAGAGGCCTAAATATCATCTCCTTGATAGAAAAGTTCTAAAAAAATATCGTACCTAAATATACAGTAGTGATCTTTCAGCGATCCATTCACTTTTAAATAAGATATTTGTCACAACCCTACCACGTAGTAATAGGTAACTATTGGACAATCTATGCGGGATAGATGTTCATTCATTGTGTTTGAGTGCTTTATGTTCGCGGTTTCAAGGAGGATCATACTACCCTCATTATGAGGCTCTATTTCCTGTCACATCCGCCATTTCTGGAGACTTTTTTATACTCGGGCGATTTTTGCTATTTAAACTTACTACAGTCACTGGATAAATAATAGCTACAATGTTTATCATATTTGTTTGAGACACTGTTTATTGTGAATGAACCACCGAACATAAAAAACCCTGATATAAAGTAAGTACCTAACTGTAAATAGGATGTAATTCGTAATACATTTCTGACCAAAATACAGTAATATTGAAATTTTAAAAATAGACAACGGTCAGATTTAACGCTGTACGCTGATTAAGTAAATTAGTAAGTCTAAGTAGGTAACATACTTAAATTACTGTCAGTGTTTGACAGCCTAGTTATTTTCGCGATTTACTGTGATTTTTGCTTTGATACAACTTTGATACAATCGAGACAAGTTACACAATCAGGGGGCTGGTACCTATACCTAGTTCCAGAAATAAGCGCATTCAAACAAACTCATCCGACTTATTATAATTAGTTTAGATTACTGACTGTACGTCGGGTAATAAACCAGGAATCATACAGTAAGCCGGCTGAGGCTTTTAGAGATTGGATCCGTTTATAGCAAGGTAAGTCTAATTATGGCGCTTACCAAACAAAATATTAATCCTTTATTATTTCTTAGAAAGCGTAAGCGTAATTGTTGGCAAAGTTATAAAGCTATTTATTTAAAGGGCATCCTATTTGAGAAAATCTTTAATTGCAGTAGGTATACCTAGGTACTATCCCATTCTATTCTGTGGTATTAGTGGCAATTCTGAGTGTCGCAAAAGCTAAACTAAACTAACTAAAAATGTTGCCGTCCCTTTCATAGCGATGGAAATAAAAAGGATGGCATTAATTATAAGTAGTTAGTTTAGTTTAGCTTTTGCGACACTCGGAATTGCCACTATTACCTACCTACTTAATTACCTTTAAAATTATAATTATGTTTCTTTTAGCAAAATATCCTATTTACGATATTCAAAGTAGGTCTCCCTCATGTTGCATAACTTTGGGATACCCTGTATATTAGGCTAATCTACTTTGGTATTTCTACTTACCACAAGCTTAGCAAAAAACGAAATGGAGCACCTAGGTAGTTCGTCTATTCCCGTTGTCCCCGTAGTCCGTGTCCCCGTGACGGGGACAGCGGGAAGTCATTATTTTTCTTTCCCGTTGTCCCCATAACGTAGATTCAGCTAATGGGGACAACGGGAAGTAAACATTTCACGTGTCGTTGTCCCCTAAACCTGCATTTCTGTTTCAACTTAGTTTTGACCTTTTTCATGTACCTAATTAACTAGCACAAATCTAAAAATAAACCATTTAAGAGTCTAAAAAGTATTGCAACGAAAGAGTGAGCTTAATCGTTGTCAGAGTCATCCTCAGTAGGCACTCGAACGCTTAAAGAGAAAGACAACTTTGTAAAATAAAAATAATTAAGAAACCCCCGATAATAATGTAAGGTGCTAGAAACACGCTTTTTAATGTAACTTTCATTTTAAATTCTAAGTAGGTACTTCCCATTTTCTTTAAATTCCTAAATTCTGAGATAACAGTACAAAGCAGGTTTTTTAGCACTTCGTGTAGGGGTTTACTTATTTTGAATTTTACAAACTTGTATTTTAAATTACATTGTAATATTCTGTGACCTTTTGAAAAAGTCCACTTTTATAGCTGGTTTATTCACTTTTATAACACTCTGCTCCAGATCGTCTAAGACCACTTGAGATTAAATCTCGATATTATTTTAAGACGTTAATGGATGGCCTTTTTAGCCTGAGAGTAGACTATTCATTTAATTAATGGCCATTTCTTTAATTAATCGCTCTCAGGGGCTTCACATTTCTACTAAGCTCTGCAACAAATCAAAAAAACTTGATGGATGATTGAATAACTGAGTTCCTAAGTATTAGGTAAGAACTTGAATTTGTAATTTCGACAATGCTGATTACTTTAAACAGGCGACCAACCACGACAGCCTTACTTGTTTTACTCGTCTCATCCTCGTCGTAACACCAACTCATCTTCATTTCCTCTTCGTACCACTGACCGAAATGTCTAAAGGGTTTAACTCTGACGAAAAGACCACTTTTTTTATATTAGGTATTTTTTAGAGTAAGTTTTAAACATCCAGGATAACACTTATTTTTTTCTGTAAAATTCGCTAGGTACCTAGGTATACCTACACCGTCAGTTACATTTTAGAAGACTACCAAATTCGATCTCGCGAGTTTTCGAGTCAATTTTAGTTTCAACCAAGTGGGCCGATGCCGATACTCTTTATCTTAATCAGACAGAAATAAAGAAATCGTAGGAAAATTGCTCAGCAGCGTTTAAAATTAATTATGAAAAATTGACTGCTTTTAAGTTATCACAACAGACTAATATTATTATGAAAGTTCGTAAGTAATTCCTTACTCAATAACGCGCCAATGGATGAACTTTCTATATTCTGAGGGATGAACCTGCCTGCTAATAGTTTTAGATACACTTGTCCTAAACAAACCAGTCGGTAGCCTCGCTCATTTAAGTGCATTCCGAAGAGCAAACTGTACCGTGAAAGCAATCCCAGTTTAATGCTGCAATGGATGGATAGTTAAACATTTAATCAAATGAATTCAGGAATGCATTAAACTTTGATCATTCTAGATCTCTGGAAGCTAGGGATCAGCCCCTGGATTGTGTACACTTGTCTCCGATTGTATCCAAGTTGTATCAAAGCAAAAATCACAGTAAATCGCAAAAATAACAGTCAGATTTAACGCTGCATAAGTAAATTTGTAAGTAACTTACTTAATTACTGTCATATTTGACAGTTGTTTACGCGATTTACTGTGATTTTTGCTTTGATACAACTTGGATCAGAGAAGTGTACACAATCCAGAGGCTGATCCCTAGCTTCTAGGGATCTAGAATGGGCAGATTGTTTATATGGGGAATTCCAAAAAAAATGAACAACAGGTGAAAATGTGGGTATAAAATTTAACATCACTTTAGGGTATTTTAATGAATTGAATTTTAATTCTTAAAGTTTCTAAATGTTTAAATACTGTATTATATTTCAATTTAAATAATATTAAGCCTGCAGTCCTTGAGCGTGGGAATTTCTGATTAACACCTACATTGACACTTTCTACTCACACAAGTGCATCCCGAAATTAACATTTACAACCTGAAGACGAATAAAACTACTTTCGAAGTTTCGCACTAGTTACACATCCATTACGCGTTTGTCGTTGTGAGATGTATATAAATATCACAATAAAACACGCAATGTATTAGCAACACGCGGCCTGCAATTAGTTACCAGCACGGCAAAGGGTTGGGTCACAGTGTATGCTTCTTGGTATCATTTTAAATTTTGAGAAATTGAAGATAATTTGTCAAACCAATGTTCTGTGTTATAATAATAATATGAGAAATGTGCAATAATAGATAAAAAATCGTTTATCAAAATTATTTGTTTACTTATAAGACAATTTAGTACAAACATGGAATATAATATATGTACAGATTAGGACGGCTTCAACTTATTTACAGTAGGTACTCCGAAACATACCTATTTAATACTTCGATTAAATCCGTCTCGGATCGGAAATGAGACAAAAATACGAACACTCGATATCCACATAAAACTGTTACAACAATTATGTTAAAAATCGATCCCTGGTGTTGCAGGTTTTTTTTATTTATTTATATAAAGTAAAACAAAAAAAACTGTTAGTTATAAAAGGGGGGACGGGGACGATGACCATGAGTGACGGGCCTTCACTCTGTAGTGGAATGTCGGTAGTAAGACTGGTTGAATAATCGTAATAAATCGGAAACCCGAACCTTAGATATTTTAGCTGTAATGAACTACGATGGATGCGAACGGCACAGGGCCGATTAGAGTGGCATTTGAGGGAGGAAGCTTATGCCCAGCAGTGGGTTATAATTTGAGCTGCCAATGATGATGATGAATGAATAAATAAATAAATATCCTTGGACATTTCACACGGCGTCATCTAGTTCCAAGCTAAGCAATTTAATGCTTGTGTTATGGTAACCAGATGACTGATAAACTACATAGATACATTTTTTTTTTTGTAAATACATACACATTATACATAGAAAACACCCAGACACGAAACAAATATTTGCAGATCATGCAAACATTTGTCCCGCAGCGGGGATCGAACCCGCAACCTCTGCGTCTCAGGCGGGCTTTCGCCCACTGCACCACAGAGGTCGAATTACCTTATTGAACCTGTTTTTATTTGTTAATTTTTTTGTTTTTCTCAGTGATAGTCGAGATACAATCAAGGTACTTAAATCATTTTTAACTTTTCTTCCATACCTAATTTTTGTATTTTTTTAAATATCCTTGGATATTCTACACAGCGCCATCTAGTCCTAAGCTAAGCAATTTATTGCTTGTGTTATGGTAACCAGATGACTGATATACTACATAGATACATTTTTTTTTGTAAATATATACATATTATTGTACATAGAAAACACCCAAACTGGAGACAAAATATAATTTGCAAATCATACAAACATTTATCCCGCAGCGGGAATCGAACCCGCATCCTCTGCGTCTCGGGCTTTCACCCACTGCGCCACAGAGGTCCGAGATAATAAATAAAAAAAGGTAAAACACAACAATGTTTTGTCTTTGCTACGGTCGAGTAAAAAGATGAGTAGGTGCATTATATGTGGGTGCTTCCTGCATTATTTTAGTACTTCTTTAATTTCTTTGTGTTTAAAGTAATTTTCTATACGTTTTCCCATATCTCTCTGAAATAGGTAAAAAAATAAGTTACGACATAACTCGTACCTATATAGTTCATTGGTTAGGGTTTGATAATTTATTCAAAAGAAAAAATACTACAAAGTAAAAGTCACGTATCTACCTAGTTCGTCTACTTGCTCGATGAATAGGTACAGATAGTTTCCAACACTCGCAACCCACCCTTTTTCTAGTCCAAAGTAAACAAAAGAAGCTCGGCGAGATCTATGACGGACGTGCGGTCACTTTGGAAACCCAGCGGGTTCTGAACAGAATATTTCTGCAGCGTGTATTCTAATAAAAAGACAATTACGTCAGGCACTGCTTCATACTAAAATGTATGGCGGCGGGAAAAAATTTCTGCAAAAAAAATTAATGATGTTTAAGCTCAGATTAATGCTTTTTGGTTTTAATTAGTAAAAAACATTCACGGTGAATGTATTGACTACTATTTTGACTCACGATTTATCAAAAAATATTATCAATAATAACAACAATAATATCATAAATAGTTCAAATAGAAAAGGTCGATTTCGATGTTTTTGGTGGATTTTGACGATTTTTTTCTCAAAAATTAAGGATCATTTTAGAATTATCACACGGTGTTAGTGTAGACTCATCTATTGAGAACTCGATTATTTTTTATTGTCATTCTATGAAGTGATTTCATTAGTTTATTTTTTAAAATGGTAAGTGCCTGTTCGCGCGTTTTTAGAGACGCGCCCCTTAAAGGAAATAAAAAATAAAATATGATAGGAAGTGATGTTAAGATGTCGGTTTTGATACCATTTTCAAAGTCTTATATAAATAAAACTATGATGAAAGTTAGACTCCCAATTAAATTTCTGGGAAAATACAATACTTAATTATAATATTAAGATTTTTTTAGGGAATATAAAACATAAAAACCTTTAAAAACTGCAATTTTCCTTCAGGTTTGTTACCATAGGTTCCAAAA
The DNA here is from genome assembly GCA_963582015.1 of Xanthorhoe designata. Lineage (NCBI taxonomy): Eukaryota > Metazoa > Arthropoda > Insecta > Lepidoptera > Geometridae > Xanthorhoe > Xanthorhoe designata. Next base: position 11,109,352 of record OY757037.1, read on the forward strand.
CAAACATTGTTTTTCATGCTATTAAAACAAAATTTACGTTGAAATGCCAAGAATATAACCAGAAAGCTCAAAATAGTTATTACTTTGACTGGGAGCCAAAATATATAAATAATAAAAAGAAATGTTTAAGAAAATCCTCCAAAACTAAAAATAAAAACTAGGGACAGTAACAAAACCAACAGTAACAAAATTATAAGGCGTAGTCTACAGAGCGATTTAGTCAAAATAAATTCTTAAAATTATTTAAAATGTAATGTTTACTTGGATAAACAATATCGAGCTTGTAAGTTAAATATCTTAAGAATTTATTTCGATTGAAGTGTGAATAAATTAAGTAACGTACGACTACTTCGTTTGCGTAAACGTATCTTAATCAACAAAACTAAAAACGCAATGTGAACGTAGCTTTTTGCTGTCGGTTTTGTTACTTTTGCAGTCCGTCTATATGTTACCGGGCAAGTCATAACAAAACCGAAGTAACATAATGTGCCTGCAATGCATTCAATAATAAATATTTATTAGCTTAGTTTCTTTGTTCATAATATTTTTTTCTCCGAGGTGTTCCCTATTAAAATTGGGTTTTCTTTACGCGGCAATAAATTGTGAAAACGTTTGGTAAAGTCATGGTTTTATTGTAACAAATCTGACATTCAATTTCTCTCCACTCCAGCCAGCTGCACAGCAAGTCATTTTACACCGCCGGTATACTATTTTGAAGCTTGTTTTCTAATGGCAGATCGCAATGGGCGTTAGTGTTGCCATTTAAAATAAAAAAAAGTAAAATGGGTAAATTATTTCAATTTCAAATTGTGGTAACAAACCCGAAATGTCCGGAAGTTAAGAATTCTGGGGACAACCTTTTGTTGCAGTTTTTAAAGACCAAAGCTGTTTTAAACTATAAATTAAGCTCTAAAAGTGAAGAATAAGGTTCATTTTACCTAAAAATAACAAAACCTATAGAACAGTTCAAGAAAAAAGTCACGAAAATTTAGCATTAGTTCGGAGTTTGGCGTCGGGGACATACGAAAAAATGACGAACCACTCGATAAAAATATTAATAAAAAAATATGGTTTTATTTCAATTAATGTAAATGTAATTAAAAACCAAGTAAAATATGTAAACTTTCAGTTAAACCCTAAGTCAACTCGTTTAGTAATATCCTGTTTCAGTAAAAACTTAATGAATGTGAGGGACATGCCCAAATCAGTGTTGTGCACTTTTTTTGGAATTCCCCATATACACCTCTGACAAAGCTATAATCTTTTGAAGCCAGAGTCTGGTTTTGTAAATAGTAGAATTAAATTTAACCATAACAAAAAGAAATATAAATGTAAAATAATGTCCAACACTTTAACATGGTCAGAAAAAGAAGACCATCTCCTGCTGATTAAAAAAACATCAGGTCTGATTTGCACCAAACATGGCTAAGAACAGTCATTAGCAACAACACTACCAGCGGTACTACCAGTAGTGCTGTTTACAATTTACGACACTATCAAGCTTATTATGGATTTAAAGAACACTCAATTTAGTCAGCTTTCAATAAAAAAAACTATATTCAAAATGGTTCATCCTTTTAGGAGCTATGATGCCAAGAGACACCTCAAAATTATAATCATCTCTTCACATACCTATGTATGTATGTATGTATGTATGGGGACTCCCTTTTCCGCATTTAGACTCAAAGGTGGTCCTTTATGCGTGTCACATACCTATCACAAGGCGATTAAAAAAAACTGCATAGATTATCTTAAACTTAATGTTTATTCCTGGCTAGCGTCAACGTTTTCCGTCTGTAGTCCCTTGAGAGAAGCCACAGGCACGTACGACACTAGGGTAAACAGCTTGTTAGCAGAGTCTTCATCGTCATTACGTCTGCGGGACAGCCTGACGCGTACTCGGAAGGGGACATTTCTGAAAGAAAAGAGAACAATGTTATTCCTTCAGTCATCATCCTCATATTACCTGCCTCGGCACTGTGATACTTAACTGTCCTTATTTTTCTTTTGGTAGTCACAATATAGTGGTGTATTGTAGGACTGTATTCCTCAAGAAAATATTATCAGATCTAGAGTAAATCTAGATCCTTTGTAAAATACAAATTAAATGCCTACCCAGTTACCTTATGCTGCGTTTACACGCTTGCGAAGGATTGGCAAACCTTCACAAACCACAAGCGTCCACAATTCTCGCTTGGAATTTGGAAGGCGTTTACACGCTTGTGACTGCGTCAGTGTTCTACGTACATCCAAGCATGGCGGACGTCGATCTTGTATCGGCTGTTACCTTTGGTTTAACCTACTTTTAATTTTTTTTCCAGGTTTTTTTTTAATAAATAAATAAATATCCCTGGACATTCCACACAGCGTCATCTAGTCCCAAGCTAAGCATTTTAATGCTTGTGTATGGTAACCAGATGACTGATATAAGTAGGTACTACATAGATATATATTTTTTTGTAAATAGGTACATAAGTAGGTAGGTACATATTATACGTAGAAAACAACCAGACACGAAACAAATATTTGCAGATCATACAAACATTTGTCCCGTAGCGGGGCTCGAACCCGCAATCTCTGCACCTCAGGCGGGCTTTCGCCCACTGTGCCACAGAGGTCCTCAGAAAAATGTTTTCGAAAAGTTGTCATCAATATTTATTTTTTGGATTTTAATTCCTTTACTGGCTTTCCCATTAACTGGGCAAGACGACTTCAAGCATCTGAAACTTTTTTGATATTTTTGGTAATTTTTCAAAAACGATAAACTCTCTTCGTTCGACCAGCCACTCATTTTGAAGTCAGAACTAGACGTGCGTTCGCCACGAGATCACAGCGGCTACTAAGCGCGCGCCAACGTGTAAACGCGACGCAATCGATTGCCGCAATCGCCCTTTGATTTGTGTTCAAAAACCGACACTAGACCCGATCGGATACAAGCGTCTACAAGCTCACGCAAACCAACACAAACACCCTCTTTACACGCTTGCGATTGCGGAGGCTTGCCAAGGTTCGGCAAGCGTGTAAACGCAGCATTACATTACTTGTGAGAAAAACAGCAAAGCTATTCTTCACAAATAAGATTATCTCATTTCCGGAATAAGCTTGTAAACTTTGGAGTTTTTTTGAGCATGAAACCATTCATTAAATAAAAAATCATTGCTTATCTAAAATTCTAATTCATAATACTATGCTACCATTATTATGTAGTGGAAGCAAATCAAACAAAAACAAAGGAAAATCATAGCTAGGACTCTGGCAAATCTCTGATTTTGGAGACCATTGTAAACATTGTTGAGATAATTATGTACCTAGCATAGCAAATCAAACCAGTAGAAACAAATCTGAACATATTCAAATCACAAATATTACACAGGTTATAAAAAAATTACAAAGCAACATGAAATATACCTATAATTCAATGAATGTATCAATATTTATGATCTTGTAATCATGGTAAGTAGCTATCACAGAACCAGCATTTCCAATTAAGTATCAAAAACTTGTGCTTTGTGTGCATGCATTACATGCTTAAAAGCATGACAAAATTTTTTAAAAACTGTAGCTACTACAAGTACCTACAAGTTTCCATCACTGAAAAAACTGAATGTAATATCCGAATAACCACTTCCTACTTTCATTCTCAGAGTCTGAACCGGCATCTTACCTGACTCCCTTTGACCAAAGGTATTTGTTTAGGCGGGTGTCCACTCGTACATCAGGAGTTCCCATTTGTTTTTCGGCGAATTTACGGATTTCCTTGATGGCGCGAGGAGCGCGCCTCTTGAAGCCTACACCATGAAGACGTTTGTGTAGGTTCACTGTGTATTCACGGGTCACAACTTCGTTGATGGCAGATTTGCCTTTCCTCTCGCCTTTTGGTTTAGCCATTATGACCTGAAATTACAAGGACCCGGACTCAAAATATTGTACTTATTTAATCCCAGAAATAAATCTGGTCACGATGATAAAACGAAACAATAGTTTTAGATGAATTTATTGGAGATAATTTCGGATTATTTTAAATTTCACACACCGTAGGAGTTTCGTACACGAAAAACAACCTAAAAAGAAATGTCAAAACAAGAGTGACATTGACATGTTAAAGAAATGAAATGTCAAAAGTAGGCTGTTCGCGACGAATGTTACCATTTTAGTGGTTCAACTCCAATAGCTACGTCCACACTGTGCCCTTGACTATCTTTCCTTCTTCTGAGTTCAACTCATATTCATTGCTTCAAGTTGGTACATAAGGTCTGGTACATCTCAACTCTTTGCTGCCCGTTGTGTTTTTAGCAGTTGTTTTATTGATTACCTACTTGAACCTCTCCCAACTGTGCAGAACAAAAATATTCCTAGTGGCAACTACCCTATTGTCAAATTGTCAAATGTCCTGTTGTCAAGTCAAGTCAAGATAGTCAATCAAGTCAATTCTTCTTTCATTTTTGGTGCGCTGAGTGTTTTTAATTTTTATGGTTTTTTTTTTTATGTCGGGAAATTGTTTACAAAGTTTCTATTCTAAATAAAATACCTTACAAGTTTGCACAAAGAGTTATAACAGTTTCTAGCACTTTAATAAATTACCATGTCAGAAATCTACAAGTAAGTAATTCAGTAATAATATGTTATTATTTTCTAAACCCAAAACAAACAAAAATAACCTCACTTTCAAATTTCAGGCTCATCCATCCAATACAATACTTCGATGATTATATATCAAGAAGTATTCGACCCGATGGGAGAGAGTACCATGAGCAGCGCAGCATCAAATTAAATGTAAACTCCATACAAACTGCGGAATCCTCTGCTATAGTCAAATGCGGTAACACCACTGTAGTATGCGGTATCCAATTGGTAATGAATACCTACCTGTAAACTTACGGACCTGTAAAATATACAGAAAAAATACTGTGAATTCATATTCCTAATTATTCTTTATTTTTGCAGGAACTGGCCAAACCAAAAGCAGAGGAGCCTGAAAATGGATTTTTAGTGACAAATGTAGAATTGCCTCCACTATGTTCTTCCAAATTCAGGCCTGGCCCACCATCTGATACAGCTCAAGTCACCAGCACTATAGTATCTGATATCATGATAAACTCTCAATTTGTCAACTTAAAAGATTTATGTATAGCTCGAGACAAATTGGCTTGGGTGGTGTACTGTGATCTTATTTGTATCAATAATGATGGTAGCCTGGTGGATGCCTGCATCATTGCTTTATTAGCAAGTTTGAAAACATGTATGTATTGTGAAATTAGAAGTTATAACATGTGATTGGAGAATACTGATTGAACCTTTTTCTGTTCTACAGTGTCCCTTCCAACAGTAAGCTATGATGCTGAAACTGAAGTAATCAAGGTAGATCCAGATGTAAGAACACCATTGAAAGTTCATGGACTGCCCATACCCACTAGTTTTGCTGTGCATAATATTAATAAGAGGTATTGTTTTACTATAAGGCCATAAGACAGAAATCCTATTTTTAAAGCAAGATTGTTTTTGTCTAGGTTTTTACAATTTTTTTTTTTCTATTGCAGTAATGTAATACTGACTGACCCATCAGCCTATGAAGAGGACATTTGCGGGGGTATCGGGTCAAACCTGATAGTGTGCTGCAACAAAGGGTTGCTATGTGGAATACAGAAGTTTGGAGGCAGCAACTTGTCTGTGGAAGCCCAGGAGGAAGCTATGAAAATAGCCAAAGACAGAGCAAATGTTATTCAAGATGCAATCAATGTCTGTATACAAAATTATGAAAAAGAAAACTCTATAGTGAAAAATAAATGATGTATGTACTTACTTAGTAATTTACTTGTTTTTACACCTGTAAATAGTAAAAATATCAATATTAGCATAGTTCGATATTTTAGAAAACTTTCTTCTGGACAAGAAATTGGTGACCACTAATTTTAGAATTAAATTACATAGAGAAATAGTGATAATAGTATTATAGAGGCATTAAATCCGGCTATCATTTATTCAAAATAAGCCCCACAGCAGCAATGTACCAGTCACCTCACCTAGAGTACTGTGTCAAGTGCCTCAACCATTTCCACATTTTCCATACACGCAGAGAAGAGAAAGTAAACTTACGTTATAATTTCCACTGCAGACCCACAATACCTCTTCCAGCACTACAAACCTGTTTAGCCATGGACCTAGTTTAGTACCATACAAAAGTATTTAGTAGATGGAAAAAACTAGCAACATTATTATTTATCTTGCTTGTCACTAGTGACAGCTGAGAAAATAATTACATGGCAACATTATTCAAAATGTCACCACGTCTCAAAATATCGAGCAGTGTTGTTGAGGTAATGTTCTTGAATTTTCAGTGATTTTACATAGTTTTACACATTCTCATTAGCACCGAAAGATCAGGAAATTAGTGGTTTATCATTGAAATAACTTTAGCGTTTCCTGACTCGGTCGATTATAAAAAAATTAACCTCATACGTCACCTCGAAACTTTGTCAATTAAATTAGTTTTTCTGAGTGCTTTCGTTTACAAAAAATACATAAATCATTCTACTTTTTCAGCGACTCTCTAACTTAGAGACTAACGAAAGTACAGGATGTCTTTACGGGCTTATGTACGACGGAACTTTGCTGGTAGTAGGGCTGAGTATAGAATTATTTGAAAATGAAAAACATGCTTACAACCAGCTTCTGCTCAACTTTCCTGCTGAAATAGAGCTGTGTGGTGTCGTAAAGTTCCAGGATGAACTATCTACTGGAACGTTGGTAAAAGAAATACTACAGGTAAACAAAAAAAAGGATGTTTTTTTCTAAAATTATTATCTGCAAAATGTTCTAATTACAGTTCAAGAAAAGGTTGAGGAAACTCATGTAAAAAACTAAATAATAATTATTTTTGCAGGATGTAGACATCACAGACAACCCACTCATAATAATAATGAATGAAAATAAGGACATCAAGGCATTTTTCTTAGTCCATGATAAGTTTGAGGAAACAAAGTATGACATATTGAGCACAGAGGAACTATGGAAACAGTTCCTTCATGTACGCCTCAATACTGTTTTGCCGTTGATATGTGAGGCCACTATTACAGGTGTCAAGAATATGATGCAGAATAAAAGGAAAAAGGTATGTATTCAATGTATTACCCACTATTTTCCAAATGTCACAAAATGATCCACAGATAATTAATTTTTAGTTGTATCCAATTTTCAAACACATGTTTAATACCGACTTTCTTTGCCAAGCTAAAACTCTATTATGACACTCATGTTCAAGTCTTTTTTGCTGCGGTCTTTTCACAACTTACAATCGTAAAATTTAAAAATACATTGACACAAACGGCATTATTTACTGATGATTAGTTTATTTACAGCCATATTAAGTAGGTACAAGATTTCAGATCAATGTTTTTCTAATTTGTGCTGACTGCTGTGTTTTGTGTTTAGATTGCATCGGGTCAAGTTGCATTCCACATAGACAACACGTCAGTGTACCTATTTGGAATAGACTCTGATGTAGGACTGACAGGGACCAGTGTAGAAGCTACTGTCGGAGAGCTAGTAGACTCAATGAGCCCTGAGCAACCCAAGAAGAAGAAGTATAATACTAATGTTGTAGTAAGTTGTAATTATTATTTTGACAGGCGGTTTCTCGAACTCAGATCATCATTTAAACCCGTCACACACCTAGCTATAATATATAGTAATATAAATTATAGCAAGGCATATAACGATATATTTTCTATACAAATATTCAAGTGACCGCACACGCAGCTATAATATATATTATAGCTGCGTGTGTATGTGTATATAAATAGCAAGGCATATTAATATATATTATAGCTAGGTGTGTGACGGGCTTTACTGATGTTTTAATTTAGATTTAATTTATTCTCAATTTGACACTTGTCACATGATTTGACTATTGATTAATTAATTTTGGGGATGATCTGCATTTGAGAAACTGGCTGTTAGTAATAATACATGCATACAAGTGTGGTGTATAAAAAAGTAAAACTATTCTCAAATAATTTGATTCAGATGTAGTGTTTAAATGCACAAAATTAAGTTTAAATGGATTATGTTTAAAATATTAGTGCATATGACTTTTTGGGTATAAGCTTCAAATTAAGCCAAACAGGAAATTTAACATTCATTTTGTTTCAGGATATTTTACCTGTAAATTTTATAATGAAAGCAACAAAAGATATCCTATCAGAGAAACTAGTAAAGACAGCTGTGAAAATGATGACCACTCAAAGAAAACGTAAGTTATCTAACAGAGAGAACCCCATCTTTATTTAATGCCATCGCATTGCATTGCATATCTTTATTTAACAATCGCATTGTTTTGATAAAAACCACGTTTGAAACGCGCAGTCACTGCGCGTCAACGTGGTGTGCACAAGCTCTGCCCCTCAACTCTACAAACCGAAAACGATACATCGTGACAATAATCGCGGTCATCTTATGTTGGTGGAGACTGAAATCGCAAGCTTAACCAACATAAACTAACCTGGGATTATTGTCACGATGTATCGATTTTAGCTTATTAGCGTATAGAGGGCAGACTTATTTAAAGGATTTTTATTTTATTTGTAGCAGCTTATTATAAAAAAACACATTAATATCAACTAGTCACCAATAACATGTTTTCACATAATATCTAAATCTAATCTAAATAGCCCACTGGATCCCACTGCTGGGCAAAGGCCTCCCCTCCCTTTTTCCATTCGCCTCGGTGTAGGGCTTCTGTCAGCCAGCTGGTGGAGTAATCGAGTTCGTCCCGCCATCTCCGCTTCACATAATATAACTAACAAAAAAACTTGTTTGTTGAAATTTAAACTAAATTGTAGGGCGGATCTGAGAGTATAATGTAGTGTAAAAAAAAAACAAAAAAAACTCTGGCCTTAAAACTTCGTCACCAGAGTTGGCCACTTGCTCATACGAACTTACTTACTATGTAGTGTAAAATGCCTGGGCCAGTTGTGATCACATTTATTGTAATATTTCAGCATCATTCTGTATAAGTATGCCGCTGAGGATAGACACTCTGGCCATGATTCATCGGAGCACGAAGCTGACAGATTTGTACACGGTGCTGGTGGAGGCTGCGTGCCGGTCACTCCGGCTGCTTGAGAGTATGCTGCTGGAGCAGTTAGGTATGGAAAGAAAATCATTTATTTTATTTATTTATTATTGTCTAATCGCGTCAGACACTTTGAATCGGTTACCAGACGAATACCTAGTTCGGACTTTCGGACTAGGCTAGTAATTTAGTAGTAGTGAGTAAGTGGCTAAATGTGTGCGAACCACAAAAATTAAGGACATGACTATGATCTTCGGAGCTATGAACAGATATGCTGCGCGAGAGTGCAGTTAAATTGCTCGTTTCTTACTCTTCTTTCCTCGGTTTTCATAATTTTCACTCCTATTTTCTTTGTTTCTCGTTTTAGGCTTGATTTAATGTATGTATATTTATGTATAATAACGTTTGTCAGGGCAAGAAGGCATCGGCGACGGCGCCGGGCTCCGCCTGCCGGAGTGCTTCCACTTCTTGCCGCGCGAGCTGGGACACTTCCTCACGAGGGTCATGCCCAAGGCCATACCTGATGAGAGCATGGGTAACTACTTTATTTATTATATATTTTACAGTGTTAAACCACACTTAGGTATTTCATTATGAATGAAAAATCTTCTTACTAAAAGTTAACAGCGTGTGTGTATAGGTTCCGTAGCCTAATGGTCAGGCAGCTCGGCTTAAGAGCGATAGCTTGTAACATTTCGCGGACTTATGGAATGTTAAGAAACTTTTACAAAATGTGGGCATGCACCAAATAATGTATTTGTACATACCTCTGACTACCCCTACCCTCTTAGACATCTTCATAGGATCTAAAAATGCTGAAACAAACAAACGATTCCGCTGCAATATACTTAGATTTATTTGACATTAAAAAAAAAATGGCGTTTCGAAACTAAAAATACTTAAATGAAATTGAAATAATGAGCATGACTGTATTCCCCAGGTATCAGATCTTTAGACATTTTTAGATTTTGTAAAGTTGTCTAAGGGGGTAGTCAGAGATATATAAAACTTAAGAGCTCAGCTCTTGTCGGTGTAATGATGCAATTTCCTCCATTATGCTTCTTTCCAATGCCACAAACAACCTTTTCAACCCCTTTCAATCAGGCTTTCGCCCTGGCCATAGTACTGTCTCTGCTCTCGTCAAGATTACGGATGACATTAGGCATGGGATGGAGGATGGATTAGTTACTGTACTTTGTTTGCTTGATTTCAGTAATGCTTTTAACAATGTTGATTATGATATTCTCTTAGCTCTCCTACGCTCTCTTAACATATCTCCAACAGTAATTGACTGGTTTCATACTTACCTGTTCGGTCGCCGGCAACGTATTCGGATTGATGACTCTTATTCTTCTTGGTGTCAACTGAGTGCTGGTGTACCACAGGGTGGCGTTTTATCTCCTCTTCTTTTTGCTATTTTTATTAACTCAATCTCTAAGCTACTCTCTTCTTCCTACCACCTTTACGCAGATGATTTACAAATCTACACCCAAGCACCAGCGGAGTGGTTATGTGAAGCCATTACTTGCATAAACGGTGATCTTGACAACATTTTCAAGTGGACTGAATCCTTTGGGCTTTCTGTTAATCCGCAAAAAACTCAGGTTATTGTAGTAGGTAGCTCTAAAATGTTGTCTCGCGTAGACTGGTCAAACCTTCCACTTGTAGTGTTCAATGGCACTAACATCGAAATTAGCGATGTAGTTAAGAATTTAGGTGTGCTTATTGACAAAAACTTATCTTGGGGACCGCATTTAGCTGCAGTTAGTCGTAAGGTCTTTGCTGCTTCTGCCTCTCTAAGACGTTTGCGTAATTTCCTTCCGACTGCCACCAAAATTGCGCTATCTCAATCTCTTTTGCTTCCTATTTTAGATTATGCTGATTCTTGCTTTCTTGACCTAACTGAAGAACAACTCAACAAGCTTGAGCGTCTTCAGAATTACGCTATTAGGTTTATTTTTGGCTTGCGCAAATACGATCATGTATCCGAATATCGCAACAGGCTTGAGTGGTTGCCGATCCGACTTCGTAGAAACTTGCACATCCTCTCACTTCTTTATAATATTCTTTTCCTTCCTTCTACCCCTTTTTATCTGAAAGAACGTTTTGAATTCTTGCACGTTTCTAATCCCCGTTCTTTACGTTCTTCTGATACAAGACAGTTAAAAACGATCGTTCACAGTTCTAGCTTTTATGGAAATTCATTTACTTTACAAGCTGTGAAACTCTGGAATGCGCTACCCGTGTCCATTAGATTAGCTAAGTCCCTTCCTATTTTTAAAAACATGGTCCGTCGTCATTATTTATCAGTTTGCTCAACTTCGTCGTAATTTTTACTACATATTGTATTTAACTTAGTGTATATATATAATATTATGTATGTATATATATATATATGTATATGAATACTTATATATTTTATATAAGTAGGTAGGTAGTTTAAGTTTATTTTATTTTTTTCTCTTGCTTTAATATTTTATGTATGCCACTGTCTTCACCAGTTAACTTTATCCTGTCCATCCAAAGGTTACCTGGAAGAGATCGCTTTCAGCGATAAGGTCGCCCATTGTTACACTTTTTTTTTGTTCTGTGTATCTAAGTTGTGTTGTTTCTTTTATGGTGTACAATAAAGTAATATTCTATTCTATTCTATTCAATGCGATCTCTTTTACTTCTTGATACGACATGACAGCGACCTTCTCTTTTATCTGACTTATGTAATTAATTCTCGGTCTTCCCCTTCCTCGCCTTCCTTCTACTTTTCCTTCTATGATGTTCCTTATAAAGCTGTCATGTCGTATAAGATGACCAATCATTTTTCCTCTTCTGTTTTTGATGGTATTCATTAATAATCTTTTCTCTTCAACCCTGTTCAATACTTGTATTGAACAGTCAGAGATATGTCCAAATATTTATAGCGTTTCGAACGATGTGTAACTTCCTTATTACCCTTTTCAGAGAAAGAAAGGCGAGTTCTCCACGAACAGCTAGCCTTACCCCTCACTCGGCCAATATTCCGTCGCGGTAACGCACACATAGACAACATCGGCGGTCGGCTTGTTAACCCTCACGAGGCCATTCCAGCTCAGCCGAGTAAAGCCGATGTGACGGTCGCATTGGTCCGCGGGAGATATACGTATCATCATTATATGCAGGATAACTTTAATGATGATGGTTGGGGATGTGCCTATCGCTCGATGCAGACGATATTCTCTTGGTTTAGGTAAGTCTACATTCCATTAGAGACGTAATTTTTTACGTTCTAATCATTGAGGTACAATCTATAGAGCCACAATCAGACAAATAAAATGTCCGAGCTAAAACTCTAATTAGTTTTTTTTAGTATTTAGTTTTTGCGTACAAGCGACATTGAGCAATAAAACAAACGACATAACGTCACATTCGAGCAAATGTCATTGTATAAATGTATAGGTAGAACGTTGCTCGGACATATAATTAATTGTCAGCTATCAGACTTACAAAAAAAAAATCATAAAGTGGAACATAGAAAACTCCTTTTTTAAATTCGGTTAAAAATAAAATCCACCACCATGGCTTATTCCAAAAATCCCCTTCGAAGTGGAGTTCTATTTTTCTGTCCAGAAATGCCCCGCCTGTTTTCAAAGTAGAATCAAAGGGGATTTCTGTACAAAAAAAATATCCTACACCCAATACCAATACTTCCAGACACCAAGGCTACACAGCAGTGGCGGTACCGACGCACCGAGAGATCCAGCAATGCCTCGTGACCATCGGCGACAAGCCGTCTTCCTTCCTCGGCTCGCGGCAATGGATCGGCTCCACCGAAGTAATGTTCTGCCTGGAAACGTTGCTGGGCGTCACCTCGAGGATAGTGTTCGCGAACACGGGCGCGGAGCTGCAGGAGTATGCGCCTGAGTTGATACACCATTTCCAGACGCATGGCTGCCCTATTATGATCGGTAAAACTTTTTAAACTATCGCGACTTGAAAACATATTTAAAAAATATTAACGGGACTTAATCGCGTATTGAAATCAATATTATTTATTTACCTCGACGTTTCGTTGACATTACAGTCACCGTGGTCACGAGTAGAGTTTTTAAATATGATCGGTAAGTTAAAAGTAGTAAGAATCTTCTATCTATCTGTTCTAGTATATATATAAACTAGCTGCGAATAGTGTGAATAGTTCCCGTTCCCTTAGGAATACCGGGATCAAAAGTAGCCTCTTTTTTAATCCAGGGTAAAAGCAATCGGTATCAGGAAATTTATTTCAAATCCGTCCAGCCGTTTCTAACTCTGATGCCGAAGATCTGATGCTGCAGGCCACCGTCATTTCATAACCACTATTAACATTTTAAATAACCGATATTTTGCAGGTGGAGGCGTCCTAGCTCACACAATTCTAGGCATCGAGTACAACAGCGTCACAAACGAAACCCGGTACCTAATCCTCGACCCTCACTACACGGGGGTCGATGACCTCGCCACGGTGATCAGCAAAGGATGGTGCGGTTGGAAGAATTCAGACTTCTGGAACAAAACTGCGCATTATAATCTCTGTCTACCGCAGACAAAGCCGGCTGTGTGAGCTAGTAAATGTTATGCTTGCGCAAACGGTTTGGACAGAAAGTTGCGCAAACAAAATGTGCATGCTGCTTTATGCTAGGAAATTTTGATCATGACTTGCATGGAATGAGTTTTGTGCAAACATTATAAGCGTAAAGCTGATGTCTATCGCCAGAGAATTGCACCTAACATTCATGGCACGGTACGAAATATCAACGCAAACCGTTTTATCAACTAACTACCTATTAAAAATCTGCGACAGGAACGCGTTAATTCGAAGTTTAGTTTACTATCCTAGGTAGGTTATAGTTGAAATTTAAGTTTTACATTGTAGCTCTTTTGTCTGTGGAACAAAAAACACCAAGTAATCTTTTAGTAATTCTGGACTTATGCAATGATTTCTATAACTGCTTTCCTTATTAATTTTGCCATCAACTTGGCTCCATGAATATTTTAGGTATGCTGTTCACACCTTCATATTTTAAAAAGTCATTTCTGAATTGAAACTATTTAAAATCCTCATTCATATTTAATTTGACACAATATGAATGCAACCAAGTTTCTTCTACACCCTTTATAAGCCGTTGCTAGGTGCACAGACAATTAGGCTGTGTCCACAGTAGGCAAACTGTTAGCGGCCGACTAAGTTTGCGGCGTATCGGTTTAGTACGCCCTTCCATATATTTGAAATAAAGTGTCCACAGTTTGCTAGTTTGCGCTCACTTTACGCAGTTTGCAGCGAATGGCGATATGGCGAAAATTTATCTACGTTTGCAGCTAACTCAAATTTCAGTTTGCCACTTTGCGGCTCACTGAGTCGACCGCTAAGTTTGCCCACTGTGGACATAGCATTAGGTGTGTTATATCAATGCTAAGTTGTTATTGGTTGGTGTTATGTATTTGTCTGCAGCTTTAAATTTATTTGTTGCTTAATCTTTCCAATTCCTAGAGCATTTCTTTGTATTTATGATATTGAATGTTGTTTATAAAGAGGCGATGAAAACTATAAAAGGTAATGTGAACCGAGACTGATATGTATGGTATGTGTTCTGGCTGAGAAATGATCGGGTAGTGAATTTGTTTAAATGCTAAGCGAATAGCCTCAGAAATAATTTTCTGAGGTTCGAGGAGGTAACAGCAATTAGTAATAGTGTGAAAATACTGCTGTGGATCTAAGTATATTTGTTTGGAAATGGTTTTACCAACCCTTTAATTGTTATTGTATTTAAATTCTAACGATTATTATAGTTTGATCTAACAGTGTTATCTATCCACCTCATTTAAATTAATTTAAATTGAATATTAGGTATTATTGGATGCATTAATCACACTAATATTACAAAGGTGAAAGTTTGTGTGTGTGTGTGTGAATGTTTGTCACTTCTTACTCAAACGGCTCGACAGATTTAAATGAAATTTGATACCGGGATAGCTTATTTCCTAGATTAATCTAGGCTACTTTTGATCCCGGTATTCCCACGGGAACGGGAACTATTCACCGCGTGGCGCAGCTAGTGTAACCTATTAATTTAATGCTCAGCAGTATGTATATCAAGTTGTGGTAATGAATAAGAAAGGCGTATAATTAGGATTTAATAATATTTTGTACCTATTCAAATTAAATTATAATTGAAATGGAAGAATTAGTTTTATTTGCAAATACTCCTAAGAACAATTAGGGAACTAAATTGACCAAAGTGTCATTTAGACGGGGAGAGTTTCTCGTCTCGAAGATACGATTATCGAAGGAATATAAAACATTTTTTTCGTCTAAACAATCGCTCTCCTCGCTCGTTGCCTTGGGCGACAATTGCCTTGATTGATGGATCGCCCAAGGCAACGAGCGAGGAGAGCGATTGTTTAGACGAAAAAAATGTTTTATATTCCTTCGATAATCGTATCTTCGAGACGAGAAACTCTCCCCGTCTAAATGACACTTAACTAACCGATAATTCTAGCAAATCTAGACCGTGGCAAGCTTTTCATAATCTGTGGCAAAAGGGATAAATAAAATTAAGATATTTATTAATAAACAGTTTATTTACATTCAACCAATGCACAAGAACTTATATACCTATAATTTAATAGCTTAGCTTATATTAAATAAGTAACACTACAATCACAGAAGAATACAACAATGTGGAGAACTTAGCGATTTGACTGGAAACAAGGCACTTCACGCAACATACAGCACTGGCGTTTTACAAGTAACTTATAAATTTATAATAGTGGTGTGTAGTAGTATTAGGGTCTTTGTCGAAAATACAATGCCGAACCATGACCGTGATAGGAATGTGCCAGGCAAAAAACATTCTTTGTATTGAATAATAATGACGTATATTTTTATTTATTTAAAAAAACTGCTACTAGATCGTTATCTTGCTTGCCGTTTATTTTTATAAATTAAAAAAAATACTACTAGATCGGTGTATCTTGTTTGCTTGCCACATAAACGTAATAGTATGAACGAGTGGCTAATTCGTTCATGCTCCCCAGTTACAGGTAAGATCAACACCTAATACTTAGATGTGTGGTAAGTGTCATTAATTGTGTAGCCATTAGCAAAAATAAATTTTAACAAAAGGTACTTGTAAAGTGCCTACTGTAAAAACTTGATGGGATATTCGGAATGTACTATCATGTTTTTCCTACCGCGCGGCGCAATTTGAGTTGGGACATCGAATGCCTGCGAATCTATTAATACATAGATTAAAACCATTCGGAAGGAGGTCAATCTCATTACGGTTAGCATAAAATGTTAAAAATGTTGTATGGATCAAAAGTAATACCTTTCAACTTTTATGATATATTTACACAGCAGATTTACAAGACACTATGTCAAGAATAAAGTTAATTGTAAACTTAACGATTTGTGCCTATCACTGGAATAGAATTAGGTAGTGCTGTGGTAGTGCGTAAAAATACCTTTGTTAATTCAGTAGTCATAAGAACTAAAAAAATATTTAGAAACAATTTGAGTAGCGATTTTAAGCAGATAATGTTAATTTTGGACGACAGAACCATGCAAAAAGTATTATTCTATGGCTAACATTTTGGTGCTCCTAAAGTTGTAAAAATTTTTGACGATTGGACGTTCCATCTATGTAGTATAACAGTCATCTGGATACTATAACACAAGCATTATGTTGCTTAGCTTTAGATGAAGCTGTGTGAAATGTTCAAGGATATTTATTTATTATTATTTATTCCGTACGTTACAGGTGAAATTCAACATCGCCATAGAGTACTTTTTTCACCATGTATCCTTTACCATTAAAAGCTCGTGCTTGGAAACTATGAAATGCCCTGAATGTATCTGAATTGCTTAATTAAATTTCCATTAGTCAATCGTATTATTAATCAATGTGGCCGGCTAAGCTGAGAGGATGGTTTAGGTGCTGGGCAAGCCTATACCATCTCAACAATGTCCCAGGTGTAGGCAAAGCTTGCCTCCTGACTGTATGAAGCGCTCGTGGCGAAGCTTGCTAAGACGTTCTTGATAGATCGTCGAAGTTAAGCAACGTTCTGAGCGGTCACTACTTGGATGGGTGACCGCAAGTGGCATTTTCATCTGAGCGCTTCCGTGCTTCGGAGGGCACGTTAAATTGTCGGTCCCGGCTTTTAAAGTCGTTAAGCCATGACGGAGGCCTTTAGGCGGCCTAAAAACTCCGTCACCAGAGTTGGCCACTTGCTCATACGACGACAAACGATCTAGTAAAAATGTAAAGGCCTGAGTTTAGTCAATCGATTTATCGTTGCTCAGACAAAGTAATTGCCAAGTCAATCTGTTGGTGCACATTGTACAGTGACTTATTGTGCGGACTCTTCACAGGATTTCGAGATCACAGTGTCGGATTTGAGGAAACTTTTTCTGAAACAAAAATAAAGTAATGCAATTATCACCAACTCCAAAGACGATTAATATCTAGAAGACAGACAAAGGCCATACACAAAATCGTAACCCTGATCCCGCAGTACCAGATAGCCTGGAAACTTTAAAACATCAATTTTATCCAAGAAATTTCAATACTTAGTAGTAGGTAGCAACAATATTCAATATAAAAAAAATTTTAGGTAATTTTAACTAGAAAGTAATTGAAATTTCTTAGATAAAATTGATGTTTTAAAGTTTCCAGGCTATCTGGTACGGGTTACGATTTTGTGTATGGCCTTTGTCTGTCTTCTATATATTAATCGTCCTTGCCAACTCTAACATAGACCGGTATAGCAATTTTGGCATTATCGAGATAACTCGTTTCTCTTCTCGACACGTTGCGCATATTAGGCCTGCTGGAGAGATTTATTAAATGAAAACTAAATGTTTTATATTTGCTTACCCTCAACTTGAGTTCTATCCTATCAATCTCTCCGCCCAGCATATCGACTATATTTTCACCGTGTTTCAGTAAGAACGATTCTACGTCATCTATCGTTTCTATTTTCTTCATATCCTGAAACAGAGATGGATTGTTTTAACTTGAATGAAATGAATTGTGTGATGTAATCAATTTGTCATGATAAGCAGTTGGACAAAATTTCCATTCATCCGTAAGAACGCTCCGTCTACGACTGATTTTTATAGGATTTTTTTTTAATGTAAAAGATATAGGAATTCATTACTTTACCTGTAATAATCCATTTAGATCATGTTTTTCTAAGTAAGATCTTGTCAGTGCTCTCCCGTCAAAGTCCACTTCAGCCTGGAAATAGAGAAACGTGAACCAAAACTATATTAGTCTAATCACGGGCGTAGTTATAGCTTTGACAAGAGGGGGGAGGCGTGTCCGAGGCACAAACCTATTGACAAGACGAGGGGGTCTGAGGCACAAACCTGGGTAGCCCGACAGGCAGACGTTGGACACACGGTAATAAAAGGAAGTGCATTTTCGTTTATAACTCTGGAGATCCTCATCAGATCCAAAAATTTTATAGGACCACACGGGAAGCATCAGCTTTCAAACAAAAACAGAATTTTCAAAATCGGTTCACCCATTCCAAAGTTCTGAGATAAAACATTAAAAAAACAGACGAATTGCGAACCTCCTCCTTTTTTTGAAGTCAGTAAAACCTTAGGTACTAAAAAAAACAGACGAATTGAAAACCTCCTTTTTCTGAAAAACCCTAGGTAAGTACTTACTTATAATGTTGCTTGTGTTCATACCTTATATCTTATAAGATTACTTCCTATATCTATACCCTTGACGTCATGGATGGCTCTGATCATGAAGTCTCTCTCTAATACACTGTTTATTTCATCCAGCTGCTCTTGCGGTATTGACCTGTAACAAATTAATAGATGCAATTAAAAAAATCTACAATACACACTTATCTGAGTGTGGATGGGTATACAAATAGAGTCTAATTACTCATCCACACTCCTTATGACCTTCATCCCTACTAATGACGTGACCATACCATACTAAAGGTTCCACTTTCAAACTTCCTTTTATATCTTAAATGCCTATTATTATACAGCCATAATCGTATCACTGGCCTCCCTTCCCTTCTTCCACTTTTCGCGACTCAGCACGTCCACAGGCCATGTGCTAAGGTATTATATGAGCCCAGCTCGTCCCGCCATCTCATCCTGGGTCTTCCACTAACCCGCGGTTCCTATATCCAACGTACGGATGTCCGTAGGTCGGTCGTCATAGCAACGTTGTTTATTCAACACAAAATGTATGAGACTTTTTGACAGATAACAACGTTGCTATGACAACCTATCTACGGACATCCGTACGTTCGATATAGGAACCGGGAATTAAATGCCTAACGGCCGGTTTCAATATTAAACTTACGAATGATCGTAGATTCGCCATAGCAACTTTGTTTAGACAACAAAAAATGTAGGACACTTTTTGACAGATAATTAATACTATGGCGACAGATCGAAGGTTATTAGCAAGTTGAATATTGCAACCCGGCATTAGAGATCTTATATTTGTTACTACTTGTTATAGTCTGTGGTTGTAATGTTAACTCACCTGCCCACAAGTGCGCCAACATTGCTGAGTATTATAAAAGAGGCCACGCCTCCCAGTAACGTCCCCACTAATATGCTCCCGGCCGCGTCATACAGCGGGTTGCCCGTGTACTGGGACATGGCCATGCAGGACGCAGCGGCTATGACGCCCGCCACTGCGGCCGTGTCCTCTAATAGTACTACGTTCACCGACGGGTCGGAGCTACGCATCACTGGAATCAAGTAGCAAAATTATTTTTTAACTTTCCTTATTTAAAAAAAAGCCGTGTTGGTCAAGTGGATTAGTACTTCGACTTTCGATCCGAAGGTCGTGGGTTCCGACCGTGCATCAATGAACTTTTCGCATCGAAAAATTTATATGCGCTTTAACACGAGCTTTTAACGGTGAAGGAAAACATCGTGAGGAAACCAGTTAGCTCTCTAATAGCGTCGATGGGCTTGCAACCTGTCACGTATGGAAAGTTAACTACTGCAAGATGTGCGCAAGTACCAAATATGTATTTGGGCACCTCTGACTACCCCCTTAGACATCTTCAAAAGGATCTAAAAATTACATTAAGATCTGAAAGAAATGTCTACCGCTCCCTGGGATACAGTCGTGATCATATTTCATTTTTCCTTATTCTATTAATTACAAGACAAGACAACATCTATTGACTGTACAATTTCTGCAAATCTGTCCAAAAACTAATCTGATGGCCTAACGCTTATCTAAAATAGCGAATCTGTCATAAAGCGAACAAGGCAATAAAACCTACCGTATTCATAAAGAGGCATGTTAGCTTCCTTAGCACCTTTCCTGATAGCGCTCAACGCTACCATTAGAGTAGCCCCTTCAGAAACAACTGCGCCGCCGAGGACGAAGTACGCCTGCAAAACAATTAGTTTAACACATTTTCCAATTATGTAATGATGATAACGAAGAACGAAGCGCACGTGGCGAAGCTTGCTAAGACGTTCTTGATAGATCGTCGAAGTTCGGAGATTGCCTCAAACATACAAACAAACTAACTTTACCTCTTTTAATATTAGTATAGACACGTTTTACTGTTTCCCGGTTCGGAATGTCAGTTTCAAATGTCTTATCTCCTTATTTCCAATAAGTTAGAAGGGGACAAAGACATTTTCCAGACCATTTTTTAAATTCCGTGTGGTGCACAAACGCCCAGACTACTTCAAAAAGTATATACCTATCATTTAACTAGTATATCCTCTTCAGAAGAAAAATTGAGCAAGAAGCTTGCAAAGACATTCTTGATTGATCATCGAAGTTAAGCAACGTTCTAAACGGTCACTACTTGGATGGGACCGCAAGTGGTATTTTCATCTGAGCGCTTCCGTGCTTCGGAGGGCACGTTAAATTCTCGGTCCCGGCTTTTAAAGTCGTTAAGCCATGACGGAGGCCTTGAGGCGGCCTAAAAACTCCGTCACCTGAGTTGGCCACTTGCTCATACGAACGAACGAACGAGAAGAAAAATACTTACCCAATAGAAGTCATGCAACGGCTGCGGGTCCAGTATCCCGGTGACTCCGTGGTAGAAGGACAGACCGCTGCCGACGCAGAAGATGCCCACTCCGGATATAAGCGAGGACACATATCGCATGTTTGTATAGCCGTACGGATGGTCAGGGTCGGCCATCTGAAGAACAACGTGCGCAAGAAATATCAAATAAGTTTACCACAACAAAGCGTGTATAGGTCGCGCCACGTAAAAAGAGCGCTGGCTGTCAAACTGCGCAGTGGTCGATGATTGGTGGAGAGGTGACGCGGCGCACTTCATACCATTGATTCAGCGAGTGCTATTGGTTCGTCAGCGAGTGAACACAGGCGCAAACATACCCCCGCTACTTCCCCGACCTATAGGTAATAGTTTTATTTTGTTAAATAGATATACCTAACGACTTAGTACCTAACTGTAATGTTATCTATGTGCGTGTGTAAATAAATAAATTAGTACTATCTACGCCTCGCGGTGTTACCCGCGGTGAATAGTTCCCGTTCCCGTGGGAATACCGGAATCAAAAGTAGTAATTTTTTGAATCCAGGGTATAAGCAATTCTGGTACCAAATTTCATTCAAATCTGTCGTTGAGCGTGAAAGAGTAACAAACGCACTTACACACACACAAACTTTCACCTTCATAAAATTAGTAGGATAGTTTAGGACTACAAAAGCGAAAGTTTGTATGTATGTATAAATGTTTGTTACACTTTCACGCAACAACTACTGAACGAATTTGGCCAAAACTTGAAATGTTGAAGTTCATGACCTGGACATAACACAGGCTACTTTTATTAAGGTTAATAACACGCGAGCGAAACCGCAGGCGGAAATACTGAACTACAAATACTAGTTTTATTAACTCCAGTCCAGAAATCGTATGGGGCGTAAAGAGTATGGGGTGCTACAAGGAGTCGCGTTGGAACAGGCATTAGAATCATCTAGCATGTGATCCTTGAGGTCCTACAAGAATAAATGATTTTTCTTTCTTTCTTTCTGTTAACATACCTGAACAGATTTGTGAATTCCGTAAGCTAATATCATCTGGTTCACTGTGTCTGCGAGCGAGTGGATGCATTCAGAGAATAAACTATGCGATCCCGTATAGCACCATGCGCAAGCTTTGAATAAGAAGTTGCAGCCATTTCTGAAAAAAAAAGGCAAAAATTTTTTTTTTATTAAGAGCAGCCAACCCAGCTTACTTTTCATACAAACGCTCGTACGTAATTATACCGTGGTAACAGATCTTTCTTTTACACTTTTGAACTAATAGGTATCTTGTGCACTATATCTAGGTTTCTATGATAACTAAAACTCAAAATGTTGAGAAACAAATTCAGAATAAGCCTCCAAAAATCTGCTTTTTTGCATAAATTTTACCTGAACTTTGGCCGTTCATAATGTACTCATAAATTGAAAAAGTAAAGAAAATATTGTCATAGAAACCTTGCAAATCTTATGGAGATTCTAAATGAAAAACATTTATTTCACAAACTTGTAAGGTTTACTGATAAAAACGTATTTCCTGGAACACTTTTTATAAAATTTTCGCACACTATTTTTCGTTCAATGTTATCGCGTTCTCACTTGCTTGTTAGACACTTGCGGTGAGGTACGCGGGGGACGAGTCGTGTGTGCGGAGTTCGGGCGGGGTGAGTGAGACGGTTGAATCATTATACCCTTTCCAACCGTTTATTTAACTTTTGACAGCTGTAATGACTCAAATAGTGATACCCTGACCCGTTACCGATTCGATTTATTTTATCGATCGATTTTATTCATGAAGAAGTTTTAATCGATTTAACACACTCATTATTTACTATGATTTTCAACATTTTGCACCTGTTCATTACAAGTAGGTACCGCAGTTCATTCACATATTTTTTATTTGAACCAACTACAGTACCTATAAGTCTAAACGATTATTTTAGATTCATTAATTTTCAGCGAAGAAATTCGATCCCATTACTAGGTACGAGTACGATGGAACTGTTTTCATTACGCAAATTATTTATGCATTAAAACAGAGACATCTAAGGCATTTTAAAATAATAAAGGTTTTTACGTGATTTGATATAAAAATTACCATAATCATTTTATTGTAATAAAATCGATAATCGATTTATTTCAAAACAGTTTATAGTCGGTGGTCATTAATTACGAATGAACATCTCTAAGTGGGCGGAACCCGTCCATGAAGTACAGTATTCCCTGTAGTACATTGTATCAAAAATTATTACAAAACTTTATGTGCGTGATCTGTCAAAAGTTAAATAAACGATTGGAAAGACTATAAATGAAAATGACGAGCGCCGCGGCCGCCATGCGCCATTCATTCATATTCTCTTTGGTCAGACTCAGAGTGTCTGTCAGTTAGTAGGTAGATAGGTAATCATCTTCCTTGGTAATATTGATTTTTTTTGACAGCGCGTACTATTATTATGCGTATTTTTTGTGAATTCTGTTTTACCTACTACATTAGTTGCTATGGACACCAATTTTGTTTGAATAAAGATTTTGTTCGATTTTATTTAAATAAAAAGTCGTTGTGTAAAATGGGTAAGTAAGTAGATCGTTTTACATAATTAAATAATTATACAAGAGCTACAGTAGGTAGCTAACTGTTAAAAAATATCAAACCTATTTTTATTGACCACATCATGTTTATAGTAGGTACCTACCTACCTACTACAGTTTTATGTAAGTACCTACAACAAAAGACGATTAATATCTAGAAGACAGACAAAGGCCATACACAAAATCGTAACCCGTACCAGATAGCCTGGAAACTTTAAAACATCAATTTTATCCAAGAAATTTCAATTACTTACTTTCTAGTTAAAATTACCTAACATTTTTTTTATATTGAATATTGTTGCTACCTACATTGAGATGTATTATAGAGCCACAATCAGACAAATAAAATGTAAACGCCAAAACTCTGCGCACACTACGTAGTGCGCAGAGTTTTCTTTTTTGCGTACACGTGACTTTGAACATTAAAACAAATGACATAACGTCTACATTCAAATGTCAAATGTCATTGTAGAAAATTGAATTTGCACGCACATTTTTTGAGTGTTGTCAGCTATTAGATTGTGACTCTTTAATACATCTCAATGGCTACCTACTACTAAGTATTGAAATTTCTTGGATAAAATTGATGTTTTAAAGTTTCCAGGCTATCTGGTACTGCGGGATCAGGGTTACGATTTTGTGTATGACCTTTGTCTGTCTTCTAGATATTAATCGTCTTTGGTACAACTAACCAATGGAGAAGTTTCCTAAAAATCAAAATTCATTTTTTTTTTATTTTATTAGCAAGATCTTAAGAATCTATAATAGGTGGTGAAAGAATTTTTGGAATATCTTGAAAAATGACAAAGTTATTCAACTTTTACGGCGGCTTAAAAATAATAGAATCAAACGGCTGAGATTTCCGCGTGTGACGTCACTCCATGCGAGACACAGATTAGTTTCAATTTAGTATGACAAAATTTCATACGATTCGCGCTTTTCTTCGCCGCGCCGAACTAAAAACATTATTCAAGCTTAGAAGTTTGTTTTTCATTTTTTCTTTTTGGACATTATGGAAGCACAGGGTATATGCTTGTTTAATATTGTACATAAAAGGCTTTACTTATACCAAAGACGATTAATATCTAGAAGACAGACAAAGGCCATACACAAAATCGTAACCCGATCCCGCAGTACCAGATAGCCTGAAAACTTTAAAACATCAATTTTATCCAATTTTAGGGTTACGATTTTGTGTATGGCCTTTGTCTGTCTTCTAGATATTAATCGTCTTTGCTTATACTAACTAAAAAGTGATTAGTAAATTTTTTTTTCTAACAAATTTTTTTTTTATTTATTTTTTTTGTCATATTTTGATGTTTAACTATTTGTATTGTCATTGCATACCTACTGCACACTTATTAATGATTGATGACAATACAAATAGTTAAACATGAAAATCTGACTTAACGCGTTCAGTGCTCATGACGAACATGCAGATGTTGCTTCAAAAGTGCTCCTCCTAGACTTTCCGTTGTGAGCCCAAATGAAAGACCTTGATGAGATCTACTTTTTCGATGACAGCTGTCAAACTTCAAACACCCATATCTCGAGAACTACTCGTCCTAGACTCTCCGTTGTGAGCTCAAATGAAAGACCTTGATGAGATCTACTTTTTCGATGACAGCTGTCAAACTTCAAACGCCCATATCTCGAGAACTACTCGTCCTAGACTCTCCGTTGTGAGCTCAAATGAAAGACCTTGATGAGATCTACTTTTTCGATGACAGCTGTCAAACTTAAAAAAAGTAGATCTCATGAAGGTCTTTCATTTGATCTCACAACGGAAAGTCTAGGAGGAGCACTTTTGAAGCAACATCTGCATGTTCGTCATGAGCACTGAACGCGTTAAGTCAGATTTTCATGTTTTAACTATTTGTATTGTCATCGATCATTAATAAGTGTGCAGTAGGTATGCAATGACAATACAAATAGTTAAACATCACAATCTGACAAAAAAAAAAAAAAAAAAATAATAATAATAATAAAAAAAAAATTATTAGAAAAAAAATAAAAAGAAAAAAAAATTAATTAATCGAAATTCGATTCGATTATTCGATAGTTTAAAATTCTTTTAAACTAAATCATCAAAAGATCACTTTTTAGTTAGTACCTATATAATGTACAATATTAAACAAGCATATACCTACCCTGCTTCCATAATGTCCATAAAGAAAAATGAAAAACAAACTTCTAAGCTTGAATAATGTTTTTAGTTCGGCGCGGCGAAGAAAAGCGGGAATCGTATGAAATTTTGTCATACTACATTGAAGATAATCTGTGTCTCGCATGGAGTGACGTCACACGCGGAAATCTCAGCCTTTTGATTCTATTATTTTTAAGCCGCCGTAAAAGTTGAATAACTTTGTCATTTTCAAGATATTCCAAAAATTCTTTCACCATCTTTATTTAAATGCTTAGGACTATTTATTCACATTAAAAAAAATAAAAGGGAAACTTCTCCATTACCTACTTATCAAGATAGGTACCTACCTAATACCTTTATGTAGCTAATGTCAAACTGGCAATTTTTTTCAAACAACAACAATTCGATGTCTTACCTAAGTACTGATTACCTACTCCACAGATCACACTCAGCCAGATTTCCGAAAAGGTAACAAAAAGCGTTTACGTCTTTCGGCTCGAAGGAAAAAAAGGAATGGACTCGCAAAACAAAAAAGGAATCAAGTACCTACTGCTACTTTATAAACAAAATAAATTATTTTATCTCTACTTTTTGTGTTTTTTTTCGATATTATTTTCATGAATAGGTAGAAGATATAAAATACTTTATTGCACACCATATTTAGGTACATAATAAAAAAAAATTATTTGTCTAAGGCCGGCTTTACACCTGTGAGTTTTACTTACGTAAGTCACTTACTAAGTTACTTACGAGATCGTTTAGACTTGTAATTTTCCAATTTACGAAAGTAGTAAAAATTACAGTAAGTCACTTACAATGAGTGTTTACACTTGAAAATTTCTCGTAAGTAGCTTAGTATAAGTGACTTACGTAAGTAAAACTCACAGGTGTAAAGCCGGCCTAATGAATACATGAATGGCTCAGAATGAATGCTCGGATGGCTCACACTAGCATCCGACTGCCCGCGAGGGTGCGGCGAAAGTTCCCGAATTCCAACCGAGTGCTCAGGCCTAGCGTTCGACCTAGGTCCGACCGCCCACGAGTGTGCGGCGAAAATTACCGAAAACCAACCGAGCGCTCAGGCCTAGCGTGCGACCGCCCGCGAGTGGGCGGCGAAAGTTACCGAATGCCAACCGACCGTTTAGGCGCTCTCTCTCTTTTCGCTTTGCCTCTTTTTCTAACATTGCGCTGGATGAAACGACAAGCTTTTCAGCTATGCCCGCGTCGATGAGAGACGCACTGGGTAGGCTCGCCTTAAAGTGACTTCAATTTCGAAAGATGAAATTTCTTGCACTTTGGAGGTACATTTCTGTTCATACCTCCGAAGTTCATCATCAGATCCTCAATTATTTATTTTATATCCAGGTAATTTAATACAGAAACTCACAACACCCTCATACAGAAGGTGGCTAAAGAGAAAAGACGTCATGCAGCTCAAAGACTAAAATGAAGAGTACCAAATGCCGTGAAAGCAGAAGTGTTCTGCCCGATAATATACCCACAGACCATCTGCTCATAGTTTGATAACTGATCGCAGATGATACTAGAAAAAAAAAAGGTAATTTAATAAATAATAGCTGCTTCCCTCGACTTCTCATGCGTGGGGACCCGACCAATATGCAGCCAAATTTCATTAAAACCGGTTCAGTGGTTACTAAATTGACTTACATTGCTATTGCAGTGAGAACTACCCTCCCAGATCTAGTTTTCAAGCCCATTTCTTCAGATTCATGAGCAAGCCGCTTGTGGCTCATTTCTCTCCTGTAATTTCTTAATCTTCTCTTGACCGTGAATACATCTGCAAAGGTAGATAAATAAATAAATAAAGCACACAGCATAATGTAGAAAATATTTTATTTTTGAAATAAATCTTCTTTGAACATTTGAATTTCATTTAGACTACAAAACATACCCAGTCTTTATAATTGTTTTTACAGGTTATAAGAAAATGTAGACCTAAGATTTTATTTGCCATCACAGATATTGGTAGATGAGCATTTTTTTTTATAATTTTACAATAGCAACTTAAAATCATTAATTACCTTGTTCATATCGCCTTCTATCTAACTCTCTTCTCAATAATTCTTTTTCAAGAGCATCTTTTGATCCCCATACCTAGAAAGAAAACATCCATGCGATATATTTATGAACTAGCTGCAGACCGAGGTACCTAACGCCGATTTTGTATAATTTGTGCCTAAATTTACTTTTTTCGGATTTTTTTCCATCATTATGTTGGCATGATAAATATATATCTCCATGCTAAATTACAGTTTTATAGTTTTCTAGTCTGTACTGTAGTCAGACAGCCAAACAGAGTGACTTGACTACCCCTAAAAATTCATAAGTTCATGTTGAATTTTTGAAATATTTAAACTATGGACTGCTATTAAAGCTTGTTGAACTATAAGAGTAATATTCAACTAAATGCAAACGTGGGGTTCCTTTCCTACCTATAGCGTTTTACATTTAAAACTAACCTCAAAAGCTTTAGATTCAACATCTTTCCTATAATAAACTGTAATAGGAGGTTCTGCTTCATATGGAGATCTCCTTAGAACCTTTGGCAGGGACTCTAAATCAGACTGCTTGAGAAGGTACTCCGTCATAGCTCTCATCGGTGTTATAAAGTTTCTTTCTGTGTATGACGCTGAGAAGTCTATGAGTAGTCTTTTCTTTACTGTAAGCATATAAAAATATAAAACGGCTGCTAAGTGTTCAATAATTAATATTATGTTCATTACGTTTAATGTTATAAATACCTGGAGGAGCTGCAATAACTTTGTTAGGAACAGATTCTTGATTTGGAGGCGGACTCTTCTCGATAGTAACTTTAGTTACCACTTTGTTAGCATCTGTTTCTGTTTTCACAACAATATCGCCTGTCGCACTTTGAGCGATCACTTTTTCGTGGCTCTTGTCCGTTTGAGGTGATGTGGCATCTTTAACATTACTTTTATCATAGAAATATGATGCCCGACTAATATATCGCAATGGAATTGTCTCACCGGTATTTTCAGGTCGTAAGACGAGCGTTGATCCATTGTATGCCGAATGAAATAACTTGAAATCGCTTGAACATCTATTCAGTTTCCGGTATAAACATTTAGCTACCACAGACGGCAACATTTTGTAAGTTATGCTCCAGAAAATCTTGTGTAATTTCTTCACGAAAAGACGAACAAATAACCCAGTTGCTTACATTATATTCACAATATAAACAAATACAGTTACTCAACAAATTGTCAGAAGAAAATGGATTTCAAATGGACTCTGGTTTACATCACATGCTGGTGATTTTGATAGTAAAATACAGTATTTTCAGTAAGTGGACGAGAAAATCTAAGGCAAGCGTATGGGATGGGACCCAATAAACTCCATGAAATACCACAAAATCACAATGAAACAGTAAAAAATCCGTAAAAATTTAAAGAGTAGTTGCCTACTAACTTAACAGCTGACTGGCATGACAATGACATTGGTTGACATATTTATCAAGTCAATGACAAAAATTATTGAAACATCACTTTGACTTTGACATTTCTTTCTGTTTCTGATTCTGACGCTGGCTTTGCTGCTTGTCTCCTCCATTTTGTTTTGTTGTCATGATTTCGATTTTTCGTTTCTGTTCCGCGTTCGTTTCGTTTTAATAAATCAAACCCTGTGATGTGATCAAACCACTTCATATCAAACTTCATATTTGCCGGGAATCAGCGCTAAGCGGCCAAACGAAATATAACCTAGAATCATCCTAGTACTTAAACCTCATTCAAATCACGCACTTCCTACTGTTCCTACCAGAAAAGGAACAAAATCAAACCCGGTGTTATACTGATCCATCCTCTATTGCAAAACATCAGAATCCAGGTCACGGAAGAAAACAAGAGTTTGAAAATGCCAGCCAGTAGCTTCGATTGTTACCTGCCAGACGCCAGAAATAATTTTGACACAGTTCGCCCTGCTCCAATTCCTACCGATAGCAGCATTTTTTTGGGTCAAAGTCAAAACATACACATCTCTACAAACTGCTACTATGGATATCAAGGTCCAAAAAATACCGGGAACGTGAACGTAAGCACTGATTGCGAAATGATGGAGGTTGCCGAGGCTCATGGGCCCCCGACGACGCAAACTACAGCAAAAAAGAGGAGCGCTGATGGTGCCGACTGCCCTCAATCTAAACGACTTCGTCAAGGTAAGATTATTCTTTATTTGATTCGGAATCTTACTGAATCTGAGAATTTTTATGCTATTTTAGAAGATGCTTAGGTACTTCAAAATCACTCTAACCTTAATTCAAAGCACAGCTTTGATTGAATTTGATTTGATTCAGTAAGGTTCTCACGAAACTACATATTGTATGTACTACATGTACCGCTAGGCTGCATACATGCATTCAACATGAGGTCAGCAAGTGAAGTCATATGCACAGTTATTTATAGGGCCATGAGATGAGATTCATTGTTAATATTTCAAGTAACTGGCTTGTCTTGATGACCTAGTGGTATGCTGCTATGTTTGCTGGATAAGATAAATATAGGATGTTCACATAAAAGCTTAGAAGAAATGCAAATAAAATTACTTATTCATAACCTTATCCATTTCCAATAAGGTTTTTTTTACTGTAGGTATAATCTTGTGAGCTTTTTATGAGGCCAATCTGTTTCAAAGGAAGTCTCTTGGACTTTTGAAGCCTTTTTTCATAAAAACAACAATAATAATGGCTTTCAATTATCAGTTTTGTTGCAGTTTCATTGTTGTAAATTTATTGTATTGTTTGTGTATTTTTTGAATAGAGAATAGAAAGTGTTTATAAAAATGATGTCCAAGATGAATCATTTTGGCTATTTGAGTATCTTTATAGAGCTGACACATAATAACATACTGAAATCTATTTCTGAATCCATAAAAGCTTGTTGAAAACTGTTGTCTATCGAGTGACCACCTAATACAATTTTATGTGGAGACTAAGGTAAGTTGTTAAAGAGGTACATTTCTTGTGTTGTGGTCACTTCATAGAATTAAAAAGATTGCAGCTTTATTACAGATATTTGAATTTTAATTGGATAACAATTAGATTATCTGTTTTATGTTTTTATATCCACCTGTACCTATTTAGTAGTAGAATTATGTGTTAACTACTTTTAAATGTATTGTGTTAAATCTTGAGAACAATAGTTCCATGCAAACTATTATTGTGATATGATTGATAATGAGTCAAAGCTGATTACTAATAGCCAGTTTCAATAACCTGTGGTGTGTTTTGCTTTCTTTGGTAAGATAGTTGTCATTTTTAGTATGGAAGTAATGTCAAATACAAAATCACAACTCTTGTAGATGGGATATTGAAACTGGACATAATTTTTATTATTTAAGTAAGAAAAACTTAATTAAACAAAATATGATCACAATGGTATTCCTAAGGTGTGGAAGACATATTTTTTCAGATCATTAGGATTTTTTTAAATGTCAGCAGAGGTAATGTCCAAAGTTCCAAACACATTTTTTGTACATACCCACATTTTGCAGAAGTTACCATTCCATACTTGCTATTTCCAACTAGGAATTGTACAGTTCAGACCTAATCATGTGAAAGTTTATACATTGAGATGTATAAACTTTCACATGATTAGTTGCTGAGGCTTGTGTAGACCATGTGTGTAAAAATTATCTTTAACATAACACCATTTTGTAAATATGTTTGAACAAATTTCATTCAGTAATTAATCATAAATTAGTGGCAATTCTGAGTGTCGCAAAAGCTAAACTAAGCTAACTAAAATTGTTGCCGTCCCTTTCATAGCGATGGGAATAAAAAGGATGGCAATAATTATAGTTAGCTTAGTTTAGCTTTTGCGACACTCAGAATCGCCCCCAATATGTATGCAAATTACCTAATCCGTAAATACAATGCAATAAATATCCTTCTTATTCATCAGCATTTCTTCCATAGGTATTTGTATTGTAATTCAATCTTGCTTTGTATAGAGTGACATCACCATTTATGTGATTGTGAAATCTTACCATAATCATTGCATAATTACAATGTTGTCCATTCAATACAATGTTCAGTAGACTGATGTGCTATGGTACCTAAGCTTCTTGTTCACATTTAAGGCTTGGTATTGTACTTTTAAACAAAATTTCATCATACCTATTATAGTCCCAAGTAATTTTTAACGTTGTTTATTCATTCTTGAAGAATTACTTTTTGCTATACTTTTATAAAAAACATCAGTATAAGTCGTGTCAGGTAAAAAGAACTCTGAGGGGAACTGGCAAGGGTATGTTTACGCATTGATAATACCCATACGCAAACATACTCCCGCCACTTCACCTCGAGAGTACTTTTGTATATTTGTTAATGTCAATTTGAAATTATTACAAAACTTAGCAGTATTGTCCTTAGCTATGTTTCATATTATTTATTACATGAGCCTAAACTTGTTGTTAAATATAAGATGGGCTATTTGGCAGTTTTAATGTAAATTTTGGATATTTACCAAACTCCCAAGTACACCAGCATAACTAACATTTTTTTATAGAATGAAACAGCAACAAAACTACTTAGAGGCTTCCTGCTGGATGAGACTGCAGAGCTCTGTGTGACGAAGTTTGAATTTGTATTTCAGAGGTGATGGCGCCACCACCTCCCAACTTCAGTCCATGTTTACTACGCCCCACCCACAACAATCCAGATATATCTCGTTGTCTCATGGTCCATATGATCTAACCTTCTAAAACAGAATTTATTAAATTTATTTATCTAATTAAGAAATGTTGATTCTATCTGCAGAAGTACAAAGAAATAACATTGGACCTGAGACAAACGAGACTATAAAATTGGACACAAATGCCAAGGATTTACTGGAGTCACTGTATTGGAACATTCATGGTGGAAGTGCGTTTCATTTGATTCAGTGTCTGTGACTTTTTGTGTGATATCATAAGAACTTTATTTGGGACTGTAAGGACTTCATTTACATTAACCTAGGAGTAAGGAACTATGTTTTTGCTTTATATAAGACTAATTAATAAAATTATATAGGTAAAGGGAGGGCATTTTCATTTTAATCATTACAATTAAACAAAGGTATACATAATTAAATATGTATTTTCTAAATACCTAATTATTTTTACATGAACAATTAGAGCCATTAAAGTATCATAGGAATACAAATAAATACTTCATCATCATAAATAAATAGTAGATCAATGTTAAAACGAAAGCTAAGCAGGAATATTTTCAAGTACTCTCACCAAGTTCAATCTGAAAAAAAAAGAACCAAATTAATTATCTTTGTCCACTTCTCTGTTCCAGATGCAGCTTTGAAGATCTAATGAATGTTATATTTTATTTCAGGTTCACTCAGGCAGATAGCCATTGTGCTTGTTTGAGTGTTTGCTCCATATTTACAAAAGTATTCAAATCACCTTTTTGTTTTTCAGATGATTCTTCCATATGCAGCCTTGTTGGCACACGGTCAAGTCCAAGCCATTCCGCTTCTGCCTTTAATGCAAAAATATTATGGTTTTACACACTGCATTCTCTCAAAACTGTGTTTAGATTATGTTTTACTGTATAAATTGTGTGTTAAACTAAGTTACCAAATTGTGAAAACCACTGTGATATTAGTGATAACTACTTGTAATTAAAATTGTAAAACTTAAATTGTTTTTAATGTTTTATCTGTTTCACCCTACAATAGGATTATTATTATAGTTAGTGATTTAATGAGTGAAAAGGCAGATGAAAGATTTTCAATTTATTTTCTCCATAAATTCATACAAAAAAGCATGCTTGTCACAAATGTTAGTAAATCCTCAATATTGTCTCTCAAAATATTTATTTTCATAGCAAGTTATAAAATATGATAAGGGACAGTGAGTATAGAAAAAGCAAGAGTATATCACAGGATATTATTACATCAATATCAGCATGTTCTTCATAGAACAATGCTTAATGATAACTACAGTACACAATGATATAATGGTGGCTATTCGGGATGTCGCCAAAGCTAAACTTAACTAATTAGACAGCCACTAAAATTGATGCCATCCTTTTTACTCGCTATCGCTATGAAAGGGACGGCAACATTTTTAGTGCTGTCAAATTAGTTTAGTTTTGGCAACATCCAGAATTGCCACTAGAAACACTAAATACGTGTTGGCATTTGCAGTCTCCTTCAGGAATATTAAGTTAACTTCTAAGTCAAGTAAGTAATTTATTGAGCTTACGCCTGCAGCTTTGCTCGCGCGGTACCAATATAGTTAATAATTATGCTATTCTAGGCCATTTCAGAGTTCTGCTTACAAATATTCAGAAAAACTTTCAGATTTACCTATAATAGTAGGAATAGAAAAAGGACATAGTTTAAAGAGGAAGTGACATGTGGTTTCACTACAAACTATCCAGTGTTTGTTAGTTAGGTTGCTTGTTTTATATTGAATAAAATGATAAGCAAGAACATTAGTTAGATAACTAAATCAAGATAAAACAAACAAGCTTTATGATGAATGTGGGTCGACCTACATCTTCGCTTCGTCCACAGATAATAATGTTACGATGCCTTAGTGATAGCGCGGTCAGAGAGGTTTTTATTCTAAGGCTAGCGCCACACTTACAAAAGTACGGATCTTCCGTGGCGTAACGTCAATAAATGCTATTACAAATGCTACGGCCGAAATTAATATTCAATCCGACGAACGATCGCGGATCTATCTCCATAGCAACTTTGTTGTACAACACAATTTGTATGGCACTTTTTTACAGATAACAGCGTTGCTATGGCAACAGATCTACGATTTTTTGTCGGACTGTATATTAATTTCGGCCGTAAAACAGGCACAGTACCGTGATTTAAGTAAGCAACGGAATTTTTGCGTAATGTGCCCGTTTTCTTTTATATGCAAAAACAATTGGCGTTCCACCGCGGAAGATCGGACGGAATTTAGGTCGTGTTCATTACTCATTATAAATAAATATGATTTTTTTTTATCTGTTCCGACACGCTTAAAAATACTGAGTAATCGAGTTGTTTGATACTAAACATAAATATGAGATAGCGCTGAAGCATGTCAACCCTTAGTGAGAAATTAGTAGCTACAGGAAGTTAGCACAACTTATTGAAAGGAAGACATCTACAATACAACACATGTTCCATTACCTCAGTGGGAGTGACCTCATCCGTGTCGACAACGTCGGGCAAAGCTTCCGCCGCGCCGGCCTCGTCCATCCCTTCGTCTTCCTCCGGCCCGTGGCAGGTCTGGTCGGCTTCAGCCAAATCCCCGTTATGCATCTCGGAACAATTGATCAGATCCACCTTCCCGTCTTGACTGGAGCGAGCGCTGTTGTCGTTCACATCCGCCTCCATCCGTCCCGGCCACATGTCGTAAGGACACGGGGCCATCTGATGCAGCTGACTGTCGCTCGAACTGAACAGGTTCAGCGAGCCGGCCACGTCTTGCAACATCGAAGATTCGGGAAGCTCGTTCATTGGCTCCTCGGTGGTGGTCGAGACGAAGAGAGGCAGGTTCTCGATGAAATCACTCATTATCTGGCACACCCTCATACCCTCGTACTTGGCCAGTAGCTCCAGTAGTCTCCGTTTAGCTTGTTGGGTGTAGCGCCCGTCGGGGGAACTCCCGACTAAGATCTGGTTCGCGAGCGTCTCTAAGAATTCTGTCGTACAAAATTCATCGCTTTTTAGAAGCAAAAAGCGAATTATCTTGTGATCTAGTTGCATACTCCCGTTCGCGTTATTGGCGGACTGAGAAGTGCCAGCGCTGTAGTGGTTAGATTCGGCCGAGGTCGTCGATACGGCTTCGGGTCTCTCCTCGAAACTTTCCTGAGCTTGACTTTCGAGCAGCGAGCTGTACTGAGATAAAATATTCCTTATCGATTGTAGAACTTTCTGCCGTAACGCGTCGGAGCTTATCAGCTGCAGTTCGCGGAACAGTTGGATCAGAAAGTCCGGGTGAGATTCGTTGACGCCGATCAGCGCCGTCACTTCAGAGTAAACATTCTCCTTCAAGAGATCGAACAGCTTCGACGTGGCCTTGTCTTGGACCTCTCTGCTGGTGGACGCCAAGTTCGGGTTGGGCGTCTCGGAGGTGCTCGCGATATTGATATTACTAGTCTGGGAATAGTCCAGCGAGCAGTTTCTCCTCGAATTCTTAGCGGGGAGTTTGGACGATGACTTCCTCTTCGTCGAGTTGAGGTTGTTGGAATGCGCCTGGATGATCTCCGGGATGGGATTGGTGATGTTGAGATTGCGGAAGGAGTCTTGTCTGTTGAGGTTGACGTTGGGGATGTTAGCGGGTTCTTCGTGGCGGGAGGTGGTGGGGTCTTCGTTCTGATTGACGTTGAGGACGTCCGGCGCGGAGGAGAATGAGAGAGAGCGTTCGTAGACATTTCTGCGGCGGGGATCTTCATGGGGTGTTGCGTTTGTGTTACGTTTGGGCGCGGGGGCGGATGTAGGCGCGGGCCGACGCAGGGGGTTGTGAGAGCGCGCCGCTAGAGGCGCTGCCAGCGCCGGCCCCGCGCCGAGGTGTCCGTCAGCGTTAGCTTTGTTGTTCGCCGATAGTAGGTTCTGCCGCGAGTAGCTACAACAAACAAGATATTGAAAACTTTAAAGTTACTAGAGATGAGCAAGAGAGCTGAGCGGAGAGCGAAGAAAAAATCCACCAATCACCACTCCGCTTTCCTAGCGTCGTTCAGCGCAGTTCTCTTATTGGTGGAGTTTTTGCTCGAACACCGCTATCTTCCCTATATTATCACTAGTGCAGACTCACCTTAAGATTAAAGAAATGACGTTCAAAGATTTTGAAAAAATAATATTACTCAAGACAAAAGTTCACTGAAATCAACTTATCTATAAATTGGTATATATGAAGGATAAACTCTTTTATTTCACACAAGAACCAGTCGTTTTCATGTGGCAAAAGTTCATTTAACCTATATAAACGTCATTTTATGAATCGAAATAAGTCAAACATATCGACACCTTGTACAACTTATAATTTATTTAGTCGATTATTCTGCAGTATGGTAGTGAATGAAATGCGGCTAATATTACCAAAACTGTCTGTACATGCTTTAGGGCAAGTCACACGCTCGTCAAAAGCAAGGGGAAAAGTCGCGAGTGCAAAAAGTCTTGGATAGTTAGAAAACAAAACAAATAGTTATTTCACACTCACTCTAATTCAATTGAACAACTTTTCACATTTATAAGGGTTATTAAAACATTTTGGTAATTAAGTTGTGTTATAAAAGAGAAAAATCTAGTTCAAAAGCACACATTCTCACCCGGTTCTCATTGATCAAAGGACATCATACATAATCATTATAACTAGTTTAATACATATTTGCTAAGTAGGTTGGTAGTAGAGGTAATTGGTAGTTTTAAAATCTGAAAGAAAATGAAGACCACATACATTTTCTCTTTCTATTAGAACAGTCAGGCATGAAAAATATGGATTTGAAATTAAAAATAAATATCTGTTTAAAAATATAACTTGAGGCAGGTAAATATACATTTACAACATGCCGTTCGCATACTTATATTGTCAATTGCCTGATTCCGCTTAGTTACAAAATTACAATACATTTTGTATCTCTTAATTGTATCGTAATTTTTTTAAAGTACTTAAATACAACTTTTGCGGTAGTTAACGTACCTTATTGTACTTTAGTAATTTGTTCCAAATAAATACTTAAAAATTCTTTGCATCTACCTGAATAAGCATTACAACAGTATTAAGTTTTCTGTTTTCTAGAAACAAACATACCTTCTAAAGTTATCCCAGTAGTTGTTGGCACGGTTTCCGGGAGGCACTTGGTTGTTGAGCGTATGAGACGCCGTTTCTACTCGCCAACGCTCCTCCAACTAAAACAACACCAGTAAAACTGTTATGCCGATGCGATGTAGAGTACATTAGAATATTTATAAATATCCTTGAACATTTTACACGGCGTCATCTAGTTCCAAGCTAAGCAATTTAATGCTTGTGTTATGGTCACCAGATGACTGATATACTACTTAGATATATATTTGTAAATACATATTATAGATAGAAAAACATCCAGACCCGGAACAAATATCTGTAGAAAATACAAACATTTGTCCCGTGGCGGGGATCGAACCCGCAACCTCCGCGTCTCGGCGAGCCTTCGTTACTGCGCCACAGAGGTTGTCAAATAACCCCCGGTTCCTATATCCAACGTACGGATGTCCGTAGGTCGGTCGGTATAGCAACGTTGTTTATACAACACAAAATGTATGAGACTTTTTGACAGATAACAACGTTGCTATGGCGACCGACCTACGGACATCCGTTAGTTAGATACGGGGACTGAAACCGGTATTTTTTATACAGGTATTTTTAAGGTACCACCGTTTTTAGAAATACCGGTTACCTGTTAAGATTACCTAAAAACATTAAAAAAGTGAAAAATTTGATACTGGTTGTAAAATACCGGTAACCAACCAATAAACATTACCTAAATTACACGTGCCGCGGAACGGCAACGTAGCATTGTGATGCCTCGCTTTCACTTTCTACTCTAGCATCTTTTATCTCTCTCTGTTTTTCGGCTATGATTCTTTCAAGGACATAAGTAATGGTTACACTTATTAAAAGGTAATATATTTAGCGGTAACCTATTCCTCACAGAAAGGTTATCTCAGTAAAGGTTATGTAAACCGTAGAGGTAACCGGAATTCATCAAAACCGGTACCGAAAATCAGAAAGGGTTTCAGTCCCTGGTTGGATATTATAGGAACCCAGCATAAAAGCACTCACATGAGTCATCTGTTCTCTGAGTTGGTGAATCTCCCGTTGTTGCATAACGAGCTGCTGCCAGCACCACGCGCCCCACAGGCTGCAGCCGCAGCCGCATCCGCCGACCATGCCTGAACAAATAACACGTTACATTGTCGGTCCCGGTTTTAAAAAGTCGTAAAGCCATGACGGAGGCCTTTAGGCGGCCTAAAAACTCTAAAAAGTTGACCACTTCCTCACGAACTTACTTAAATAACACGCGTATTTAATGTTAAAGTTTACAGTATGTATACTTCTTTTTTTTATTTATTTATTTATATCAGCCGTTCGTGTCCCACTGCTGGGCAAAGGCCTCCCCCCACTCTTTCCAGACGTCGCGATCTTGTGCTATATATTGTATACTTCTTTGATACTGTATTTATTATTTTACGTTAAATAATAGCATAAGCATAAGTCCATTAATACAATAGCAGGGTATGTGCTTACCATAAGGCATCATCATGTTGAACGGCATAGAAGGCGGGTAGGTCAGCTGAGGCGTTCCAAGAAGACGCTCCATAGTCTGCGAGTGGCTGTTCTGAGTGAACTGGTTCGTGCGCATATCCTGGATAGTAATATAATACCTTACAATAACCTTACAATTTCAAGAAGTGGTATTATCGTCCGATAGATATATACAGGGTGTAAAAAGACTACTACCGAAAACTTTAGGGGGTGAAAGTACCCATCAATATGAACAACTTTTTCTAAGAAACCAACACTGTGAACGCGAAAAAAAAAACAGCTGTTTCATACACTTTAGCCAAGTAGGTATTGAACTTATGTATGGAACAGCTGTTTTTTTTTTCGCGTTCACAGTGTTGGTTTCTTAGAAAAAGTTGTTCATATTGATGGGTACTTTCACCCCCTAAAGTTTTCGGTAGTAGTCTTTTACACCCTGTATATATATACAGAGGACGATATATCGTCCTCGGAATAATGATATTAAAGCAACTTTAATCGGAAGCGGGGAATTTTAAGTCAAGTAAAAAAATATTCATACCTAGCTAATCAAAGTAAGCAGTAAGTCGTTAAGCCATGACGGAAGCCTAATGGCGGCCTAAAAACTCCGTCACCAGAGTTGGCCACCTGCTCATACGAACTTACTTAAAGTAAGCAAAACCATAACGATTAAAATATTACTTGAATAAAAATAATCTAATAATATATTGCGAAAGCTGTTGGTCCTGAAAACTTTACGAGACAAGTGGTGCATATCTTTAACAATAGTTAAGGCTCGTCTATACAAATCTGGTAAGTAAGAACGTCTCAAATTGTTAATACGGTCTGAAATATTTTAAGTAGCGTTTGAGTATTCGGATGAATGTTATTTCAATGTATATTCACCTGATTAGATTTGCTATTCCAGCACGGCGGTGGAGGGTGGGGGTACGGCATGTTGCTTGGAGACTCCGCTGAAAGGCGAAAAATCATATTTCACTTGTTTTTTTAAATAAAATAAGGTTGTATCTTGTATGTTTTTTTCGAATATTATAATTTTGGCCAAAATCCTATCGTGTTTTCTTTTTTATTGGCCATGGCTTTGCTTGAATAAAACAATGTTTTTTACGTGCTACAATTCTATTCTAAATGCGCTTCCGTGCTTTGGAGGGCACGTCAAATTGTCGGTGCCGGCTTTTAAAGTCGTTAAGCCATGATTGAGGCTTTTAGGCGGCCTAAAAACTCCGTCACCAGAGTTGGCCACTCATACAAACTTACTTAATTTAATAATACTATTGTTTGAAAAAGAAACTTGAAATTATAGCAAAAGGTAAAAAGTGCTCTGGCTAGCCTGTAATACATAGAATACTACTAATATTGCCCCTGCAGTCATATTACTTCCTCTAAACTCTGTGGCGCAGTGGGCGAAGGCCCGCCTGAGACGCGGAGGTTGCGGGTTCGATCCCCGCCACGGGATAAATGTTTGCATGTTATGCAGAATTTTGTTCCGGGTTTGAATGTTTTTCTATCTATAAATTGCTTAGCTTGGGACAAGATGACGCCGTGTAATCAATCAATCAATCATTTATTTATTTCTCTCACAAACAATACATACAATTAAATAAGTATACCTAAATACAAGAAAATAAAATGAATCAAAAATAAATAAATAAATGCAGTTAAAAATAATCCAAAAATAAGGTGTCGGTTCTAACATATTGACAAAGAAATGTTGTGAGAGACTGGTGCCTGAAATAGGTATATATTGCCCCTGCTGACTAGGGGCATTATTACTTCCTCTAAACTCTGTGGCGCAGTGGGCGAAGGCCCGCCTGAGACGCGGAGGTTGCGGGTTCGATCCCCGCCACGGGACAAATGTTTGCATGTTGTGCAGAATTTTGTTCCGGGTCTGGATGTTTTGCTATCTATAAGTTGCTTAGCTTGGGACTAGATGACGCCGTGTAATCAATCAATCATTTATATATTTCTCTTACAAACAATACATACAATTAAATAAGTATACCTAAATACAAGAAAATAAAATGAATCAAAAATAAATAAATAAATGCAGTTAAAAATAATCCAAAAATAAGGTGTCGGTTCTAACATATTGACAAAGAAATGTTGTGAGAGACTGGTGCCTGAAATAGGTATATATTGCCCCTGCTGACTAGGGGCATTATTACTTCCTCTAAACTCTGTGGCGCAGTGGGCGAAGGCCCGCCTGAGACGCGGAGGTTGCGGGTTCGATCCCCGCCACGGGATAAATGTTTGCATGTTGTGCAGAATTTTGTTCCGGGTCTGGATGTTTTTCTATCTATAAATTGCTTAGCTTGGGACTAGATGACGCCGTGTAATCAATCAATCAATCATTTATTTATTTCTCTCACAAACAATACATACAATTAAATAAGTATACCTAAATACAAGAAAATAAAATGAATCAAAAATAAATAAATAAAT
Source organism: Xanthorhoe designata (assembly GCA_963582015.1). Taxonomy (NCBI): domain Eukaryota; kingdom Metazoa; phylum Arthropoda; class Insecta; order Lepidoptera; family Geometridae; genus Xanthorhoe; species Xanthorhoe designata. Next base: position 11,150,906 of record OY757037.1, read on the forward strand.
GCAGTTAAAAATAATCCAAAAATAAGGTGTCGGTTCTAACATATTGACAAAGAAATGTTGTGAGAGACTGGTGCCTGAAATAGGTATATATTGCCCCTGCTGACTAGGGGCATTATTACTTCCTCTAAACTCTGTGGCGCAGTGGGCGAAGGCCCGCCTGAGATGCGGAGGTTGCGGGTTCGATCCCCGCCACGGGATAAATGTTTGCATGTTGTGCAGAATTTTGTTCCGGGTCTGGATGTTTTGCTATCTATAAATTGCTTAGCTTGGGACTAGATGACGCCGTGTAATCAATCAATCATTTATTTATTTCTCTCACAAACAATACATACAATTAAATAAGTATACCTAAATACAAGAAAATAAAATGAATCAAAAATAAATAAATAAATGCAGTTAAAAATAATCCAAAAATAAGGTGTCGGTTCTAACATATTGACAAAGAAATGTTGTGAGAGACTGGTGCCTGAAATAGGTATGGAAAATAACCTCAAAATAATGTAATGTCCAAGGATATTTAAACTAAAAGCTGATTGAAGATAACTTACTGTTTCATTATAAATGAAAAATCTTACTAAAAGTTAAGAGCGATCGCTTGTATCTACGCAGGTTCGAATCCTGCCGGAGCCTTTAACTTTTAGTAAGATTTTTCATTTATAATGAAATTTCCAATACCTAAGTGTGGTTTAACACTGTAAAATAATAAATAAACTTACCGTTTTGTGCGACAGGCGGCACCATGTTCACATTAGAGGCTTCTGTCCTGGGTTCGTGTCGCATGTTTTGGCTGGTAGTGTTTGATTGTGCCACCTAAAAGAAAATCATAAAAATCATGTATGAGTTCGGAGTCTACCGAGAAAACGTTGGCGGGACGATCTCGTCACCTTGGACCAAAGACGATTAATATCTAGAAGACAGACAAAGGCCATACACAAAATCGTAACCCTAAAAAATAGCCTGAAAACTCTAAAACATCAATTTTATCCAAGAAATTTCAATTACTTTCTAGTTAAAAATGTTTAAATATTGAATATTGTTGCTACCTACTACTAAGTATTGAAATTTCTTGGATAAAATTGATGTTTTAAAGTTTTCAGGCTATCTGGTACTGCGGGATCGGGTTACGATTTTGTGTATGGCCTTTGTCTGTCTTCTAGATATTAATCGTCTTTGCCTTGGACGAAGGATGGTGGGACTCGGCAAAAAGTAGACGGTTGGAAGTATTTGTCTATCCATCCAAAGGTTGTCTGGAAGAGATCGCTCTAAGCGATAAGACCGCCCATTATACTAATATTAAGTTGTAATTGTATATTCCTATTGTTGGTGTAATAAAGAGTTCATTATTATTATTATTTGGGGAGACCGTTGCCAAGTGGGATAAAACGGGATTAAAAAAAACTAACAATCTTGACGAAGTCAGTACCTACTGAGCAAAAAGTAAAAGACCGCTAAGACAAGTGAGCTTAGTTTTTAGAGGTTCGAAAGCAAGTTTTGTGTAAGATAATTTTATAAAATTCATAGCGGCTGATTATACTTTGGTTAAATTTATAGCTTTGGTTTAAAATGTACTTACACTGCTGTCGTCTGATTGTCTCTCTTGCGTCTGGCGTCTTCGAGGGCGATTTCTTTGATTCGACTTATTTCTTGATGCACTAAAATCAAAACACAAACTTGAAATTCCACCTACAAGATTAATTAAAAAATACTGACATTATATCCTATTATGTACTGCAATTCAATTCGATTCCCTGCATAATGCTTGTTTAAATACCTACCACCAAACAACTAACTAGATTATAAAATATGTTTTTCAAACTAATATCTAGTCTAATAACTAGCTATAGTTATTTTATTACCTAAGCTCATTGTAAGTGAACGACGTTCTTTATGAGTAACTAGCTTACTCGCCAGCGGCTTCGCTCGCGTGGCGACCTTGATAAAATATAGCTCATGTTAATTCAGAAAGTCCATTCACATTGGTGAAAGAATTTTTGAAATCGGATGAGTAGTTTCGTAGATTACCTCAAACATACAAACCAACTTTACCTCTATATAATATTAAAGTATAGATAGTTTCTTTATCCAGAAAATATTAATATATTAGACGGCGTTGGAACAGGCAGTAGAATCCCCTAGTTTTAAGAACGTGACATGTCAAAGTCTATAAACGATCGTACTGAATAAATATATTTATTTTGAATTTTGAATTTTTGCAAGTGTGTAATGAAGAATGTAATGAGAGTGAATGAGGCAAAATATGTGTGTGAAAGAGGCGTGAATATTATGTACGTATGTAATTTATAACACCAACCGATATTTAAACATTACCTATCGCTGTCGCTTCCGTAGTTGCTTTCGACTAAATGCGCTGGCAATGCAGCCATCGGTCTTCCTCCTAGCGCATTGTCTCCATTAGCCTAAAAACAATATATTTATTAATATCGCCATAGATTAGAAATTAATACTAAGGCTCGTCAGAGTCAATGCAGTGCAAAGAGCAGGTGTTTCTAATCCTCTAGAATACCAGTAGATGGCGCTAATCGGTGCTTAAACCGAAGTATCATCTTACTGATAGTTTCGTCTTCGGCGTAATAAGGTTTCGTGGCCGAGTGGGTACGGCAGCCCGGCTTAAGAGGATAGGTACCCCGAGAGACTTTATAAAAATAGGTATTTGAATAAAATGTTCCTGTCCCGCTGCATGCTGCCAAAAAACAAACAACAAGAAAGGGACAACTGCAGATCAGACCGTTTTAGATAAATAATTAATGACCAAAACAGCATTACGTAGTCCCCTATTTACTCCCCCAAAACGTGAAAGAGTCCATACTCAAGTGAATCATGACTCAAGCAGTGATACGTCACTCAGTTTCTACAGGAAACTGTCAAAAAATCTATACTTGAGCGAAAACTCTCTAACAAAAAATGCACATTCTCTGAGCACGAGCCTTAGATTGTGATAGAAAATACTATTTACCCTGAAGCTCTCCATCTCTCTGGAATTCTGTGACTCCAACAGTAACGGCTCAGATCTAGAATCAGGCTCCTCTTGTTCACTGTAAGAAAATATTTATTTAAAACATCTTTACACAACAAAAAAATACAATAAAAACAATTTATTCATAGGTAACTTACCTATTGTATGATTGGTTGATGACGGAAGTTGTTTGAGACTCAGGATTAGTTTTCTGGGTCTCTTGCTCTCGCGTGGAACACAAAATTTTCTGTAATAAAGAACAATAGATACAACTCCTGCTAGGTATATTAAAGTGTCTATTTTATTTTATTATTACGTTGAACAAAGGAATTTTAAAAAAACTGAATGTTCCGTTTGCGAAACCTATCATAAGCTTATTTTTAATATGTAATAGTTTTACTAATTATATTATGTTAAGCACCAATGTTGCGGGTTCGATCCCCGCCGCGGGACAAATATTTGCATGTTCTGCAGATATTTGCTCCGGGTCTGGTTGTTTTGAGAAACTCGAACGAGTCGTGCGGATGCCCGCGGCGCTGCGGGAATTCCGGCGAATTCGAAAAGTATTATTGTAATGAAAATAAAGTTGAAATTCGTATGACACTGAAACTGCGCTGCGCTTTGCTGCTCTTCGCCGCTCTTTTGGTGTGAGTTGAGCCTTAAGCCGTATACAGAAAGAAAGCTGAAAACTTATAAGCGCTTACCGGCGCTTGACAGCGCTGGTCCGTTCTACACAAAGGAAGCAGGTTGAAGCAGACCAAGCAAACGGACTCATCGGACGATGATTAAATTAATTTTAAATGGCAGCGCCCAGCGCTGACCAGCGCGTGTTGAAGCTTGTCGGAACTTGTCGGCCCCGTCAGTGTTTATCGGCGCGCGTTCACATATTTTCCTGCGCGGGTTACCAGCGCTGTCAAGCGCCGGTAAGCGCTTATAAGTTTTTAGCTTTCTTTCTGTATACGGACTTACCTCCTTATTGAGCAACGCTTCTAGTTCCCTCTGCTTGTCAGCCAGCACGGCCCGCAGCTGGAGTTGCCTGCGCTCGGCGGGCCCGGGCGCGCCGCTGGTGCTGGGCCGCTCCAAGTTCACTTTCTTCTGTTTGCGACTCACTTCTACAAGATAAACTTATATTTATAAATAAATAAATAAATAAATATCCTTGGACATTCCACACGACGTCATCTAGTCCCAAGCTAAGCAATTTAATGCTTGTGTTATGGTAACCAGATGACTGATATACTACATAGATATTTTTTTTTTGTAATTACATACATATTATACATAGAAAACACCCAGACTCGAGACAAATATTTGCAGATAATGCAAACATTTGTCCCGTGGCGGGAATCGAACCCGCAACCTCCGCGTCTCAGGCGGGCCTTCGCCCACTGCGCCACAGAGGTCGTCAAATACATGTACACGGGTTTTTATCACGTTATTTACCTTATTTATTTACTTCCCGACGTTTCGGCTGTTGCGATAGCCATGGTCGCGGGTGGACTGGAGTATGCTTCTAATTTGAGTTTCGTTGTGTAGCGGGTGGGTAGTTTATATTTATAAATATAAATTGTGATCGCGAAAGTTTAAGAAAAACTAAGATAAACTTTAAGATCTACACTAGATGATTTATACAGAGTCAGGAGGCAAGCTTTGCTTACACTTAACGGGACATTATGCCTGGGACATTGTTGAGATGGAATAGGCCCAGCACCTCTCAGCTAAGTCAACCATATCCACAGGAAAGACAATGGTCAATACGTGTGGGGTTGACTAGCCGCGGGTTTCCTTACGATGTTTTCCTCTTCTCTGTTTTCTACAAGATATTAACTCCTTCGTCACGAGCGCTTTTCTTCGAATCTATTACGAAAAGGGAAAAGATATACCCTTTGTATAAAAAAATGTATCCTACGTCACTTTCACAATCAAGACGAATATAACAACAACTTATAGAGCCGTTTTGGCTGACGAGCATGCCATAAAAAGGACATTATACATAATATGTATGTCCTTTCTATGTAGTTTATATTACCCTTGTTGGATATCATATCCTTCATGCGAGCACGTTCCCCCATGATCTTCTCAGTCTCCAGCCTGAGCTCTTGCGCCATCTCTTGCAACGACGCGATGTTAGCCTCGTGATCTGATGAAATGAAATATGATCACGACTGTATCCCAGGGAGCGGTAGACATTTCTTTCAGACCTTAATGCAATTTTTAGATCCTTTTGAAAATGTCTAAGGGGGTAGTCAGAGGAGTGATCTGATGACGGATTTGTTTTATACTAATATGTATTAGCAAGGACATGGTATTAGTAAGCAGTTAACTTTGGAGATAATCTGCGTTTGAGAAACCGGCCGTAAAGGTATTCGATAATTGTATCAGATATATAACGAAGGACCCTGACCCTTGGAATTTTTAGAAAGTGTGACGTCAGCACAGCTGACATCACAATTCCCCTCACTCATTGCAAACAATGAAAAACACTTGTTTTGAAAACTCAACACTTTATTATTTAAAATTATCTTAACTATACCTCTAACACAAAGTAATATTACGGGTACTTAACTTTTCTTCACCACAGCTCGAGCAAAAGTGCCATGCCACACCCGCCCGACCAAAAGCAATGGACGTCGGATGTGTCATCATCATCATGACAAAATACCAAAATCTTAAATCTTAATATTTTGTTTACAATCATTTAAAAATAACGTAAATTCATTTTAACATTTTTAGAATTTATCTTGATTATTTATTTGTAATTATTTCAGTAAAAACTTTAATCAGGGCATCAACTTCCTTCAAAAGTTTTTACGACAAACACGTTTAAATTAAGGCTTAAAAATAATAAGGGAAATTTCTTTTTGTAGATTAAAAATCAAAACAATAATTTAGAAGGAGCTAGCATTTTCAAAATAACTTCAATTCAGTTCAGAGTACCTAACATCCGTCGAATGCTTTAACTGTGCCGGAAGTTAAATCTAAGAGTCTGAATAAAATTGAATGAAATTACTTACTGTTGTTTAACCTCTACTGTGCCTAGTCACTGCGCCAGGACAAGTGCGCCGGGTGCCTAGTCTAGGCGCCATGACTGGACGACTTTCGTTACTATTTGTTGAAAAATAAACTGTATTGTTAGGATTTAGGACTGTTTGAATGTTTTAACCTATAGTTACTGAACAAATGAACAATAAACAGGGATCAGTCATTTGACCGTGGTGAAAAAAAAAAATTCTGTGCTTCTTCGAACTTTCGACTCCGTTGGCGGTGCATACCGAATTTCAGTATTCCTATTTTTCGTGATATTTTTGGAGAAACCCATTATAAATGTAACTTATACACATATATCTGGTATTTAGTCTATTTACAACACTCTTGTTTATTAGTATTGCATGCAAAGCATTCAAATTCATAAAAAACCAACTATTCAAATTTACTATGACGAGAGTCAGGATGAAGTCAATTTTTCATTGTAAATATTACTATAATTTTCCAAGAGCAATCCATTGAAGATAGTATCAATTTGAAGCTAATTTTATGCAGAATCTAAAAATAAATACAGATTGGATATTGTAATTTAGTAATTTGTTGAAAAACTAAATTTACCAAAACACTACCGCGATATGCACGCACACAGACGTAATATTTTCGCGCCGGCTAGTGTATACACACACAGTGGCGGCCATACTTTTCTGGGACTTTTCAGGGGTGTTTATTTTTTGTTAGCAGTAGAAATTCAAATAATGTAGAAATAAAGTTTTGCCAACGTAGGTACCTACGTTGGCAAAACTTACTTACCTACGTACTTAACTACGTAGGTACCTTACCTACCTAGATTTAGAATTTTAAAAATTAATATGACTACATCAGGTAAGTGAACTTTTATTTTGTGGTAGTGAGTAGGTAACATTTTTTTTCGAACAATTAAAATTTTTCCGATGTCTTGATTTTGAACGTACCTACCAATTTTTTTTATGTATATTTATTTATACACTAGCTAACTTGCCCGTGGCTTCGCTCACGTGGTACCTACCTTGATAAAATATAGCATAATTAATATTGTGTGGAATGTTCAAGGATATTTATTATTATTATTATTTATATTCGGAAAGTCTAAACTACAAATTGGTGAAAGAATTTTTGAAATCGGTTGAGTAGTTTCGGAGATTACCCCAAACATACAAACAAACAAACCAACTTACCTCTATAATATTAGTATAGATAGTATAGATTACTTTCTATGATTTGCTAAAAAACAGCATGCTGTACATACATGCGCCCATGAACAAATTAGCCGCATGCGCAGTGCGCTTTAGGCGGTCACGTGACCTTCACGACCTTTGACAAGACACCCAAGCGACCGAAAATTACACGCACACATACACATTATAGGTTCAAACTAACGATTTTTGATGTTTGGTTTATTTGATGATTTTAATTTTGTGTTGTATCTGTGGTATATTGGCTGGTTAGTGAATAAAAAGCTTCATATTTTTACTCTATGACAGCATAGACATGAATTGTTTACATTATCAACACTCCGGTCAATTTGTCGAATGAAAAATGGATGTCTCAGTAGGTCATTTTGCTTACTTTTGAGTAATTTTCTCATTTTATACAGTGTAAATAGTGAACTTGCAGTGTATATGGCTGGCTTAGTATATTATCTATCAAAATAAGTAATAAGCAGCCACTCAGGCATATTTATTTCATTACGAGTGAGGTACAAAGTTGAGTGATGAAACTGGACTAATGGCGGATTATGTGCAATTTATCAAAATTTTCGAAGTTATTTGTGCAAATATTATTTAACTATAAGATGTTTGATTTATCTCTAAATATCATTCAATTATTTGTCTGTATGAAATATATTTATAATTAGGGCACAAAAGACAGCAAGTTTACTAAAAACGTTTATGAAAACAAGTAGGCGGAAGTTGGTACAAAACATAGATTCCTTGCCCTGTAATATAAAATGTATGTTTATTATCAGTTAAACAAATATAACAAAATACTCATTAGTTATCTGGCTTTATGATATAATAACAATAAAAAGTACTTTCAAAGAAAAATGTTTAGTAATTACAAATTATAAAATCCGCGCCGAGCGCAGTTTGAAAAAACTCAAAACCCGGGCACACGACGGGTGACAGATTTCGCGCGGCTTGGCACAGTAGAGGTTAAAAATCATAACATGAATTTAGAAACATTTGGAACACGTTAAAGTTAATCCTAAAATTAATAGAGATTTATTATTTGCTTTTGGTCAACAAAACAAATAATTAACCATCTGTAATTTCAAGCTTCTAACAACAATTACTTAAACTAAGATTATTCTAACATAATCAATTACACATTAATTTTAAGACACATTAGGTTGCCTTAACACATGAGATTGATTTTATAATCAAATTAAAGTCATCAATGATTAATTTCGGCGGATGTGCGCCGACACGGCCATTCTGCGAGACGGTGCGTGCCCTGCACCAGTCGCGATTCTGAAAGTAGAAACCTTTTCTGAGCTAGGTATCCATTCACAGGTACCCTAGCTGATAACTTGGTTATAGCCTTGAACATATAGCGAGTATGTAATGTAGTAGCAGATATTTGATTCTGCAGTAAACTTTTAGTAACAACAATTGATTTCCAAGTATTAAACCAAGTAGTCAGCTATGATAGCTTATTCATGAGTAATATAACACACATAGTCATACACATAGTTCAGTTTCAAGTTTGAACAAAAACACATTTAATTTGTACATGGGAAGTGAGCGAGTTGAGTTTTGTGCCAATGCTCCACGCATTCCACACTCTTATTTAGTGTAGATACTCGTAGGTATATGTCAATGCAAATGCTCCACGCATTAATGCATGATTTGTTTCTCGTAGACAAGGATGATGCTGTGGTCATGAGCGGTCCTGTACGCCGTGGTCCACAGGGGCTCTAAGGGATTTAGGTAGGGACGATGCTGGGGTCTGGGCCTTATTATTATGACCGTGGTCCCCAGAGGCTCTGAAAGAATGTTAGTTTCTCGTAGACAAGGATGATGCTGTGGTCATGAGCGGTCTTGTACGCCGTGGTCCACAGGGGCTCTAAAGGATTTAGGTAGGGACGATGCTGGGGTCTGGGCCTTATTATTATGACCGTGGTCCCCAGGGGCTCTGAAAGAATATTAGTAGGTATAACTTTTGTTGTTGTTTATAATTGCTCACGGGTAATTGATGCTGTGGTCATGAGCGGTCTCGTACGCCGTGGTCCACAGAGGCTCTAAAGGAATTGGGAAGGACGATGCTGGGGTCTGGGCCTTATTTTTATGACCGTGGTCCCCAGTGGCTCTGAAAATGAATAAGAAATAGGAAAGGAGTCTAGGAATACATGGTTTGTACAGGTATAATAATCAAGTAGCAAGCTTTAGCAAAGCTGCTTACAGATGTTTTCAGTAATCATTTATCAAGCTTTAGCAAAGCCGATTCTAGATGTTTTGAATACTAATTTAGCCGGCTATTATCAAAGCTGTAAATTATAGATGTTTATAATAGAAAGCTTTAAAAATGCTACATCCAATTGTACACCAGTAAGTAAAGTAGATTATCTTCCAAGATTTAGACAAAGATTAATAAAATAGAATAGACTAACCAGTTTGCCAAGGCGTCTAACATCTTGACATGTTGGTACTAGGACGACAGCGGCTCGTTTGATGTGTCACCGTCGGTAGCTGGCTGGGACGCAGCCTGCTGAACGGAGCCTGATGACATGTCCTCAGCCGGTGATGTTGTCTCTTCGCCCGCCGACACAGTTTCTTGATCACTTGGTTGTGGTGCTCTACGTAGCTGGTCGTGGGCCACCTTGCGTGGACGTCCTCTGCCGTTCACACGTTTCACCGTGTACCGATCATTATCCAATATCCTGTGAATCTCATACGGTTCGCTGTATTTGAGGTCTAGCGATGTTTGGTTCCTGGGATTGTTTTTGATGAGTACGTAGTCACCCCTCTGAAAAGGACGCATCTTTGCTTTGTTCTTATCAAATCTTTGTTTGTCATATTCAGCAGCTGCAGACATTTTATGTTGAACCTGCTGTTCGAGTAAATCAAAATCAACAGATTCGTCATCGATATTCACAAGTTGAAGAAGCTCAGGCGGTACGCAGTGTTGGCGTCGTGTAAGCAGGGAGAGCGGAGCAACACCAGTTACTCTGTGTGGAGTGCAATTAAATGCGAGCTGCAATGCTTCCAACGCAGTTTGCCAATTTTCGGTGTCATAGTTTTTAATCATTACTAGTGCGTTTTTCAATGTGCTCATAACTCTTTCGACTTGACCGTTTGCTCGGCTTACTCCTGGCGCTATAGAGTGTATGTTAACACCAAAACGATCACAATAGGCTTTGAACTCACCGAGAAATTCACGTCCACCATCCACCACGATTTGGACTGGACATCCAAATAGATGAACAATTCGTTTGAGTGCTGCGAGACTGCTGCTTTGGCTCTTGTCATTGGAGTAGCTAAGTAGTATGTACTTGGTAAATGCGTCGATAGCTACGATGACATACTCATCTCGTCCTTCTGCGTTCCTCGTACCAAGCTTGCCTGTGATATCCATATGAACAACTTGGAATGCAGCTGTTGGTTTTTGAATCGGGTGAAGCTGTGCCTGTATCGCACCCGACGGTCCTTTAGAGGTCTTGCAAATAACGCAGTTGTCGACAAACCTTCTGACGATCGTACTCATCTTCTCAAACCAATATGATTCTCTCAGCTTTTGAAGAGTCTTTTCCCATCCCGGATGCTGTAGCGACGTGTGAAAAGAGTTTATCAAACTCCACTGGAATGACTTTGGAACAACGGGTAGTTTATGCATTCCAAGCGCTGGATCAGCGAACGTCCTCTTCAATAAGCCTTCTTCAAGGACGTATTCTGCTGCTGGGTTGTCAGTGGACATGCTTTCTATCACCGAGCGGAGATTATCGTCGCGTCGCTGTTCGATTTGCAACCATTCAGTGTCTCTGGTTATGATGTTCACTGACATCTCGGAACACGGGTTTCTGCTAAAGAAATCTGCGTGTTGGAGTCTCTCGCCCTTTCTATATTCGACCTCAAAATCATAATTCTGTAGGAACGCCCACCATCTATGGATCCGCGGTAGCAAATCCTTTTTATGCTTAGACGCCTTCAGGGCATTACAATCAGTTATTACCTTAAATTTTCGACCGTAGAGGTAGTGTCTGAAGTGTTTGACGGCTCTCACCACCGCCAGAGTTTCGAGCTCGTACGAATGGTAGCGGCTCTCGGCGTCAGTGGTGCGCTGGCTCATGTACGCGACTGGATGCTGGCGGGTCCCAACGGTCTGGACTAGCACCGCTCCGTAGCCGAGGCTGCTTGCGTCTGTGTAGAGCTCGATCGGCGAGTCTTCCTGAAATAGCATAAGGGTAGGCGCAGTAGACAAGTGTTGTACAATGCGATTTCGAGCCTCATCGTGTCTGTCGTTCCATTCCCATTTTGCGTCTTTTTTTGTAAGTTCATAAAGAGGTACCATTATACGCGAAAAATCGGGAATGAAGCGTCTGAAGTACCCGGCGAGGCCATTAAATTGCCTAACTTGTTTAGCAGTTTTAGGAATCGGTGCCTTCGTTAAAGCCTCCACTTTCCCTGGGCTAGGACTTACTTGTCCGTCTGATACAATATTGCCCAAGTACTCAATGGAGCGTTTAAAGAAGGCAGTTTTTTCAATGTTAATTGAAAAGCCAGCCTCTTGTAAAGCAATTAAGATTCGCTCGATATGAGAGAGTCCCTGAGCAAACTCTGTACATTTTGAAAGGACATCATCAACATAAACCTGACATACCTGGTCGGGAGAGTTCAATAGAGAAGCAAGAGCCCTATTTATGCACCGCTGATACACCGAAACTGCGTTACTAAGGCCAAAGGGCATGGTGACATATTCATACAAAGCATCAGGTGTGACGAATGCTGTCTTCTCGATTGAGCCCTCCGCGATGGGTATTTGATGGAAACCCGCTGCCATATCGAATGTTGAAAAATACAACCCCCCTGCTAGCTGGTCTATTTGGTCGGATATAATTGGCAGCGGATAGTGATCTCTCAAGGTGTTTCGGTTCAGCTCACGGAAGTCGACACACATACGATCTTGGCCGTTCTTCTTTTTGACCAATATAATTGGACTTGAAAATGGCGATCGACTTTCGCGAATGATGTTATGTTCAAGTAGGTCTTGTACAATTTCACGTACCTTTTCACGTTCAACGGGACTTAATCGGTACGGTCTACGCTCAACACACTTGCCAGGTTCTTTTAAACGTATTTCAAGTTCACCTGTATTAACACGTGTGCGCGGGTAGCCGCGGATGAATAAATGTTCATATTTGTTCAACAAGATTTTTAATTCATCTATTTGATCAGTGCAGGTTAAATCGCAATTTATTTGGTCAAACTTTTCGCTCTGTGATCGTATGTGGTTTACCACCGGCTGCCGAACCAATGTAGCACCCTGAGAACTCACCAATACGCTTAAGTTAGTTTTACCTAGCAGATTATGCCTATCAGTATGTCTGAACATATTTCGTAGTCTGGCACTACGTGGAACTGGAGTTCCACACTGAGATCATCGATCATGCAAACCGTAGTTAGTGTTGATAGTGAAACTACTGTGAATTGACCTATCCCTTTCAAATAACTGACAGCATGTTTTCGCTGTCCAGGTAACCGCGCAGCCAATGATTCGCGCATTAATGAACATTCTGCCCCACTATCAAACAGTGCCTTTAACTTTAATTTACCAATAGTTACCGACATAGAATTTAGTTTAGGCAAACCCACGCAATTAACGTTTGTTACTACCGCGCGCTCACGCCTGTAGCAGGTTTCATACGTATGACCAACCTTAGAACAGAAAGTACAAGTAGGTTTGCCTGGATTCTGTGAAGCTGGTTTAGGGTCTTGATTACGCGTATACGAATCACTAGGTTTGACGCGGTATCTACAATCGCGAGTATCATGGCCGGGCTTTTTGCACACTTGACAAAAGAGAGAGGTCCTATCAGTGATTCGTGGTCGCTTTGGCGGGCCTTGCTGTGAGTTGGGTGTACCAGGATGAGGTCGCTTGATTCGCCTGATAGATGATGCCACTGAAATTAATTCTGGCACTGAAGTGGCACGGGTATTCAATAATTCAATCCTCAACCGCTCATCTCCGATACATCCAATCACAGCCTCCACTGCGTCATCGTCGGAGAGTTTATCTCTGGTGACGCGGCGCCATAGTACCCAAGCCTGTGACAAGAACTGCGCAATGTCTTGAGTATTGTCATACACGTGTTCTCGAAAACGAATAACATCGCGAGAATATCTATTCTCGGGTTCAAAGGTTGTTATTAGAACATCACGCAATTCCTGCCACGTTGCAGTTGAAACAAGCCAATTGTCAACCCATAACCTCGCACGACCTTTTAGTAAACTACCAACTTTCATTCTAATGTCGTAATCATTTAGGTTATAAGTTTCCATGGCAGTGGTCACATGCTGACACCACTCACGTACACCAATATTTGCGTCCGGATCGTATGACGGCAAAAATACATCGCTGATTTTCATTTTAGAATCAGGTTGCTTTGTGATACGATCAGACATATCTTTCATTGTTTGCAACATCTGCGTGAAAAATTCCGAGGGTACCCCATTAACAGAAGCGTTATTTTCTTCATTGTTTGAATTTGATGGTCGAGAAGTGGGTTCCAATCCCACGCCTGATAACGAAGGACCTTGACCCTTGGAATTTTTTGAAAGTGTGACGTCAGCACAGCTGACATCACAATTCCCCTCACTCATTGCAAACAATGAAAAACACTTGTTTTGAAAACTCAACACTTTATTATTTAAAATTATCTTAACTATACCTCTAACACAAAGTAATATTACGGGTACTTAACTTTTCTTCACCACAGCTCGAGCAAAAGTGCCATGCCACACCCGCCCGACCAAAAGCAATGGACGTCGGATGTGTCATCATCATCATGACAAAATACCAAAATCTTAAATCTTAATATTTTGTTTACAATCATTTAAAAATAACGTAAATTCATTTTAACATTTTTAGAATTTATCTTGATTATTTATTTGTAATTATTTCAGTAAAAACTTTAATCAGGGCATCAACTTCCTTCAAAAGTTTTTACGACAAACACGTTTAAATTAAGGCTTAAAAATAATAAGGGAAATTTCTTTTTGTAGATTAAAAATCAAAACAATAATTTAGAAGGAGCTAGCATTTTCAAAATAACTTCAATTCAGTTCAGAGTACCTAACATCCGTCGAATGCTTTAACTGTGCCGGAAGTTAAATCTAAGAGTCTGAATAAAATTGAATGAAATTACTTACTGTTGTTTAAAAATCATAACATGAATTTAGAAACATTTGGAACACGTTAAAGTTAATCCTAAAATTAATAGAGATTTATTATTTGCTTTTGGTCAACAAAACAAATAATTAACCATCTGTAATTTCAAGCTTCTAACAACAATTACTTAAACTAAGATTATTCTAACATAATCAATTACACATTAATTTTAAGACACATTAGGTTGCCTTAACACATGAGATTGATTTTATAATCAAATTAAAGTCATCAATGATTAATTTCGGCGGATGTGCGCCGACATATACAAATAGAATGTCTCTGCCTACCCCTATGGAAAAGATGCGTGATTTTATGTATGTATTCGCTTGCGTGTTGTACACGCTACTTTCCATAAAATTTATGACACCCCGCGTTTCTATCTAATTAGCATTTACCTTTAAAATGTTCCCATACACACTTTGACACCCCATTGCAACCCTTTAAAATGGTAACCCTGCGGTAATTTGAATTTAGAATTGGCAATACATCAGTGAAAACTGCATTCAATTCCATTTAAGTAGATGTTTTTGCTTGATGCGGTAACAGACATCCATACAGACAGACAGACAAAAAATTTAAAAACCATAGTTTTGGCTTCTGTTGCTCTAATAAAGACCTATTAGTTTTTCATTAATATCTCATATGTACAGACATTGACGTGTTACAGTTTTATTATAAAATATCAGATTACTTTGATGACAAAAACGCTTGGGACTAAACGTGCTCCGACTCTGTTTATATTTACGTAGTATTAAGATTGGACCGCTGAAAAAAAAGCTAGGCCCACACCACCAGGTTCTTGCCTGATTCTTTCCCTGGTGTAGGGAGTCGCGTTGACATGTCAAAGTGGTCTATAAACGATCGTACTGTATAAATACAAAAAATATATATAAGTACATGTATGTTTGTACAAATGCACATTTGGATTGTTGACTTACTCTGCTGCTGCAACTGGTGTGGGTGTTGCTGCAACTGTTGCGAGTGTTGCGAATGTTGCGAGTGTTGCGAGTGTTGCGAATGTTGCGAGTGTTGCGAGTGCTCGTTGGTGAACTTGTGACGTAGCGGCAGAGAGTTGCGGACGCGGCACATGCTGCCATCGTTCGACCAGCCGCCCATACTGCCGCCGCCGTCCGATTTACTGCATAAATCAAATTATAATTGGCATATTTGTAACAAAACAAGCATACCGTGGCTTCGCTCGCGTGGTACTAACCGGAATACAAAGTATGTGTTATTTTAGGTCATAAACTATTGGTCTTGTTCATAAAGATTTGTCAATTTAATATACTACTAACATACAATTTAATGTTTAAAGAATGTTTTTTTTTGTGACTTTTATGTCAATGAAAAGAGATAGCAACAGATTTTATATCCGTTTTAGCTAAAGTAGGTTAACAAAACCAATATGCCTAAGGGGGTTAATATATTCCAAGTTTCAGTCAAATCCGTTCAGGGGTTTTTGCGTGAAAGAGTAACAAACGTCCATCTATACATCCAAACTTTCGCTTTCGTCACCATCCTGACACATATTTTTTGGTTTATTTGCTCTCATCACAGTTAAAGATATTTTTAGCCTGACACCTATTGATTTTCTGTTAATTTTCCAATAAAAAAAAATTCTGTTGAACGATTTTTTTATTCCCTTGTTTGACTTGAGGTCGTCTTACCAAAATCGCTTATCATTTCAATTTTTTTTAAACTACCTAAAGAGAATCAAATATTCTAACAGAATTACATTTTGCGGAATAAAACAACTTACTTGTCATGTATATTTGAGTGTGTGGAAGACATTTCTCTGAATGTATCGTCTTGCCCACCAAGTTGATCCACCTCGTAATTTTCCACGGAACGCATCAAATCTGTCAAAAAATTATTACATGTTTCATCTAATTAAAGGAAAGGAAAATGTTAAGTTCCTGATAATTTTTAAACAAGATTTTTAAAAAAAACTTAATTAAATGATTTGACTCACGATCTCAATTCTAATTTTAACTTTATATATTTTAAAAGACCGTTTTAGGCATTTTGGATCTTTGAAGCTGGTTACACAGTACCTAGTAAGCAATTGGACCCGTACAAACCTTTAGTTTTCTGCAGGGCAGTTTTGATGGCTTTTATTTCCATGAGCTTATAAGGATCTTCGTTCTTGATATTTCCACCTCCTACCGCTTTGTTGCCTGTAAGATAATAATAATACAGTGTTAACTCTATAATAATAATCTTCCTGGCCGTTTTCGGCTACAGAGACATTGGCTTGGTAATTAATTTGTGTCTATGGGCTTGGATGTTTAGCCCGCATTATGACTTATATAACCTATTTTTGCTCCAAAGGACCGATTGCATGGAACGCATGTTAGGGTGCCATTTACAAATATAGCGACACAAATATAGTAAACTCTATATAGCGACACTGAAGGGACTGTGCATTTAATGGCGTTATAGAGAGTTGTCGTTAAATGGAGAGAAGAAACATCCATTATTTAACACCCACTTATTTTACCATAGTTAATATGATGACGCTGCTTGAATTTTCCGAGCCATCCTTCTGATGCTTTGAAAGAAGTTAAACCAAGTTCTTCAGCAAAATTCTCCGCCTTAGCTTTCACGAGCGGCCCCGAGATAGGCATATTATTCTGGCGCTGTCGGTGAAACCATGATAGTACAGCTTGGTCCAAATCTTCGTATATAGGTTTCTTTAATTTTTTGGAAGATTTTCCCTCGCCTTCAGCGTGGAGGAATTTTTCTTTGTTTTTCCATATTGTGGACACGGTAGAGCGACTAAATCCAAAGCGTTTGCCAACATCACTTATCTTCTCTCCCTTTTCTATTGCGCGTATCAGTAAAACTTTTTCGTCAATACACAGTGATTTTCTTTTATTAGCCATGTTTACAGTTTGAAAGTTTGTGAGCAACTAAGAATAAGGTTATAGATAATCCATGACTCCTACATGAGTCATGGTCAACAACAGTCTACACGTACAAGCAATCCCAATTTGTAAACAAAAGAACGAATTTCTTAGAAAGTTCGGTATGCATGATGCCGACAGTCGAGTTTATTGCGGGCTAGTATAATAAAGCGACAATAGATCGTACACAGCTGCGCAGTTTTTACTAATTTTAGCAACTTAAAAGGTACTTTTTATTACTCAATTGTTGTCGTTATTGAGAGTGGGTGTAATGCTATGTAGAGTGAAACATTGTAAGAAAGACAAGCTAAACCAACCAAAGCCAATTGATTTCGACGCTTAACCGTAGCCACTAGGCTACGGTTAAGCGTCGAAATCAATTGGCTTTGGTTGGTTTAGCTACAAGCGATCGCTCTTAAGCCGAGCTGCCTGACCACTAGGTCAGGCAGCTCGGCTTAAGAGCGATCGCTTGTACTTTAACTTTTAGTAAGATTTTTCATTTATAATGAAATTTCCAATACCTAAAGAATAGAATAGAATAGAATATTACTTTATTGTACACCATAAAAGAAACAACACAACTTAGATACACAGAACAAAAAAGAAGTGTGGTTTAACACTGTAAAAGAATAAATAAAATAATAATATATCCTTGGACATATCCACACAGCGTCATCTAGCCCCAAGCTAAGCAATAGAGTAGTTGCCACTATGAATAATCTTCATAATGTTTTTGTACTGCACAGTTGGGAGAGGTTCAACAACTCAAAACACTTTAATATTTAGGATTAATTAATATTTTCGTAAAATAAATACGTGAAATTTTACCCAGGTATCAGTACGTGACATTGAACACCAATGAGAAATTATGACGTCACTGCCTAAAAAATTCATTACAATAATCCTTTACAAGCAATTTTTAGATCCTTTTGAAGATGTCTAAGGGGGTGGTCAGAGGTATGTCCAAATACATATATTAAGTACATGTAAAATAGTAATAGAAAACCAAAATGTATACACTACAATAATTATAAGTAGGTTGGTATTGGTAGGTACCTACTTTAAATTATTGATTGTGTGTGTTGAACCAAAGGTGCCTAGGTACCTGGGTGCCTACCTACCTGTTTTGTTATGTATTCTGCCCTCTGTTTTGTGTACTTACCTATTTTTCTTACGTATCTGTGCTGTAAGTGTGTCAATAAACAAGTCTATCTATTTAAAATAACTCACATTTGTGAACAGGTTCTTCATCAGCGCTCTCTTCGTTGGAGCTGGAGTAGGTGTTCCTCGTACTGCCGACACGTGTCGCCATCTGTAGCTTCTGGAACTCAGATACCTGCAAAATGAATATACACTTCAATAATACATTCTTATATAAATAAATATCCTTGGATATTCCACACGGCGTCATCTAGTCCCAAGCTAAGCCACTTATTGCTTGTGTTATGGTAACCAGATGACTGATATACAAATGATGAATGAAATGAAATTAATGAATGAATATTTTTTTTAAATACATACATATTATTAGATAGAAAAACATCCAGACCCGGAATAAGTATCTGCAGAACATGCAAACATTTGTCCCGTGACGGGCATCGAACACGCAACCTCCACGTCTCAGGCGAGCCTTTACCCACTGCGGCACAGAGGTCGTCAAAAGCCTATGTGTTAATTCAGGATATGGTAATCCAAATTCCATTTAAATCCGTACAGCCGTTTGAGCGTGAAGGAGTAACAAACATTCACACTTACACACACAAACATTCACCTTTATAGGTAATACTCGTATTAGTGTGATTTGAATAAAAGATTTCTTTTCTTTTTATTTCACGTTATATAAAACTGGTTAAAATGTCCATATCCATGAAAATGTTTAGAGGGAAAAAGAGAAAAAAAAGACGTTTGGCACTCGGAGACTGCCGCGGTAAAGCTATTGCATTTTTTCGGAGTGGGGGGTGTTAGGTTATTTTCGTTACGGAATTTCTGGATTCGGTCTCCACGCTCAACGCCCGCGATAGAAGCTATGCAATAGCTTAAAAATAGGAATGCTCATGGGAATGAACATACCAAGCCCTCCATGTGTTGTTTCTTCAGCTGCAACTCTCTTAGTTTGATCTGTAGCAACTGCCCCCTCGCCGCCAGTTCCACGTCATCCTCACCCTCGCTATTGGCGCCACCAGCGGCTTCCTGTCATATTCACATTTATTATAATACTAGCTTACTCGCGGTAAAAAGAGCGCTGGCTGTAAAACTGCGCAGTGGTCGATGATTGGTGGAGAGGTGTTGCGGCGCACTTCATACCATTGATTTAGCGAGTGCTATTGGTTCGTCAGCGAGTGAACACAGGCGCTAACATACCCCCGCCACTTCCCCTCAGCGCTCTTTTTACGTGGCGCGACCTATACCTAGCTTGATAAAATATAGCCAATGTTCATTGGGAAAGTCCATGCTATAGGTCGCGCCACGTAAAAAGAGCGCAGTCGGGGAAGTAGCGGGGGTATGTTGACTTGATGTTGATTATACATAGAAAACACCCAGACAGGAGACAAATATTTGCAGACAGATAAACATAAAAACATACAAACATTTGTCCCGTAGCGGGGTTCAAACCAGCAAGGATCAAACCCGCAACCTCCGCGTCTCAGGCGGGCTTTAACCCACTGCGGTACAGACGTCGTCCAATATTTTTATATTCTAAGAATGAAGGACATAAAGTCCGTCACTCGAGTTGGCCATACATGCGATGAACTATCAGAAAACCAGAATAACAATTTATTTAAGGTGCCTTGTATGGGTGAAACTACCACCACCGCCTATTTTATTTGATTAGTGGCGCTAGTTTCACCCATACAGACACCTTAACTGCACAAAATGTAATGCAGTAACCATACCTCTCCACTTGCAATATTGCCCTCCCGTGAGAACCGTTCATCCTGGCTATGATGGGAAGAATGCCCGTGCTCCTCTAAAGGCTGAGTGTGGAGCGCCTCGGTAGAATGCGGCAGTGTAGTAGCCACGCCGATCTGATTGGCCGCGTACATACGGTTAGGTATGTAGTTGCTGCTATGGGGTTGATGATTCTGAAATAATATACTTTTAATCTAACTGATCTAATCTAAACTAATATTATAAAGAGTTTAAGTTAGTTTGTTTGTATGTTTGGGGTAATCTCCAAAACTACTCATCCGATTTCAAAAATTCTATCACCGATGGATGTGTAGCATGGACTTTCCGAATGAACATTAGAATGAACATCAAAAACTAGGTTTTCTAAGTTATACTATTTTATGAAGAACAGAAAGAGTAGACGTGTATTTACCTGCATTTCGGTGTAGTTATCGTGTGATGTCGACGGCTGAATCTCTTGTGTCTGCCTTTCCCTGTTCATTTCTTCTAGTTGCTGTTTAGCTTCCTCCTAAAAACAGTCAATCTAATGTGATATCTCATTATAAATAAAAAATCTTACTAAAAGTTAACAGCTCCGGCAGGATTCGAACCTGCTTAGATAAAAGCGATCGCTCTAAAGCCGAGCTGCCTGACCACTAGGCTACGGAACCTTCACGCCGAGAGCTGAAACTATTAGTAGGATGATTTCTCGGTTAAAGCACCGATGAGCGCCACCTACAGGCATACTACTGCACCTAAACCATCCTCTCAGCTTAGCCAGCTATGTCCATAGGAAAGATAATGGTCAAGACGCGGGGCTGACTAAGCCGCGAGTTTCCTCACCACGTTTCTTCAACGTTTAGAGCTGGTATTTAGTACATAATATACTTTTTTCGAAATAAAAAATACCACTCGACTAACACTGCTCTCTCCCAGCTGTCAGTCTTCTTCTAATTCTGTCGTTTTAGGTTACTTTAAAAATCCTTATTATGGGCTCATAGTTAAATCTTACCTGATACTTAATAAGTCTCTTCTGCTGCTGTTTCAATGCTGTAAGTCTCATTTGCGACATCTCCATTTTGTTTTTGATCTCATTTTGCCATAACTCGTTATCGCTGTAAGCGGAGCCATTGCTTTGCACCGATACTGGTCTTGTCACATCCTGCTGAAATTTATAGTATATTTAACACTTATATTCACTCAATAGTGTACTGACAGCTAAAATCTATACCACAGACTATATCTAGGCTATATCATTCAAATTGATTAGTGATGATGATGACAAAACAAACATTATTTAAACTTTCGAAAATGCGGCATGAGAAATGAGTTTCATTTCACTAAAAGAGATAGGATAGAGATAGTCATAAGATTTGAACGGTATT
Organism: Xanthorhoe designata; assembly: GCA_963582015.1. NCBI lineage: Eukaryota > Metazoa > Arthropoda > Insecta > Lepidoptera > Geometridae > Xanthorhoe > Xanthorhoe designata. The sequence goes on from OY757037.1 coordinate 11,172,469, forward strand.
TTGTGCAATTGTTATATTCTGTCCTCAATGTGTGACACATTTTTTGTGGTCTTCAAGGGATTTCACTATAGAAAATCTTTGAAAGAAGACCAAAGTATGGCAACACATCACTTCAATGTTATTGGCACAAAAACAGCTAACAAACACGTTTAATAATGCACAACACAATTAAACAGGCTCTTTTGCTTATGTTATCCCACTTGAGGGAAATTAATTATCGAAAACTCAAAAATATTGGTTAAAATTTGCATATTTTTTATGACGTCAATGACGTAGAAACCTTCCTACCGCATAGTGAGTTTCGATTAATAAAATCTACACAACAGTTAGGTAAGTAACGGCTTTAGTTAGGAGATGATAAGCTACAAAAATTACTAAACAAGCCATTTACAAACTCATTAACATCAAGAAATGTTATTCGCATTGTTGAATCCAGTAGGCCTAACATGTGCAACGTGTCGGGTCGACAAACGTAATATCTCGATAATGTCAAGCTGCTCTAACGTACTATGCTAGAGCAGGAGAGAAGAATTTGCCGACGACGAGAAGATTTGTCGTGTTGCGCACGTTAGGCCCGCAGTGCGGTCTATTGCGCACTGAATTCTAAAACGCGGTTCCTTTGGTCTATAGGCATTAGGCCCTATGTTGAGAAAGAACCTGTAAGAAAGAGTACATGCTATTCGATTCACAAGAAGAACACAACGCGCACACATTAAGAACCTTTTCGTCGACGAGAGATTCTTTAGCCTTTTTCAACTGTTCGATCTGAGCGACCTTCTCCACACAGGACAGAATATTCTTCCGCAGTACTTGGTTGAGTTGATCATCGTCTTTCTTCACAACCTCGCTAGGTGAGGTTTCATTAGTTTCTAGACTAGGAACGTCATCTGTATCTTGCTGCTTTTGCTCATTCTGTTTGTTAATCTGCTCATTCTCGATGTTGGTAACCTTCTTCAGATTATTGTTGATGAGGCTGGCGTCGTTATTGTTACTCTGGTCGTGTAGTTCAGTTATTTCTACAGTTGGTGTCGTAGTCTCGGGTTCTTCAGTTGGCACTTCGATGTTGTCAGGTCTTCTCTCAATCAATATCTGCTCTAGATTAGTCTCGCTCTCTTTCAGTTGCATAACCATTTTGACAAGATCGTCATACTCTTCTTTCGTATGTTCAATAAATGCCTAAATTAAAGAGATTATAAGAATGTTTGCAATGCGATAAGCAAGGTAAATGACGAACAAATTAACTGCATTTTGTGAATTCTTGTTTAGTATAAAAAAAACAATATTCACGACGTAGATACATCAGTATTTAGTATGGAATGTATGAGTATGTCCGTCAATAAATTCAAAATCTTTAACAATTAATCAGTTTTAAACTTTATTAAAAGATTGCCGTTTTTTTAATTAGTTTCTGGCACTTGTGATGAGTTAGCAATTGTAATATTATGTAAAGTCATACAAAGATTGAAAGAGCTGTATTTTAGTTAGTAACAAACATCTATCTGATTATTTTATACCAGATATTAGGGCAAGTAAACAAAATCCTTGTCATGAAATCAGAATATATTTTTTATTAGTACATTTGTTAGCAAGTCCTACCTCATCCTCAGAATTCCTCATGGTATCAACAAGAGAAGATGTGACTCTGATGTATTCCCGAATCTGGCCGAGGCGACGTTCCACTGAAGCGGCATCGGGGCAGGCGGCTACTATAGCCTCGCCCAGTGCTCTGGCTGACTCTCGGTGAACCTGAAGTACAAGTTTATTTAAATTTTTAAGTAAAAACGTCAAAGAAAGAAAAGTAATTATTTTGGTAGGACTTCAAGGATCACTTCAGTTTCGTCTTACACACTAGGTGATTCAAATGCCTGTTCCAACGCGACTCCCTACACCAGGGAAAGAATCAGGCAAGAACCTGGTGGTGCGGACCTAGCTTTTTTTTAAAAGCGATCCCTTAACAATCTAAATGGTAATTGGTTATTTATTCTAAGTCGGTTTACTATTTGCAGTTAATAAAGGTGACCACTGCTGTTGTGACAATTAGAACCGTCCCAGGATTTCACATGAGATAAATTCCATAGTAATTTTTATTATACATCATATCGCTCATTCATCAGGATCGGCTTTTATAGTCGTTAAGCCATGACGGACGCCTTAGGCGGCCTAAAAACTCCGTCATCAGAGTTGGCCACTTGCTCATATGAACGAACAATCAGGATAAATTGATTCTTGCATTCCAATCATACATACTGAACAATTGAACATAATTATCCAGTTACTTAATCACTTACATGATTATTTTCATTGAGATTGTTGAAGCTGCCTTGTCCCTGTTCATACATATTGTTCATCAGATTAACAGTTTTAGTGACAATCCGCGAGTTTGTGGAAGGCGCGTTATTGTTGGTAGCGTGGTTGCCTTCAAAAGTGTTGCGAGCCGGGTTTAAGTTGCGAGTCAAATTGTTTCTGTTTTGGTTTGGTGCCTGAAAACATTGAATACAATATGTTCATTTAGATTGTAGTATGTAGCCTCTTGTTTTTTTTTTTCGTGAATGTGCATAAATATTGTTTGATAATATTTGTCATACCTATAAAACAAACATTACTAATATTGCTTTTGTACAATATTTAATACTAATTTAAAAGCTAAGATAATATAAATTAATTCATGACATTTGATAACAACAAAAGAGATTTGTTTGTTTGATGCAGCATTTACTTAATCTACATTTAAAGAAAAATTTTGAACTTACATTAAATGATTGAGTTATATTTCCTGTCGCATTCGGCGTGGTGGGGTTCACGATCATAACAGCGGCAGCTGCGTGGTTGGAATGCGGAATCAATCCTAAAACCACAAAATATTATCAATCATACCTAAATAAATAAATAAATATCCTTGGACATTTCACACGGCGTCATCTAGTCCCAAGCTAAGCAACTAAATGCTTGTGTTATGGTAACCAGATGACTGATATACTACTTAGATATTTTTTTTTTGTAAATACATAAATATTATAAATAGAAAAACATCCAGACCCGGAACAAATATCTGTAGAACATACAAACATTTGTCCCGTGGCGTCTCAGGCGAGCCTTCGCCCACCGCGCCACAGAGGTCGTCTATAAAAGGTAATAAAACAGCAACAATGGGCTTGCATTGCAACCTGTCACTGTAATGCTAATGTTTGTAAGAGGTGTGTACCAAAAATGTATTAGGACATAAAGTACCTCTGACTTGCCCTTTTTAGATATCTTCAAAAAATCTTAAATGCCTTAGGCATACAGTCATGACCATTTATTATTTTTAAAGGAAATAATGTATGTACCTCTGTTTCATATTGTAATTCATATTAACAATATGAGACTGATGTTTGTGATTGTATGTTTTTTATATTGGATTTGCAATATCTTTTTCCGAAAAACTGCGTTCTATATCAACTTATAAATAAGGAAACTTGTTATATGTGAAACTACGCATTAACAGACAAAGGCTAAAGTTATTTATCATTAGAAGTACACACCATTCTGCAATTGATGTGCGTAAGGATGTAATGTGTGGCCAGTCATAGAAGAAGCAGTCCCATCATCTTGGTGCTCTGAAATATTGTCACGACTCTGTGCGTTTAGAGGCAAAGCCCTAGGCTGTGGTCTAACAGGCACAAATCTACTAAAACCACCTTCAAATGATGAGGAGTTATCTGAAAAAAAAAATGAAATATGATCATGACTGTATCCCGGTAGTTTACTTTTAAAATGTGAATGGCGTGTGTGATGAATGGAACATACATAAATAATGTGAAGATGGAACAATCAGAGACAGGGTAATGTTTTTCGATAATAATTATGCCACGAAGTATTGGCAAAACAGCACCCGAACCAAAAAAACATGACCTAAAGATATTAAATAAGCTAAAAAATATGAAGGCACACTCTTATAGCTATGTTTTATTTATAAAATGTGTATGTCCATAAGCTTTCCAGTTTTAGTTCATGAATTCACTAGAAAAACTTACCAATATCAGTTAGTTCATGGTCCGAGTTATTAGTAGTATTATTTGTTGGTTTCCTTGACTGGCTGTAATTCGATCTTGTGTTGTATTCCGATACAGGAACCCAATCTAGGGAGGTCTGAAATGATTGAAAGCTCACTACACACTGAAGAGTTAAAATTAGAAAATCTAAGTATACACACCTTTTTCAGACTCAATTTAGAGAAACAACCACCCATAAGGTAGAAACGCAAAAATCTATAAATGAAATACTTGTTATAATATTTAGAGAGTAAAATGGTAGGTAAAGCTGTACATTTGCACACATCTATACTCAACAGAGTTGGCAGATGTTCAAAATTTCTCTGAAGCTTCCAAAAATAAATTCCTTGTGCACATGTTCTGAACAAACTTCATGCTGGATGTAAAACAATCAGCAGACAGACATCAAAACATGACTGAATTCAGTTTGAATAATACTGATTTATTATGTTTCTTGCGAACATCTAATATCTTTATTTCATTTGTGGTTTTGATGTATCATAAATTTTTTTTATGAGCATTTTTTGACTGAAATAAAAATACCACAAGCTGAGTTCAAAACTCAGTTTCTGAGCTAGCTGTCTTTAGTAAATAAGTGTTCTAATTTCCCATGAGTCTCTTTTTATATTGTAGGGGACTACAGCGGTGTATAGGTAGGTACCTATCTTGATTGTGGTATTTATTTTGCTATTGGAAACAAATCTAAATTATAAACACTAGCTATCAATGGACCTTGTGTATATACAACAGCTGTTAGTAATAGGTCTAAGGATTCTTACCGATACAAGATTCGTTGTCATATCTCTACGTGTCGGCGTCACTGCCTCTTGGGGGACATTGCAGTTGTTTCTGACTTTAGTCTTGGGTATGGTGCCCGTATGACTTGGATGCCGACCGTTGTTTCCAGGAGCCATAACATTTAGTTATTCCACGTCGATATTCGAAATGTATCCATGGATTTCAATCTATTGAAGCGCGACTTCGACTGAAATATGGTAACAAGAACGCCGAACTTTCTTCCTACAAGCTGTCTGTTTTCAGTATGTGTAGAAACATGTAGCAAGGATTCGCGACGACACTTTTTCTGTACAAATCTTACAATGGTTAATAAAAAACTATTTCCCAACGCTAGGTATGATTATTTTCATCTCGAACTTCTCGAAGTCGATTTTTTCTTTCTTTCCTTTGCTTGCTTTGCTTATTTTTTTGTAATTTTTAGTTTTTTTTAAATCCACAGACAACTAAAAATGTAGAACAGTTCAAACAAAAAAAGGCATATTTAAACGATCAGTCAAAAAGTATAAAAAGCCCTCACACACAAGGTTAGTTGTTTTGTCTGTGTTTGTAGTCTATGGATGGTTAAATCTCTTCTACAGTACTCAGAAGAAGGAAAAGTCAGTCAGTCATGCTTCTATATCACCTCTAATTGTCGGTCCCGGCTTTTAAAGTCGTTAAGCCATGACGGAGGCCTTTAGGCGGCCTAAAAACTCCGTCACCAGAGTTGGCCACTTGCTCATACGAACTTACTTACTTCACCTCTTTACTTTGATTGATGTAGCTAACTAAAGAGAATAAAATCACTACGTTTGTAGCGTCGCGTAGCGTACGTCATCTAGTCTGTGGTCGTGTTTGTCCTTGAGTTGACATTTTTGACTTTGAAATGACATTTTGATTTTATTTCTCACTTTTCTCAGTCCAACCAAGTCCAACCAAACTTTTCAGATTTGAAATTGTACTTTGTACAGAATTTCTGCAAATCTGTATATTATTTAATAAAAGCAATCATGACTCGTAAATTCGTTGTCGGTGGTAACTGGAAGATGAATGGAGATCAAGCACAAGCCAAGCAAATTATTGAAGCTCTAAAGAGCGCACAACTGGATCCTAATGTCGAGGTTGTGATCGGTGTGCCGGCTATCCATTTATTCCTTGCGAAAGAACTTGCCGCTGGTAAGCTAGGGATCGCAGCACAGAACTGTTGGAAAGTAGCCAAAGGAGCTTTTACTGGTGAAATCTCTCCAGCTATGCTAAAGGATGCTGGAATTGAGTGGGTAATCCTCGGACATTCGGAACGTAGAACTATTTTCAAAGAAACTGATGAATTGGTCGCTGAGAAGGTCAGCCACGCACTTGATGAAGGTCTCAAGGTGATTGCTTGCATTGGAGAAACACTTGAGGAGAGGGAAGCCGGCAAGACAGAGGAGGTAGTGTTCAGACAGACAAAAGCTCTAGTTGCCGCTATAGGAAACCGGTGGAACAATGTTGTTTTGGCTTATGAGCCTGTGTGGGCTATCGGAACAGGAAAGACAGCCTCTCCTCAGCAGGCCCAGGAAGTACACGCTTCACTCCGCAACTGGCTGACCTCCAATGCATCCCCTGATATTGCTGATTCTGTGCGTATTCAGTATGGAGGATCAGTCACTGCTGCCAATGCCAAGGAGCTGGCTGCATGCCCTGACATTGATGGATTCCTAGTTGGTGGAGCTAGTCTGAAACCGGAATTTGTAGACATTGTAAATGCTAATCTGTAAATCATGTTCTATAGACTTTAAGCTTTATTTTGTTTAAGTTTTATCCATGTATGAGATCAATTTACATAATATTGTAACTATTTATTTAACAAGTATAAGAATATTTTAAACTGCGTTTTTATTTTTGCTGAAGTAGACCTACACAAAGTGTAATCCAACCTGATGCGATGCAAATGCTGTGGAATGCAAGGGATAATAAAAAAATTATATGACAGTAGTTATAATCATTATTATCCTTATTTCCTACTATATTTATACTGGGGGTATGATGACCTGAAATTGATCTGTAATGTTAAAGCTAAGTTTTGGAAATAAATAAATAAGATGTAGGTAGCCTATTTTTCCAAGATCTTGTATATATCTCTGTTTAGGTACCAACTGTCATCAAAATTGGTTCAATAGTTTAGATGTGAAATATTCAGACAGACAGACAAAGTTACTTTTCCATACCGTATGCAACCGTATGGGCGGTGGTGGGTACCGTGGGTCAGTAACGGAAATTTCGTTCTAAAACTAGGTATTTAATCTGTGATAAATCCTAGAGATTTGTGGTACATACAGTACAGCTACTCCACAACAGATGGCGTTACGATGCAGTTTTCAATTATTTATTGTAATGCAAGTACCTAATCTATTTTGGAATCTCCTAGAGATTTGTGGTACGTGCAGTACAGCTACTCCACAACAGATGGCGTTACGATGCAGTTTTCAATTATTTTTTGTAATGCGAGTAATCTATTTTGGACACTTTTTTCATGGCTACTTCTTTCTTTTGAAGTTAGAAGACCAATGTGGGTCCGGTAGGTTACCTTACTTAATTTTGCTAATTATTATTATAAACATGAATTAGATAATGTAGAGTCGCTGACTCTACCGATCGTCCAACCAAATAGGTGGGTAGGTTCTAAAATCTGAAACAAAGAATCGAGTTCTTTAGGGGTAAGTATAGTATAATAGTTAGGTATCTTGTGTTGATTATGTACCTACCTACTCATCCACAGCACACAAAACAATAAATGAATGAAATTAAAAGCGTAATCTTGCGCGACAAACCGGCCGGCGCGGCGCGCGGCAACGGCAAAGCAACGCAAAAGCAACGGTGTGCGTGTCATTGTTTTATTGTTTTGTGAATTTTCACTCTGCGCTGGGAGTGAGTGAACGCACTCGCGTCGCATCGTCCCGCGCTTTTTGTTGCTTTGCTGATTTTTATTTATTTTAGTTCGAGTTTCTGTTCTGAAGTGTTCTGCCTCGCTCGCAGTCTCGCAGAGGAATCATTTCGGACCTCGCGCCCAAAGTGTGGAATGGAATCCAACGGTATCTGTGACTAAAACAATTTATTTACGTGCTACAAAAGCAGGTTGTGTTAAAAGTTTTCGAAAAATTTCGATTTGGATTGTTTGATTGTGCAGAAATTGCAGATTTATTTTTTGGTAAGCTGACTCTACATTTTATTTGTTAACAAAACTACATCAGACATCGACGTGTTACAATTTTATTAACGTAGAGATTATTAGGAAGGTACAACTTGAAATAAATAGGAGGGTACGTAGGAAGGTAGTATTTGGAAGACTAAAAAGAATCAAATCAAGGCACTTTGTCCAGCCGGTTTTACCAGTTGTTATTATGTGAGCTCGCGCCGGAGAGCGACTTGACTTGATGTAGCCTACCTACCTGCAGTCACACAATATGCTAGGCAATTCGTTCTTTTAGATTTCGATAGATAGGTAAGTACCTCCTACTGCAAATAAACTATGCATATTATATCTAGGTAGCTAGGGTAGCTAGGTAAATAGTGTAGGGTACCTAACCTTGTATCTACCTATCTAGGTACTAGGACTAGTAGATAGATATTTAAGTACCTAGGTATGATAAATTAAGCAGGTACTTACTGTATAACATTATTAACCGTTATTCATATTGGACTAGTAAACTTATTTTAGTTAAATAGATATTAAATCTGTTTTTATCTCTTTTGCCATGAGTAGGTAAGTATCTAATCTACCTCTACTAACAAGAAAAAAAAAAAATTTCTAAAAATTTATATTAAACTACTTAGGTACCTACCTATACTTAAGTAGGTACTTAAGTAAGGTACTTAAGTACCTAGGTACGTACCTAGCGCCTCGCGCACAGAACACTATTACTCCTCGCGGTGTTACCGGAGAATAGTTACTGTTCCCGTGGGAATACCGGGATCAAAAGTAGCCTATTCCTTACTTCATTGTAGGTAAAAGCAATTCTGGTACCTACCATTCCGTCCAGCCGTTTGAGCGTAAAAGAGTAACAAACACACTTTAACACAAATTAACTTTCACCTATTAAGCGTGATGTGATTAGTGTGATAGTGTGTGTGTGATTGACAAATCCTCTCTATGTACCTAGGTACTTAGGTACCTTACCTACTAATATTATAAAGAGGTAAAGTTGGTTTGTATGTTTTTTTATTTGTTATGAAGGCCTAATAGTCTACCCACCTAGTTTGGTGCTTCGGATGGGTTCCGTCCGGCTAAAAATGCTATAGCATTGCCTCAAGCGTTCTATAAACTTCATCACTTGAGTCAAGCTCCACTAGGTTAATCTACTCTATTTTACCCATTCTCGGTCCGGCTTTTAAAGTCCTTTTATTCTGCGGCCTGTCAGAATAGTCTACTTACATCTTCCTAGGTACAAGTCGCGTCACGTAAAAAGAACTCCGAGAGGAAGTAGTATGTTTGCGCATGGGTTCACTCGCTGACGAACCAATAGTTTTCCCCTCGAGGTGGGTATTGGTACCATAGTAGGTAGTATATTTCTGATAAATAGGTCAACGGGCGGCACTTAGCTGGCACTTATGGTGGTGGTACTGTCACGTCACCCCACCTTACCCGAGACATATTTCAAGGCGTGCCGACCCAGTTTGGTACCTACTATAGAGTAGGTAGGTATAGAGCACATCGGCAATTTGATTTAATATAATAGCCATCTTTGCACCCACCCGCCACCAAGCAAATTATTCTTCTAAAAGATCAAGCAAGATTCAAAGTTACCCTAAGTAAGTATAGGTACATACCTCCTAACACATGTCATGTTCTATAGGTACTGTAGGTCTTGATTTGTGTGACCACTGACCACCATAAAATGTCGAAGCTTTTTTAAATGAGGGGGCAGTTTCATTCAGTAGAACTATGGGTTGACACGTTTTACAGCTAATTTGTATCTCGTTTGGTAACTCAATGGTAGAGTCAGTGTTGTCATGTTAGTTATTTATTAATTTCCGTATTTCGAGAAATCTTTTAAGTAGGTAGTAGGTAGGTACTTAGGTAAAAGTAAGTAAGTATTTTAAAAATGGCTTGCTCCACTGGCAAAATGTCGTGTGGGCTGATGATGTCATGGATGACGTCACTGAGCCATGAACAGCTAAACTGGTTCCTACGCTGGCCTCCAATTATGTTAATACTGCCCATGACCACTCCTGTATGTTATGTGCTCCTAGTCGTCTCAAATGCTCGTCATTTCTATTTCCATTTTAGGTGTCTTTATTTCTAACCTCAGAAAGAGAATTCTCTTCACTATAAAATTGATTGATATAAAACTCAACCTATATAGGTACTTACTATATTTGTTCACAACATCTAGTTAAGTAAAATGTATCATACTAGTAGAGTATAATTACTTGGGAGAGAAGGTACTGTTTCCTGGGCCACAGCTCAAGCTATTCCAGGAGTCAGGGCTATAAATAAACATGTTATGGTCGAAAATAATTTAAGTATTATTATTACTATTTATATGCATGCATTGTTAAGCATGTGAGCACTAGCACTTAGCACCCAATGAAGTAATACCATCATACTTACCTAGCAATCAAGCATTTTTTAAATTACTTTTTGGGTGTGTAAATATAGGATAGGAAGTGTATACCTTTATGAGAACTAGGTATTTATCTAAGAAAACTAACCTCTCTGTATTCTGTGACTAAGGGTAACTAAGGTCATCTACCTACAAAAGAAACCTCTCAAACAATACTCGTCCAAAAATGGGATTATAATTTAATACGGTATACTACTTTCGTCCGGTCCAAGTACTTAAATGAAAACAGACAGATAGAGAATTAGAAAGAGAGGGCTATACGGGGACCAAATGTTAGTAATTCTTTAATTAAAATGATGATGATGGTAATTAAAAATCGCTCAATTGTAACATGTGCTACATCTCATAAAGTTTCTGCCTGTTTTTGCGACCTTGTAATGATACATTTTAGACTTCGCAGAGTTTTGTTGTAGGTACTTCCGTGTACTTAATACAATTAATTATACATGACGACTCTACATAATTTTTTACTTATTTCGCAAACCTATACATAGTGCAAACGCTTTAAAAACCCAGATGTCATGAAGTGCTTTTATCTAAGACGGGTTATGAATTGTATTAGTATGTAAACTAAATAATTTAGGATTTGAGAACAAAATTAGCTGTGCAATAGGTATCTAATATTTTATTGCAGTAAGTAGGTAAGTACCTATCTATTTTTTTCTCAGCTCAGTTTTCACCAAAATAAACTCTATTTGGTAGATGAAAATGAAGATAACAGTAGGTAAGTACCTAACTGACCCACTCCACGAGTGGCTAGTTGAGTAGGTACCTACTGAAATGTGGCCAGTTAGGTATCTACTGAAATCTTCATTTTATAATTTCATGTAGGTACTGTCAAACTTCACGTGCTCTCCTAGAAGGACTACGCAGCACCTCCCTTGCAAATGTTACCCGTAGCGTCGATGACAGACATCAACACAAGTTAACACAACATGCTTGTGTAAAAGCTTATAACAACAACAATTAGCATTTTGTTGATTTCTTTTTATGCTGTATGTAGCGACTGTGACGGCTGCAGTTTCACCAGAATATACATTCTACACCTATCATGTTGAGTCTACTGGCTTTATAATACAGTAGCACATAAATCTAGGGCCAGTAGAGTTCTTCCAGAGATAGATTTTACTCTTCAATGCAAGTAGAATTGTATAATAATTTGATAAGGAAGAGGCTCTTCGGAGTTAGGAATAGGAAATTGCTCTCCTTATAAAAATAAATTCGGTTTTATCAAAAATATATGAGTAGATAAGTACCTAGGTACTTACCATTATCCTATGCGTACTCTACCCTAGTAGAGAGTGAGAGAAATCTGAGAATGTGTTGATGACCCAAATCCCTCCGTGCATGACGGTGGCGCATGGTGCATGCCTTAACGCGGTCCGGAACATGCGTTTTAATGTTAAGCCCTAGTTTGACTTGCAGTGGTTTAGCATTGTGCCATTAAATAATTATCTTTGTTGCCCTTATGCTCTGTCTTTTGTAAGTATTTTATTTTGTACCATTTTTGTGTGTTTTTTTTCTCTCTTTCTTTCTTTTTAAATTGTAGGTAGTTTTCAATAAGTCATATTTTTATATGATTCATGTTGCTAACCTCATCTGTTTGTTTTAATCAAGTTATTTGAATGAAACTTGGAATGCTTAAGAGAGTAAACTTACTCTGCTAAGTTTTTTTTCATGTTTACGTATATATGTCGTACGTAATATAAAATAATTGAATGAAGCAGTTTATATTTAATTCATCAAATTAAAACTGTAGTACAACTAATCTAATAAGAGATCTCATTATTTTGCAATTGAAACTTCGCATTCAGTTAAAGGTTATGAACAATAGGTACCTACTAAAGATTACTACCAACACAATGAAAAGCAAGCATGATTCGAATACATTAAAACATTTGGTAAGTAGGTACCTAAGTACTTACTACTTCATTGATACTTAGATTTTTGGATGGCTCTAGATACCTATTATTTCATATCATTGTTCAGTTTTACATAGGCTCTTTATCATGAATCACATCAAACCGTTTATGTTATGAATTCGAATTCCTTTGATTTCCACATTCTTATTTTAGTCCAAGTCGACAGTCAGTTCTATAATGATTGCTTACGTCATGCTTCATTGAGTTCACGGCGATACGACTCGAGACATTGTTGGTACAGTCAGCTTTAAAAGCCTATTTTTTTAATAAAAATCATATAAAAAAGGTAAAAATAAAAATAGTTTCGAAGTCACATTTAATAAATAACTTCTATGTAGGCAAGGCAGTGCATTTTATTTAGGTAGATATCATCAATCATGCAACGATGCCTTACCGATGCGATACCTTAAATCAAAATCACTCTATGAATGGGAGTAAAAATTATAAATAAATTAAACTACATTTTTTGGTAAGTAATAGGTACTTAAGTAATTAACTAATATTCAATATCTTATGATTTCAACTCTTGAGTCAATTTATGTGCGCAAGCGCCGCGGGCCTGTCACTATCAACTTCACACAAGACTGCAGACCTTCGTCCGATTATAGCGGTGACGGCATCGCACTCTCCCGATTTTATTACAAAGCTGTTGGTGGCGACTCTATGTCACAAAATACTCACACAGACAAAACTTACACACTAATACAACGAATTAAATACCTACATAACACATTGCATTGCATTGGGTTTGTAAAGAAGAGAATAGTACCTATAGGTACTATTAAAGGTATAGGTACTTAGGTACCTATAGGTTCTTTACAAACCCAAGTACTTAATGAAAATAGTAAGTAATGAAAATAAAGTTGAAATTCGTATGACACTGAAACTGCGCTCCGCTTCGCTGCTCTTTTGATGTGAGTTGAGCCTTAGGTATGATAGGTACCTATATAAACTTAGTCATATTACGATAATGCACTTGGTCATCAACATCATCAATGATTCACCAATTTAAACTTTACTTCATAATAAAAGCTTAGGTAGGTACCTACTTACCTATAAAATAATCATATTAAGCTTTACACAGTCTACAGACATTATTTCTGCCACTTGCGGTCACCCATCCAAATTGTGAACGCTAGGAACGTTGCTTAACTTCAACCATCTATCAAGAACGTCTTAGCTAGGCTATGCCACGAGCTCTTCTATATCGTAATTATATCTGATTTTACACTGTCTATTAAATATTTTTCTTTTATCTCATTTAAGTGTGGCATGGCAGGTGGAGTAAGGTCATAACTGAGTGGTGGCCTCGGGGATTCACTAGATTGGAGAGACCACCTGCTAGATAGATGGACGACATTTGCCGTACAGGGTAAGACCTGGATGCAAAAGGCACAAAGTAGAGCTGATTGGCGGTTAGGGAAGGAGGCTTAATTATATCCAGCAGTGATACCACTCTTGATACCAGCACTTGATACCACTCTTTATCACCATCGTCATTTAAAATGACGAAGAGTGGTATCATATATTATACGCACATGTACTTAACTACTATTAAGTTTTCCAACAACCTAGGTAGCCATAAAATAAACAAAATAAAGGTTTATGGTTATTGAACATTTTTTGCGAACTTTTGGCATTAGTGCGTTGAATCGACCTCGTGCCTTGCCGTGCCCTAGTGGCAGTTATCAGATGACCTTCTGACACGCGATCCGACTATTTTTCCCTAATTTACTTATACCTATGTACCCTGATACAGGAGGAAAAATGCTACAAATTGGTTAGGTACATTATAATAGTATATACTATAGGTCTAGGTACCTAGACCTAATACTACTACTAACTTATATCAACACAGTAGGTTTAGGTACACAAAATACGTAAGAACATCGAAGGATAGTTCAACTGAGTTTTTTGTTGTATTTGTTATTTTTTGTTTTGTTTGAGGTATATTTTATTTTATTTTGTTGCTTGTAAATAGTCTTTTCCTCTAAGTTGTAATTTTTGTCTTTTTTAATAGTACCTAATTGATCTCATGTTTTAGAATAACGCCTTAAGTAGGTGCATGTAATGTTATTTTAAGTGAAAATAAATAATTGTCTAACTGATTCAGCGGTTCTAGGTCCATTAGGTAGTATTTAATTTTTCAAGAAGCCTTTTTGGCACCCTACTGAAACCTGCAGTTTATTTTGATTTAGGAGGATTTTTGATCCACCGAACAGAAATCTTAGCTCAAAACCGTGTGTGCGAGAGAAAAAGGCTAGAATCAACTATACCTACAAATATAATAAGTAGGTAAGTATACCTACTTACTTACACTTTTTTAAAACACATTTAATTACAACCAATATTGTAGGAAATTATGTCATGCAACTAATTTCAGAACGGTACCTATTATGGTTTAGGTAAATATTTTTTATGAATAACAGGAGCAATGTTTATTGGCTGGGTGCCACCGGTCAACACTGCTGTGATGTTTAGGTCTTGTTTATGAAAGCATCGTAACCCAGATACAAGTTCCCAGACTTGTGATTAATACCGTCACACACAACACTATTCAATATTAAAAAAATACAATTTTATTCAATAAAATCGTATGATTCGTACGTATGCGAAGGGTTACCAATGTTTAGTGCTGCTTAAAAAGACTCAAGCATAAGGGCAAAGAGCATGTAATGTAATAGTACGTACATAAGGGATACCCGGGTCTCAACTTTTCTTATAAGAAAACATGCCAGGTAAACAACAAAACTTGACGCATACGCGATTAAACTGCCATGGCAGTTAGTTCATCTGTCAGTTTGATCGACTTTCGGTCTCGTGATCGTGATAAGTTAGCTAATTTAATTAAATTATGAGTAAACTAAATTCGTACTTACCTGCCTTATTCCTACTTAAGGCTCAACACACACCAAAAGAGCATCGAAGAGCAGCGAAGCGGAGCGCAGTTTCAGTGTCATACGAATTTCAACTTTATTTTCATGCTCTTCGATGCTCTTTTGGTGTGAGTTGAGCCTAATGACGAAGAGCCTTCGAATTAGAACACCGTTACCAGAGTTGCCACTGGCTCATACAAACACTATTACTTTCATGCTTGGTTTAAATTAGAACTTTGGTCTCCTCTTCACAAATACTTACATTTAATAAAAAATATCTAAGTACTTTGTTTTCAACCTCCAATCTAAACAGTACGAGTACCTAAGCAATAGTGTACTTATTCTATATTATCTTCACAAAAAAACACTATTCAAAACAAACTATGTCCCATTTAGTAAGTAAACTGCAAAATACATATAGTTAATGTAACGGTCAAGCTTATGTTAGATAGGTATAGAGTCACATCCAAAGGGTAGTTCTCCCAAATCAAGAAAGTGTCGTATTTTTGCACGAATTCCAGAGTGTCATGAATAGAACGACGAAGATTTCTATCTGAAATAAGGAAATAAATTCAGGTTTTTTAACTACTTACCTACAGTTATAAATGTGATATGGTGAAACTAGATAAAAATGGTAGGTACTTACCTAATAATCAAGGATGAAAAAGATAAACCTATATAGTCCTTGCTATAATTATGCTATGCATATTTTGACTTGTTGCTTTAACTATAACTCGAGAAAATGTGATTAATGGTGGTTGTAATGAGCTAAACTACTTT
Source organism: Xanthorhoe designata (assembly GCA_963582015.1). Taxonomy (NCBI): domain Eukaryota; kingdom Metazoa; phylum Arthropoda; class Insecta; order Lepidoptera; family Geometridae; genus Xanthorhoe; species Xanthorhoe designata. Next base: position 11,188,455 of record OY757037.1, read on the forward strand.
ATAACAATACCTTTACAAAATAATAGTTGTCTAGAAAGAAACGCATTGATCCTCGCGCTCTCATTTTTCGCCATCTCCATAAACAATGCTGGTATGTGAGTGATCAGGAATAAGACTACCACAAAATATACCCACAAAAGACAATCGACAAACCCAGGCTGAAATAAAAAAATAGTCCCAGATTACGTCTGTCAAGGAGGAGGTGATAGGTGATCATGATCAGTGATCAGATAAGCAATAGGTATTATCCCCTTTTTGTGAGCCGAAAAGAATTAGGATCCTGATTTACTGATACTTGTATAAAAATAAAGAACAAAAGAGAACTTACAAAACTCTCGGTATAAGAGACAAAAAAATGCAGTATAATTAATATTTTCACGAACAAAATCACTTGGATGGAAATCTGAAAATAAAGTATCTTGGTTAAACATTCTTAAGGTAGTAAAATTAAATTGTAATACTTACACCTATAGGTACTTATTGTTTTTTTTTAAACTTACCATTATTGTAATGTGTGTATTATTCATGAGGTTTACAGCGTCGATCAATTGAGTTAGTCGTTTTTGAAAATGGTTTAAAGCATTAATCAATTCATCGGTTGTCTTCAGCTTTTCAAAATCAGCTAATAACATAAGCCTCAAACATTTCATGCGATCTTTATAAAATTCACAAATAATAATAAATGTAAAGCTTCCCATGCATTCCGTAAAAACCTGAACCATTTTAGAAATTTCAGTTAAGATCGAATTGGAGCTATATACAAAGCTACAAATTGTGTAGCTTATAATTTGGATTTCAGTTATGAGTAAAATATAACTTGCCACTTTACTCTTCATTTTTAGTATTGGTAAATCGTTGTCATCGAACTTGCTTATGTTAGCACAGATTTCAAAAAAATAATGGTCTTCATGGATAAAGCTGAATATTAGGTTACTAATAGTGTATGTTGAAGTAACTATATCGTAGAACAGTAAAGAATATAATTCGAGAGCGTAGTCACTGTATGTATATAAATACGATAGCGTAATATGAGCGAAAACACTAACTAATTTGAAAATATTGCAAATTATTTTCGATGAACAAAACATAAAGTAATTTCCAGCCAAAAGTCTCGAGTACATAATGAATTGTATTGAGAAAAAGAAGTTAGCAATGTCTTCAAAACTGAATTCACACATTTTGTAAAATAGCCGTAGGTTTATTTTTATCAACGATTGTTACTTCATCAACTTAACTAGCATACTGTCTGTTCCTATCTTGTACTCGTATATCTAATTTTGTGAACGAAATAAATTCAATTTAATCAACATAGTATATACTCTCTTTAATTTAATAGTTCTTTCTTTATGACATTGATTATTTGATTAGTGTAATACATTGAAAAGCTACTGCCTCACTCGCTTCGAGAATACTATGAATTATCAAGTAGATAAACAATCGAAGCTCGCGCGCTCAGTCAAATGAAATATGAAAAACTAGTGATATAAAGATGCTAGATTCTTGAAAGTATGATCCAGTGTGGAATGAAATAAGACCCTGTGATAGGAAGGAATAGGCCCAATCCGAATGCTGAATACCTACACCGTACGTAGTGGTTGATGAGATCACGGTTTAGACGTCTCGGTTGTTTTACCACGGCACAATTCAATTCTATATTGGTGTCGTGTCACTATGCTTATGACCGTAGCACGTAAATAAACGACCCTGGCCTCAATTATTGTTAAAATGTTTTACCTAATACTATACAGTACCTTGGCTGGTTCTATGTAGGAACATCCAAGAAGACCCACTTTAAAACAACAAGTGGCAAAATTATATATTTTTTATTAAATCGACTTTAACTTCGTAAGAAGAAAGAAATTTCCTACACTCTCGAGGTACATTTCTGTACATAACTTCGAAGATCCTCATCAGATCCTCAATTTTTTTATGGGTCCACCTCGGGAGTACCTACCTACCTACTCCCGAGGTGGACCCATAAAAAAATTGTTTGAAAGAATACCTATACCTAAGTATAATATTCTTTCAAACAAAAAAAGAATTTTCAAAATCGGTCTGACTCCTAACATTAATTTCTTGTACTCAATCGTCTGAAATATAATTATCTTTTACAGGTAAAAAATGAAGTGGATCGAGTAACCGAGCAAGTAGACACCGCCGCAACACCAAAATGAAGGAAATCGTCAACAGAAATTTGATCACGCTAAAATGCGTGCTCTTTTGCTTCCTTTCGGGTAAGACTGCTAATTTACATTCATTTAAAAATAATTTAGAATTTTGGAATCTTGTCATTGAATTTAAATAAATAAATAGGTACTTATCCTTGGACATTCCACACAAACAATTAATATGGTCCAGGTTTGTCTCCATAACAGACGTTTGCATAATACCTCTACAGGCTCGAACCACCATGTCATGTTTTGATGGTGATGAGACACACAATTTGGAATTGTCTAAATTGTAAATAACTAGGTACTTTTCGCAATTTTCCAGAGAGGTGTTTTCAATTAGCTAAACTCTAGAATTAAGAGATAAACTTTTAAAACTTTTGTGAGTTATTATTTGACGTTATAATAACACACAGTCATGTCATGAATCGACGATATTTTTACGTGAGTTAGGTATTTCAAGTATTTTTGAGACATGAACGAAGTAGCCACTTCTTCGTTCATGGTTTGATGAAGTTAAAGAACATGTTAGCTAAAGCACAGCTGGTATTAGATCCCCTTGAAAAACTCGTCAACCAACGTAAGAGTTCAAACGGTATGGTGTTGTGCAAGCTTCCTTCTAAGGATCGTCGCACACGGGTGTGGGACCGTTCACCTTGCCACAGTTTATGAAACACCCATCTTGCTGCATTGCGGGCAATGCGACTTCGATATTACACGAAATTGACCTAATTCAATCAATTATAGGTACCTATCATCTATCAAGTTGAGTTCAAGTCATTTGTAAACTAATAGATAAATTTTCCCCACAACGGAGTTATAGGTCGCGCCACGTAAAAAGAGCGCTGGCTGACAAGCTGCGCAGAGTCGATTTTTAGGTCCGATTGGTGGTGTGGACTGCGGCGCGGGGTGAAGGGGTAACGCTGTCATTGATTCGGCGCATGCTATTGGTTCGTCAGCAGTCCTTAGCTTCCCGCGCTGTCACTATGTAAAATTCGTTCGCAAAATATCATCGCGTACAAAAGTTTTCGCTTACGAAATGGTTTTACATAGAAAAATCGGAAAAATTATTTATGACGCAGGTATATAGTTTTATGAAGAGAGAGGCTGTTAAAAATGCTGTTGATGATAATAAAACAATGTATCAACAATACCAGAATTTTGTAGGTAAGTAGGTACTATTAGGTACCTACTTATTTAAATTTAACAATTAACACTGACTAAAACATGTTTTTAATAATAATTCCATTAATGATATTCACCTAAGTAGGTAATTTATTTATTTTATTCATGAAAGACAGTGACATAAATGTTGAAATGAGTAAAATATTTATTACACACACATATTAATATTTATTGTCAACAGTTGATCTAACAAAAGTAGTCAGATCAACTGTTGACAATAAAAAATAGGTGTTATCACGGTGTATACTAGCCAGCTCGAGCCGGCCGCCCAGCTACAATACTACCTACATTATGATTAGTACTTTCGTGCGCGAGTGTAGCCATGCGCAAACATACCCCCTCCACTTTTTTCCAGCGCTCTTTTTACGTGGCGCGGACTATACTCATCCCCAGTTTGTTTTATTTTCGAAACTTTTCATTCGAATCCCACTAAGAAGAACTTTAAAAGTTCAATAAAACACCCTTCAACTAGAAAGGAGCTGTTGAAACATAGCTAAGAATAAGAAGACTCCCGATAAATATCTTTCAAACAAAAAAAAATCACATTCAGTCATGATACGTTCAGGAGCTTCGTTACCTCAGATAGATACACAAGTAGCTAATTAGAATTAGCATGTAAGACGAATTTAAAGTGATCCTTGAGGTCCTACCAAAATAAACGATTTTTTTTTCTTTCTTTATTTCATGTTGTGTAATTAATTCAGCTAATCGTGGTTTTATTAGGTGTGGGCTGCATATACCCCTTTCTGCCGCTGCACATGCTGTCAGTGGGCCTTGAGAGAGGAGAAGCTCGCCTGATATCCGCCATCGCGCCGTGCATCGCTCTCCTCGGACCAGCTGTTCTAGGACCGCTTATTGACAAGTGAGTTTCCGTAGTCACTGATAGGATGGACCACTAAAATGTCCGTTCTATATCGTCCTTGGTATGAGCTAGTTGGCCAGCTCTGGTGACTGAGTTTGAGCCTTACAAACTAAAACTAAAACTCTATATTCGTTTAATTCAATAGGATCTTTAAGACTACTCTGAATTTGGCAAGAAATGTAAACTATATCACCTTAACTTTTATACCTACCATACAACAATAAGCATTCAACTAAAAAACGAATTGAAAAAGTATCTTCGGCTTTTACGAAAAGGGTTACACAAAACAATGTGCTATATTTATACATTCTTACTCTAATCAGTCTCGGTCGTTGGCCAAGACGCTGATAGTAACAATGAATTCATATAAGTACCTATACAGGATGCACAGCGATAATGTAATTGGCTGGAATGGCTTCTACCAATTTTGCCATCAAGTACCTAATGAAGTGTTCAGACAAATTACTAGTGACCAACACCAGTAGAGTACTAGGAATTATGTCCCAGTGCTGTTAAAATACGATGCAAATTTTATATTTTTTTCAATAGTATGGCAAGTCGTTTCAAGTCGTGTAAAAAGGGGTTACAATAAACAAGGCAGATGGTCCGAATATTAAGCGAGACGAGCAAGCTGTTCGACTGGCTCAGGACCACAGAATATAATTAGACAGGACCGGAAACAGACATGAAAAAAGAGGCCGTTCGGCGTTCACGAGCTGGTTGATATTTTGATTATAATAAAGTTGATGAGTCACAATCAAATAAAAATGGCTTCATACTGAAAAATAAATAGTAAGTAAGTAAGTAGGTACCTAAGTAGGTACTTATTTGAACTAATACATCCGTGTAAAAAAATTATCTACCTACCAAAAAAATCTATTTTTTTGTGTCAGTGCGAAGGTCACAAGCCTTGAAGCTTTAAATTCGGGTGTATATCGGATGTAGCATCGACTGGACTCTTCCTATTTTTAGATTATGTAGTCAATCTGATAGACTGAAAGACTAGTGATAATAATGAACGAAGGAGGAACTACCTTTTGTTGACACGACAATGTCGTAGGAGTATGAATAGAAAGCGTCAAAGACGTAAGTTGCCGATCGATGACCGCGGTCTGGTTAAAATGGTTTGCTGAGATTATTATCACAGACTAGGTAGAGATACTACGTTGTATATTATTATACAACCGTCACCGACATGAATAAGATCTCCTTTTCTCTTCTAAAAATAAATGCGAGCTCGTCTTGTACTATCCGGTTTGGGATATAAAGGGACTTTATTGTTATAACAGTGCTCTGATGCGAATAATGTTGACCCTCTGTAACGTATTCAAATCGTCTTATACTCGGCAGATACACACTTTACCTCAGTTTTACAAGCTTTATTGGCAGATGGGAGACAAAATGAACTGTCCGAGGCAATAATAGCAAGGGATATTTCTGACGAGGGTCAATTGCATCTTATTTTTTACCTAACTGCGAAGAAAGGGTATTTTGGAAAATCTAAATATGGACTTACTAACAAGTACCTACCTAAGTACCTACTACTACTAGGTAGGTAGGTACTTAGTATCAATATTTTTGTTAGTGTGGCATCAGAACTATCTAAACTAATATTATAAAGAGGTTCTTAAAGTTGGTCTGTTTGTTTGAATGTTTGGGGTAATCTCCGAAACTACTCATCCGATTTCAAAAATTCAATATGTAGCATGGACTTTCCGAATGAGCCAAGACTATATTTTATCAAGGTACCACGCGAGCGAAGTCCTATAATTTATCAAGGTAGGTACCTACCAGGCGAACGAAGCCGCGGACGAGTAAGCTAGTTTTATTATGTGGATTTCCAGATTGTCTGTCGGCCGAGGATCGACGGGCGGCAATGCAGCGCCGAGTGGCTCCGGCCGTCTGCTCCGGATGGTGACGGCGCTCTGTCTCGTGCTGAGCGCTATATTCTACTCGCTGTTACTGACTGTCCCTTATACGGAACGCCATGAGGTATGTATGCTTGTATGAGTGAGTAATGCTAACTCTGGTAGGTACCTACAATAATAATAATAATGTAATGTGTGTGTGTGAATGAATGTAAATAAATATTTTTCTATTTCTACAATCTATATGAACGAGTTAGCCACCTCTGGTATAGGTATAGGTAAGGCTGAAAAACAGCGTCTGGTTGTACAACCAGACACAATGCTGAGCTCTTTCCTTTTCAGCATGCGATCAACTGTTTTAGTTTAAGATTATTATTATTAGTTTACTAGTACTTATCAATCTATTATTCATACCAAACTGTCTAAAGTTTTTGTGTTGTGCTGAATAAACATGTTTTCTTTCTTTTCTTTCTTTCTTTCTCTGGCAGGGAGGTACCTACATGAACACATAAAAAAAAATACCTAACCAAGTTGACACTAAGATTTTCGTTCGCATCGCTTACTCGATCGAATATGATCATGACTGTGTTCCCAAGATACGGCAGACATACTCCTTCAGATCTTTTAGACATTCTTAGATCCTTTGGACTCTGGTACATAACAAAGACCTTTACTAAGACCGAAGCACAGAAGTGCTCAGCTGTTAATGCCACTTACGCTCACTCATCCAAATTGTAATCACTCAGAACGTTGCTTTACTTTAACGATCTATCAAGATTCTTGATAGATCATTGAAGTACCTAATCAAGAACGTCTCAAGCTACGATGCGAACACTTTATGAGGTAATGTCATAAAAGAACTTTAAAAGCCGCAAAAAAAAACTGTTAAATTTAATATACTTAATTATCGTTATCGATACCACTAGTTACATAAATATATATACATAGGGGAGAGGGGGGCACAGTGAATCACTTATTTTTTAAAGAGCAATAACTCTTTAAATATTAAGTTTGGCGCTTACTTTTTTTGTGTAAAACATAGGTTGTGGTTTTAGCTACAGTATTGTGTAATAATATCGTCAATATAACAAAACAGACAAAACTTATAAGGTTTTGAAAAAAAAATGGTAAATTATCCACTGTGCCCCTCCATAGGGGCACAATGGATATTGACTAGGGGCACTGTGGATTGCATTGGGGTGCAGTGGATAATTGCCTTCATTTTGTAAGTAAAATTTATAGGGGCACTATGAACCAACTAGTAAGTATTTAAAATAATAGTAAAGTTCATATAGCTTAACCCTTTATTCTTAATATACGAGTATTGAGAATTAGTAATCTATCTGTAAATTATTTAGACGTTTTGTTGCTTGTTTAGAATTTTTTTGTACTATTTGGTTTAGTAGATCATGATTCACTGCACCCCAGTCCAGAGTGCCCCCGAAGGTGATTTTTGAACATTTTGTAAAAAAAAACATAAGTTTTTAAGTGATACTTAATATTCGATCAACAATTTCCATAGGTAATAAAATCGTGGTTCACAAAAATGACATCCCATAGCAATATTTCCATCAGGTTTTTTTTAAAGAGTTCGTAAAAATGACCAAAAAATAAAAAAATGACACTAAAAGGTCACGTTACAGCCATAGCGCGTTTTCTCGGCTTTGGAAACCATTGGTCACTGGCTTGAGCGAAGGGTATTGGGTAAGCCATCGCCTGGCTTGTTTTAGCGTGTGTGTATGAGCCTTAGTAAATGAGATATAGGTGTCTATCCACTGTGCCCCTTGATCCACTGCGCCCCCTGTTCCCCTAAGTACATACATAAAATCACGCCTCTTTCCCATGGGGGTAGGCAGAGACCACGGATCTCCACTCGCTACGATCCTGACACATACAAAAATGAGTAGGTATATCAAACGTGGTCCTTGAACTTTCTCATACTGTTTTCCTTGAACTGTGCGTATTGTTTCAGGCGCGTCGCCCCCAAGTTCTGTTCATGTGCGACCAAGACAGCGCATACGTTATGCAAGAGGTCTGCAAGGAAGACATGCGCTGCAACCGGTGGTCCGGCGAGAAGGTAAACAAAGGCATTCAATAACAGTCCTACTTATCTATACTATCTATATCTATAAGTACCTACTAATATTATAAAGAGGTAGGTAATGTTGGTTCGTTTGTTTGTATGTTTGGGTTAATCTCCGAAACTACTCTCCGATTTCAAAAATTCTTTCACCGATGTGTGGCATGGACTTTCCGAATGAACATGGCTATATTATTATATCAAGGTAGGTACCACGTGAGCGAAGCCACGGGCAAGTAAGCTAGTAATATACTAGCTTACTAGCTTAATTTTTAAGTTTTGGAATAAAGATCACGATATCCAATTAATATGCACAGCAGTTGGTGTTTCCGTTTACTTTATACGCAAAATTGACTTTAAACATTCTATTGCATATAACCCGAGGCACAGATAAAAGAATACTAAGTAAGCCTAAGTACTAAGTAAGCCCGAGGCAAGGTGAGGCAATGATGCCCATAGGCTATATTACAGTTAAGTACAAACTTTTTTAAATAAATAAATCACTATGTATTGTCAGTATGAACATTTATAATTAGAATCGGACAAAGGAATGCTTAGCGACTATTTTAGTCCCATTGACTCAACTAGGTTTTTCTAATCAAATATTAATGTTTCCATTCCACGGTACTTCTATGTTTATTTTATTGATTTATGTACAAATAATTTGTATTGTAACCTACATTCCTACGACCTGCCTCAGTAAGCTGACTGGGCCAGAATCAGTTAACCCTTTCAACAACCACAGAGCGCGGCGGTGCATCATGCAAGCACTGTCTAATACTTAATCCCTTAATAAAATCCCCTTTTTAACCGACCTTAAAAAAATAAGAAGGTACTCAATTCGTCTACCTACATTTGTTTATGTTTTTTCCTCAGTACCTACTTTGGACTGGGTGAATCGATTTAGATTTTTTTTTAAAGCTCGTGTAGTCCCATTTTGAGGATCTGATGACGATATTTAGAGCTACGAGTATGAACAAAAATGCACCACAAAGGTGCAGAAAATTGCTCGTTTCTTCCGAAATTAAAGTCGGTTTAATAAAATTTTACCACTTGTGTTACTGTACAAAATGTGTAGGCACTCGCGATGCTGTGTCAATGGTGGCTATTCTGGATGTCGCCAAAACAGACAGCACTAAAAATGTTGCCCCTTTCATAACAATCGAAATAAAAAGGAAGGTATCAATTTTAGTGCTGTCAAATTAGTTTAGTTTAGCTTTGGCGACATTCCGATTAGCCACCATTGCATTATCTGCATTACGCGTCTGTGACACCAGTTTAGTGATTAGCTCATGGCTTTTATAGCTGTTTAAAAATAACTAGGTACTAATTTGCCGTTGTACTAGCGAGTGAATTATGAGCTATTCTGGAAATTAAACCAACCATCTGGAATAAGCTTTGAAGACATTTTTGCCACATGTTTGGAATATATCAAGCCTTAAAGACATGCTCATGTGTCTCCAGATACGACCATGCTCCCTTCTGATTGGTAGTTAAATCCAAGATGTCTAAAATTACCAAATGACCTTTCCCTTACCATTCAAATCTTGCGCAGGCACATTTTTATTATTTCACATCACAGATTTAGATCTAAGTACCTACCTACTTATGTCTGTAATTAAAAAAAAAAAAATGAAATAATCACGACTGTATCCCGGGAGCGGTAGACATTTCTTTCAGATCATTAGGCAATTTTTAGATCTTTTCGAAGATGTCTAAGGGGGTAGTCAGAGGTATGTCCAAATACATAGGTACATATTTGGTACATGCCCACTTTTTGCAGAAGTTAACTTTCCATACGTGACAGGTTGCAAGCCCATCGACGCTATAGAGAGAGAGCTAACTGGTTTCCTCACGATGTTTTCCTTCACCGTTATAAGCTCGTGTTAAAGTGCATATAAATTTTTCGACACGAAAAGTTCATTGATGCACGGCCGGATTCGAACCCACGACCTTCGGATCGAAAGTCGAGGTACTAATCCACTTGACCAACACGGCTTCACTTCGATCAATAATTCGAAGTTAAGTATTTTCGTTATCATAAATATGACAACTCTATCCCGTGGATCAGCCACACTGTACCCTTTCCACATGGTTCAAAGAATTCCAAGAAAATAAATTGTTAGACTAGCGATTGACATATCAAAACAAAGCCAGGTGTTCAATTGTGATGAAAACGTCCAGCGAGCCATGACGTGCAATGAAAGCGTGCTCGCGTTTATTTATCACGAACGAGGGTGGTTATTCTCTATGACTCAGCAGAGCATAACGCGACAAAACGGCTGACCACCGAGTTATACGCGGTCGGTTAGTCCCGCTGTGCTCTAGCCGCGTTTTGTCGCGTTACATTTAGTTGGGTCATAGCGAATAACCATCCAGTTGAACACAATGTCGTATGGTTACAGTATCTTTAGTAATCTGTGGTATGGGGGAGCGTTGACACCTGCCTTTTCACACAGATTGAGGGGTGAAGTCGCGTGCATGGTACTAATTATTTCTCTGAATGTCGGTATTGAGGCCAATGTTTGCAAACACAATTAGCTGTGCTAACAGTAACAGTTATAAAATGGTAATAATGAACCGTTAGGTTTAAAATCCTTAATAACATACTACAACCACAGATAAAGTAATACTATACTAGCTAGAACTAATTTAAGGGTAAGGCCGCCAAAATTGTCAATTTTTTTGTGTGACTTTTTGTCGTTTTTTGTTGCAGTTTCTTATGGTTAAAATATTCGATAAATTGTTGAGTATACCTGAATTATAGGTATACCGTCGAAGAAATAGATGATAGTCCTTTGCTATATTAATAATATTTTTGCGAAAATCCTTAAAATAAATTTTTTTATTGATAGTTTAAATAAAAAATGTCCTTTGCTTTTGTGTTACGTTTTTTTTTGTGTGACAAGTTTTTATCCCAAAGCTACTATTTAAACTACCAAAGTGCAAACCACAGTATTAATACGGCAACACTGTCATCCAAACAATTGAAAAAAAAATTCCAGCTCTTTTATTTCGCCAGTGAAGGAACATAAAGTGCGCGTCACTTTATGCGGTTGTGTTCATAAAAAAAGTTTTATTTGTGATTTTTGAGGTAAGAAACAGATTTTTGAATGTTATTGTATTAAACTATTTAGCAATGAGGTCCAAAGTATACTTAAAATCGCCCATTACGGCCTAATTATAATAAATAACCGAGATATGACCTATAATTGTTTTAAAAATTTCGCTTTTGTGTTGCATTTGTATTACATTTATGTCACTTTTTTATTATTGTAACACAAATGTATGTGTTACGTAACACAGTAGATCTATAAAGCCGCAAACATAGTGGTATTTGGACTGATTTTTGAAAGTAATGTGTAATGTGTGATTTTGTAGGTATGACGAACGCAGTTCTTACATTTTAATAGTGAAAACCTTCCAAGTGTTCAGTTAAACTGTTACAAAAAGCTCTTGAGCACCGAATTAGTTAAGTTTGTTTTACTAACGTTATCCAGCGGCCAATTTTTTCTTCTATTGAAATAATATTATAATTAATCTATTTATGTGCATTAGTAACTGTACCTACATTTTTATTTTAATGCCGTTAACTGCCCCAGAACGACAAAGATCGAGAAAAATTAAAAAGCTATTTTTTCCTTAGTAACATTATAGGCAGTATTTTTGTGTTTTTCTGCCTAAAAGTACAGTAAAAAAAAAAAGTTTATCTTGTATTATTTTAGGTTATTTATTTAACCATTATGAAATCACCTTTACTCAAAATATGTGTTACTTTTGGGTTACATTTGTGTAACGGTAACACAAAACCTGTTGTGTTACTTTTGTGATATAATTGACAATTTTGGCGGCCTTACCCTTAAACAGTTTGACATGTGACTGTGGTTTAGGTATTATGAAGAAGTTAGTCTTCCACTCTTTCCTATTCTTTCTAGGACTTAAAAATCCTTAATAACATACTACAACCATAGATAAAATAATACTTTACTAGCTTGAACTAATTTTAACAGTTTGACAGGTGACTGTGGCTTATTATGAAGAAGTTAGTCTTCCACTCTTTCCTATTCTTTCTAGGACTTACATAAGTAATAAGAATTTAAGACAAACATAATTGCATGCGCTTATACCACAAGACCATGTCCGATTCTTAACAGTTTCTGACCGATGGAAGAATACAGGATATTATTAAAAGAAAACTCTGTTCAATAAACTCTAGCTAAGCAACCTGCCGGTTTACGGTACTTAAGTACCTATACCTATATGCGATCGATAAAACGGCACCCGCATGATGGATCGAGATTGAATGACCCGTACCACTTCGCTGATTGGACACACTTCCTTTATTTTCGCGATTGATGGTATGGAACATTATACTTGACAAATTGGTAATTGTCCTGGTATTACGTTAGCGTAAGACGACCACATACTTCCTACTGCTTCCTACAGTAACTTGCAAGATGGTGGAGTGCGTGGGCATCTGTGGGTGTGGACATTCTCCGAATAACCAAAGAGGTTTAAAATCATCAGACTTTGCTACTTTCATGTTAAACTTCCTGTTACTTATTTTTAATTCAGAGCTGATAAATTTTATTAAAAAAAATTCGTGATAAATACCCGTTTGTACTTATATGTTTTATAATTTGTTTGACTGGCTTCCCACTGAAGCTTGACTAATTTAGATTGTTATGGAATTAAAAAAAAAAGCTAGAACACTACCAGGTTCTTGCCTGATTCTTTCCCTGGTGTAGAAAAGTCGCGTTAGAACAGGCATTAGAATCACCTAGCAAGTAAGACGAAACTAAAGTGATCCTAGAGGTCCTACCAAAATAAATGATTTTTCTTTCTTTCATCAACGTCTTGAGGCGTTTTGTTCCACAGATTTAAACAATCCTATATCACTTCCAGACTGGAGTGCTGGCAGTAGGTGCGTGTGAGTACGGCTGTTACAACGAGAGCCTGGACTGGGTGAGGCAGCCCTTCATCACGACGTCCACCACAACAACTCTCAGTCCGATGTACAATAGCGTGGCTAATGCCACAACGGTCAGTATGACTACGTTAACGCTTGAATAGTTCCTAGAAACCGGAGTTTAGTAAATATTGTTTGTTTCAATTTAGCTTTATTGGCTTATAAGTTTATAAACTGCTTATTAGATCATCGCAAGCTGAAATAGGCTTTTAATCGTGTTTGTTGCTTTGATTCTTTGTCACACTTGTACACAGGATTAGAATCAACTACCTAGCTATAGTTGCATTGCACCTGAGAAGCGAGTGCGAAGTTTTTTGTTTACCCACGCAACCATTTCATTTGAAGGTTCCATAGCCTAGAGGTCAGGCGAGCGCTTCACAGGTTCGAATCCTGCTGGAGCCGTTAACTTTTAGTAAGATTTTTTTTAATAATACAATTTCCAGACCCAAAAGCCCAACACAACCGACGAAGAGGAAATAGTACCCCGTATGAACTTCGAAGTGAATCCCCCGCACATCTGCTACAAAGGACAATGTCTAGTTTATATGCAGCATATGGACCGCATGCGACTGCCTCTGACTTTACTTGCTCCAGAACCGCTGGATGATAACACCACTGAGAACTCTAATTGGTGCAATTATAGAACTAGTAAGTACAATTTTACTTCTAATGCGGGCACTAGACATTGGAGTGTTGGAACGTGTTGGTTCCAACACTCCAATGTGTGGATCGGTCTTCGACGGTTATTGTACCTACACAAACGGAGTATTGCCATTGGCCATTCTATTCGTAGCTAATATTGGAAGCAAGTTGAAGCTAATGTGTGGTGCCTGCGTAAGATATTTAGCGAAAAATCTGCTACAAAGGACAATGTTTAGTGTGTATCATCACAGATAAAATAATACTAGGTATCATGTATGCAACACATGGACCACATGCTGTTTCCGTGCTGCTGACGCTGCTCCCGAACCCTTTGATTACAAAATCCATGAATCGAATTTAATTAGATATATATATATATTTTTAATTCTTGATTACTGTCATCATATTCACAATATATTATGTAGGTGGTCAATCTCAATGCCTGGTACCAGAAGAGCGTCTCAGCGAGATAAAGAAGCAGGAGAGCGACTGCAAGCCAGCCGTGCGCTGCCAGGTCCTCGACCCGTACGACGAGCCCGACGGTGTGCTGGCTGATGCGGAATGCAGGCTTGTGATTGGAGACCCGGCTTATACTTTCTGGACCTACCTTGTGCTCAGGTAAGTCGCAGTAACTTTTCATCACAGTCACACTAATATTATAAAGGTGAAAGTTTGTGTAGGCTCGTGATTGGAGACCCGGCTTATACTTTCTGGAGCTACCTTGTGCTGAGGTATAGTCCGCGCCACGTAAAAAGAGCGCTGGGAGAAGGTGGAGGGGGTAAGTTTGCGCATGGGTACACTCGCGCACGAAAGTACCAGGCCTATTATTTTATTTTTGAACTAGCATTTCACTTTTCACTCGCGGATTTGTAGATTATATCAAGTAAGTATATAGATTTTTATTGATAAGTTACCTATCTTTTATAAAAAAAATACTATATTTTGTTGCTTCTGTTGTTCATAATTGTTTTAGATTAGGTAGGTATCAACTACATTACTAAGCGTCGCTTCCTAAAACAATATACTTAAGTACATCATAAATATTATTTACATCATTTATTTCTTACTTCTTTAAATTAAACCATTTCGCAATCTAAAACTTTTATGCGCGATGATACGTTCAAAATAAATTGCCTACTGCGCAACCTGTCAGCCAGCGCTCTTTTTACATGGCGCGACCTATAAGTCGGAGTACCTAACTTTTCATCACGGTCACACAAATATTATAAAGGTGAAAGTTTGAGTGTGTGTGTGTTTGTTACTCTTTCACGCTCAAACAGCTGGACGGATTTGAATGAAATTTGGTACCAGGATTGCTTATACTTGGATTAAAGAATAGGCTACTTTTGATACCAGTATTCCCACGGGAACGGGAACTATTCACCGGGAAATACCGCGGGGCAGCCTTATTTTCTTGTCACTTGATTGTCAATATTTCGCATTTCTGTTACTTAGGTAAGTAGGTAGGTAGGTACCCATGTTTAGTTGATGGATTTTTTTTTCTATTCTATTCTTCATTCTCTTACTTAGGTACCTACCCATGTTTAGTTGATGGAAAATATTATTTTCTATTTTATTCTATATCTTGCCTTAGCGATAACTTTAAGTACCTACTTGGTTCCAGGATATTGTCTGACATCTGGCCGACAGCCGGGCTGGCTCTGCTCGGCGCCGCGTGTGTGATCGCGACGCGCGAGACCTCGTTGGGTCGCGGCGACGTGGGTCGCCAGCTCGCCTTCGGGACCCTCGGGCTGGCCATCTTCCCCCCTCTAGCGGGCTACGCGGCCGACTCCATGCCTGAAGCACCATTCTTGGTGCCCTTTGTACTGCACGCCGTGTTTATGGTGATCGCGGCGTTAATACTGGTGTTTGATAGGTAAGATTTGGAAACAGGTCTATGTTCACTTTTTGACGACCTTTATGGCGCAGTGGGCGAAGGCCCGCCAACGCAGAGGTTGCGGGTTCGATCCCCACTGCGGGACAAATGTTTGTATGATCTGCAAATATTTGTCGAGATAAATAAGTATTATAACAATGAAAATAAAGTTGAAATTCGTATGACACTGAAACCGCGCTCCGCTTCGCTGCCCCTCGCCGCTCTTTAAAAAAATAAATATCCTTGGACCCTTGGACATTCCACACAGCGTCATCTAGTCCCAAGCTAAGCAATTTAATGCTTGTGTTATGGTAACCAGATGACTGATACACTAAATTTTTTTTTTGTAAATACATACATATCTAAAAGAAAACACCCAGACACGAGTTGAGCCTAATCCGATGTATCTAAGGTTTAAGGTTTAATATAATTTATTCTCAAAAAGACAAAGATAATGTCACTTACTTGAGAACAATGATTTCTTATAAAAATAATTCGCAGTTTGTCGTTCAGGTATAACTTAACTAACCTCTCTAACTCATTTTATTTGTGCATGTTGTGCAAGCTTATATTTAAATGAGTTAAAAAGGTGTACACTTTTTATATCAGAGGGTAGTTGGTTATAAAGTTGTGCTCCTTCAAAAGTAATCATTTTTTTGCCGTAGTTGGTTCGAATTCTAGGTAAAATAAGATAGCTGGTACGGCGCATACTTCGCTTTGTGAGTTCTGATTTTTTTGTGAAGACTAAATTAGTGTGTATAGTTTTATTAATGATTTTACGGACGAGAATGCAGGTGTTATATACGTATAATTGTTTGATGTTCATTAATTTTGTTTCTTTATAAATTTTGGTAGTTGACGTCAAGTAGGGATAGTTAAAAAGTAGTTTTATAATTTTGTTGTCTTCCAGCAACATGCCCCTGTCTACCCCGGAGTGGTGGTGGCACACCGCGACGGGTCTCCTCACGATGCCGATGAACGCCGTGCGGCGCTACGGCGCGGAGACCGCCGCGGTGTTCGCGGTGCTCGCGCTACTCGGCATACTGTGCAGCGGCATCGACACTTACTTACCATGGTGAGCTTCTTATGCCTGTGTCACTAGGTTGGTCTGTCTGTTCGTGTGGACTAGGTACTTAGTCATTATAATAGCACACGGGAAATTACTCACGTAAAAATTATCGTCGATTTAGATACCGACAATGTTTCGATACTTCCGGAGAATCTTCATCTGGGTATGAGTGTGGTCACTCCTCGCGGTCGCGTCTCACACTCATTGTTGATTGAGTTGAGATTGTTGGTTGAGTGTGAGACGCGACCGCGAGGAGTGAATTATTGTTAATTCTTAATGAGAAATAAATACATTCTAAACCTTAATACAGAGTCAAGAATCACAAATGTATGAAAATCCGGGGCAGCGCTTCCCCCGGTAACTTGCATGAACTAAAAATTCCATAGAATACTTGACACGTGAGCGAGGATTATATTACTATACTACACAAAAAACCGATGGTAACCTTACAGAAGGTTTGTCCTGTCTGTTCGAGTGGACTAGTGGCTAAGATATTACGAGTTAGCGGCTAAAAGTTAGTTTGTAAGAGCAAGTTGCCAATTCTGTTCCAAAAATTAAATTTTTAAGCCGCTTTAAGGCATCCGTCATGGCTTAACGACTTTAAAAGCTGAGACCGACAATTTAACGTGCCCTACGAAGCGATATTAATGCTACCTGCAATCACCCATCCAAGTGTATTTTCTTTCAATTCGTTCGTTCGTTCGTATGAGCAAGTGGCCAACTCTGGGACGGAGTTTTTAGGCCGCCCAAAGGCCTCCGTCATGGCTTAACGACT
The DNA here is from genome assembly GCA_963582015.1 of Xanthorhoe designata. Classification (NCBI taxonomy): domain Eukaryota; kingdom Metazoa; phylum Arthropoda; class Insecta; order Lepidoptera; family Geometridae; genus Xanthorhoe; species Xanthorhoe designata. Next base: position 11,205,949 of record OY757037.1, read on the forward strand.
TTAAAAGCCGGGACCGACAATTTAACTTTTAAAAGAAGCGCTCAGATGAAAATGCCACTTGTGTGGATGAAAATGACACCATCCAAGTAGTGACCGCTCAGAACGTTGCTTACTTTTCTTTCAATGATCAAAGGTCGTCAGAAGTTCATGTGTTGCTTACAGGACTGTATTAGATCTGAACGGTACCATCACTGAAGTGGGCCTGACGCTCACCATAGGCGCCTTGCCCGCCGTCCCGGCGTTGTGGTGGGCGGAAGCCGTCGTCGACTATATCGGACACTCGAACGTATTTATCATGGCGTTTACTTTCTACGGGCTACGGTATACTGGTGAGTTAAATAATTGATAATGTAAGGAGCTATCCTTAAAGTAATCACACGAATATCACGAGTTTTTCACCCTCCCCCCCACCTGGTCACATTTGTAAGACCCCCCCTCCCTAGTGTGACGTCACATGTTTTGCAATTTTACATCTAAAAAAAGGATCTAAAAATTGCCTAAAGATCTAAAAGAAATATCTACCGCTCTCCTGGGATAGGGACCGTCTCCACGGCCGAGTGTATCGCGACGATTCCGTACTCCTCCATAGGGTAATTTACACGGTAAGGTTATTATCATAAGAATTAAATTTGCTTGTCAATGTCACTCGTAGTATCGTCGCGGAGAAATCGCCGTGTGGAGACACGTTCATAAAAAGTGTATTGAATTGAAATATTTGGCGCGACGATAATATCGCCGCGATTCTCACGCTCGTGGAGACGGTCCCATACAGTCTTGACTACTTATATTTTATCATGGTATCCCATCCCCTTATAAGATGGTTGTAGTTCCAAAAACAAATGAATAGATGGCGTTACGTGTTGCTATTTCGAAATAAAGTCTCTGGAAATTTATGAAAATGCCTAAATTTTGCCAGAATCATACATTTTCTGTTTTAAATATATTTTTTTCAATAAAATATCCCATTATTTTATTTCCTAGATCAATTTCTACAAAATAAAATAAAATTACATGACATGAACGCTAGATGGCGCTGACTCAGAAACACAGGTAAAACGGGATAGCCCGACGAATTGCCTGCAAATTCAGGATTGTTTTCAATGTTCTACATGAGGCATCTGTACTAAGTGTATATAATCTGTGATTTTATATATTTTTTTATTATAATTTATAGGCATGGCGTTTAGTACCGAGTACACGTGGGTGGCCGTGAGCGAGGCCCTGGAGGTGTTCACGCTGAGCCTCGCCTGGGTGACGGCCGTGCTCTACTTCAGACACCTCGTGCCTCGCAAGTACACCGCGACGGGACAAGCGCTGCCGGTTATAGCACATTTCTGTATCGGTAAGTATATACCTTAGTACCTTAGTTTTTAGTTGCTAACGGCCGGTCTCGATAACCAATGTATCTTTAGTAATATAGAATTACAAGAATAATTTCCATACAAAAAATGACAAATATCTACCGACAGCAAGCTAAACCAAAGATTATTGATTATTGAGACTGGCTGTAACTGTAAGTCATTTGTCTTTTTATATCAATTGTTGAATGATCATTGAGATGTATTAAAGAGTCACAATCTAATGACAACACTCAAAAAATGTGCGTGCAAATTCAATGTTCTATAATGACATTTGAATGTAGAGGTTATGTCGTTTGTTTTAATGTTCAATGTCGCTTGTACGCTAAAAAAAAACTCTGCGCACTACGTAGCGTGCGCAGAGTTTTGGCGTTTACATTTTATTTGTCTGATTGTGGCTCTATAATAGATCTCAATGGGCGCGATCTATACAGCGTTCGTTCGTTCGTTCGTATGAGCAAGTGGCCAACTCTGATGACGGAGTTTTTAGGCCGCCTAAAGGCCACCGTCATGGCTTAACGACTTTAAAAGCCGGGACCGACAATTTAACGTGCCCTCCGAAGCACGGAAGCGCTCAGATGAAAATGCCTATACACCTATTTCACTAATCAATGTTCCAGGTCGCTGTATAGGCGCAATAGTCAGCGGCATGGTTTCCCTCTCCCCGCCGCTAGAGAGCGCGCGCGACTCGTACCGCGCGCTCGGCATCTGCTCCCTAGTTGTAGCGGCCGTGTACTTGGCATTGTACCATTTACTGCTAGCGCCGCGCTGTGCTGCCCCGTCTACTAAACCTCCACAACATTTGCTGCAAGGTAAAGTCCGTCACACACCTAGCTATAATATATATTAATATGCCTTGCTATATCTATACAAATACACACGCAGCTATAAGATATATTATAGCTGCGTGCGCGGTCACTTGAATATTTGTACAGAAAATATATCGTAATATGCCTTGCTATAATTTATATTACTATATATTATAGCTACGTGTGTGACGGGCTTAAGGCTGAACTCACACCAAAAGAGCGGCGAAGAGCAGCGAAGCGGAGCGCAGTTTCAGTGTCATACGAATTTTAACTTAATTTTCATTACTTAATACTTATTATCGCAGAGAAGGCGCGCGTATTCGAATTCGCCGGAATTTCCGCGGCGCCGCGGCCATTCGCGCGACTCGTTCGAGTTTCTCATGCGATAATAAGTATTATAGTAATGAAAATAAAGTTATAATTGATATGACACTGAAACTGCAAGCTTTTAGTGTGATTTGAGCCTAACAATCACACTTCGCACTAATATTATAAAGGTGAAAGTTTGTGTGTGTGTGTAAGTATGTAAGTGTGTTTGTTACTCTTTCACGCTTAAACGGATGGATCGATTAGAATGAAATTTGGTACCAGAATGGCTTATATTATACCCTGGATTAAAGAATAGGCTACTTTTGATCCCGGTATTCCCGCGAGGACCGGAACTATTCACGCGGGTAACACCGCGCGGCGCAGCTAGTATAAAATAAGTACCTATGTCTTTTCTCATCTCTCAAGGTTGGTAATGTTCAATTATTTGTTTCCAAAGCTTCCACCGTGGATGGTCAACTAGACGTCAAAGGTATGACCACTGTAGGTTCCATAGGAACATTTCCTGGATTTTTGGCACACTATCCACATTATGCTTTTTAAAAGGACATGTCTCTTTGTTTGCTCCTAGATTTCATTAAATTATAATTAATTAACTTATAATTTTGTATCCAGGTTTGAACACAAACGGATCTTCCAACGGCCACTATGCCCCCATGAGAGTTTATCACGAAGAGCGTTCCAGAAAAGGACATTTCCGATACTAAATGTTTTCATTTCGCTCGGCACAAACAAAACAAGTGTAGTTTTAAAAGATTTGTCAATTTCCATGCGACTGTGAATGAGGTAGCTACGCGTTTAAGTTGTATTTAAGGTAATCCAGCGCATTTTAAAAGTGCCTTTTAGTCATAGATTTATTCAACTTTTTCCACTTTGCATAATGTTTTCGATGTTTAATAAGTTTTGTCTAGTTAAGAAATATTTTTATCACTAAGAATCTCAATAGGTTTTGTGATATGCGCTTATACTAATTAATAAAAAAAGTTTCTAACTAAATATTTTGTTTTATTTAGTCTAATTTTACACAATGAAAGCTTGTTTTAGTTCCAATCGTTTATTAAAAAACATCAGTTTCTACAAATAGAAACAGTTTATTGGCCCAGTAACAAAGTTATAAATGTTTAAATAATATGTTTTGTGCTATAAATAAACGATTGAGTCCAGTAATAGGCAATGAAGCAGCAGAGGTTTCATATTCGCTACGAATCACAACTAAATTTTCTATCACTCTATTTGTATCTTGGAAATAAATTCAAGACTCCTATCATACCTACACAGTGCAGACAAAATTAATAAACAAAATCGAGATAGACAATCATGTAATATAAAAGCAAGAATTTTGAAAAGAAAAAAATATTAATCAACAACTATCGAAGCTTTTCCAATAGAACACAAGACTAAAAACAAGTCGAACTTACTTCTTTTTTTTGAAATTTGCTATTTCAAAATAGATTATCGAACATTTTCGCTTACATCTCCGGACACAGCAACTAAAGAATTGAACTAATACAACGCATTGGTCAGTGTAGACACAGATAATATAATACTACTAGGTTTAGACATCTAATTCGAGACCGGTAGTCTCAAATTACAGACTGATCTCATCTCTATTTAGTCAGCTCCGATGAAGGAATAAGAACCTAGTGCTAGTGTCACAATAAAAACAATGGAACAGGCATTAGAATCACCTAGCATGTAAGACGAAACTGAAGTGATCCTTGAGGTCCTACCAAAATAAACGATTTTTCTTTCTTTCTTTCAAGTTTTTGGATCTGCATTATACAGCAGTCAAACTCATATAGGGCATCGACGAATCTAGTTTTAGTTTCACGTGCACTGAGAAGGGAAGTTATACAACGGTATATTGAACCAGGAGCCAATATGCATGAAAGGTTCACAACAAGAGCGAATTTGAAACAGTCCCGGTAAGTTAACAAAGAATAACAGTATTCACATAACATAGCACAGAATAGTGCCGTAGTAGCTACTATACAGGTTGGGGAAAAATTTTGGGGCTTTAGGGGTAGCTACCTTTTATATTGTACTTAGAAAGCATTGCTCATAGGAACTTACTGTTATATTTTGTAATTTTTTTGACAAAATATTACAGTAAAAAATATATTTGTCCAAAAAAAAAACAAGTTGATCTTAATCGACTCTATTTCCCACCCTATTTTTCACATAGGTACTATCACCAAAAGCGTCGCTTTACCAATTTTGAAACAGTTTAGCTTGCAAGATGTTAGCTAGCTGATCCTGCCCTTTTTATTTTGACCAATCGGAGTCATAAACATTTAAAAGCAATAATTGTTTGATGACTTTTACCATTGTTAAAAACTTACTGTTATTATTTGTTCTTCAAACTTTATAACAAAGCACCGAAATACTTTGTTGCTATTGGTGTTCGAATGTTTCAAAGCGGTGTAAACTGCTAGTTGCGTCACAGAAAAAGCACCCTTAAGGTGGTGAAGCGGTGCTTTGGGTGATAGTACATTAAGGATCCAATATTTTGCCCCACCGTGTATAGCCACAGCTCACGCATTTATACTTTTTTCCATCAATTATGTATCAATTATTCAGTCATCTTATGAAGGTAATTTATTTATTAAGAAAATGGAATAAGTTTATTTTAGACTAGGAACACTGATACCTTCCCGAGCAAAGACGCTTCTAATAAAGTCAAATAAATCCTTAACATAATATAATTAATATTATGTGAAAACAAACTGATAAAGCTGGACTTGAATGTAATAAGTAATAAATATTACTTATTGATAACAGATCAAATAAACCATCACATAAAAAGCTTACATTTTATTCTTAATAGGTACTACTGTATTCCCAACACCAAGTGCAATCGCTTGATAGGTATTATTTACATGAATCATTACACTTTTGCACTGGGTATTGTCCATTATCTAGTAAATCATCTAGCTAGGCCAGAGCCGAATATAAGTATATACAAAATTTTGTTGTCTTACTTAATAAAATGTGTTTTTACGCTAACATTATTTTAATAACTACCATAAATGCTACTTGTTACATAAACAAAACTGTGTACTTTTACCACACACGGAGCATTTGTAGCTGCTTGTGACTCATTCATGCGTTTGACAATGTCGGAAACAGAATATACATCGCTTTTTATAATAATTATAGTACTATAGGTCATAGCGAGCATACACACGTACGTAAGCTATGACGTAATTATTGGTAGTAAACATATTTATTTGTTTATTTGTAACACTTATCCTGTGAAAGAAGATGCTCGACTTCAACAACGTTGGTGAAAAATATTGAAATAAATAAATTGCTTTTTGGCCCGTCTAACATAGTTCAGTAGTCAAAGACAATATTTTAAGCATACTTTTATATGCAAGGCCATAACTACATTTTTAATTCATCTAAATTTTGTGTTGATAGTTCAGTGGACAGAAAACTATGTTAGCGGCATGAAAAATAGCTGATACAAAAATCAAAATGTCAACAAAATAAGAAATTATCATGATCTTATGTCACTGGTTTGGATTATTTTCTTAATAAACTCAATGTTTAAATTCGAAATGTATTTCGATCAAATGTTGTTTACGCATCGAAATAAAAAGTAATTGCATACCTACATACTTTCCTAGATAAACATTCTTAAAGTAGCCTTATATTTACTTCAGAATCAGTTCAGCTTTTGAAAACATAATGGATTGTACAAATAAAACTCTCAAAAAGTTGACCACTATGCTCGGCACAGCCATGGCTAATTTCATTATATACTTTAGTCTCGTAATTGTAATCTGTTTTACACTTTTTATAAAGTTAGGTAAAAATAATTTACGATTTTCCTTCGAGGGCCCAGAGCTTTCTCACAAAATGAAAGGTAATCATTTTAAGACAATATTTCTTCAGCTTCTTGCAAATCAGAGATTTCCATATTAGGATGTTCATCTAGGTTATCATCTTTTAGTAAAGTTTCTATCATTTCTTCACTCATATCTGCAACTTGATCTTTGTCATTTTCTTGATCCTTGTCATTTTCTTGATCTTTCTCATTTTCTTGATCTTTGTCACTTTCTTGATCAATCTTTTCATCTGTTATTTCCTTTTCTATACTAGTTTTATTTTCCTCATCTTTTTTTTTGTCGTCATCATTTATAGCATCTTCATCATTATGCTGCGTCTCGTCATTTGTGTTCTCTTTGTCCTCATTTTTTGTCATTTCTTCATCGTCAGTTTTGTCATCATCTGTTTTGGCACCATCAGTTTTACCATCATCTCCGTTTATGTTGTTTAGTTCTGGATCAGAAATTCGTTTAGGTGTTTCGTTAACTTCGTCAGTTTCCATTTTTTCACAGTCATCTTGATTACCTAACAGATGTTCTTTGGCATTTTCTGAATCTCCATTATTTTTGGTTCCTTCAGCTTCAGTTGCACAAAAATCAAGTAGGACATTAGCACTGTTCGAATCATCATTGGAATCATTGTTTTCGTGTTCCTGATCACCTGCATTGAGAGGATCCACGTTGTTTCTGTTCTCATTGCTATCATTATGTCCACTACTCGTGGCTGTTAAATCGACTTCCTGTCCTTCATTATCAGAATTTTCATCAATGAAAATAGGATCTTCGCTTACATTCGGCAATATCTCGACATCATCGTCATCATCTTCCTCAATATTGTTATCATTTTCATTTTTGTTTGTAAGATACGCTTTCATTTCTTTATTGAGAGTATCGCGAATCTCAAGAAATCTTTTAGATGAAGTGGTCAGCAATTGTTCTAAAGATCGGTGCAAGTATTTCATCTCTTCGACTGTTCTCGTTCGAAGATAGGCAGAAGCCGTCTCTTTCTTTAGTTTGTGAAGCCGTGATAAAGAATACTCTAAAGCGTCGACCGCATCGATCATGTTATATCGGAACCACTCCACAGGCACTTTCATGTCGGCCAATCTAGGGCTCTCTGTGCCATCTTTAGGTTTCGATACTCTCGGCTTCGGTGAATTTTTCGTTCTCGTTGTGCCTGAGATTCGGCCACCGCGCTTAGCCTTGGGCGAGGAAGTATGCGAGACGGCACTGAGCTTCGCTGCGAACGTTTCACTTCTGGGCGTTACTTTGGGGCTTCCATCAGGATTTTGGGACACAATAGTAGCGGAGTACCCGCCGGGCATATTCGAGTTAGCGTTGATGGCGAAGATACGTCCATCTGGTAGCCTATACATTTTATTGGAAGAGAGCGTTTGTGGGTCTACTCGGAACTTGAGCCCTCCTGTCAGGGCGTTGACGGTAACATCGCTGTCGGTCATTTGGATGACGTTACCTTTCGGCAAGGAGTTCATCATGCTGTTGCGGGAAATAAGAGGTGGAGGGTTACTGACCTTGGGCACCGCCACAGGGCCGGGTGTTATGCACTCGACGTCGTCATCGTTATCCTCTGTTACCTGAAATCAATAAATGAAGCTTTAATACAAACACTAGCTGTGGCCCGCAGTGTTACCCGCGGAAACTGTTCAAAAGTTACGACTTCGACGGGATTCGAACCCGCGATGGTGCAAGCGATCGCCCTTTAGCCGGGCTGCCTTCAAACTCTCGGCCACGAAGCCTTATAACGCCGAAGACGAAACTATCAGTAAGATGATAATTATTTCGGATAAAGCACCGATTGTTGATAATTTTTCAACATTATAATCAATGCCTAATAGTAGGCATTATTGTTTCTGGTGTTTTTTTATTGTTTATATTTTATTTCAATACCTATGTAGTATGTACGTCATACGATTAAATAAATAAATTGTATTACCTCACACAAAGGCTCCAATGGGAAGTCTGGTGTACAAACTACGTCGTCATTATTTTCGAACGCTGGATTAGAATTGTTCATTGCCTGTACTGCTGCAAAATCCAAACCCTGAAAATAAATAAGTATATCAATATGTTTAGTTTATCTGAATTATTTGAGCGTAAAATAATATAAATCGAAATCATAGCAGTATATAAGAGAGCTCAAGCTTTAAGCGGTGAAGGAAAACATCGTGCAGAAACCCGCGGCTAGTCAGCCCCACACGTATTGACCATTGTCTTTCCTGTGGATATGGCCGGCTAAGCTGAGAGGATGGTTTAGGTGCTGGGCAAGCCTATTCCATCTCAACAATGTCCCAGGCACTACAGCGTCCCGTTAAGTGTAGGCAAAGCTTGCCTCCTGACTCTGTATAAGAAAGCTACAAGTTTACCTGTGTCAGACTGTCCAATGATAAATTAATATTATCATTCACTAAATGATTCATGTTGTTCATATTATTGATATTCAAATTATTCATGTTGTTCATATTATTGATATTCAAATTATTCATGTTATTCATAAAAACTCCGGGGTTGTTGAAGCCATTGAAAGGGCTGTTAGGGTTTAGAAGTCTAGCTCTTCCGACAGGTCTTGCAACACGCGTCAACATTTTTTTATCGCCCGTAAATCTTATTGGGCTGTAAATAGTAGGAGTTGGCATCTGAAAAAGAATATAATTTGAATTAGCTTTAGCAAAATCATATACTAATTGACAGGTGCTTTAGACAGATTTAAATGCAACATGAACCCTAAATGCAGTTTAAAGACTACGGTCCTTGCACATCTTTCATTTCATGACAGAAGAGATATGGTTAGTCCTACTATACTCTAACTAACTATTATAAACCTATTATAAATAATTGGTTGTCTGTAAAGTCGGTTTACGGACGAAAAATTTATGATGATCTGCGCTTGAGAAACTGGTGGTTAACCTGTGAATTATTGTACTAAGTCGAGGCACTATTCCACTGAATTGGCTCAAGAATGAACCTCAAACATCACTTAAACATGAACTTACCCTGAATTTCTTATTAACCGATGCAGAGACATGGCAAGGTGCTATTGAAATCGGGTTTTTGATCATAATTGCCTTGTTTTTAGGACTAGCTGGCCTTTTCTGCGCTTTTTTCTCAATTTTCGGTTTTAAATCCTCCATACTCACAGAAGCAAACTTTTTAACCTAAAACAATAAAATGAACTTAAGAAATCATAAAAACTATATACTTAAGCAAGAACTGTTTGTAATATAGGACAATAACTTTGTACATACAATGGTGGCTATTCGGTATGTCGCCGAAGCTAAACTAAACTAATTCACAACAGCACAGACAGCACTAAAATTGATGCCATCCTTTTCACTTTGATTGTTATGAAAGGGACGGCAACATTTTTAGAGCTGTTTACCATTATAATCTTTGTTAACCGCAGGGGAAGGCAGACAAGTTGAGAGGATAGAGGTCCAGGAAAAAAATACTAGCATAATCAGATAAGACTGTTAGATCCAAGTGTTGTGGTACAATGTAACTCATATTTTTTGATACCCATGGGTATCACACACAGAGAATCTTAGATTGGGATCAGATGCCCTACTTACTCTAATACCCGAAAATGTAAATTTTGTGCCAAGATTCATACTTTTATTTTTCTTGGATACTGAATTTATATCAACACCAACACAAGCTGAATTCATTGGCTTGAACTTAATTTTACAGGTATTATGCAGGCACCACACATTGGATGGTTGGAACATGTTGGTTCCAACACTCCAATGTGGGGATCGATCTTGTACGGTTATTGGACACAAATGGAGCAATGCCATTGGCCATTTCGTTTGTAGCCAATGTTGGAACCAAGTTGAAGGCAATGTGTGGTGCCCGCATTAGAGTTACCTCATGGCTATTACCACAGGTGGGTGGTTATTTCCTAAAGATTTTTACCTGTATAGTTGGAGGTATTTTAGATATGATCTTCTTGGCTATACTTTCACATTCTTTCTCCTTTTTTTTAGCTGATTCAATCTTCTGACTTTTCCTAGCCTTATTTTTGCAGCATTCCGTTTTATCTATTGCAATTATCCTTGCATAGTTTTTTCTTTCTTCAACATCTTCAGTTTTAAAGATAACCCTGATAACAGAATACATAAAATATTAGACAAAAATTAAGAACAGAATAAGACTTTAGGTCTTGAATAACTTATTATTTCAATAAATAATCTTAGCTCAGCATCTAATAAATCCAAATGCACTTGGAAAATAATTAATAGCTCTAAATCAAGTACACAAAATGAGTCTGTAGGAGAAATTCAAGTAAACCATAAAATCATAAAAGATCCTACAGAAATATGCAATGCTTTCAACGACCACTTTATAGATAAAATTGAACCTATCCACAATAACGAAGTAAACCTAAACTCATTGGTGGTAAGTAGAACACACTCAATGTTTTTCGCCCCCAGCACAGCGTTTGAGGTGTATAAAATTATAAACTCACTTAAAAATACTAATAGTGTAGGATACGATAGCATCTCAACCAAAAGTATTAAACAAGTTTCGAAATACATATGTGGACACCTGAGTTACATAATCAACTTAAGCATATGCACAGGAGTTTTTCCAGAGGCACTCAAAACTTCAGTTATAAAACCTATTTACAAAAAAAAAGACAAAAAATGCATTGATAACTATCGACCTATATCCCTTATCCCTGTCTTTTCTAAAGTCTTTGAAAAGTACATATATTCACAACTATACCAATACCTAGAAAAAAAAAATATCCTCTGCAAAGAGCAAAAAGGATTTAGGGAGGGAAAGACGATAAATATGGCCATATATGATTTCTTATTAAATGTAATGCTCAGTGTTGATAAGACTAAACCTGTGTGCGCAATATTCTGTGATATGACACAAGCTTTCGACTACGTCAAACACAGTATACTTTTAAAGAAAATGGAAGCTTATGGTATTAGAGGGAATTCTTTAGATCTTATTCAATCATATTTGACTAACAGAAAACATTATACTGAAATTACAAAAATAAATAACATTCAAAAGCAAGAGAAGCTTTATAGGTCTAAAGAACGTACGCCCACTTACGGTGTCCCACAAGGAAGCGTACTAGGCCCCCTTCTATTTATTTTATATATTAATGATTTACCTAGAGCTTTAGATCAGCCAATGACACTTTTTGCAGATGATAGCACAGTTACAATTAATTATAAAAATCAATTTTCTTATGAATCTGACATCAATAGTAGTTTAAAATCGATCATTCAATGGCTTGACAATAATAATTTAAAAATAAATTTAGACAAAACTAACATAATACATTTTAGACAGCGTATGGTGCAAAATAATATAATTCTACAATATAATAACAGGATTGTGCAGGACGTAGAATCAACTAGATTTCTAGGCCTAATCATTGACAGAAGACTTAACTGGAAAGCACAGGTAGAAACTTTAGGTAAGAGGGTAAACTCTTCAGCTTATGCATTATATAAATTATCTTTTATAATTAACAAAAACGCGTTATTGACGGCATACTACGGAATGGTTGTCTCGGTTCTTCGCTATGGCATTATTTTTTGGGGAAACTCTACTGATAAAGATATTGTTTTCAAAGCCCAGAAAAGATGTATTAGAGCTATGCATCATTTGCAAAAGACAGAAAGCTGTAAGCCCTATTTTCTAAAATTTAAATTATTAACTTTACCATCCTTGTACATCTTCGAAATAGCCACATTTGTTAACCCCTTATTGCATGAATTATGATGGAGATGATATAAAAATATTTTTTTGGTGAATATGTGTTTATTTACCTCTAACTAAGACATTTCTAACAATTTTTTTTTTATTTACTTATAATATAGAAAAATAATCAGTTGAGCCATATATGGCATAGTATGCAATGTAGCCAAAGTCGTGTCAAGACAATTATGGCTTTGTATGCATAGCGAGAAGCTTTACACACGACATAAAAATGAAAATTCCAATATATTTTTCCATTTCCACATTTGTGATACCTGCTGGTTTGTTGATATTATCTTGGACTTTAGATTTGATTGAACAACCATGTGATCAATAATATCAGCAGTAGGTAAATAAAAACTTGAATAAATCCGCAGGTGATTTTCATAGTTTTATTGCTTCTGGTAAATTAGTGTTGCCCTTGAACCTAAAATTTTCTTTGACATACTGCTTCCATTTTCTCGTTTTTCCATATAATCGGGTCCTTCTTAGCTTTTTCGCCTCTTCTTTTTGCAAGTTCTGCAAAGGTAAATTATTATCGGGGCTATCGGAATCGAAATCGGATTCAGTTATGATTACTGGGGAACGCAATGGGAGGTAGGTTCGTAGGTATTCAAGGTCGGCAGATAAGCTTATCTTCACATAAAACCATCCCCAGGTATAGGATTAACGTGCTTAGAGGTACCGTAAAAGCGAGGAGGATCCATTCCTGAAAAGCCAAAGAAACAAGCCCTAGTGCATAGAAAGCCATATATGACAAGCAATCAAACTACTGGAATGCATACTATGCCATATATGGCTTTTACAAAAAGGGGGTCTAAAACATAACAAAAATAAAAGTAAATATAAAAACTACTTACATTTTTATTCTTGAAGCTGCACAGAATATATTATAATTTTTATGCAATGTAAAAGTCGTAGAATTACTTAGTTTTACACTAATAAAAGTATTACTTATTTTGTTACTCTTTCACAGTCGACCGTGCTCCAAAAAACCTCCAATAGTTTTCAAACAGATAATTTACCATATACAAAAAAAATGCGTTTCGTTACACAAAGAATTGCTTGAGATGATACGATTAGGTATTTGTTTTAATTAGTAATATATTTGAAGAAAAAAAATTAAAAAGTTATAAAGCCATGAATGGCTTAGTATGTGGTAAGGGGTTAAGACGAACCCAGACTTATTTAGTCGATTTTTCCAATCAAGCTCTTACAGTAGACGTGACAACACTAGACACTGCTGCCGTGCTGGCAAAACAACGCTTATGCAGAATAGTGTATTCTGTATGGCTCCCATTGTTTTTAATAAAATACCAAAATCAATTAGGGAATCAAATATTCAAATGTTTAAAACTTCACTCAATAAATTATTAATCGATAAATGTTATTATAAAATTACTGACTTTTTAAATGATAAAACCTTAGACTTAAATTAATTCAATGTCAATGTAACCTATTCTATCTGACCAAATTCAATATAAACTAAGTAGATAATATATTATGACTACATTGTAATAAACTTAAAAATATTTTGCATGCCAACAAGGCAAGGACATGAGTTCCGTGTATAATCCTATTTTAAGATCTTGTATACTACTTTGTATGATGTATACCACCATGTACCTGGCAAATAAATGAATTCTATTCTATTCTATTCTATTAGAAACATTCTTTTCATGTAATTGTAGCTAATTTAACAGTGCCTTATCATTGGATTCACATCCAGATATTTCAACTTAAGACTTGAAGCAGGTGAATATGTTATTGAATTATAATCATAATAATTCAATTATAACAAAAGTTTGAAGTAACTGTTGAAATGTAGATGTACTTAGTTACCATTTTTTCAAGCATGAACCAGTGTTTAGATAAACCTAATAAAGGCTTAAAACACTACTAACAATAGTGGCAATTCGGAGTATCGCAAAAGCTAAACTAAAAATGTTGCTGTCCCTTTCACAGCGATGGGAATAAAAAGGATGGCATTAATTTTAGTTAGTTTAGTTTTACACTCCGAATTGCTACTAGTGTCTGTGAAATCATTAAGTCAATAAATATATATCTATCTATGTATACCCAACAATTGCTTACTTATTCCTTAAATCACAGTAGCGAAGCAGAGCCCAGCAGACAGCACGCAAGTCCCACAGACATTTTGGGTTACATTTGAAGCACTTCCAATCATCAGTGTTCTCTATTTCCTTGATTTTGGGCAGCCCCAAATTGCGTTTTATGCATTTCTGTATACAAACATGTATTAAATTATTAATAAGAGGAATCTCATTCACAATTCCTTGCCAAGAAATGATGGTACTGAAACTTACAGCACAAAACACATGTTCACAATCCGAACAACAATAAACCTGGCCTCCTTGACCACACCAACGGCAGTACAGTTCCGAACCATCTTCACCTTTGTCAAACTCCCCACTGTTATAGAATGAGTGACAAGTGTGGCAGATAAGAGTTCGCAGCATGGGATGCGACCTCATTCGAGACTCATTCGCCGCGGAACAACCCAAATGACGGTCACAGGCAGTGCAATGCAGTCGAACAGAGAATATAGTTTTCAAATCTGAAATATACAATATTTATTATTTATTATTTCACCAATCGACCTAACTATAAAAGAAATTGAAACAAGAATAGGGAATGCTTGGAAGAGATACTGGACTTTTAAAGAAATTATGAAAAATAAAGAGGTTAGTATTAAAATCAAAAAGAAACTATACAATACATGTATTCTCCCAGTATTGACTTACGGTTGCCAAACATGGGCCCTTACTAAAGCGCACAATAACAAGCTAGAAGTGTGCCAGAAGTCAATGGAAAGAAGTATGCTCAGCATAAAGAAATCGGACAGAGTGAGGAACACAACAATCAGAGAAACAACCAAAATAGAAAATGTAACACTGGTAGTAAGGAAGAACAAATGGAGGTGGGCAGGTTATATTTTAAGAGGAACCGAGAGGTGGAGCAAAACTTTAACAAACTGGCAACCTAGAAACGGAAAGAGGAAAAGTGGAAGACCATTAAGAGATGGGAAGATGACTTCCGAGATGTGGCTGGGAAACTATGGTCAAGAACTGCCCGGAATCGAAGCAAATGGAAGGAATTGGAAGAGGCCTATGCCAAATTAGGGCAAACAGAGGAACAACTAGTGTTAAAGTAACTTAACTAAGTAGGTATATATAAATTGTAAACCTCTGATTAAAGGCTTATATTATTATTATCATTATTATGTATGTCAAGGTTTACCATCACGGGACTATGGAGTCCCAGACCTTTGGTAGGCATGCATGGGGCCGAAGCCAACACACATTATTATTATTATTATTACTGACACCAAATATATAACTAATACCAAATATATTGTGCAGATTACTATACCTACCAGCAAATTTATTCTTGTAAAAAGCTTTCTCTTCATCCGAAATGTCATTATCGAAGTCGTCGTCCGTAGGATCTGAAAATGTAAACCAATAACAATACAAGTAACTCCAGGAAGTAAGCCACAGCCACCACAAACAACCTATATACCGGGGAACGGCGGGAAATTGTCATCATCAGCAGTTACGACCGGCTTCTCGGTCTCTTTAGGAGCCATCTCACTAGCTGAGATTTCACTCATTCTGAGACTTTCAATGGCACTTAGCAATCACATGCAACTGTAAATACATAGACCTAAGCGACACATTTGTAAATGCAACGTCAATGTTCAAAATCAGATGAATTTGACGAAGAAAATAACTATCAAAGCAAAACGCTAGGCTACGAGACAGACAGGACAGCCATCTTGCTTTGCTTTGCTTGGCTACAAGTTAGAGATGTGAAATGAAAAGTAAGGATAATCGACAATTATCGACATTTTATCGACGTTTGCTAGAACATCTCAACATTGATGTTACGTTAATTATATCGAAACATCGATGTTTCAAAGGCCGTCTAGCGTGAATTGGGTGCGTGTATGTATTCAATATTCAACGAACGGATCTATTCTATTTTACTGACTACTAAAGATGCTAATGCATGGACTCTTTCAAACAGCAGGCAATAAAATAAAATTGTATTGCTTCAGGGTTGGTAATAAATAGGACAAAAATGATAGTAGGTACATAATTTATAATGAAGGGAGGCTCACAAATCCCCATTGAGAAATATGTTAATAATTCATACCTACCTTTTTAAAAGTTATTTTTAGGTTAGGTATTTACTGTTTGTTTACAAACATAGCGCGTCGAATTTGGCTGAAGTATAGTAGATCATAATGTCGCCTTTTAGTTTAAGCTGGAACATCGATATTTTTATATCACCACGAGCGGTTATAAACTCAGGTCCTTAGGTACATCTTTCACTAGATGATTTAATTTTATAACAGCGTCATTGGCAAACTTTGCCTACACATAACGGGACTTGACTAAGCCACGGGTTTCCTAACGATGTTTTCCCTTAACCGTTATTTATAATTATCATCGATACCTACTTTTGGACCGATCGATGTCAACATCGATGTCGACATTGTGGTGTGTACCTATTTTGTAATATTGAGCGGCTGCGGCTGCTCGATAGGAAAAGTGAAGATTAAGAGCTGCCCACAGTGCGTAGGTACAGAAAAGCAGGGCATTTTGTTGATGAACAACGCATAGTTCTGTTTGTAGCTTAATGAAGATCAGAAGAAAATTATTCCAGCAACCTGGATATCTACCCTAGCAAAGAGCATGTAGGTACCCTAGGACCAAAGGTGACCACTTCATTTTTTGCTTGTGACACGTCAAAAATAATAGAAACAAACAGCCATTTTTTATTTAACTCACACCTTAGGACATGCTAACTGACCTAAATGAGTAAACTATCTATTATATGACTCGGTTTTTATTTTGTTTTTTTTTGTCCGGGTTCCTCCATCAATCTTCCTTTAACAAAAGCAGAGACTAAAAAACTAATTTCTGATCAAAATGGATGGCAGTGCTGCCATCTCTGATTACATGACAGAAAACCTTGAAAATAAAATAACAGACAGACAGAACTGTTGGATCTGTCGGTTCACAACAGCTGTGTTTACGTACTATTTTACTCTGCAGTTTTCTCTATCGCAGTTTTTGTGATGAGACCTAACACCGTTCATTGCGTAGAAATAGGTATAATAATAATACACGGGTAATCACTCACCTCTAGTTTGATAGTGAAAGACCATCTAACTTACCACATCACTATTATTTATTAACCTTAAAAACATTGGTCTCAGATGTTGACGCTGACATTTTGTTTATTTGACAATGACATTTTGGTTTTTTGACAATTCAATGTAGTGATAAACACTGCCACAGTCATGGTTTGATTTATATTTTGTTGCACAAAAAAAAAACAGTACGAGAAAAGGATTCGAGGTAGTTGGGTGTGCTGTGCTTGTTGTACGTACATACAACACACATGGAACCTGGCGGATTTCGTTATTTTGAGAAAATAATAAATTAAGATAAAAGACAGTAGCTTCAATATTAATAAGTATCCAGTACAGTAAACGTTTCCATGATATTTCTTTGCGTGACTGTAAAAAAGTTTTGATTATGGTATGCTGCGAGGACGAAATAGTGTTTCAGAGACTGAATAGTAAATAAATAAATGTAAAGATGACGGTAACTTACACAGGAGAAGTAGCAACATGTCGGGGATTCGGAACCTTTCTGAAAGTCTTGTACCGGTGAGTTTTTGACTTCTGTTTACTCTAGCAAAAAGAAGTTATTTTCAAACTAGTAAGTTCGTGAAACGTAAGTTCATATTTCTTTATCTATGTTGGGATGCTTTACTAAATAAAAAGGTACTTGTCAGCGTTTTCAAGAACTCGTCGTTGAGTTCCAGTAACATAATATTCAGCAGCAAAGTTTTGTTCTTTTGTGTTGTTTAGTTGTGTTTTAAATCATGACTGCTGGGCAAAGTCTTCCTCAAATTGTTATCATCCTTCTCAGTCTTTTGCCAAGATTTAGAGAACTTAATCTATTTGTAAGTGTTACAAATCATAAACTATGATAATTTGATTAAATTATCTAAACACTTTATGGCCCCCGTAAGATCTCTCCTGAGAAATCCTGGTATGGTAATGGCACAAGTTGATGGTTACATAATTTAGGAACATATGAATGTGTAACATCTTAAAAAAAATATACTGTGACATCATTAAAAAAATAATGAAATGTATACATTACATTATTGTTTCTGACTATACATCAATACAATACATAAATAATAGTCAGATTAAATTTAGTCAAAGGAAATTATTTCATGTTATCACCATTATTCATTTTTTCTGTTTGGGTGCACCGGCACCCAAACAGAAAAAAAAAATAACTGACTGTGTGGTATAACAGGATTGATTAGGAATTCTGTATCCTTGAAGCAAATAACAATTACAAACAAAACCCCCATGAAGTATATCACTTTATCAACAAAAGCATCAGAAAAGAGCTGAAAGCTTTCCAACAGCTGAGCAGATTTTCCTTATAAATAGTTAAAAAAGCTGTTGATGAAAGTTGGTTGGTTTAACTAACACAATATACCTAACCTACTCTCTGTATTCTGGGCTTATACTATAATTAAATGTCAAATGCACACTACCTAAATACCTATGTACCTAAACTTTTACTAAACAAAGGCATAATTTATGAATGCTCAAATGGTGCCTGATTTGACTGTCGGTCTGACAAGGCCTCTGAACTCTAATGGATTACCTACTGCCATGAAAGGTAATAAAGAATTATTTTGCTTTGCTTATTCTGGAATGACAACTAGTAGTACTCGCTGCTCTCGCTATATTTCGACGACCTCTGTGGCGCAGTGGGCGAAAGCCCGCCTGAGACGCAGAGGTTGCGGGTTCGATCCCCGCTGCGGGACCAATGTTTGCATAATCTGCAAATATTTGTTTCGTGTCTGGGTGTTTTCTATGTATAATATGTATGTATTTACAAAAAAAAATGTATCTATGTAGTTTATCAGTCATCTGGTTACCATAACACAAGCATTAAATTGCTTAGCTTGGGACTAGATGACGCCGTGTGGAATGTCCAAGGATATTTATTTATTTATTTATTTCGCGATATTCTCATTCCAGAATAAGCAAATTAAATAATAAGGATAGAACTTCACTTTAGTTCGTTTAATCCTATTATTATCATCTCTGCTTTCGCATAGCCAGGAGAGGTGTATTGACCCCAACCACGTGTCACATCTTAAATGGAAACTACCAGTCCAACATGTTTGCACATTATAGCTAACTCACGAAATGTTTACATGCCTATAAACTTACGTACCTACTTACTATGAACTGTTTCTCGCGCGACCTTGCTGCCATGGTGGTGATAAATTTATGAGTAAAACCTCTCGGCAGTAATTTAAATTATAGTACTGTCGGTTTTCCTTATCTGAAAGATAGTAGTAAGACTTATTTATCACAGCCAGTCATCATTAGGTATTTACCTAGACCGTTCAGTCAGCACCTATGTCAAATGTAGGCAGGCCTATAATCTATGTCTATTGATGATTATTTATTATAACCTACCTGCCATGATGATTATTTGGGTTTCAAGAGTAGCCTGGGCGCTGGGCGCGCTCTAAACCGAAATCCGGTTTCTTGCACAAATGCGTCAATCGTGCAAATAAATGATTGTTTAGGTAATTTTGAATGATCGGTCATGGTAGAGATTCTTCAGAGACTTGTATTAAGAACAGTACTATATTTTTTAAATTTATATTATGATTACGAAGTTCGATGAGGTTTCAAAGTGTGGTAACTCCTAGCTCTTGGCAGCTTTTTCCATACTCTCAGTTCTTTAGTACTTAAAGGTGAATTGGATTGTGTATGTTATTTGTTCATTTCGAAAATAAAAAAGCCGAGCCTAAATAAAGTTCCGAAATTGCATTCCGGACGTAAACTTTAATCTTGATCCTGTTAACGAAACACTTCCAAGAAATCACAATGCGTAGGCAAACTGTTTTGGTCTGCATATAAAAAGTCGTTGAGTTCATAGCTCTGCTGCTGAAAATCGATATTATGTCGCATCGTAGTCTAGCTGGATTTTTCTTTATAAATGTGTATAGTGAGAAAATTAGATCTAGACATCTAGGTTACCGATCGATCAGTTAATGTTCAGTCATTCAGTCATACTTGAGATCTAAAGCTTTCCATACATCACCTTTAGAGTCAATCAGTTTAGAATAAGACAAATAAGATCAGTAGTTACTTGATAATGTTGTTTTGTAACACAGTTGTCATCTCGTAAAGTAGAGTACACAGAGAGTACCTATTTGTCACAAAAGTGAAGGTTAATATCTCGCTCCATTTATCTAATTTTTCAAGTGTGTCTATTGTCATCAAATTCTTTCTGCGAAAACACCTAAGTACTTAATTAGTGCGTTAGTATGACTAATATTTATCTTCATGTCATCCAATTTATCTTGTGTCACAAGCAAAAGCAACACATTTTCGACTGGGAAAACGAAGGCGATAGTAGAGTTAAGGTTAACAGGTTTGTGAATTTTGTTATGATGCTAGCCGGCCTTCCTATTCCTTTCTCCATTTTACCTAGTAATAGGCCGTGGAAAAGCTATTGAAAAGATTAACATTTTATTTTCTTTGTAGCTGTACACTTTTGGAGACTTTTCAGTCTATTCTATTATTCTATCTATCATTTCAGCTCGTCTTTCCCCTGTGCAAGTTTGGCTATGCAAAGCAATTTTGAGACGTCATCGTCGTCCTGTATACTCACTCACAGTTTAGTTATTCCTTTCGTATGTCGATCTCTACTGGACTTTATTACCTACTGCGGCCATCGATTCCATGGAGAAATATGACATGAAGTTCTAAAAATTGTTTTACACATTGCCTGCCTCGACATGGAAACAAAATGCTAAATGTTTCAATTTTGTGATGTAGGTATAAATGTCCTTTATTTATTTGTATGGTTGACACATTTTTTAATAATTGCTAAACATCCAAAGTCATCACGATAACACAAGTTGACGGCAAAATATAGGTAAACCTGTCTAATCATAATAGCCTTGTAGGCCTTCCTTTGTTTATTGTAAGTTGTATTTTTAGCCTTCGAGGCAAGTGCTCTGTGTAAACTTTTTTAAACTTTCAGCTAGCGATGATTTTCAAAACAGCTGCTCGAGTTGGCACTGCTTAGGTAGGTACTCTACTTCATTTCCTGATTCATATTCTGATCATTAGCTGTTCTATCCAGATGTTATCTATCGTGAAAATAACTTTTATTTATTGTCACTTTGGCTTTGCTATCTTATAAAATATGACTAGCTGAAGACAATGTTTTGCTCGTCTCGAACATCCAATCTTACAATAAATTTGATCTCAACCGATATCAACAAACATGTTCACGAACTAAATAAGTCTCTTTCTCAAAAGAAACTATGTGATTACTTTATGCGGTTAGTTGGTATCGTGGTGCCTTCAGCTATCGACGTGCCCCATGTCTTACCTCGTGGTGACCAGGCAAGAGACATTTATTATTCAGTAGACTAGCCTGCACCTCCCGGCCCCTTTGTTCCGGTCATTGCACTATTGTTTTGAATCGATTTTATTCATTGCTCTGTTTTTTGTGACATCCGATGTATGAGAACTGAGAATTCAACATTCAAATCAGGTAGAGGCCAGCACCCGAACTATGACAACATTTTTATATTAAAAAAAATCTTCAATGTAAATTTAAATATTTTTTACGATCTATTTTATATATTGATAACATGATGTAAAATAGCAGGTTCCAAATTTCCTTCGATTTAAAATTTGCATCAACCTTGCCACATTTTCTGTCCATCCTGAAACTTATTTATTTTCGCCACCACTATAATGCTCACACAATTTTGTAATATTATACAATTATAATAGTAAAAATGCTGTTGTCTTATTAGAATAGTTTTAAAAATATCAACCATTATGTAATTATAATACGCTAAAAATGTCTGTAATAAAGAGCTTAGTCCTTTATCCCTTTCATAAGCTTGTGAGCTTGAGATATCTCATAGAGATCCTTTAATTCTGTCAAGCTATGTCTTAAAACAGCAGTGTAGTAAACACATTACCAAATCATTCATTAATCATAATCACGCATCATAACTCAAGTCATTGATAGAAAAATATTGCAAACCACAAACTATTGGTAAAGCAACAGTCAGCAACATCATTTACTTACTAGGTTTTTTCATATGTGAAAATAATAATAATAATATTGTTACCTACAGTACAAACAGTACAAATATGTACCGTATAGTGTAAAATAAAGTTGTGTAGTTCTAAAACACATACGATATTATAAATATATCATTTAAAAATTCATTTTATTAGTTATTTTAATTTTCCACTTCATTCCCGAGTTGGTACGAATGTAAACTTTTTTGGTATTCTATTCTACTATCTAATCAAAGCAATATTAGTCACGCGAGCCGGTTCGTCGATCTAAGCGTAGGCGTGCTGGTGAATTTGTGACTAGATTTTTTAATACAAACAATAGCCAGACATGCTATGATGTAAAGAGGCAACACTTTATTTGTAAGCGCTAAGTTATCTCTGGAACCAAAAATTATCATTCTAGAAAGTATTTATTTTAATGATAGAAAGCTACAAAATGAAAATACAAAATGATCATATTTCTATGAATATTTCATTTTTGCAAGTGTCCAATGCGCTTTAGAAAAGCTAACTAGTTTCCTCATGATGTTTTCCTTCACCGTTTCCGAGCTTGTTAATGCGCTTATATAGGTGCATTTTTTGAAGCGAAAAATCCATTGATGCACGATTGTATTGGAACCGACGACCTTCAGATGGAAAGTCGGCGTGCTAATCCCCTTGGCAAATACGGCTGTAAAAGCTACACTATCCCTAAATTCCTTGGCGACATAAAAACTGAGAGCCAGCCTATAAAAGAACCTACGAACATTGACTTATTATATTTGTTCCTCGTTTCAAAATGTGAAAGTAACATTTACTTACATATTTCTTATTTATAGGTATCATCTAGAAATTGCATTGCAACTTGCAACCCGCGGCTTCCATTTCTTCGTTATTTTTATTACCAGGAAAAACTTATTACTATAATAGCAGTGGGTAGATGGGAGGACTCTTGAGGGTGAGCCAATTGCCCCCACATTGTATAGTGTAAAACTGCCTTCAAATTACCTATGACGTCACCAGGGCGAGAGATGTGGGTGGCGTGATACCAAACTGGTTCCAGTTCAAAACCCCTATTACACCTTCAAACGTGGTTTTGCGTGATTAGCACAATTAGTAGTAATATTTATACTAGGTAAGAAGAATTCCTGTGATTTAAATACATTTCCAAACATGACGTGATTCATTTTGCTCTATGTTCAATATGACTTGTTAATAAATTTGCCATTGAAATAAAATAATATGTAGTTTTTGTGATATTGCATGACGGCATTAGTTTGGATTTTATGATAATACATTCAGAGACATAAAGTTTAATATGCCCATTTCATTAAACAACATTAATAGCCGATATGGAATTCGTTATAGATGTCGTGTTAACTTAGTAACCGACTCAACAACATTAGCGAGGAGATTCAAAGTCTCAAGTCAAGGTCAAAACTGTGATTGTGTAATTAAAATCTACTGCTACTATATTCATTGCCTTCCGATTTTGCGGTACAGACGTTGCTGGTCTAGCGATCCTAAGAATATACTCTACTAGCTGCGCCCCGCAGTGCTACCCGCGGTGAATTGTTCCCGTTCCCGTGGGAATACCAGAATCAAAAGTAGCCTATTTTTAAGCCAGGGTATAAGCAATCCTGGTACCAAATTTCATACAAATCCGTCCAGCTGTTTGAGCATGAAAGAGTAACAAACACACTTACATACTTACACTCACACAAACTTTCACCTTTATAATATTAGTGTGATTGTGATTGCAATGCGAAGTTTAAGTGCTTAACTTAAATCACTGTCAGTCAGGCCATTAACTTCCTTTGTTTTAAGTAAGCAGATGCTCTAGTCAGCAGTAGTTACTTAAGTACTTAAGAAATGCCGGTTGAGTAATCGCTGCGTATACACTAAAATGGGTGGGTTTTATTTCGAACTAATCTCAAAAGCGGTTTATGTCTTCGAAGTAATTAAACGAATGTAAGTCATGAACGATCGTGTCATGAAAAGCTATCTTCCAAGTTTTAATGACGTAATCCGCACTATTGTTACGATGAGCGGCAATTCGCATACTAATTAACATGACATAATGTTAGTTTGTATTCAGTTACTGTATTCAGGGTTTCAATGGCGGCGCAGTAAGACTTGTACCGCATGCCGACTACCGGCGCACATCTGGGTACAGCGGAACTGTGCTCTACAGCACACAATAATTACAATGTTCCGGCTAGAGAGCACCAAATTTAGAGTCTTCTTAACTGTATATAGGCAGGCATTTGGTCTGGATGAAATACAGCGGAGGCATAGCTCTCCCTGGGTCTTCTCTTATGATAATAATAATAATAATAATAATAATAATGTTTATTTCATTATCTTAATCTAAAGATTTACATTTCGTGGGTTTGAGATGCCCTTTTAAGTATAAAAATACCTGTGTTAGGGTATCTCGCTCTTCCGTTATACAGATACATCTAGATTAAGTTCAGAAATTTTAGAAAGTAACAACTCGCTACAAAGCAAAAGCAAAAAACAAATAAACATAAATAAAAACAGGCATGAATAGCAGATATAGATAGAACAGCAGATTGAGTTGTTAACATTTAGTAAATTAATGTATGTGTGCATGCGTGTGTTGAGTGTTCGTGTATGTGGGTGTGTGAGGGTGTGTGTGTGTGTGTGAGGGTGGGTGTGTGTGTTTGTGGGTGTGTGTTAGTGTGTGTGTGTTTCTGTGTATGTGTGTGTACGTGCGTGAATGTGATTTAAGAAACAATCTCAAGAAGTTTCTCAACTTCCTCGTAGCCTAAGGTCAGTAGCCATTTATTTAATATTTTTTTACAAGTATAACTGTTCAAAGGGTAGATATCCAAGGTTTTATTAATACTGTTATAGAGATGGGTTGCTTGTGTGGAGTACTGTCGAGATGCAAATTGAGATCGTGCGGTAGTTTTGGTTGTTACTTTGTATTTTCTTCTACTTTTTTGACTTGCAGGATTGTATGTAAGAGTTTTGTGTAGTTTCAAGACAGTGTTTAAAATGTAAAGTTTTCTAACAGTCAGTATTTCTGAGTCACGGTAGAGATTGTCTGTAGGGTATCGGTAAGGTTTAAAATACATGACTTTTAACAAAGACCTTTGAGCTCGTTCAAGTTCAATAAACTTCGTTTTAGTAGCTCCACCCCAAACTGGAATACAGTAATTTAAAATTGACTGCGCTAAAGATACATATATTTGTTTAATAAGGTCGTTTGATGCAGAGTGACGTAAAATTTTAAAAATCCAAGTTAATTTGCGAATTCTATTCATGACAAGCTCGATATGGGCATACCAGGACAGACGTTGGTCAATCATTACTCCAAGATACTTTGTAGTGGTGACTCTATTTATATTAGGGCAGTCACAGTCACAGGTAGAGTTTGTTCGATTACATTTGTGTATTTTTAGCTGATAATTAGGTTTAGGTTGGCTGTTGTTATATTTAGTAAAGGTCATGAAGTTAGTTTTGGAGGTATTAAGGGTTAATAAATTTAAATTGAGCCATTTCAAAGTCTTAGAAAGTCCTTCTTCTGCTTTAACCTTTACGTCATTCCAAGACGTGCCAGTAAATACAATAGCTGTATCATCGGCATATGAAAAAATAGTCGCGTGATGTACTTCAAGGTTACACAAGTCATTAATGTAGATTAAAAATAGAGTCGGTCCCAGCACGCTCCCCTGTGGTACACCATAGCTTATAGTCTCCTCGTCACTAACAAATTCGCCAATTTTAACGCACTGTTTACGTTCACATAAGTAGTCAGTTAAGAGAGCCAGAGGCAGCCCACGTATACCGACATTTTCGAGCTTCTTTACAAGGATTTTAATAGAGACTGTATCAAAAGCTTTTTTTAGGTCCAGGAACGTCGCAAGGCACTTTTTTCCGCTGTCAACTTGTTGCACAATAAGGTTGCTAATAGCTGAAACGGCATCTTCAGTAGAGAGACCCTGTCTAAAGCCAAATTGTGATTGCGATAAGATGTGAAAATCATTTAAAAATCTTAGAAGCCTATTATTTATTATCTTTTCCATTATTTTAGAAATAGATGGCAATACAGATATTGGACGATAATTATTTATATCATCTCTGCCTCCGCTCTTATGTACTGGTGTAACAATAGACTGTTTCAGGAGGTAAGGAAATATTCCTTTACTAAAGCATAGATTCACTAAATGGCATAAAATGGGAATCAAAATTGACCTAGATAATTTTAGAAAAATTGAGGGTATGTTATCCCAACCAGGTGCACTATCTGATTTCAGATTCATTATTATATTGTTGAGTTCTTGTGTGTCAGTTTCCATGAGTACAAAAGATGAGACTTGACTAGGGGGTAGAGTAGAGTAGAGTAGACGTATGATGGCACCACACATTGGAGTGTTGGAACGTGTTGGTTCCAACACTCCAATGAAGGGATCGATCTTGGACACAAACGGAGCATTGCCATCATTGGCCATTCTATTCGTAGCCAATGTTGAAACCAAGTTAAAGCCAATGTGTGGTGCCCGTATTAGGCTGTATGTTTTTAAATTATGGATTGATTTAACTTCTTGTCCATGTTGGAGCGTTAAGAGCGTACTGGTTCTCATTTGAGTATAGTTGGGTTCAACAGTACCTACATCAGTTCGTTTTGTCAATACAGCCTTCGCCTGTCAAAGATTGGTACATTTTCATTGAGTTGCAAACTGCATACTTTATGGTACTTATCCATTACTGATTGTGGCTTTGAATGCAAAATCATTTATACTCGGGCCCGATAAGAAGGCAGTACCATCTTATTTTTCTGTAGTGATGATTTGTTCGCACAACCGTAAGTCTCGCGATACTCTCCTTGTTCGACATTATAGGTAAGAATGCAATTTGGACAAGATTAGAATTTTGTATATTATTATGAGTAAAACTAATCTTATTATTTTAACGTCTCACGCTTTGTTTTCTTTCAACGTTTAGGTTAGTGACCCGCTGGTTAATTTAGAAGTGTTATGCATAAAATAAAAACACTGCCACTGCTCTTCACTTGCATGAGGATATTTTTATAGCCATTATTTTCTTTGTTTCAGATGGCGGGGAAGCATTTACAAGTTGGTCTGGTTAGATCTACTTATGTTCCTGCTGTTATATTATTCACTAAACTTAACTTATCGCCTATTGTTAGATGAAGAGAAAAAAAGGTAAGATATCTTTATTATTAATGTTAAGATTAACAAAAATTTATTAAAAAGTTAGGATTTGAAGGACAAATTATTGATGATGTATCGGAACTCAGGTAATTAATATAGTTTAAGGAAAACATTAAATTGCAAAATATAATTCATACTTTAATAGGAAAAATATTAACAGCTGTAACTGTGTCTAATATAATGATGAACCAACGGCCAACTCTTTAATTGTTATGTCTTGCATTCATCACCAATCAGCTAGTCAAAGTGAAGTGCTGGCCATAAACTCATCGCTCCAATTAATTGATCATTCTCATCACATACAGATTTATTACATGACCTCGACATAGTCTACCTTTCTGGCCTTCTGTTAGCTTCTTGGCATTTCCTCTGGCCTACCATCCAGTTGTTCGAACGGCCATGTTTACCTTCTGCAATAACGCTTTGGTTTATATATTTATTTACATTTTCCTGAAATTAACACTAGGAGGATAAACAATGTATGCGTCACGCAGGTCACTACATCTCGTCAGAGTTAAGACATCCAATCCAAATCGATTAGTCTTTAGGTGTGATTAAAACACCAATACAACATCATGTATCCTGAATAGGGCTTGCAATATCCGCCACATTTTGGTATTCGGATAATACGGATAATAGTGAAGTCTACTATCCGGATATCCGGATAATTCGGATAGTTATTGAAATAAACTAAAAAAAAGGAAAAAATGATATAAAAGTACTTTTTATTGAAGTTTACGTTTATAAAATCACAAATAACTGTCTCAAAATTATCTATTAAGTCTTAAACATTCGTATTTAACAAAAAAACACACTTACACACTGCGTTACGGTACGTACGGCTCAGTGTGTTCACCTAGGCTGACTGATTTTAATGTTAATGATGCGCTTTCTGCACTACCTACTCATTTATCGATCGAGTGAGCGAAGCGAACTAAGATCTTAGTAGCAACTTGGGAGATTTTTCGTTGTATGTTTGTAAGTTTGTATGTCCCGACACAACTGTCAAACCTTTAATCCAATCTACATGAAACTTAGTAGGTATTATTATAGGTTGTATTTCCGGCTAACTAAAAAATGAGCTTGATCGGTCAAGGGCTTGTAATGATAATTATAGGGTTCACTCACATTCCCAAGATGAAAAAAAAAGTTATGCAAATACTTTGTGTCGGGTGTCCTGTCGAGTCATTTTCACCCTAGTGCCGGTGTAAGGCAGGGGTGTATCATATCTCCACTCCTGTTTAATATCTACACTGAGCTCATCATGAAAATTGCCCTAGAAGATTGGACAGACGGAGTTGCAATCGGTGGCCCAAAGATATCAAACCTTCGTTACGCGGATGATACTACCTTATTTGCGACTAGTGTTTGTCATATGGAGGATCTACTGCGCAGGATGGAGAGTGTAAGCCTCAACTTTGGTCTAAAGATTAATCACAGTAAGACCAAGATGATGATTGTCGACCGTGCTAACAACAATTCTATTGAAGTCACACATATAGCGAATTTTGATACAACATCAATTATGTTTACCTAGGAGCCCTAATCTCTAACAACGGAGGATGCGTAGACGAGATTAAACGACGTATGGCGATCACTAGAAGCGCTATGGATGGGCTGCGAAAATGGATGGGCTGCGATACGGCGGAACCGTAACATCACAAAAGCGACGAAAATCCGACTCGTTAGAGCGAAATGCTCGGGATATCGTGGACCGAACACCGCACAAATGTTTCCGTACTCCGAGAACTCGGCATCAAGCAGCGTTTATCCTCCATCGTCCAAGCTCGCATTCTCACCTTCTTCGGGCATGTTTCTCGGCGTGGAGGTGTATCCATGGAGCGTCTGGTGGTGCAGGGAAGAGTTGAAGGTACCCGAGCGCGAGGCAGATCGCCCATGAGGTGGATAGATCAGATAAAGGCAGCTATGGACGGTCCCTTACATTAGTGTGCAAGAAGAGCAGCTGTCAGGAAGGAGTGGAAGCGCGCTGTCAAAGGGAGAACTACACTGATGACCACGACCACTCTGCCAAGAGAGTACCGAGCCAGAAGAAGTCATAAGAAAAGGTTCTGTTTGTACATTCCAAAATGATATTACTTTTTATTCTAAGATGGAAAGTTTTAAAAATACATCGATAAATGTAAAATCTATTATTTTGTCAGTATTTCCAACCAACTCTCGACTCTTCTCGACGAATTTAACGAATCCTTGATGGAAAAGAGATTTTACTCTACTTGTGTCAACAAACATCAGTAATATACCATAAAAATAGGTTTATAGCCTCAGCTCCGACTCTAAATTTATAGAGTTTGTAATCAGAATCTATGTTTTATGAAATAATTATAATTATTTTTTCATAATTGCTTATCAATATAAGACCACTGGTATTTTTAATTTGACCAATGAGATTAGAAAATTGGACTCTGAATAAAGACTCGATGATCGTAGAGATCTAGCAGCCAGATTTTGTAAACAATCAATTAGTCAACTCAACAGTGACGTAAATGGTAAGAAGTCGAAGCAAGTAGGTACAAAATAAACCTAATTTTATGTATTTATGGTAATTTTTGACTAATTTACCTACTATCCGAATTATCCGGATAATGTATTAGTCAATATCCGGATTTAAAAAATCGGCGGATATCCGGATAATTCGGATATCCGGATATCCGGATAGCAAGCCCTAATCCTGAACGTTAGACTTTCTTTATGATCTTCAGGCATCCAAATGTTTAGAGGCATAGTCATAGAAAAATACAAAATGATTGGCTCATGCTCAGTTTTTGCGAATTTTGCATTTTACATTACGATTTTCCTACAAAAATTTTCTTCATCGAGATCCAGGCATCGTATAATGTTTAAGTTTCCGACGCGGCGCGACGTGAGAATTCATTAACTAATATATTTATTTTATGGTCTGATGAATGCATGCATTTATATAAGAACTGCTATGAACACGTCAAGTAATTGCTGCCATTGTTATACAATAACCATTTAAAAGGAAATAAGATAATTTCAGGAAAGATTAAGCTAGGAAAGGGGATGGCTAACCTAACCTATCCCTATGTCTACTCCTTAAGTTTCTCGATCTTGTAGTACAAAGTCACGTTAATGTATAAAATGTAGAGACAGTTTGCATCTTGATGATGTATAAATCATCTTTTTAAGTAGGTAGGTAACAAACATTGCTCTCCTTTTAATTACAGAATGTTCGAAGGTGTAGTAAATTACTGCAGTTTTCACGGGAACGTTATACCCTTGTCTTTCGTGTTGGGTTTCTACGTGACTGTGGTAATGAATAGGTGGTGGAGTCAGTACACAACTATACCATGGCCTGATTCCATCGCGGTGTTCGTCTCGGCCACTATACATGGACAGGTAAATCTATTCTTCTAATTCTAGAGCTATTAAACAAGTAATGTTGTCTTTTGTCTGTAAGCGGTTCGGTTAGGTATATCTGACACCAAACCACTGATCTGTCTGAATCAGACTTCTCGAAATGCCTTCGATTCGGAATTATGAATCGTCCGGTCAATAGTGTAAACAAGGGCTAATTCCCCTAATTTCAATTCCTTACCTGTTTTCTACAACCAATTTTCACGATAAAGCATAGCATGTTGGTACATTCAGGAATAATGTAGGTATACCACTTTCTAAATTTCCGTGAATTAATACGGCGAAGGTGAAATAAATTTCAGGATCTGTTTACACTATTGACCGGGCGAATTACACTTTTTGAGATGCATTCAATTCGAAGTTTTTCATCGGAAAGTTGACGTTAGTTAGAGTGAGCTAGTTGTCTTAGAATGTAAACTAGTATAATTCCGCCTACGGACACATTATGCTACGGGCTAACTGATTAAGAGGTTATCATCATGCTTATTTCTACACCTTCAACAGACATTATGGTCTTACTGCTGATTCATATGCATTTAAAATTTTTACTGTATTTAATTTGTTAAGTGTTGCGTTCCGGTTTGATGCGTTAAACACTGTGAATGAGCTAATTAACATTCTTGATCATGTGATCAGCTAAAGAAATCTAATGCTGCGTTTACACGCTTGCGAAGGATTGGAAAACCTTCACAAACCACAAGCGTCCACAATTCTCGCTTGGAATTTGGAAGGCGTTTACACGCTTGTGACTGCGTCAGTGTTCTACGTACATCCAAGCATGGCGGACGTCGATCTTGTATCGGCTGTTACCTTTGGTTTAACCTACTTTTAATTTTTTTTCCAGGTTTTTTTAAAATAAATAAATAAATATCCCTGGACATTCCACACAGCGTCATCTAGTCCCAAGCTAAGCATTTTAATGCTTGTGTATGGTAACCAGATGACTGATATAAGTAGGTACTACATAGATATTTTATTTTTTGTAAATAGGTACATAAGTAGGTAGGTAGGTACATATTATACGTAGAAAACAACCAGACACGAAACAAATATTTGCAGATCATACAAACATTTGTCCCGTAGCGGGGATCGAACCCGCAATCTCTGCACCTCAGGCGGGCTTTCGCCCACTGTGCCACAGAGGTCCTCAGAAAAATGTTTTCGAAAAGTTGTCATCAATATTTATTTTTTGGATTTTAATTCCTTTACTGGCTTTCCCATTAACTGGGCAAGACGACTTCAAGCATCTGCAACTTTTTTGATATTTTTGGTAATTTTTCAAAAACGATAAACTCTCTTCGTTCGACCAGCCACTCATTTTGAAGTCAGAACTAGACGTGCGTTCGCCACGAGATCACAGCGGCTACTAAGCGCGCGCCAGCGTGTAAACGCGACGCAATCGATTGCCGCAATCGCCCTTTGATTTGTGTTCAAAAACCGACACTAGACCCGATCGGATACAAGCGTCTACAAGCTCACGCAAACCAACACAAACACCCTCTTTACACGCTTGCGATTGCGGAGGCTTGCCAAGGCTCGGCAAGCGTGTAAACGCAGCATTAGATGTATTATCTAAACAAATGACAAACGAAGGCAGATGTAGTCTAGCTTGCTTAATCATTCTTAGATTGATAAACTAAAGTGATATTCAACTGAAACAAAATAGATTGGTGACCGCAAAGGGTATTTAAAACTGAGCACTTTTGTGCTTCGTAGGGCAATCGATCCTAACTGTAAAGTGGATAAGCCTGATAAAGATTTTTTTTATAATGACCTAGTTAATTATCATTTAATAATATACTGTTTAAAAAGAAAACCAAGACTTAATGTCCTACTTATAGTAAAGTGACATGTGATAAAATGTGGATAGCATGTGTCAATAATGTCGTGACTAGCCTCCGACATGAAACACATTAAATGGCTGAAAACATTGTGATTGACATTCACTAATGAAGGTCCCTCTCACAATATCAGCAATAATATGCAATAGAGGCTTTTTAATGTCTATGTAATATTGTTACAAGTTTAAATTTTTAGAATTTCTGTGTTATTTATGCGATTACGTGGAATTCACGATACTTACCACAAGTTTTTCATGTTAATTAGTTAATAATGCAAAGAGGAAAACTGTATGGTACTGGTACTTAGTTTTACTAGAAAAGGATGCACATAACGGCTTACTTACCTTAAAATCATTCTTCAACATAAACAACTTAATTTTACCATTCATCAACAATCAAAATGTAGGCATGTACCGAATATGTGTTTGAAGACATGCTTTTGACTACCCTCTTAACATCTTCAATGGAAACTTCTAAAAGATTTTAAAAGAATGTATAGGTACTGTATCCTGGGAATACAGTCGTGATCCGATTTAATTTAATTTAAAACACAGGCATAGTTTCTTTATAGTGAGGAAAATCCTCACTATAAAGAAACCTCACGATGTTTTCTGTCACCGTTTTCGCTGAAAAAATTATTCATGCCCGCCCAAAATTCGCATCAGTTTCAAGTTGAATGCCAAAGTACATACATCACAATATGCGTACATCCCACAAGACTAAACGGATGTAGTTAGTGAAATTATTCGTCCTTAACTGTGCCCTAGTGTTAATGATTTCAGTGGTCTGATGGCCCTATCCCTTCAAACTGGGATACCTATATCATTCGTTGACAGGTAGAAATAACTATGACATAATCCTGGAACTCGTATCAATTTCCAGTGGTAAAGTATTATATCTTCGATACTCAGACAAGTATTTCAAATGTATGTAATCCAATGCACTGCCACTCCCGGTAACAAACAATACTGGAATAGGATAGTTCACCACTTATAAAGCCCTTGAACGAATCAGAGGAACTTCATATCAACCGACAAAGGTCGGCCTTAGTTATCTAATTAGAAAACATACCATTTCCAACAATTATGTGCTATAAAGTCTACTCGTCACCTCTCCGTGAAGAATGTGCATAAGATAAGACTTCTATTTATTCGAAACTTATAATGTTTAATCAGTTCGCAGATATTGATGAAATTCATAAACAAGCAAGGACTACTGTAGGTAAAGTGTTACAAATGTGAATGAGTATTTAGTTTTGTTTTATCCTTGTTTAACGAAATTGTTTGTTAGTGGTAGTTTCTCTAAATAATTATTTATTTTAGTGTAGCTGATTTGTCGCATAATGTTGCAAGATGTGAATTTTAGAATGACTCAGTGTCGCATGATACTAGTAATAATTACTGTAAGTACCTACTTAGAGTTTCCATGTTCCTTAACTGATGATGTAAATGTAGAGTTATTTAAATATTGTCATGTGACTATTTTTGTTTGTCTCGTGATTGACTTCACAATGTTGCCATCTTTAAATAACACGAGAATAACAATTAAATCCTCGCTTTGTGGAATATTTTTATGATACAAATAGTTTGTTTTATCTTTGATTCATTTACTCACTTTGATCCTTAGCTTTTATTTATGTAAGAATCACCAGATTTATTATTAAAAACAATAGTTTTCATCGATAAATTAGGCAATGTTTTTAGTACGTAGCGACGATAGCCTTTTGACTTATAATGTGGAATTACAACTCCTCTAAAATGCGAGCATGTGTCTGGATTAAATAAATATATAATCTATACAGCGTATCGTATAAATACAATTATCCCCTTACGACACCTACAATACAACTAGAATCTCTCTCCTAAGATAATTTATAAAGAGCCCACCCTGGGGATAATATCACTAGTCTAGTCTGTTAACATTTTTTATCCTTGAAGTTGATGCAAACGGCTAGCCGAAATTCATTTTATGTTGATAATATTTTATTATATTGTAAAAAAGAACATAAAAAATTAAATTCTGCAGGCTACGCATTCAACCTTAAGCTGAATCACATGATGCATTGTGCTGGCTGTTGTACTAAGTAGATACTCTAATCAGACCGTGGCCTACAAATAGTTCCGGTGCAGACTAATACTTGAGTGCTAATCTTGCAGGACGAGCGTGGGCGACTGATGCGCCGAACAATCGTCCGCTACGTTTGCCTCTGCCTCACGATGGTGCTAACTATGATCTCCCCGCGAGTGAAGAAACGATTCCCTACGTTAGACAACTTGGTAGAGGCTGGTTTACTTCTAGACAACGAGAAATCAATCCTCAACCACTTGAATGAGAAGTTTCCTAAACCGTCCAAACATTGGTAAGATGATTCATTATGTGCTGATAAGTTCGAGGAAATCCTTTATAGATGATGACACAGCATTACGTATTGTGTATGTATTTCTGTAGATGCTATAATACCGTAACTCCTTTAAATTTTGTAATTTGATTCTTCCAATAATCCTAGTTCTAGGAATTCCAAAATCGTGTTTCCTACGCTACGTAGCCAATCACTTTACTAGTTTTAGTTATAAAATAGGGTAAAACTATAAATTCTCCTTGACAGTTTATATGCAATACTGAAACTGCCTCTTTGTCGGTCTAGGTTAGATTAGACCAATTATCCCATATTAGTTCGTGACCATTTCCATTATATCTGTCACAAAGTTTGATAGTGTTGGTATTTTTATAGGCATATTTATACGAGTCATAGAGTGCACATCATTGAATTACTGAGAAAATGTCTCAGTAATTCGGTGACTTTGATAATTGTCTTAAACTTTGCAATGCTAAAAATTATTGCCTAGAACAATTAATAAATTGTTTCAAACTACCTAACTATTTCTTGAATGTGTGTTTGTAGCAGATTAATCGTAGAAGGAAGTTTTCAGTAAAATAATATAAAAAGCATGAGTGATTTTTACGGAAAACGTGAAATAATACGAGTAATAGGCAGCTAATTGTGTGTTGGCACGTAACGGCTGAAAGAAAACGAATGTACCTACTCGTACAAGTACCATATAAATATGTACGAACTACTATGGGATAATTTGTCTAAGCTAGTCCGACAAAGTAGTTAAACAGAACAATATTTGGTAATTTTAGGACAATTTAGCAATCGTGAGCAGTTTATAAAACTATAATTATGTCGTAGGTTGCCAATCGTATGGGCCACAAGCATAGTAACCAGAGCCCGTAAAGAAGGTCGGATACGAGATGACTTCGCTGTGAAAACTATTATAGATGAATTGAACAAATTTAGAGGACAAGCTGGATTATTGCTCAGCTACGATACCATAAGTGTGCCATTGGTTTATACTCAGGTAAGTTTAGTGGTAGTTGGCCTCTAAAACCCATATTAACCTATAACTGGACATAATGGTGCCCTGATAAATATGACTAAGCAGGGGGGGGGGGGGGCTATCATCAGTTTTCGACTGGTATAGTTAACTATTCTCGCTCACGTGTCAAGTATTCTAAATGTATGGAATTTTTAGTTCATGCAAGTTACCGGGGGCGGCGCTGCACTGGATTTTCATACATTTGTGATACTTGACTCGCTAACGAGGACAGTATCCAATACTATGGTTAACTCGTGATAGGCCCCCTGAGCTCAAATTAAAGTGAGTTAAAAGTTTTTATGAATAATGCACTCATCATCCACGACTTCACCCACTGCTGGGTTATAGGGCACCTTTAGTTCATGCCATCCACCACGATTCTGGGCTGTGGTGCCGTTGCCAATAATCGCAATTCAGCTTATGTTGGTGGACACTGAATTCGGAAGATTAACCAACGTAAGCTAAACTGCGATTATTGGGTTGGGGCAAACATGCGCGTACCACTTAGGTACGGAACTCGCCTTGGGCTGTTAAATCCAAGGCCGGGATTCAAACCCACGACCGTCATACTCATCATCATTCTCGGCAAACACGACCTTCATTTCGATTAGACTAGAACTCTAGAACTAGACGTTTGTCAATTATTGTACTAAGTAAGTAAGTTCGTATCGTATGAGCAAGTGGTCAACTCTGGTGACGGAGTTTTTAGGCCGCCTTAAGGCCTCCGTCATGGCTTAACGACTTTAAAAGCCGGGACCGACAACTTAACGTGCCCTCCGAAGCACGGAAGCGCTCAGATATAAATGCCACTTGCGGTCACCCATCCAAGTAGTGACCGCTCAGAACGTTGCTTAACTTCGACGATCTATCAAGAACGTCTTAGCAAGCTTCGCCACGAGCGCTTCGTATTATTGTATTATTGTACTGTTTCAGGTAGTAACAATAGCTGTATACTCATATTTTATAACAACAGCGCTGGGAAGCCAATGGGTTGAAAACAAGCTTCAAGCTTCGTCAAGCAGTGTTTACATCAGTAATATAGACCTATACTTCCCTATATTCGCCACATTAGAGTTCTTCTTTTATATGGGTTGGTTGAAAGTGGCGGAGTCGCTTATTAACCCCTTTGGAGAAGATGACGACGACTTCGAAGTCAATTGGTTGATCGATAGAGATTTGCAGGTAAGTTGGATAACTGCTGGATACTACAAGAGCCGGGGCAAAACGCGTGTGGCTAACAAAATATAACCTGCAAGCTGTGTGCACTATCCTTGCGTTTGTGAAACGCGCTGTGATTTAGCAGGTGACGCGCTACACAAAAACTGGTTCGAGAAACGTAGTGTGCCCAGGCTCTGAAGTTTTATAGTTGCAGTGACAAGTGTCATTCTCAGTTTTATGACTCATTATCATCAAATATTTATTCTAGCCTTGGTAAATCTTGACATTGCTCTGCAATTTCCCATTACTAAATGATGATTACATGTTGTTTCATCGTATTTTTAAATAACAGTCACAAGACGTTTCATTTTTAGCTTTACGTCACATCACACTACAACAAAAAAATTGTAGTAATATTTACCAAGAAATTGTAACCTGCTATGTTTTTTCGTCTCGCATTTCAACATACATTTGAAAAATGTGTTTTTAAGTTTTGACACACTTTTTCCAATAAAACAGCTTACCAAATCTTAACTAACCTTCTTTCTTCATATAATTTACGGTATACTTTCCAAACAGGTATCCTACATGATAGTAGACGAAATGCACCACGAGCATCCAGAACTGATCAGGGACCAATACTGGGATGAAGTGTTCCCCTCAGAGCTTCCTTACACAATCGCCACAGAGAACCAACGTGAGGAGCATCCAGAACATTCCACGGCGAGGATAGCAGTACCAGTGAGGCAAAGGAGCATGGTCCTCACAACTCCCTCGCAGATCCAGATCGACAAGATGGTACCTTCGAACACCGTGAGTTACAAGTTCGACCCGCCAGAGGTTAGACCCGTCCGTTTATTCAGCATGCTGCACGCTTTGCAGTGTGACGGTTACGTAACTAACGTAGACTCTTTGCTCTCTAGTTTATGTTTCTGGTTTCTTATCTGTTTCTGGTTGTCATTTTTCGCCATCGAGGTCTGCGTCATTACCGTGACTTGCCAAACGCGCTTGCGTGTTAGTAGTTGGATTAGGAAGGTTCATATCTGACGTAAAATACGCCGAGCGTATCATCATAACTATATCATCGCACTAACGTATCATCGGTTGAGTGTGGACGGTCAAGTGTTTTTCGACGAACATGCGTCGTGTATTATCGGTCGCGTAACGCCAGAACAAACAAATGTATAGAAAAACACTTGACCGTTCACACTCAACCGATGATACGTTAGTGCGATGATATAGTTATGATGATACGCTCGGCGTATTTTACGTCAGATATACCTTCCCCAATGCATGCTAAAGGCACTTTGACAAGTTTTCATATAATTATCTGTCAAATAACTACTAGCGCGTAAAGTTTGATAGGGGCATGTCATGGTAGATTCACTGGTAGAATCTACGAATCTGTGTTACGAGCTTGGTGTTTCGGATGACAGTAATGTTTATCGGCTTTTTTATTTGTTCGATGTTTCTCGGATGACGGTTTGTGTTAAATCGATATTACATCGGCTTTATTTTATTTAAGTATTCGATGTTTCTCGGATGACGGTTTGTGTTAAATCGATATAACATCGGCTTTATTTTATTTATTCGATGTTTCCCGCTTATTTTGGATGACGGTTTATATTATACGGCCAGTTTTGTCCTTCGCGATTATTCTTCGATGTTTAAGATTTCGGCCTTGTCATTTAGGATGGCGGTTTCTAATACAGAGCGAATAAACGTCTTTCCTGCTCTTTTATTCCTTAGTTTCTGTATTTCTATTTTGGTCGACGGTTTCTATACTTACCTAACCTACCCCAACCTTATTTCCTCACTTCGTTCTATCTTTATGTTAATCTTCAAATTATCAATCTCTTTACTCAGATCTTATCGCCACTACTGCAATGTCCTTCTTGAAGAATCTGCATTTGTAGGGAAGGTCACCTTTTCCGCATCTTTGCCAAGGTACAATAATACCACGCCTTAGAATGACGCTTTGTCCAATTTTGAACAAACGAATTACTCATCTCTCTACACTGTTGTTTCTTCCGGAGATCCAATTTCATTTGGCTTACACCCTTTACCTTGCTTTTGTTTTTTGGATACGTATTTTCTCCTTTTTGGATATACTTAATCAGTTCTTTGGCGGTAGGTTTCTGGACGAAGAAGAAGGTATAGTAGTTGGTCTGGGGCTAAGATCGACAGAAAGTTACTTCTGGACACGAAATTCGTCGCGCCAGAGGTTAGACAAGTCTGTAATAAGCATGCAAGCTTTGTACTAAAATATAGAACAAAGAATTTGATATTATTATATATTTTCTCTTTGTTCGTGAAGTTGCATGAACTAACCATTATTTTGATTCCGTTTTATCTTATTGTTCAATCGAGCTTATTTTGACAAAGTGCATTTTAGGAGATACAATATTCGCCTTTGTCTAGTGCACAGGGGGGTTTCATAATTTATTTTTAATTGTTTCCTTAAATACAAGCTTATGACATAAATAAAATATCCTCTGATTTACTCAATTGTTTGATGAAGTCATTTATTAATGATTCAAAAAGGACGATTTAAAATACTTAAGTAAATAAATTTGCTATTTTCCGGGTATTACAATATCCTATTGGGAACGCAATACTAATTAGTATTGGCATTAAACATAATCGTATTATTATGCAATTCTATAACAGAAACTAAACTTATTTTGAACGCTAGGTGATCACGCCAACTGCTAGCAAGACTGACGACGTAACCCCTTCTTCGTCGACCGCTGTGAATTTCAAATTCGGTCCACCTGAGGTTTGGTCGATTCTGTAAGCATGCTGCATGCAGCATCCTACTAATAGTATGAATAAGAACGTTTTAAACTAACTGGGGGACTAAAAAGGCCGTATCGATGAAATCTACGAAATAAATTGAAAAATGTTCCTCTTTGAGCTACTTCTTGGCCAATGGCAATGCTCCGTTTGTGTCCAATAACCGTCCAAGATCAATGGTGCCAGTTACACAAAAGCAATTTCTCTTTAGTAAGACTTTTAACAATTTCCCATAGAAACAGATGAATTACCGACTTGATGACATGTAGGTAAATTAAGAATTGTCACTAAGTGGCCATTTTACGTGTAGTGGTCAACCCAGCGATGTCAAAAATTTTTCTTAAATGATCTATTATGATTCAGCTAAAACGGCCTTTTTAGCCCTCCTGATTTGTTTTTTTGCGGTACACACGTACATGGGTGTATTTAAATCAAGCTTGGAATAGTGAAAGATGGGACATAACAGGATAATATGGATGAACACACTAAATACGAATTCTGTAGAGCTTCAAGTTCTGAAGCAAAACCGTCATTGAAATAAAGCTCATCATTATTAATAATTAAGATCAGTTCTTTATTTCCTATCTCCTTTTGAATAGAGTAAGTTTAGTTCTCACTGTCTTTTTACATTCTAAATTCATGATACAAGATTTCTTGGTATTGATTTTGTGAATTGGATGACGCGATGGTTACGTCATTCTTTGTCTAAGAAGGGATTCCCTTGTTGGCATTTCCTTTCAACAAACTTTAATGTCGAGTATTTATTTTTGTACCGGACTTATGTTAGGTAAACCCTAAGGCTTTTTGGTCAAATTATTATTAGTTCTATTTATCAAGATATTTGTTAGGTATTTACATTGGTTTGGTAGAGTTTCAAAATCATCGGGAATCGGAGTGTTTATAATATATACCTTAGTACATTATATTATAATATTTATTAATATATTTTTATTTAAAGGAGGAATATGGTAAGACAAATAACAGACTAATATAGATAATTACCCATCATGACAATGGTTTATTTTATGATGGTTACTAAGAATGTGGTTTTTGGTCAACATAACTTTATTTTTATTTGGTTTACGACCACTGACAGCTATTAATCCTAGTCAATAGGAACTACGCAT
Source organism: Xanthorhoe designata (assembly GCA_963582015.1). NCBI lineage: Eukaryota > Metazoa > Arthropoda > Insecta > Lepidoptera > Geometridae > Xanthorhoe > Xanthorhoe designata. Next base: position 11,247,097 of record OY757037.1, read on the forward strand.
TTATATTATTATAATAAATACCCGGTAGGTACTTGCCTTTAATATAACTAATACCTATCTTAATGTTTGGTGTTTTAAGTTTCCTATTTTGTATAACAAATGTATAGGTAACTGTTTTGTAATCTGCGTGTCCAATATACATAGAAAGTGGTATATCAGTGCTTAAGCCAATATACTTTCCGAACTTAGGTATTTAAATAAAATCTGCCCTGCCATAGCGATATTAGGTACTTTTATACAATCGCTTTCTCTGTAGAAACTGAAAAATGCATAGAAATTGGCACGAGAAAGTCACGAGAAATCAAAGGATTAGCGATGATAGAAAGAATCGATACGAAGCGTTTGTAATCCATTCAAATTAATTAGCATAAGGGCTGGTAAATCTGTTGCATTTACTTATTGAAATGAGTGACAAGAGAAAAACATTTTCTAAAACCTTGATAAAAATTGATACTCGTATATCAGTAATGGAGACTGTTAATCTACTTTTGTATCAATAATCGGCAAGCACTGATAACCAGCTTTCCTGCTGTGAATAACCTTGCATTAACAATGTCTTATTCTTGCTTTCGCTGCGTTTGTGTTATCAACTACAATAATCTTATCACAGCTATCAGTCAGTTTTTGACATTAATACCGTGATAACATCTCTTCCTTTATGTAATACTATGATGTAATTTTCTGCGTAATTATTTCCAGTCAGAAAAAACTCAAATTAAAACTACATCCAGAATTCAAATTAACATTTTTAACTCTGTTTTATTATGCCTCGTTTATATTCGAAATGCATTTCCAATTTGCTACGTACATCAGTAGGTTAGGTAAGCAATTTATAAGGCCGTGAGTAAGTGATTTAAAACTTACGTTGAAATTTAAACATTCTTTGAAACGGTCTGTTATTGGTTACACTAGCTAGGCTACTGCAACCGATGGTTAATGAATTTTTACCCGGTTTTTTTTTATTTTGAATTTTAATTAAGACATCACCTGAGACCATTAAAATTAAAACTAATAATTAAGCTTTAAACAGTGAAGGAAAACATGAGGAAACCAGTCAGCTTTCTAATAGCGTCGATGGGCTTGCAACCTGTCACGTATGGAAAGTCAAATGGAAAGCATGTACCAAATATGTATTTGGACATACCTCTGACTACCCCTTAGACATCATCAAAAGGATCTAAAAATTGCCTATAGAAAAAATAATGTCTACCTCTCCCTGGGATACAGTCGTGATCATATTTTTTTCATCCCATGAGACAAAAATATCAAATCATAAACAGAAATCTTTACTATTCAGCAACTCCAAATGAACGATGACGCGGTCTCCGGTATCCATTTCATCGTGTCCCGCGGCAGTAAGCGTGGAAAGAAAGAAGACCGTAACTCTATGGGCTCCACCAACTCTATGGCGTCTTTAGCTCAACAAACGCCGATACAACGCACCAACTCCGTCACTTCTATGCTGAAGAGATTGTTCTCGAAGGAAGAGCAGAGAGGGACCGCGCAGACTGACGGTAGTACGTTTATTTTGAACTACATACATACATACATACATAAAAGCACGCCTCTTTCCCATGGGAGTAGGCCACGGATCTCCACTTGCTACGATCCTGACACACTTCTTTCGCCTCATTCACTCTCATTATATTCTTCATACACGCACTCCGGTTTAGGGTACTTCGGACCTGGCCTTTCTCTAAAATGTCACCAATTTCGTCCAAATATGTTCGCCTAGGTCTTCCCCTTCCAGATGTCCCATTTACACCCGCCTTGTAAACCTGTTTTGTTAAACGACTTTCATTCATCTTCTCTACATGCCCAAACCCTTCTCAATTCTAATCACTACATCTTCGCTCCACACTGTTTATTTTGAACTAACATTCATTATCGCAATAATTTCATAATCAACATCATTTTGATTTCTTAGGGTCAGAACAGTGTATTCATCTCACTCGCACTTTTCTGTTCTTTTACTCTGGAATCTATTACATTAAGTATATCTATTAGATTACAAAAAAAATTTAAAAACCTACTTAAAAAAAGGAGGCGGTTCTCAATTCGTCAGTGTTTGTTTTGTATGTTACCCTTTTACACGGGAAGCAGCAGCTTTAAACATAAATATAATTTTCAAAATCGATTTACCTAGTCGAAAGTTCTGGGATAAAAAAAAAGAAAAAATCATTTATTCTTGTAGGACCTCAAGGATCACTTAAGTTTCGTTTTACATGCTAGGTGATTCTAATGCCTGTTCCAACGCGACTCCCTACACCAGGAAGAAAAGACTTGAGAACCTCCTTATTTTTTAAAAACGGTTAAAGAAGGGGAAACTAATAAAATACGAGTAGTCTATGTCACATCCTTACTGATTTGAGCACTTTAACAATTTACATTACTTTTTGTGTAGACAATGGGGGCAATTCGGAGTGTCGCAAAAGCTAAACTAACCTAACTAAAATTATTGCCATCCTTTTTATTCCCATCGCTATGAAAGGGACGGCAACAATTTTAGTTAGCTTAGTTTAGCTTTTGCGACACTCAGAATTGCCACTAATGATGGACATAAACAATACTTATTTCTATTGTTGGTAGATAGTAACAAACACGGAAGTAGATTTCAACACGCTATTCCTAGCTACGTAGGTATTATAGTTAATTACATGTCCATAATGATATCATTGCGCAGCTGAGCGTACAGATTACTGTAAAGTTAGTACGTCGTTGAATGTTATAACTACTCTGAAATTTCACAGTAGGTATTAGTATTATTGTTACTTACCTATAACTTATAAGTAATAATGATAATCGAGAAGTAAAATTACTAGGAAATTGTTGAGTGATTGTCATTACATTAATGAATTCTTACTACCTACAAGCGTGATACGTAAAATATAGTGCAATTTGTTTTTCTCGTTTTGCTATTCTAAGTATAGCCAAAGACGATTAATATCTAGAAGACAGACAATGGCCATACACAAAATCGTAACCCTATCCCGCAGTACCAGATAGCCTGAAAACTCTAAACTAAAACATCAATTTTATCCAAGAAATTTCAATACTTAGTAGTAGGTAGCAACAATATTCAATAGGTATTTAAACATTTTTAACTAGAAAGTAATTGAAATTTCTTGGATAAAATTGATGTTTTAGAGTTTTCAGGCTATTTTTTAGGGTTACGATTTTGTGTATGGCCTTTGTTTGTCTTCTAGATATTAATCGTCTTTGGTATAGCACACGCTCAACAATAAAAAAAAAATAAGGAAGCACAAATGATAAGATCAATACAACATGTACACCACTAACTTGCTACTGAAATGATGTGACATGATAAACGGATAACGATCGCGATCTTTAGAATATTCGAATACAGGCTCTTTGTAAAGATTAGGATAATATTGTTGATAAAACCACAGATAAAAGAATACTAAATAAAACCCAAGTACCTAGATTATTTATGAGTAGGTACATAGGTACATTTCGAATAGGGTGGTCACATTATTTATCATGGTACCAGCCCTGCTACTCTGCAAAACGAAAAACGAAGTTTCGTGACAATTTTTGGGTTCTAATTATGTTGGTGAACTATTACGAATTCAGTATCCACCAACATAAGCTGACCCCGAAAATTGTCACGAAACTTCGTTTTTCGTTTTGCAGAGTAGCAGGGCAGTAGAGTTACCGGCGGTTTTTGTGTACCTAGTATATAATAGTAATATATCCTCGCTCATGTGTCAAGTAGGTATTCTTAATGTATGGAATTTTTAGTTCATGCAAGTTATCGGGGAAGGCGCTGCACTGGATTTTCATTTTCTATATTTCTATGTTTTAAGAAGTACCTATCATCTCTGACCACAATAAGACTAAGTAGGTCAGTGTTCAAAATGCTGAGAACAGATCTTCAATTCAACCTTTATTTTCTAAGCTGACGTCTGACTGAATCGTAGTCTATTATAGTCACAGATTAGGTAGAGATACTACGTATCCGTGATTATAGTATGACAAGAGTGGCAATTCGTAGTGTCGCAAAAGCTAAACTAAACTAACTAAAATTCATGCCATCCTTTTTATTCCCATCGCTATGAAAGGGACGGGAACATTTTTTAGTTAGTTATGTTTAGCTTTTGCGATACTCCGAATTGCCACTAATGTCACTATACCTTCTGCTTTCAGCTGGTTCTCGCTTCACAATATCAGCGAGCAACCCTCAGTTGAATAAGCCAGCACCGACGGCCGGCAGTATGAAGATAGCCAATGACGTCATCGAGGAGTTGGACGAACAAGCCACCATCACGAGCATGGCTATGAGGCCTGATGTCAGGTAAGCTTTTACTCTCAGTAATTCTAATGTGCAAAGCACTTATGCTCGGCTCCTATAACGAACGTACCTACGGATGTCCGTAGGTCGGTCGTCATAGCAACGTTGTTAACTGTCATACATTTTGTGTTGTATAAACAACGTTGCTATGACTACCGACCTACGGTCATCCGTACGTTGGATAAAGGAACCGGGGGTTAGTGACAAGCGCAGTTATATTCCTTATCATAACTCATAAATAACACATCCATACACAAAGTGACATCGTGGTTTTTAACCAGTTAGAATGCTTTAAAATAGCTTTAAAGAATGCTTTAACTTGTTCTCAGGCCGACTGCTATGAGTCTGTTCACCCAAATGCCTCCGCCGAGCGATCCAGTCGACGTGCCCACCAACAACTTTACGAAGAACAACTCAAGTTAGTTTACATTCTGATCGACTACAAAAAAGGAGGGGGTGCTTATATGTTCTTAACGATTATTCTGTCAATAGTAATTTTTTGTTGAAAGAATATAAGTACCTACCTAACCTACCTACCCCCGAGAGGTGGTCACAATACATTTTTAATGGAGTAAGAGTAAGACGTTTCTTTAAATGTATTTTCACCGATTATTTCGTCAATAGTGGACCGATTTTGGAAAAAAACATTTTTTGATTGAACATAATGTAGGTACAACGGTATAAAAAATTTAGGATCTGATGAGGATCTTCGGAATTACGAATAGAAATACACTTCGCGAGTACAGATTTCCCTCTTACGAAATTAATGTCAGTTTTATAAAAAAAAAACCACTTTTCTTTAAATGTTATCACTTGTTTGCTTATTTGATTATTGAGTGCATTATTTGTATATCCAGAGAGCCGGCTGTCCTCCTCCGCCCCCAACCCGTGGAGTCACGTCCGCTCGGGCGACAAGAGTCCCGCCGCGTCGCTGGAGCCGGGCGGGGGGGCTGGGGGGGTCGGGGGCGGGGGCTCGCTCGCCAGCCTGAAGGACGCGCGGCCCCGCCTCGACAGCGACGTGGGGCCAGACCTCAGCGCCGCCGGCAGCCACACACAACGTCAGTATAACCACAGATAAAATAATACTACATAATACTAGTCTTAATTAAGGTGGGTACTGACCGGTGTTACAGGGCGTAATGTAACGTATTTCACAGCGAGCTTTCATGCAGTCAGTACGGTTACATTACACCTCGTAACGTTGGTCAGTACCCACCTTTAGAGAATAAGAAATAGAGCGCTGTATATATCTTTCTCATTCACAGAAAAACAAAGAAGAATGTATACAACGTTCTTGTGAGTAAAAGAGACAAAGCATTAGATATTTTGTCTCTCATCGCGTGCCGCTTTTTTGTATGGCCGGAAATTTGATGCTGCGAATTTTGTACTACGAGACTGGATTCACTGCATTTTTTGTCCCTTTCGGCGGCATTCTCACTGTTCGTCCAGGTACTATACTAGGTCCTTAATAGAAAAAGATCCAGGACTCCATTATTGAATTTCTATGTACTATAGAAATATTAAAAAATATGATTCTGGCAAAATTTAGGCCGTTTCATAAATTTCCAGAGAATTTTTCCAAATAGCAACACGTAACGCCATCTATTAAATCTGTTTTGGAACTACAATCGTCTTTTATGGGGATGGAATACCATGGTATAACCACATAATAAACACGATAGGTCGCGTCACGTAGCAATAAGGAGTCCGTTATTTTTAACAAGCTAATTCACGTTAACAAAATAATAGTGGCAATTCTGAGTGTCGCAAAAGCTAAACTAAGCTAACTAAAATTGTTGCCGTCCCTTTCATAGCGATGGAAATAAAAAGGATGGCAATAATTTTAGTTAGCTTAGTTTAGCTTTTGCGACACTCAGAATTGCCCCCAATGGTGGCGATTCTGTTGCAACACTGACTAGCTAAATTATGACTAAAACCGAAAGATTTTATTACGTTCATGCTAAAGACCAATCTAGCATAGCACTGGAAATAACATTTGAAGAATAAGGTACTTTTAACCTTGTTTTTCATCTTTGCGGGTAGTTTTAGTCAGAAGTAAAAATGGTCTTGATTAATTCTACCCACAATCACGTTAATTTTACTAAATTATAGTAATTTTAGAGATGTCACTCAGTCTGTTATTTTATTTTGAAGTTTAACGTGAACGAAATAAGAGCTTTCGGATTTAGGAATAATTTAATAGTCAGTGTTGCACAGAATCGCCACCATTATCGCACTAAACTAATTATTTAAAAGTAGCAATAAGTTTCAACGAAGTAAAAAGTTACTGCGTAATGATAATGAGCTTCGTATTCAATCAATTATTTGTTTCAGTTGACGAAATTGACGGTGATGACGAGGAAATGGACGACTTCGAGCGATTAAGAAGTAAACGCGAGCAAGAACGACGGATAAAACTCATGGCGCGATCAGTCAGCGCTCAGCAGGTATCTACCTAATGATGAAGAAATATTATTTATTAGGAAAGCAAGTTCGTATGAGTGAGTGGCCAACTCTGGTGACGGCGTTTTTAGGCCGCCTAAAGCCTCCGTCATGGCTTAACGACTTTAAAATCCGGGCCTTTTAATGCCCTACATGCATTAAAAGGCGTTAATGCCACTTGCGGTCACCTATCCAAGTTGTGAACACAGAATGTTGCTTCACTTTAACAACAGCACTTCTTTTATAGGTACTATAGACATTATCCCCTCTAGGTAGTCGTAGTCAGCATGTTTGGACACAAAAATAAAAAGTCAAGTTTCAGTTGAAACTCACATTACTGAAGCAAGTGTTAACCCCAAGCCATTTATTAGAATACCAGTTAGTTACTTCACTCACGTAGACCATACGCTCGAATTAAAGTGAGTGTGAGTGAGGCATGTTAAGTGAGATACAAAATACATGTTCTGACTTCGCCATTGTTTTTTCAGCGTACGGGTAGCATGGATCTGATCGACAATGACCTACTATTAGAAGATCTCCTGATGCAGTCCGGGGCTTTCAAGAAACTGGAGGAAAATGACACTTGACAGAGTAGCTTCATATTCCCATGGGATTTCTGAATTAAGCTTTTTAACTGTCCTTTGTCAAAATACAAAAAAGTTCTTTTAATATCCCGAGTCGATCTGCGACTATGAAAATCTAATTTAGGTATAGTATTTTTGACTAGGCTGTTTACTTTTTATATGTGTCAAATACAACAGTATGGATTTATCTAACCTTCATATAGGTCCGGTCTCAATACAACATTAATTATTTTGTGGGATAACTCAGAACTTTTATGAATTTTGTCAGAATACTTGTGTAGAAATCCGAATCTTTGGGATTATGACATCGTAATTCACATGAAAGCTCCTGCGAGACGCACTTATATTTCACCTCACTGGAACTTTGCCATTAGATATTTATCAGGGCCACTATACCTCAACTCAACCGCAAAGGTGACCAACTTTGTAATATTATAGCAATTTAATATAATTATGTATTGCATATTTATTGACCAGTAATTTGTCATCATTCCCCTGAGACAAGTTATAGTCTTGCGCCTTCTCAGTATTATAACTGTGACTAGCTGTACCCCGCGGTGTTACCCGCGGTGAATAAGTTAATAGATTTTTTTAACGACTTTTAAAAAGTAGGAGGTTCTAAATACCTACGTCGACTGAGTGAACCGATTTGATGATTATTTTTTTGATCTGATGAGGATCGTCAGAGATATGAATAAAAATGCACCTTGAGAGTGCAAAAAATTACTATTTTCTTACGTAATTGAAAATTCTTTCATAAAATGTTTAATTTTGCTCCTTGGTTAAGACCAATGCGTCATTATGTCACTTAATTTTGGTGCTCATAGAACAGGATGACTGCTGGTCGGTTACTATTCTATGGTCTAACACAGTTTATTTTGCTCGCAAAATATTCAAGAAGCTATATACCATGCGAGCGAAGCGAGCTTCGACCCAAGCGAGCGCAGCGAGCCGAAATTTTTAAGACAAATTCGTTATGTGACACTTGATGTAGCTTAAAGTGCTTACAGAAAAAGCTGACTGTTGGTCGGTCCCTATTCTATTGTCTGACATAGATCAATTTGCCAGCAAATATTCAAGAAGCTACCGTGCGAGCGAAGCGAGCTCAGTGAGCGTCTTAAACTCGCGATGCGAGCCGAAATTTTTAAAAACAAATACTCGTGACGTGACACTTGATTTTGCTTATGGAGCTCATAAAAAAAGCTGACTGTTGGTCGGTTCCTATTCTATGGTCTGACATAGTTTATTTTGCTTGCAAAATATTCAAGAAGCTATCATGCGAGCAAAGCGAGCCAAAATTTTTAAGAAAAATGCGTCATGTGACACTTGGATTTGCTTATAGTGCTCATAGAAAAGGCTGACTGTTGGTCAGTCCCTATTCTATGGTCTGACATTTGATCAATTTGCGAGCAAAATATTCAAGAAACTACCGTGCGAGCGAAGCGAGCTTCAAACTAAGCGAGCGTAGCAAGCTTCAAACTAAGCGAGCGTTGCGATTCTTTTAAACTCGAGCCGAATTTTTTAAGAAAAATGCGTCGTGTGACACTTGATTTTGCTTATAGTGCTCATAGAAAAGGCTGACTCTGCTGGTCTGTTCTTAGTCTATGGACTGACATAGTTCAATTTGCTAGAAAAATATTCAAGAAGCTACCGTGCGAGCGTAGCGAGCTTCGAACTAAGCAAGCGCATCGAGTTTCGTAGACTCGAAATTTTTTAGATAATTTCGTCATGACTGACACTTATGTTTGCTCATGGTGTTCAAAGAAAAGGCGCTGGTCTGTTCCTATTCTAAGGTCTGACAGTTCAATTTGCTTGCAAAAGATTGAAAAAGTTACATGCGAGCAAAGCGAGCGCAGCGAGGCTTTTAGACTCGAAGCGAGCCGAAACTGTGGGAAATGTAATAAAATAGCGATGATGAGGTGCTGTACCGAATTTTAATTGAAGACACAAATATAAACTTTGTCCTAATGGTTTATGTTGAGTTAGAAACATAAGTCCCAATTCCGTGAGATTATCGGGACAAAAAAAACAATATTTGAAATTCGTTAAGCCGTTTGAGTTTGAAGAAGCATAATTTAGGTAGGTATTTTGATAATCTCACGGGCACAATACGCTTTTAAGGGATTTAAAGTAGCTTATGACATGTTGTTATCCAGGATATCAACTGACCTGGTACCAAATTTCATTCAAATCCGTCCAGCCGTTTAAGCGCGAAGGAGTTATAACATTGCCTGTGCTGCCATCTATTAACATTATTTTGGCTAACAGTTACGTTTCACGGCCAAACTATTTTGATGAATAATTTGGTTTATAATCCCACGGAACCATTCCTTTTTTCAGCAATTTAAGGTAGCCTATTTGTTAATCCAGGGTAGGTACTGCTGCCAAATTTAATTCAAATTCATCCAGCCGTTTGAGCGTGAAGGAATAATTACTTTACCTGTGCTGCCATCTATTGAAATTATTTTGTTAGTTTTTCACGGCCAAACTATTTTGTATTTGTTTTGTTTAATAATCCCACGGAATCAATGCACTTTTCAGGAATTTTAAGTAGCGTACATTTTAATCCAGGGAATAAACAATCCTGCTACCAAATTTAATTCAAATTCATCCAGCCGTTTGAGCGTGAAGGAATAATAACTTTGCCTGTGCTGCCATCTATTGAAATTATTTTGTTACTTTTTCACGGCCAAACTATTTTGTGTACCTATACTATTTTAATGAATTTGATTAATAATCCCACGGAATCAATGCACTTTTCAGGAATTTTAAGTAGCGTATATTTTAATCCAGGGTATAAGCAATCCTGCTACCAAATTTCATTCAAATCCGTCCAGCCGTTCGAGCGTGAAGGAGTTATATTTTTGCCTGTGCTGCCATCTATGAAGTTATTTTGTCTGACAGCTGCCTTATGCACGGCCAAACTACCGAAACTATTTTAATGAACATTTTGTTTTATAATCCCACGGGAACACTGCACTTTTCAGGAATTTCGAGTAGCCTATTCGTTATTCTAGGGTATAAGCAATCCTGATACAAAATTTCATTCAAATCCGTTTAGCCGTTTGAGCGTGAAAGAGTAACAAACACACTTACACACTTACACACACACAAACTTTCACCTTTATAATATTAGTGGGATGTAAGTACATTTTTTTACAGTATTGAATCATGTTATTATACATAGATATTATGTAAGTAAACAAGACATGTAAATAGATACAATTATAGTAGTGTAAGTATACAAATTACTTTGTTTTATTTTACTAGACAATTAAAACCAAAGCTTCAAATAAGTAGGCGCCTTACACATACAATAAAAAAAAAATTGAAATGTGATATAGGTACAAGGCGTCCCAGTCCCAAAGTGCCAATGTGTTTACATGCTCTTTGATGCCAACTGACTGAATTCCCAAGGCGCGGTGGACAATCTACTTACCCCCGGTTCCTATAACCAACTAACCAACGTTCGGATGTCCGTAGGTTGGTTGGTCGTCATACCAACGTTGTTTACAGTTGTTTATACAACACAAAATGTATGACACTTTTTGACAGATAACGTTGCTATGACGACAGACCTACGGTCATCCGTACGTTCGTTATAGGAACCGGGCATTAGTAATTTTAGATAGTATATTTTACTAAAATGCAGGCATAATTTACTTCTAAAAAAAATAACGTGGCCTATCCTTTCAGCAAAATATTCCCTATCTACAATATTTTAGGTACCTACTTCTTTATGTCAGCTTATTGGGACGGGGTGTTCCTCGTGGCCAAACTATTTGCAGTAAAATGCAGGCATAATTTACTTCTAAAAAAAATACCGTGGCCTATCCTTTCAGCAAAATATTCCCTATCTACAATATTTTAGGTACCTACTTCTTTATGTCAGCTTATTGGGACGGGGTGTTCCTCGTGGCCAAACTATTTCGCCTAACGGACACCTTGTATACTATTAAGATATATAATCATTAGTGTAGCTCAGACCCTGCTTTGGGAAGCTTTCTGATGATGAATAATTAATGTAAGAGCTAGTTTAAAGATGTGAGGGCAGAAGCTGTTCATCAGAACTTCTTTAGACATTAATGTATGAAATAAAAGTCCTCATTTAGGTGCATGCTCAGTAATAAAAATAATCTTTTAGATCAAGCAAGCAAAAATCTTTGGCACTGTATGTTTCTTGAACAACTGTTGAACTAATTCTAGACCATACTTTAAAAATTAACTGGTAATCTGTGAAGGGGTTATTAAGACTAAAATATTGAGCTTTCCAATCAACACAAACATTATTTTGTGTACAATGTCTAGATATTTATTTTCTTGGAACCCAAAGCATACAATACTAAATTAAATATGATCACGACTGTATACCAGGGAGCGGTAGACATTTCTTTCTAATCTTTTTAGATCCTTTGGAAGATGTCTAAGGGGGTAGTCAGAGGTATGTCCATATACATACCTATTTGATACATGACCACACTCACCACACTTTGCAGAAGTTGACTTTCCATACGTGACAGGTTGCAAGCCTATCAACGCTATTAGAGAGCTAACTGGTTTCCTCACGATGTTAATTGTTGAACCCATGTTGATCAAAAGAGAATGAAATAAGAGCTCTACCTATCCACAATAAAATAACAGAAATGAAAGAATTGTATTTTACCAATCTAGGTAGTATCCAAAGAAAGACGAGAGTAGGTTTTCAGGAAATGTTTATTGTGTGCCTAATATTAGAAAGATCAAGCTCCCAGCTTACAGCTTGAGCTTTGTCCTCCTCCAGTGACGCCTCTTAGCGTTGTACCTGAAAATAAAACAGTAAATTAAAATATATGATCACAACTGAATTCCGAGGGAGCGGTAGACATTTAATTTCAGATCTTTTAGACAATTTTAGATCCTTTGAATGTGTCTAAGGGGGTCTGTTTGAAAAATATTTTAATCCTATAGAAATCTTAAGAATTTGTTTGATGATAGATCTGACTACCTATTAGTCAATCTTTTTCCTATATCAAAATAAGTCACTCCGTACACTCACTGTAGAGCGCAGTGCACGGATACACCCAGGGTATAGATCATTGTTACTGTTTTTTTATCATCTCACTCAGGAGTCAAATAAAACTCTTTCAGCAGAAACCTACTAAATGCGAAGAATGCCTACATAAATATCTACTTATACAAGTGAGAATAATAGCGGTAGGTATGGTAAATTCAAAGTCGATGGGTAGGTACAACACGAGAATTATTTAGTACATAGGTAGTATGTAAACAATGGTTCTTTCTAACTTCAAACACATACAATACATATTAAGTACTTCAAACAACCAACTTTTGTGTTAACTTGAAGCTCGCTAATAACTTTTCACTGTAACTTACCGGATAGTGTTTCCTGTACGCATTCGAACCCATTGAGGAATGGGTCGATTTTGTTTCAGCTTCTTTGCAAGCTTGCGCTTTATAATAAATGTCTTGTGGGCCGACTGAAAGGTAAAACAATATAATGTTATTCACAAATCTAGAGAATACACAGGGATTTCTTGAGTAATTTTGGATTTTTATTTAGAAAATCACAACACCAACCATTTTGCCTGCCTGTCAAAACCAAGTGAACGAGCGAGCGGAGCGGAGCGAGCGAGCGCGAAACAGCGCGAAAGTCAAACTGACAAATGTAAGTCAGTCAGTCATGTCGTGGTCATGTCACTTCACTTCTTCTTTTATGGCTACTGCTACTGCCCTGTCATTGGTCAACAAGTCAACTCAATGAAGGTGACTGACCATGGACCTAATATAGTACCTGGATGGACGTTCGTCCAGGTACTATAATAGGTCCTATAGCTAGCTTGCCGCCGAGAGGGGCAAAAAATGCAGTAAATCTATAGTTTCGTAGTACAAAATTCGGAGCATCAAGTTCCGTTCCGGCCATACGAAAAGCGGCACGCGATGAGGGACAAAAGAGGACAAAAGTCTTTCTCTTTTAATCACAAGAATGTTGTACGAGTTTATTAATTCTTCTTTGTTTTTGTGTGACTGAGAATTCTCTATTTGTGACTGACAAAGAGAATAATATTGACCCTGCTGAACTGAAAAACTGACTAATTTGACAGTCAAAAATGTCTATGGTTTAGTTCAGTCAAATTTTGACTGAACTAAACCATAGACATTTTTATTTTTCTGATTTGGATTGAATTCTTTTAGCTATAATTTATTGACGACCCAACACGCACGCACGACCGCGTTGCTGAAGAATGTGCATGCACGACTAACGACCTTTAAATAGATATTCTTATGAAACTGCTCGTAAGATGTTCTTGATAGATCGTTGATGTTAGGCAACGTGCTGGCTGAGCGATCTCAACAGATGGGTGACCGCAAGTGACACGTGGCACATCTATTTGAGCGCATCTGTGCTTTAGATGGAGAGGGCACGGGATTGTGTACCGGCTTTGAAAGTCTAAAAGTACGAGTTAGTAACTACTTGCTCGCCTAGTGATGTGATACTCAGACAAATTTTTTCCAATTTTTTTTCTAATTTTTTCTGAGATGCGATACTAGCTTCTATTTAAAAATAACATCACAACTGCCATTGTCAGTTTAACTTTGCCCTGGTATGACAGCGTCAGCGTTTGTCAAAAACAGCTGATCGTAGATAGATAGAAGAGAAGTAAAATAATTGCATTGCTCTAGTTGCGTTCTTATTTTAAGCTTTCTTCACTCACAGTTAAAAGAAGAAGTGAAGTGAAGTGAAGTGAATTAATAAACAGCTTTCTTTCTGTTGTTATTGGTTTGCTCAGACATTGGAATTTGTTTATGTACTTTTCGGCTGTACGTTACCTATGTTGTACAGCTGGTACTGCTAACTATCGGGACTGTGTTTTGTGCTCTAAAAGAAAAAACTGCGAAGGATATCGAACAGATTACATTCAAACGAGACGCCCTACTTTGGCTCAAATCTAGACTTACTATACGTGCCTGCTTGGCTGCTTCGGCTGTGCTATTCTTTAGAAATATACTGACGAAAACTACAATATGAATAAGTTTTTGGCGTTATTCAGTGTAAAGAGATTGATTGAGTGTCGACCAATCAGCACAAGATTGACCGCCGATGGCAAGGAAGTCCCTAAACGAAAGGTTTTTGAAAATAGGATTACTCTTATAGGCGCAGACAACTCTGTCAGCATCACAGATCTTAAGAATGCACAGAACTTATCCGTGAGACGAGAGCTAAAGTTGGTCAAGTTACAGGATGTTGATTCTAAAACTAGAAGACCAGTTTATAAGTAAGTGAAAATGAAATGTAACACTTACCTATAGTCCTAAAATAGATTTTGTTTTTTTATTCTTTAATACAATATGTAGGCAGGTCATCCAATAGGTATCATGTCAGGTAAACAACATTGACATGAAGGCAATAATATATTTATCTTATCAGGTTGATGATCAGGTTGATGACCAATGCTGACTATCTCGCAGAGGATTTAGTACGTAGACAGGAGAAGCAAGAAGCTCGGCAAAATAACTCAATTAAAGGAGATAAACTTCTAACGTTATCATCAAAGATCGGCGAACACGACCTGATGACCAGTGTCAGGAAGATGGTGAAGTTGCTAGATAAGCATTATGAAGTCCGAGTTGTTGTGACGGGGGAAGGAGAAAATGCTACTAGTAAATCTGTAAGTATTACTTTAATGTTCATATGAATAAAGGCAATGAATGTTTGTTATAGCTCCAAAAATCATCATTGACCACCTATAACCAGAGTAGCTTTCCTTTAGGCTGATTATGGCCTATATAGGCCTTATTGTATAAATATCAATTACGCCTTAGTGTTATTGGATAGTATGGGCTCATGCTTTTTCTTAAAAAAAGGTAATTGTAAAGATGCTTATGTAAACGGACACTGAATGTTTTTGCCCCAAGTACTCGTAGACCACTATCATTGGCCGATTGATAATTAATATATTGTTTCTGTATTCCAGGATCACATATACACAGTTATAGAGAACAATGTAAAGGGAGCTGGGAAAATAGTTCAGAAGAGGGTGAAAGGTAACACATTACGCTTCCAATTATTACCACTTAGAGAGAGTAGTTCAAACTCAGACAAAAACAGTGGTTATGATGAAAATAGTACAGAGAAAACAGAGAAAAACAGTGGGCCGATATGACTAGGGGCTTTTGTTCTAATTTTGCTCATTTCAAAATACATCATCCTAAATGAATATTACTATTTTTTGTACTTCTCAAAGAAACATGAAGATTCAAAAACTGATACTAGTCTCAGAGGAAATAAAAAAGTATATTGATGATATTCTATTTTTTTTATCTAAAGCTATTTGATACATAACTAAATGATAAACTTATTTATTTACATAGACACTAAGTTAGATATTCAACTGTAAATGAGATTACACAAACTTTTCAAAACATGTTGTTTTATTTTGAAAAATCAAAGTCTTGTGTGTAGTTAACTCTTTAGTCAGTCACATTATAATTAATACACTTTGTAAACCTACAATTAACTAGATCTCAATAATTACAATATACAAACTACATTGCTACGTTATCTCTACTAGGCGTCTGCTGAAACATTTATTTTGTAAAAGTAGATGACATCACTAATTTATAAATTAACGTTTTATTCAGTTGGAATTATCACAGATGTTTTGGAGATCTTAAATTCTTAAATGGTAGGAGAATTCTATAACATACAGATTATTACATATTATAGAAAATATAGATTTTATTTATGTATATGTTCCATCTATTATGACAATTCACACATAAAGGCAAACAATAACTAACTACCTATTCTATGACAATTGATTTATATAGATAAATTGATTTACTCGGCAATAGGTACCATGTATACTTGAGAAACGCGCGAATCTGAAGTAAAGAAACTCTATATTTTAATTTTTCAATGCATTGCGCAGCAAACATCGAACTTAAAAAAACTAAATTGGCTATCGCTACCATACAAAAATCAAACACACACACCTACCCCATTATGTATTATTTAGGAAGGTTTAGATTTTTCTATTCACTCAGAGATGGCAGTTTTAGCTCTAAGAAGCCGCTACTTATATCCTTATCAGGGTAAGGCATCAGATAAGCGCGATTCTCGATTAAACGAACTTCAAAACTTCGTAAGTTCAAATAAATGAACTACAAAACTTCATAAGTTCGATTAAACGAACTTCAAAACTTGGCAAGTTCGTTCAAAACTCACACAGTTTGACATAATAATATTTTCCTACGTGCGTACAACATACGCGTACCGGTCTCGGTCTGCGGGCGCCGTCGGTAGGTCAGTGTTGAGTGTTCGCCCCCACGTTATGAGAGGTGACACCGTGCCTACCACGGGAGCAGCGCGTGCATTTTTTACGAGGTCCTGTAACAATAAACATTTAGAATTAGAAACTTCTCTTCATTTTACTTACTGATATGCAAGCAATATTTTTTTCTGAAGTAGGTAAAGCTTAATTGTAGAGTGTGTGTAGAGTTATTATTGCTCTTAGAAATTTGTTAGGTACCTACTGCAAAAGTACCTATTCGTTAATCTTAAGTTAATGTTTTGAATGGTTAATATGACCAATGACCCTATGAATCGTGAAATAAAATATTTTCTGTCGTGTCCTAGATGGCGTTCACGGATGCATGATAGGTTCTAATATTATTAACTGTTTTTTTCTAACTATCCATTGTATAACTACTTAGGTACATATCGGTTGTTAATGGTGAATGAATGGTTTAAAATTAATAATTATAATCCATAAACTTCCCAAAATCCCATTTAAATGTATGACAATTATTGATACATTGTTAGATAATGAAAGTCAGTAAACATGCGTAAAAGCGTTAATATATGGGTTAGTAACGCTGCTGGCTTGTACTCTGAAATAAGTACCTAGGTACACTAAAAATTGTGCGAACAAACTATTTAATTTGTATTCAAATCGAATCTACGAATGTCCGTCGAGTCAGTTTGAAATAAACACATAATTATGCTAGTGGCTATTCGGGATGTCGCCAAAACTTAACTAAACTAATCTGACAGCACTAAAATTTATGCCATCCTTTTTATTTCGATCGTTATAAAAAGGACGGCAATATTCTTAGTGCTGTCAAATTAGTTTAGTTTCGTTTTGGCGACATCCCGAATAGCCACTATTACCTACACTAACAAGTGAAGATTCTAATTGAGATAGGACAATGTATAATATCGAGTCAGTTTAAATAAATATTAGTGGCAATTCTGAGTGTCGCAAAAGCTAAACTAAGCTAACTAAAATTGTTGCCGTCCCTTTCATAGCGATGGGAATATAAAGGATGGCAATAATTTTAGTTAGTTTAGTTACCTAGAATTATTTTATCTGTGGTTTAGTTTAGCTTTTGCGACACTCCGAATTGCCCCCATTATAAATGTAAAGCGAACTAAAACTCTAGTAAAAAGAGAGGGTTTGTCTTTTTTAAACTTTCGCGATCAGAACACATTATAAAACATATTCGAACGGATATTTAACACGAGTTTTACCTTCAATATTGCCCGACGTTTAGACCGGATTGCACCAGCCGTCTTCCCGCGACCACGGCTGGTGCAATCCGGTCGAAACGTCGGGCAAAATTAAAGGTAAAATACGTGATAAATACCCGTTCGCATGTTTTATAGAGAGGGTATTGAGTAAGCCAGCAGCGCAGACAGACACACCATGTTACCCAGTAGCGCGAGGCGCCGGCGGCCGGCGCGCTTGCGGCGACACCAACAGCGGCGGCCCACCTCGTGCCGTCGCGCCGGCTCCGTCGCCACCTCCACCGACCGGTCTGCTATCACATGGGACTCTAGCGACTCCAGCGGCGATTCTGAACTGTTAACAAAAAGCCCTCAGAAATGTATCACCCATTCGATATTTCAACACATCAGATTCTGCTTCTGGACTAATTTGAGCTAACGGGCAATCTTCATTTCATAGATATTGCATTACAGTAGGTACGGTTCAGTTTCCGCCGTAAATGTATAATTTATCGAAGCTACTAACATTCAAGCCGTTCTGATGCATAACGACCAATAATTCAGAATTCTCGTATTGACCAAACACATAAACGCGAAATATCCAATTCTCCGAATGACCAATACGCATAATGACATAATGCCAAATGGCGGAGTTTTGATTAGCAAACATTTTTGGTTAGCGAGCTAATCAAACATTCATACGTCACCAGTTGTTTTATTCTGCTGGTCAAATCTGATATTTTTTAAATATTGTTTGTGAATTGTTTAATTGCATTTCATCCGTCTATTCCCGTTGTCCCCGTATTCCGTGTCCCCGTGACGGGGACAGCGGGAAGTCATTATTTTACTTTCCCGTTGTCCCCGTAACGTAGATTCAGCTAACGGGGACAACGAAAAGTAAGTAAACATTTCACGTCACCTAATAGAGTTATTAGTTACTGGCTGGTGTTAATCGTGGTTAAATCTTAGTAGTGCTATTACCTAAATCATTTTCTGAGGCGCTCTAATGAGAGTAAAGTTACAATAATAGCTCTAAGGAAGTATAATCAATAGTCAACTTACTATGCGCTTATCGAGCAGTACTCGCTGAGTTGTTCCCAAGTGCATCCTATAACGCAGCATTCGTCAGCAATGCCCAACTGTCGCTTGCGCCTTGCTACCACTCCTGGCTGTTCTACAACTGAAAAATTAAATTCTCTGAAAAAGATGTTCATAACTAAATCAAATATAACAATAATTTGAAGGTAAAAGTTCAAAGTTTATTTGCTTTTATGTTATCGGTAGGTTTAAAAGATCTTAAAATTAATTGTTCATAAATTAATCAAGTCCTGTAAGGACATTGCAAGTATTATTTTTTTATTTATTAATTTTACAGTTTAACTTTTAGTAAGATTTTTCATTTATAATGATATTGCAAGTATTATTTAATACTAAATGTTATGTTACACCTAGGCTTACAATAGGAGATCAGTTTTTAGGAGTAGTTTCAGTTAAACAGACTGTAATAAACTGTTGCTTAAAACCATTCTTACTTTATATTTAGGATTAATTTTCACCTAAAAACTCTTGCAAAGAGTAAAAACAATGTTTTAGTACTTACATAAATATTTTTTTAACAAAGTCTTTAAATTTTGATAAGCTATCTTGATTTTTAATGTCTTTGAGAATTTTCCTAAACATTTAAATTGACATTACTGCATAGGAGCAGAGTGTAGCATTTTATAATGTAGAAAAGGGAAGGGCTAATCTGCTGTTTTGCCGAAGATTTTGAAGGCGAGTGTAAATTTTAGAACCTTCAGTTGTCACTCTAAACAGAGCTTTAGCCTATGTTGCCATAACCAAAATGGCGGCCAAAGAACTTAGTTTTTAGCCGCCATTTTGTAGGTGACCTGCATTATCTAATTACTTAATACAAAGATTAGGTAAGTAGGTACCTATCCAATATTTTTCCCCAAATGCGTTCTTTTTTTTTTTAACTATAGGGACATCGAACTATGATTATAAAAAAAAATAAATAAATTTTAAATATTATTAAGTACTAGCTGTACCCCGCGGTGTTACCCGCGGTGAATAAGTTAATAGATTTTTTTAACGACTTTTAAAAAGTAGGAGGTTCTAAATACCTACGTCGACTGGGTGAACCGATTTGATGATTATTTTTTTGATCTGATGAGGATCGTCAGAGATATGAATAAAAATGCACCTTGAGAGTGCAGAAAATTACTATTTTCTTACGTACCTAATTGAAAATTATTTCATATTTTTAATTTTGCTCCTTGGTTAAGACCAATGCGTCATTGTGTCACTTGATTTTGGTGCTCATAGAACAGGATGACTGCTGGTCGGTTACTATTCTATGGTCTAACACAGTTTATTTTGCTCGCAAAATATTCAAGAAGCTACCATGCGAGCGAAGCGAGCTTCGACCCAAGCGAGCGCAGCGAGCCGAAATTTTTAAGACAAATTCGTTATGTGAAAGAAAGAAAGAAAGAAAAATCATTTATTCTTGTAGGACCTCAAGGATCACTTAAGTATCGTTTTACATGCTAGGTGATTCTAATGCCTGTTCCAACGCGACTCCCTACACACACTTGTGACACTTGATGTAGCTTATACCCTGTGACACTTGATGTAGCTTATAGTGCTTACAGAAAAGGCTGACTGTTGGTCGGTCCCTATTCTATTGTCTGACATAGATCAATTTGCCAGCAAATATTCAAGAAGCTACCGTGCGAGCGAAGCAAGCTCAGTGAGCGTCTTAAACAAATACTCGTGACGTGACACTTGATTTTGCTTATGGAGCTCATCAAAAAGGCTGACTGTTGGTCGGTTCCTATTCTATGGTCTAACATAGTTTATTTTGCTTGCAAAATATTTAAGAAGCTATCATGCGAGCGAAGCGAGCCAAAATTTTTAAGTAAAATGCATCATGTGTTACTTGATTTTGCTTATAGTGCTCATAGAAAAGGCTGACTGTTAGTCAGTCCCCATTCTATGGTCTGACATAGATCAATTTGCGAGCAAAATATTCAAGAAACTTCCGTGCGAGCGAAGCGAGCTTCGAACTAAGCGAACGTAGCAAGCTTCAAACTAAGCGCGCGTTGCGAGCCTTTTAAACTCGAGCCGACATTTTTAAGAAAAATGCGTCGTGTGACACTTGATTTTGCTTATAGTGCTCATAGAAAAGGCTGACTGCTGGTCTGTTTTTAGTCTATGTCCTGACATAGTTCAATTTGCTAGCAAAATATTGAAGAAGCTACCGTGCGAGCGTAGCGAGCTTCGAACTAAGCAAGCGCATCGAGTTTCTTAGACTCGAAATTTTTAAGATAAATTCGTCATGACTGACACTTATGTTTGCTCATGGTGCTCAAAGAAAAGACGCTGCTCGGTTCTTATTCTAAGGTCTGACACAGTTCAATTTGCTTGCAAAAGATTGAAAAAGCTACATGCGAGCAAAGCGAGCGCAGCGAGGCTTTTAGACTCGAAGCGAGCCGAAACTGTGGGAAATGTAATAAAATAGCGATGATGAGGTGCTGTACCGAATTTTAATTGAAGACACAAATATAAACTTTGTCCTAATGGTTTATGTTGAGTTAGAAATCTTTTTATCGGGGATTTATCTGCGTACATAAGTCCCAATTCCGTGAGATTATCGGGACAAAAAAAACAATATTTTAAATTCGTTAAGCCGTTTGAGTTTGAAGAAGCATAATTTAGGTATTTTGATAATCTCACGGGCACAATACGCTTTTAAGGGATTTAAAGTAGCTTATGACATGTTTTTATCCAGGATATCAACTGACCTGGTACCAAATTTCATTCAAATCCGTCCAGCCGTTTTAGCGTGAAGGAGTTATAACATTGCCTGTGCTGCCATCTATTATCATTATTTTGACTAATAGTTACGTTTCACGGCCAAACTATTTTGATGAATAATTTGGTTTATAATCCCACGGAACCATTCCTTTTTTCAGCAATTTAAGGTAGCCTATTTGTTAATCCAGGGTAGATACTGCTACCAAATTTAATTCAAATTCATCCAGCCGTTTGAGCGTGAAGGAATAATTACTTTACCTGTGCTGCCATCTATTGAAATTATTTTGTTAGTTTTTCACGGCAAAACTATTTTGTATTTGTTT
Source organism: Xanthorhoe designata (assembly GCA_963582015.1). NCBI lineage: Eukaryota > Metazoa > Arthropoda > Insecta > Lepidoptera > Geometridae > Xanthorhoe > Xanthorhoe designata. Next base: position 11,269,081 of record OY757037.1, read on the forward strand.
AATAATCAATGCACTTTTAAGGAATTTTAAGTAGCGTACATTTTAATCCAGGGAATAAACAATCCTGCTACTAAATTTAATTCAAATTCATCTAGCCGTTTGAGCGTGAAGGAATAATAACTTTGCCTGTGCTGCCATCTATTGAAATTATTTTGTTACTTTTTCACGGCCAAACTATTTTGTGTATACTATTTTAATGAATTTGATTAATAATCCCACGGAATCAATGCACTTTTCAGGAATTTTAAGTAGCGTATTTATTTTAATCCAGGGTATAAGCAATCCTGCTACCAAATTTCATTCAAATCCGTCCAGCCGTTCGAGCGTGAAGGAGTTATATTTTTGCCTGTGCTGCCATCTATGAAGTTATTTTGTCTGACAGCTGCCTTTTGCACGGCCAAACTACCGAAACTATTTTAATGAACATTTTGTTTTATAATCCCACGGGAACACTGCACTTTTCAGGAATTTCAAGTAGCCTATTAGTTATTCTAGGGTATAAGCAATCCTGATACAAAATTTCATTCAAATCCGTTCAGCCGTTTGAGCGTGAAAGAGTAACAAACACACTTACATACTTACACACTTACACACTTACATACTTACATACTTACACACACACAAACTTTCACCTTTATAATATTAGTGGGATTAACATTTGCATGCCTATTAGGTAGAATATATCTGGACTAACCATTAGTACTATAAGATCTGATTGTAACTTATATTCTGGCAAATAAACGAATCTTATCTTATCTTATCTTTTATAAACGAAAACAAATCCAATTTTAAAACGTAGGTAGGTAGGTAGGTCCTTACTAAAATAGCAACAATACTAGCTACTCCAAGCATAACAATACTATATTGTTGACAATGTGCTCGTGGTTCGCGCGGCCTTTATACACCAGATAACCTCTGTTGCCTTGCGGATGCTAATCTTTGCCCACCATTAGATACCCCCGAAACTAATCACAATTTTTATGTCTTTTATCAGATTTAAAATAATTAAGTATTTTTCCATTGTACCTATATAAAAACAATACTTCAGACGCTTTTGAAATAGACTGCTATTGCAAAACAGTTTAATTTGTAGGTATAGCTTACAAACGAAGTAATTTGTTGTTGATAATTTATATAAAAAAGTATCAACAAAGTTATTATAATTAGTTATGTATAGGCACGTGAGATGTGCGTCCTATCAATTTGTATAAGTAGGTATAGGTAATATTCAGTGATCCGGGTCGTAGAGGTTACATTATAACAACGTTGGCGCTTGGAAACCTTTCATCATCAATAATATACTTAGTTAGTTATCGGCTTCTGAACGCTGACGAGACAACGCGTGCCCAAGCTCCTTATTCAAATATACCTACTACAAATCTTAAACCTATTACTAGTTATCGTTATCAACTGCTTAATATGATGGTATAAATTACCCACCTGCCTAAGCATTAGGTCGAGATTACTGATTTTATTTCTAAAATTAACAGTCAATCCAACTTCTAAAGCTTCTAAAGCTACAATGCAAGCTACATGAGCTACAAGCTACTTCCAGGATAAATTAACTGCTCTACTTGCATCCTGAGCTTTTCTATCTTTCGATCAAGAACGTGACTACGCGAGCCATAGGTTTTCAAGTATTTTCAATATCTGTGTAGATAGGTACTTACCTATATTTTTTAAAAAATAATTGGTAATCTACCTACACCATGACCAATGGTCATTGCTCTATCAAGTGTGATTGTGCAACCTAAAACGAGCGCTACCAAGATAATTATTGCACCACAAACATTTCCATTGATCTATCCAGAACGACTGCAAGATACACCTATTTATGAATTTTTTTTTTAATTAGGTACACCTAAAAAAAATTTATTTCATGAGCTTATTGACACGATGAATGACTGACCTATTTATTGAGAAAAAAAATTATTGTTACCTGTGGGTACGTCCCAAGAAGGGCTGTTGTACGCATGGCAGACCCGGCTCATGATCTCGCTGAGCTGCCGGCCGCATAGCTTCACCGACGCCATGGGTGCTGCCTCTATGCTTCGGCTCCAAAGCACTATTGCGGCTAACACCAACTGTGCAACTTCTTTGAACAGCATTGTCGGACTGTGGACAAAGATACGGCTTTATACTGATATCTTGTGTAAAATAAAAATGCATTAAGTAAGAAGTATAAATAATCTAGAAAGGTCGCAATTAAAATAATTTTATTTCAATTAAGAAATGATACTTATTATAATGAGTTGTTATTTATGCGTTTAATGAGTTATTATTATTAGGAGAGCCAAGATATTACATCAGAAAAACAATACCATGAGAACGTCTACCTTAATTCTTAAGATGTATGGTTACCTAAGTATGTAAGTAGTTTTTTAAATAAAGTGTTCGACTGTGTGAGATATTTCCGTATAAGTAAACATTCCAAAGAGATAAAAATGTTGGATTAAAGTTACCTTTGCGAGACTTTAGATAAATATTATGAGATCTGGTTGTCAGCCCGCGACTGTCTACGATACATTGAATGCGCGTAATCGGAGCTGGCTGAACGCTTTTATACCGAAGGGTGAATTGTAACCTGATACCGTCTACGCCCAGCTGATACAGGATATCCCTCAAATCCACCTTTTCATTTCCTAAGTGCAGTCAAACTCTTATCTTAAACATCAACAATGAATCTTAAAAATCAGCCAAAAACGTGTGTCAAAAATATGCGGTTCAATATCAGTAACGTTATCTTTATGTAAAAATGTATGAACTCGTTAAAATGTAAACTTGGCAAAGTTCAAATTCGCACCCATTCAAATCTGTGAACTACAATTAATTTAATTCACGATGTTTACTGCTGATGAAGTAAATTATTGTAAGAGCGTAACCTTCGCAGATAAACCACGGCTCTCCTTGGACTGTTATGTAAACTTGTTTTGAATTCATTTATTTTTATGAATACTACGCCTTTAGTTTTCAGGATTCTGTATTAGTCTGGAATGTCCTAAATGTTCCAAACTTAGGTACCTACATAAGTACTACCTACTTATAAATAAAATCATTTAAAATGTCAACTGTAGTCGGTAAAAATCTTGATTGTTTCTATAAAAAACAAACAACTTCGACAGGTGCAACTCAACCAAAGTTAAACTGCACTAGACATACCTTGCTGGTATTTCTACAGTATTGAATGCCCAGTCACTTAACCTTGTCGTAATCGTTCATAAGTCGATGATTTCACTTCACCTTCCTCGTTCATAAAAATGCAAATCAGCTTCTTCCTTTTATTAAGTGCCATTAGAATAGGGTGGGTGCTAGGTAGGTACTTTATACCGCGTAAGCTTGTCTTTGCATTGCCACAGAAGAGGTAATACTAAAACGATTGCAGAAGGTTCACTCTTGTCTGTCAGAAACGTGAGATACGTATAAAAATCATCGATCGTCGTAGGATTCAGTATCGGCCATGTTGATACTATGAGAGCAACCCGACCAACTATCAGCCGATAGAAAAGTCTGCAGTGTGCAAGGGGTCTTAGGCTAACAAAACATCCGTACCTATGCATCAATGCATGATTAGTTTACAACTAATTTATGTAGAACCAATAAGAAACACCATGGGCAGCTAGTTTCATATATAAACTTGTTGATGTTTCCTCACTTCCAAAGCTAAGTTTTAGAGTCACATTGGCCTGGTGCAACGAGGCGGCACATTATTCTATTATAGTAACACGGTAAATGCGTTGGATCCAATCGTCTATTTATATCGTGAGGGCCCGTGCGTGATCTGCAACGTGACTGCATCTCAGAATCTAGATCAGAGGATGCGTGCTAATATTTTGTGACCCTACATACCTATACAACCTATGCGGATGAATGGTCAGCAATGAGCGCAAAATTGGGCACGCGTTTTAAATGCACTATCGCAAAGTGTGGGGTTCACCCAGGTGATCTACAGGGGTTACGGACCGTACGGACAGTATTAGGTCCCGTAAGTTACGGTGGTTAGCTCTGGTACCTAATACTTTTTGAGAGAACAATGTTACTACGGCAATAAATCTACGGTCATTCGTAAGTTGAAAATTGAAACTGGACACTTAAGTGCAGATGTCTAAAAGGTAGGCATCAAAGGTACTACTAACTACCTTTGATGCTTAGGCAATAGAATCACCTGGAATGTATGACGTTTTGAAATCCGAAACCCTTGCTTGAGGTCCCTTGAGGTACTTAAATAATTTTTTTGATATTTCTTTCTTTATACAGCTGTTTAAGAATACAGTTGTGAGAATGTTTACGTTTTAATTTCATAAATGGTGCGTGCAAATAGTCTCAAAGAACAGATTTAGATAGGTATTGGTTTGTGTAGTAAACAATCTGAATTGAAGTTCGATGCCCCGATGTCTATTTTGAGAGCAAAAAAATAGCACTATCTGTTGTTATCTTCATACAGGTCAAACATCTAGGTTTCAGGCTTTACGTCACAAATATGAATAGAACACATAATATAATTATGAAAACAACAAAATTTAGAAGAGCTATGTTTTTCCTCAAAATATTGGTTGTCTAAATCCGCTAATTTACTGTAAAAAGACAATCTATATTTTTCGCTTGACGTATAGGTATAGGTATTTCCTTTCTTATCATATAATGATCCAGATTTGATTTCAAAACTTAGCTAATAGATGTTGGCTTGTTGTCAGCACCCAACTGGCTCTGAATAGCGCATCAGTGTCATGTCTGGTTATTGTTGATCTTATAAGCATCGAGTAAGTAGTAGCTAGTAGTAATGTAGTGAGTCGGTCACATGCAAGACGCGTGCGTGCGCTCCTGGTGGCCACGCTAGGGCTGCAACAACTTTCAATAAAAATTAACGGAGACTCATAGCATAAGAAGTTTCTAGAATACAAACGTGACTCTGACTTCTTTAGACATAGGAAGGTATATGGATACGGCCCGACCCATTGACCCATGTAGAGTCGAACTAATATCGGAGTCCGATTCTAATCGACTCTACATGGGTCAATCTAATCTTCTCCGATCTTCAAAGTTATTTTAGAGTAAGAATTTTCTTTACACTGTAATGTGTAAAGCCTTATCGTGAAGCCCAATTTTATTACCGGCTAACTGTCCCCCAACATACAACATAGGCCGTTTTTGCTAATGCATTGCACGGTCTTAAATAATTTGGCGAGAATCAGACGAGGAATTTCGGAATAATGAACAGAAATCACATTGAGGGTGCAGAAAATTGCTCTCCTTACAACATTGAAGCTATTTTTTTTTAATTTTAGCCAATGTTTTACCACAACCAGGTCACAGCCCAACAAGATATGAACAGTCGTCATGCACCGAGCCAGCTAACCGGTCTCAGTACTCGCGCACTTGATTGGATAATAGCGCAAATCTTACTAGCCTTGTTTCGGCCCATCGCGTCGTCTCAGGTCGACTTTGTTGTTGTTGTTTCAACGATTTATTTATTACGTTTATCGTTTAGTATTTTTACCCTTCGACTTCTAATCTAACAATTAAGTTATTTAATTTCTAATAAGGATTAAGAGTTAAATTAACTTTGGGCTTGTACGTACCTACGCTTCTACTTAATTATTTCGTGACATTTTAACAAACCTCTTGACAAACATCCTACGATTGTCAGATTCATCATTGGTTAGGTAACACACGAAGTAAAAGGTTTTTGATGTTAACATAGTAATTCATTTGCGGTATTTACCGAGTTTAATTATGCTTGAGGTAGGTCAGACTTGTATAATTACCTAGGTATACCTACCTTACCTACCTAGGCACTACAGCATTCCTTAGTAGGTAAGTAGGTACCTGGTTTCTTAACTGATTGCGAAATGCAAGGATAGGTACCTAGATATTTTTCGACTAGAGACTTATTTCTATACTATCGATATTAAATAATCACACAGCTTTTTGATTCTAACGTTATTTGAGCTTTAAAAGCTTGTAATGTCCATCAACGTTTTGTAAATTTTATATAGGTACTTAAGTATATAGGTAGGTTTATACCACCCGAATCTGAAAGTTTATTAAAATAGCCGTTATTTTCAAATTAGGTAGGTAGGCAAGTGACCTACTTACTGATGTAAGTAAGTACCTAGGCACCTACTTATTAAGAAAAATATTAACGGCTTTCAAGACTAATCATAACTTTTATGAATGTCATTGATATTTCTACAGTACCTACTGAAATGCTAATGTAATGACTTATGGTTAAAAGCCGTTACCGAATGGTTGTTCCAACTTCCAAGACATCATCGCGGCAGACCACCTTGAAGATAGCGGGACGTGTGACTAAACTCTCCTATTACTGCTAGGGACAGAAAGTACTGAGAACTGACCCATACTTTAACATGCTTCCCTAGTCATATTACATTTCTACAATCACTGTCGTTATAGAAACAGAAAAAATTCTTAGGACCAATTCCTCCATTCGATGACGATACGATACGTTTGTAATTTGGCTGAATTATTATTTCTACATATTATACTTACCTCAGTACTTAGGTAGGTACTTAAAGAAAACTACAAAACCAACTTCCAGACTTACGGCAGGCAATGGGGGCGATTCTGAGTGTCGCAAAAGCTAAACTAAGCTAACTAAAATTATTGCCATCCTTTTTATTCCCATCGCTATGAAAGGGACGGCAACAATTTTAGTTAGCTTAGTTTAGCTTTTGCGACACTCAGAATTGCCACTATTATCTCTACAACGCACAATTACACACAATTTATTATTATGATTTCTCTACAAAACAACATTAATTGATTTTAAAATTTAATCTTATAGCTACCTACAAACTACTTGAAGACAAAACCAGACCAAATTAAAACATCTCATTTCGAAGTACTTAAGTTAATATAACGACGAGTATAATATTAATGATTCCCCTTTTTTGTCGCAAACCTTTATGAATTTGACGATCTCTGTTGCACAGTGTGTGAAAGCCCGCCAGGGATGCAAAAGACTGATGAGAGATGATTGCGACTGTATTTCCAAGGTGCGGTAGACATATTCTTTCAGATATATATTATTTTAATTAAGAAAGTCTATCAAAAGTTCCTATAAAATGATGTATTGAGCGAATCCACAAACAGAAGCTAGTAGTTTTATATATAGTTGAGGTGTCGCGAATACGAGCCACTGACCCCCCACAACTTGCCAATTGGGAGAGCCGTGCACTTGACCCCTGCTTCTTGAATTAACTTCTGTTACCCACTGTTGCCTATCGTGTCTCGTTGCTGCGACTAGAGCTTAGGTATTTGTCTGGCACTAGCATCTAATTGACCGTAGCCGTGCGACTTCGCACGTGTTTTCAAAGATAGAGTTAGATTGAGTGGGTACGCAGGTAAGTACCTACTTATTCATCATTTAAAGAAAACTTATTATTATTCATTCAGTTGCCAAAATTATGATCAAAAATCGATTGTTTCTAGGTAGGTAAGTACCTACTTACTTGTTTTTTTTTTAAATAAATTTCATACGACAATGTTCCTTAGTACCTAAGTACAAAATTAATTGAATTTTAATAAACTTAAAATTTTAATCAACTTCGGTTCGCTGACTGTATTGTACCTAGGTAAACAATGGAACTTGATGTGTGTCAATGAGTTGGAGATATTATAACTCATATACCTACGATTTCATTGAAGTATTGAAAATAAAATATAAAATAGGAGTAGGTCTTATTAAAAAATTACGGCGAAGACCCAGAAATAAAGTTTGTTTTTTAGAATTTCTAAGACACAAGCAAAGCACGCCACATCGTCTCACAGCTGAGCAAAAACTCTCCCATCACATCACCCTCCCAGCCTAACAGTCATACAGCTCAGGATTGATCAATCTCTCATCCTCAAAAATAAAAAATAAATAAAAACAAGGAAATTCAATACCTACTAACAAAATATTTTATAACAAGGAACGTCAGCGATTCAATATCAAAATATTTATGAGTTCACCGTTCGTCCTTCCGAGTGTAATTGAAGTGAGATCAATCTGAGTAGAGGTCAGATATCAGCACGTTTAAACCAGGTCCGAGGATTGACCGCTTGCGACCCCAATTTTGGAGCTGACCTCACAAGGTTCAAATTTATACCCATATACTGACTGATTGGAAAAACATGCACTTTCTACTTTCAACTCTAGATTTAGATCAGGGCCTCTATTTCACTTTCAAAATTGTCTAGCTAGATATTAGTGGCGATTCTGAGTGTCGCAAAAGCTAAACTAAGCTAACTAAAATTGTTGCCGTCCCTTTCATAGCGATGGAAATAAAAAGGATGGCAATAGTTTTAGTTAGGCTAGTTTAGCTTTTGCGACACTCCGAATTGCCCCCAATCTATCAATAAAAATAGCACTAGGTAATTCGCACCCGAGACAATCCGTAATAATAATAAATCAAAACATCCCAAAATTGGCCCAATATTTCTAACTCTAGCTTATGTAAGCTTAGTTTTCATAAGGTACTAAACTTTCAGGACCTGTACCTAATAAAAACTAAGCTCACTTTATGATCTAGTGCAGCAGCTAGACCATGAAAATTGGCGCGATATTTTAATCTATAATTTTACGCAAAAAATTAACTTTAGCAAAATTTTAAATCGAAGATAATAATTACTTACTTACCTACTTACCTACCTAATATTTATTATTGTATTTTCCGTGTTAAATAATATTTCAAATCATTCGAACATTTTAACACGCTCTCATCACTACGTCGCTGAAATACAAATTTATGCTAAGCAATAAATTTAGCCACGCCTCGATGCAAATAGCCATAGTGCATAATTCAAAACATTTTGCAATAAAATTGAAGCCTGGAGATTGGAAAACGGTTATCATAGTGTACCTAGTACCTACCTTGTTTATTGGTTGACTTGGTAACTGAGGTCGCGAACTTAGAATATGAGAAGGCTCGGCCAAGTTATGGTGTCTTTGGTTACACAAGTCGTTCTAACTAGATTTTCTGTCAGAGATTATGGACATTCATGATTTCCATACAACATTGTAGGGAAATCATTATGTACTATCTAGGAAACAAGTGGATAAGAGGCATTTAATCAATTAAAAAAAATAACCAATTTCGCGGGGGTTAACCCTACATTTGTTACTTAAAAATTATCACAAAATCATAGTAGTTATCTATCTAACAAAATTATTTGTAAGATGTTCGGTGTGGCTTCCAGACTTCCAACTAAAAAACGTAATTAACCTGGTCGAGCGAGTACGTCAGCGCAGGGACGAAGCCAGGATAAGGTACCTTACTTTTAACACTTTTTAAACTAGGTATCATGGTTAGAAACATTGTAAGTAATTTGTAAGAAAGCACTAACTAAACTAAAGCATATTCCATCTAAATAATGTCTCAGACAAAACAGTGTCCCATTAAGTGTTCTTTATTCTACCTGCTCGTCAATGGCATATTATGTGTCATGCAAACCTTTCCTAAAGTAAGTCATAACAGCTCCTCGGTCTAGCAGGCACATAATGTTGTATGGAATATCCTAGAGAACAAAGTGATTTGAATTTGGAATTCAACCCATTGTAGTGGTGCTTGAGGTTCGAGGTTGGTTTCATAAAAGTTTAGATGGAATGAGATTTTATTCTGATTTAGGCTGTATGTTATCATTTTCTTTGCACTGCCTACAAATAAAAAAAAGAAAAACATGAAAACTTTTTACGAACTTCATTTTCACGCGCGCGCCAAGAAGGATTTGTTTAAAGTTAGAATAATATTCTGTAGTGGTTAGTTCGACATTCGAATAAATTCTTGTTAACTAATGAATTTCGTAAAAAAATTTCGTGTTTATATTTTTTTAATTTGTAGGCAGTGCAACGAAAATGATAACATACAGAAAAACTCAGATTAAAATCTCATTGCATCTAAACAGTTTGACGCATACAACCACCTTTATGTACTTTTCTTTATAACAGTCATTGGTTTCAATTGCTTTGCAGAAAGTATAAAAAATTGTGTACCTATGCATCACTGGCTTAAATGTGTATTTGTCTTGGGCGATCTTGAACCCCTCGTACTCAGGATTCTAGCCATAACTCCCTCGCTCCAGTTAAAGAATCCCTCTTGCTCGGGGTTCAATATAACGCCCGCTACATAATACACTACTTTAAGCCCTTGTTGCATAAACTACTATTAAAGATTGCCTCATGACTCTGCATTAAATTATCTAGGTAGGTAGTTACTAGTTAATTCCGTTTTACCCTGGCTCCGTCCCTGTAGGTAGTAAAAACCAGGGTACCTGACTTTGAACGCGAAACCGGCTGGATTCGACTTCCCAGAAGTTCTATCGTAAATGGTTTCTAAATGATACTGGCCTTTTATGTAAAGCACAGCCGACGATATCTCTTTACGAGATTGAACACACATTTCACCTCGGCAGTCTTATGGCCTATTCAAACCTACGCGGTATTCGCTGCCGCTGTGGGTAGCGAAAACCGAGTGGGTAGTTATGGGGTAATATTTACGGTTCACACCAAACGGATTTCACTACCCTTGTGGGTAAAAATACCGCGTCCGAGTTTCGCTTCTACCCACAGTGGCAGCGAATACCGCTTAGGTCGCTCTAGTTGCGGAACTTCATAGAAAATACCTGGGCGAAATCCGCGCGGTAATACCTCAATTTCAGCTTTTGGATCACTTTACCTACTTATGAGACATTTTAAAAGTGGTGGCATTACAAGGAATAATGGTGTAAAATGAGAGGGTTACGATATCGTGCCTAAAATAAAATCAAATTCAAATTCAAAATGTATTTATTTCTAGGGTTTTTAAAACTAGGAGATTCTACTGCCTGTTCCAACGCGACTCCCTACACCAGGGAAAGAATCAGGCAAGAACCTGATAGTTTATTTATTTATTTATCAAACAAAATCCACAGCTCTCAGTATTCACAAAACAAACTTATTTATATTTCATACAGCCAATGACGGATTTACATAGTGTGGGCCTAGCTTTTTTTGAGACCGAGCGAGGTTTAGCTTTATTTGGATAGGTACTTAGTGGATCAAAAGGACTTTTAATATCACAAAAACTGCACGGAATGTGGCGCGACTCTACAAAAGTTCTTATGCGTTCGCAAAATCAAAATTATGAAACATCTATAAGTAAATAAACTATAGTAAGTATTCAGTCCTCATTCAGTATCAAAGCTCATTAAAGCACTGTAGTAAAATTATGGCACTTGAAGTTATATATAAAAGATTATCTCACAGTATGTATCCGAAAAGTTTTGCAAACATAAAGATAACTTACAAGTTATTCAATATTCAGCGCCGTTCTTGTATCTGCAACAGAATCGGACACGCACCAAACGAACGAGTGATCACTTGTAAGCGGAGAGCGCGATCTTAGCGCGGAACCACGCTTCGCTTCCGCGGCCGGCCGATGTCCGGAGGTAACACCGAGTGACCGGTAAACCGCTGCGCGCGCGCTTATACAGCATGGGCGGCGCGCGCGCTCCCGCCACGCCCCGCACTCCGCCCCGCCCTTTTTACTCACCCCTACTCTGACCTAACCAAAACATATTTTATTAGTAAAGCCTCAAAAACCCACCCCGACCTTTAAAATATAGCCTGGCACTGTAGCTAAAAGTACATCGTACAAGCACATCCAAAAAAGCTTCTTAAAAGCGGGTTTGCAACCACTAAAGAAAGTTACCATCAAGTGCATCACTAACCACCAAACACAGCGATCTTAACGATGTTCTGGGCGTAGAAGTAGAACCTTCCATATTGGCGTGGCACAACGATAGTGAATCTTGGCCTCCAACACCAGAGTTCCCATGTCTATATCCTTACCTTAGCCGTTTCATTTCAGTCCAGTCGACGTCACTAAGTTCTCAGAGATCTTTCTCGACTTCGTCAACGGTATGTCGGATGTCTCATCAAAGGCCTGCGGCCACTAGGTTGGTCAGTATAAACTTTATTTGTCCACTGGCCCAAGTTCATACTCTCCAACTAGCAACGGAATCCTATAATAAATGACTGTAGGTAAAATTAGACTTATAAAGCTCTTATAATGGCTTTTCTGGAGACTCTTGTGCTAATAATAGCATTGTGCAAGCATTTATACTCTCAAGAGTAAATTCACTTATGTAATTGCCTTGTAGTTTACTACTAGACTATTTTATAGGATAGTTACAAGACATATAATCTTATAAGTGCATTGACGAAGTCTAAATAGTCCTATGAAAATTGTAGTCTTATAAAGGCATTGTGTAAGATTCCCAGAATTTATAATACACTTGTCTAAGATCATTATAGGATAATATAATCTAATAAGTGCATTGACGAAGTCTAAATAGTCCTATGAAAATTATAGTCCTATAAAGGCATTGTGTAAGATTCCCAGAATTTATAATACACTTGTCTGAGATCATTACAAGTATGCAGAAATAAAGTTTTATAATATACTTAGCTGAGATCAGTATAGGTAGGGGAGGCGATGTAGTCTTAAAAAAGTCGCTTATAAGATTTTTATGAGAGTAAATAATCTTATAAAGTGCTAAGCTAACACTATGAAGTCTGTTTACCAGTTTTACGTCGCCAGGTTTGGAGACATTGAAAATTATGATTTAGGTAGGTATCGTTGTTATCAATATGGATTTGCGAGTATGGAAAAAAGAAGTGGAGCATATTTAGAAGAACTGTAAATAAAAGACACGAAGAATTGGTACCACAAAAGCGATCATCTGAAGCAAGTTCTGAAAAATCAGAAACCAGCAATTTATTGAAGGGTTCCGTAGGTACATTCCGAAAATCTATTCGAAATACCTAGCGGTATTCGAAACGGTGTTTTTCAAAACAGCCTAAGTAGGTACACTTGAAATATTTTTCGGAATGGCGTGCTTCGAAACCATACAGGACTTCCCCCTGTCATAACTAAGGAAAACAAATTAAATAAAAAATGTGTAGCCGTTGCAGGGTTTCAGGCATCAATCGAGGAACTCTAATTTGATTCAACATGGTGGAGAGCTATTCTTGGCTAAGAGTAAATCTAGAGTTCTTTTACCTATAACAGTCTGATAATTGTCTTCATGCAGAGCAATTTTTAAAACATGGCGAATGAGCAAAACACAATAAATAAATGCTTGATCGTATTTTTATAATAGCTGATTTTATATTCGATTTATGTAAGCGCGATCAAAAATCAGTCGAAACATGGTACACTTCTACAATAAAAATAGATTTGCCACATGTTTAGTAATTTGTAGGTAAATATTCTTAATTAATTTTAGTCTTTTCATTCAATGAAACAATAACTATAAAATTACTTACGAGGTAAAATAACACTGCACAAATAATAAAAACAAAAAAAAATGACTGTCACCAGTGAGTAAAATTTGTAACAAAAAATGAAAAACGAAGTATGTTATAAGAACATTACTAACATAATTACACTTGTAACAAAATAGAAGTAGATAATAACAGGAGTATTGGCTCCAGTAACAATCTTCTATAAGGCAATTATAGGAGCATCAGTGCTTCCGTAATACTGGTGCAAGACAGTTACTAGACTTATTAGCATTCTGTTAGCTCATTGCAGGAGCATTACTAGAACTTGTACTCCAGTAACTGCGCCCAAATCGAGGCTTGTAGTATGCTACAGGACAGTTATAGGATAGTCTTGAAGACTGTTATAGGATCTATTTTGTTACTTGGGTACCTTCGCTACCTTCTTGTCGCATTCTACATACCCACCTAATAAAATATAGGTAAATAAATACTTACATACAATGTAACCGCAAATTCCAATAATGAACCAAACCACAAACTGTAATATATCCCTGTGATATTAATAGTAACATAATTATATTACAAACGTACATAAGGTATCTGCTTATCTTACCTAATAGTTTGCAGTAGGAGTCATGTTAATCTATTTTGGTCTCATTGAACAAAAGTGTCTTTGAGTCCGTTTTATCTTTTTCTAAAAGGATTCGAGCGATGTAAGAGTTCACGCTACATAAGCAAGCTCTCTTTCTGTACCAGTTAGTTCCTTTTGGAAAGTTTTTCTACCAAATCTTTCAAATGATAGCTTTGATGAGAGGTATCACAGATTTAACGGATTTATAAATAAATAATATCCTTGGACATTCCACCCAGCGTCATCTAGTCCTAAGCTAAGCAACTTAATGCTTGTGTTATGGTAACCAGATGACTGATATAATACTTGGATACTTACTTACATATTTTTTTTGTAAATACATGCTTATTATAGATAAAAAAAAATCAGACCCGGAACAAATATCTGCAGAACATGCTAATATTTGTCCCGTAGCGGGGATCGAACCCGCAACCTCCGCGTCTCAACGGGCCTTCGCCCACTGCGTCAATATTATAATGGCCCTCACCCTCTAATGGCATCACCCTATCGTCCTTCACCGCAATTTCTGCACTTCCTAATGGCTCTGATTGAGTTGTTGACGCAGCTTCTCTCACCAATGCAGTAGCACCACGAGTCATGCATTTGAAGGTGTCCACACACTCATGCCGAGACGTACTACATATTTTGCGACAAGTCGCTTTCTTGAAATCACAGATGTAAATATACAAAAAAATCTGTAAGTACTTGAAACACTAGCAGTAGCAGTGCTTAAATAATACAAGTAGTTTAGCTTAACTTTTGCGATCATATAACGTTGGGATATAAATAAATAAATAATAAATCCTTGGACATAGCACACGGCAGTCCCAAGCTAAGCAACTAAATGTAAATATGGTAATTAAAATGCGATAAATCCCGTGTCCATGTATTTCTAAATACTAGTCTTCAAATTATTTGGGTAGGTACTCAGTGTTGAGTGAGATGACTTGTTATAGGTAATGGGATTGGTAGACGAAACAACTTTCAACTTTATAATATTAGTAGGGTAAGATAGGATTTGATTTGAAATTACCTATTAGCCATTGAGATGGATTATAGAGCCACAATCAGACAAATAAAATGTAAACGCCAAAACTCTGCGCACGCTACGTAGTGCGCAGAGTTTATCTTTTTTGCGTACAAGCGACATTGAACATTAAAACAAACGACAAACGTCTACATTCAAATGTCAAATGTCATTGTAGAACATTGAATTTGCCCGCACATTTTTTGAGTATTGTCAGCTATTAGATTGTGACTCTTTAATACATCTCAAAGCTTAGCCCATCATTTTCGAAAATCTGTCCAATTTTTTATTTGCATCGGCATGAGTGTACAACCGTGGGCAGGTTATTCACGTGCATAAATCCACACGTGACGATGTTTGATTGTACTCTTCCTTGATGTGTTTTTATGTCGACCCAGTGCGCTCGTGAGACGGGGTGACATAACGTCTGACCTTCATTGAAGACTGTCCTAGAGTCGCAGCGTATGCTGTATAATCATCTAGTACCTGTATAGGTGTACAGGTACTAGATGATTATACAGCATCGGGAGGTAACCTATGATATTCATCTCGGCTATTGCTATTGATTAACGGGGACATTGTAGTGTCTGGAACATTGTTTGGATGGATAAGGCTTGCCCCGAACCTAATCCATCCTCTGAGCTTAACCGACCATATCCCCAGGAAATATAATGGTCAATACGTGTGAGGATAACTAAACCGCGGGTTTCCTCGAGATGAGAAAAAGAATTTATCAAGAATATTAGATTCTTGATTATTATTTAACTGTATTATTGGTAGGGCAGGTATAATTCTTCTTTCTCACGAAGTCCGTGTTGCCCCAACTTTGCGCTTAGTTGTCAAGCTGACGGTTCTCGCTACCAAAATCTGACGTGAACACAAAAGACAGTAGACACTATAGAGAGAGACACTAGAGCGCGTCTCGGGCGAGACGCGCTCTAGGTCTTCTGAGCTTACGCACACTAAAACTGTGTAGGTACATGCATTCACTATTAACAAAGATTATTTTAGAACTCTTTGCTATTACATTTATAGCCCAACGACTTCGTGAAATAGAACAACTAGGTATAAGCTAGTCGAGCAAAGTTCGCTGACAGTCTAGTAAACCAAGTCACTGACTTTATAAATACCTACAGAATTCTTTGTAATAACTTGTTGCAATAATAGAGTGGCTATTTCTGAAGTGACAACATATTGATGGATGTTATGCAGATATACAACTAATTGGTGTGTAATTGTGTCGCTTGTCGCACGACGAGACGAGGTGCCAACAAGACTGCGTGCTAAGACTCAGATTGGTAAGATAATCTCTGTAGCTTTCAAAGTGAAAAACCTCATTCATGACGCAAAGGAATAATAAATTGTTTGTTATTTGAAATTACCAGTTAAGATAGATACTTTTATTTTGGGTTCGGATGAAAATTTTATAATCACTCCACTATCTTTGAATTTTTACTAATAAATCTGTGTTCTCATCACTCTTTTCTTCGATTTTCCGAGAAATTTTGAAACACTTCATTATTTGATTTATGTTGGAACAACCAGTAATGTAATTCTTACATTACGTCTACCTATTTCTAGTCATCAAGGAAAATTCTAATCTCGTCTTTTGTTGCAAGTTCTGTCTCGCTGCAATTTATGAGATGTCAATCAGTCAGAGCTGTCAAGGTCCGGCTGCTGGCGCCTCCAGAGTCCAGACGTGTATCTATCAACTGTTTGGGGATGTCTTTGTTTTAATAATAACGCACTTATCGCATCTATAGAAATAATTGGACGAGACGGAATGCATGAAATACCTAGTAACTATACCTAGGTAAATATTATATTATATTTTTTTATACTTACCTAGAACCTATATATTTGGTAAGTTCTTTACTTCTTTCGCGGTTACGATTCCTTTTTAGAAATAATACATGAAAACAACACATAACTGAAAGGGGATATAGATGTAGGTATAAAACGCTATAAAAGCATGTCTCAATGTTATTTCAAATATGAGTGGACGTTCTCTATAAACCGACGCAAATGTTCTTAATTAATTTTCTCATTCATTCATTTTATTTTAATGAAGCTTCTCGATAAAATCTTGTAAAGTTAAAGCGCAGGCGAGTGGCGGGACTAAGTGGGGCAAAATACGATGAAACAGCTGAAAAGTTTGGCTTAAGGGCGCCTCGAAAGTTATGCTTGAATTTTAAACAGAAAGTTATCTTATCTGTTAATAGTCACAAGGATCTTAAACTCGAGAACAATAATTTTTTTATAAAATCATGATGGAATTCTTGGTGACGAACATAATTTTCAATTATTTTACAGTGCATAAAGATCAGAACATGACAACACCCGTAAGGTTCTATAACGATCACAAAATGTGAATTTATCTCCGATTTCAGTGATTTTACATCTGACAATGTCACCAATGTTGTAAGAGCTGCAACTACGAATTTCACATAGGAGAGGGACTTAGTGATAGAATTTTTCAAATGAGCACAATGGCACAATCTAAGCATGGCCTAAAAGATACGGTCACCTATCTAATGATCAATGCATTATCAAATCTTATTTAGTAGTGATTGTGCAGTCACGTTTGCTCCTACCTGAACGTGCTAAAGCATGATAAAATAGACAAAGTTGATAAGAGTTCATAATTTTTACCGACTGAATTAATTTATTTTTGCATGCATTTTAAATATTAGGAGAGCTACCAAGTGTCACGTCAAGCCAAGCCAACTGGAATTCAGAACAGTTTTAAGATCAATTTTGTAGAATTGTTAGCCGGATTGAAAACAATAGGAAGGACCCTCCTTTCCTATTGTTTTCGACCCTACTATCTACTTACCCACTAGTCTCTTAAGTTCACTATAAGTCTTCCTCTTCAACACAAGCGCTCAGGTGTTATTGTTCTTGATAGATTGCCTGGTTGTCATTGTTATTGTAAATGTTTTGTGCTCTGTCATAAAATACTATGACGGGCTTTCACTCCAGACATGGTTTATGACTTTGGTGGCTATTCATGTTTAAGTACTTAGGTACTAACTATTTTCTGTAATAAATCGATTTTATGATTTTACCTTTTGAAGTTGGTTTCACTTAATCTTTGGTTCAGTGTAGGACAGATTTGGTATGCACAGGTAAATCTTGAAGACTCTTCCTTAAATTTAACACTAATAGTTATTTCAATCAGCACATTGTGTCCCACAGTAAAAGAAAAAGGAAAATATATCCAATAGTTACTTGTAATTTGCTATCAAACTCTGCATAAATTAGTTATTTGGGGCGAACTAAAATAAACGATAGTACAAAATACTAGACGTTGATTGGACAAGCGAGATGACAAGGTCATCCAGTTAATTAAAACATTAATTGCAACATACTAGTAAATTATAGGATGATAGAAATAGATTCAGAATGACCCTTAGGCTGATAGCACACTGGTGGAAAACTATGGTGAAGCGTTTTACGAATGAGCTATTACATATTCGTTTTTTTAGCTAGGCTTTTATAATGTTAGGTACCTATGCATTTTAAGATGTCATTTAAATTTAGGCAAGAATAGAATTATGTCAAAAGTTGATTTACTTACAAAATAAAATTTTACGTAAGTGGTAAGTACTTAATAAGTATAATATTTTTAAGTAACATGACGCACCCTTCCGGAAAACTTCCGTATAGTTAAAGTAATAAAAATAGCTAAATAATAATGTACTTAGGTACCTATACAGAAGTAGATAGGTATATAATGTAGATAAAGAGATCGCAATCCGAAGGTGACCGCACGCGGTAAACAAAACAATTGTAATGAAACAGTCAAACTCTTTAGAGACTTTTCTAGATAATACTTAGGTAGAAGTTTCAACAAAGATTAGTGTTACTGAAGTAAATAATAAATAAAAACAGATCAGATAGCACATCACATTTTCTATTTCAAAACCATAAATATGTACCTACCTAATTATAAAATTTCTCTTGAGCATAGTGTGCAGTTCTCCTAAGGATCGGTTTTCCTTATTTATACCTACAACTTGGCTTGGTAACAAGTTATTTTGTAAAGGAAACAAGTTATGTAGTTATAACTGGTTACGTTTTCTTGATTAATTTTATTCTATAGGTACCAATTACGCAGTATCTTATGCCTTAGTTAGATAAATAATTAAATACTTACCTCCACTTTTGTAGGTTATGGTATGCATAGATCGCATTAGATGGTTTAGTTAGAGCTCTAAGGCCTATAGGTACAGACCATAACCTACAAAAGTGTAGGTAAAGAAGTAAGTATTTATTTATTAAATTCGCAAAACAGATTAAATTAAGGAAAATAATCTAGAAAATAAGTAGATTCTCAACGTTTACTGCATTTTTATTATATTAGGTATATATTTTTGTGGTGAGCAAAACATATAGGTACTTATTTTATAGGGTAGACACGTCAAGCGCTTGGTCAAAGCATTAAGCCCACGGAGTTTCTTAGAAACGGTTCATGGTTATTATCCCTTTGGCGATAACTTTGCTCAGATCAATGGGCACGTTATGGCCACCATGATGTTATGGCTGCTCGAACATGAGGCTATTGTTTATACTAAACGTTACACTGTAGGAAACTTATGAATCTGTAATTTGATATGTTGTAGGTAGGTGCCTAAATCGAATTAAATATAAAACCTCTACAGTGGTAAAGATTGCTTTTTAGCAATAAGACCGTTTATTCTTAGCTTGTTTCCAGCAATCCTGATTGTATTCTTGATGGTCAGTGACAGAGGATAAATTATTATTTTATTGTTCCCACCGCCCACTCAATGATCTACGGCACTAAAGCATTGCAATTTGGTAGCCTACATATTGTCGTTTGTATGACTGGTATGAGTACTTACGTCCTAGGACGCTCCGACCTTCGCCCATTTTCGAGTCTAGACATCATTTAGTTCAAATGTCAATGAAGAGATTTGTAAGGAATTGTAAATGTTTTTTTACCACACATAAACTACGTAGTAGGTAACGTTACGATGAATATTCATCACAGCTCAGGGGTAATTTAAAACGATCCTCTGATTTATTTTCATAAATTATTAGGCTCAAATCACACCGAGTCGACAGCGAAGTAGGGCTGCAGTTTCAGTGTCATAATATAATTGTAAACTTTATCTTCATTACTATATTGCCTAGTATTAAAACGCTTTGAAAAGTGCTCTCGGCGGCACCGCTTGCGGTCGCCTGTGGTCGCTTGCGTTTCAAGTTTCTCAAGCGATACTATGTATTAAGGTAATTATGATAAAGTTTAAATTATATGACACTAAAAGCTCGCCGCTTCCTTGCCATATCGGCTGGTTGAGTGAGCCAGACAATGGGGGCAATTCGGAGTGTCGCAAAAGCTAAACTAACCTAACTAAAACTATTGCCATCCTTTTTATTCCCATCGCTATGAAAGGGACGGCAACAATTTTAGTTAGCTTAGTTTAGCTTTTGCGACACTCAGAATTGCCACTAATATGTAACTTAACTTTGGAAGTAGCTTTTGACAATATTTTTGATCAATATTTCGAGAGTAAAATTTTACTTTACAAAATTTGATTAAAGATATATAAAACTGTTCAGATTTTACAAAATGAACACGACGGAAAACTCTTTGGTAAAGCGGATTTCCGTCCGCTATTATCCTTGGATCGGATAAAAGTTTAAGGGGGAGGCCAAACGAGCGTCATTTTTTTAAACGCCTAAAATTAATCGAATGGAAGTTAAGAAAATGGAGTTAAGGGGTTTTTGTCTACTTTTGGGTTATATTCGTGTTTTTTCCTTTTGAAAAAAATATTTTTGTTTTCGGACGGAGTTTTATTCTTAGGTAGGTACTCATTAGTAACTTCACCGGTCTGGAAACGTAGGTGTCCAATGTCCAAAATCCAAAATGTTAATTAGGTATATTTTGTGCATAATGTATGTTAGTTTGCTAGGTATTTATAAATATTTATTCAAAATTTATTAGTTTAGTTAGATGTTTAAATCAGTGGAGTATAGGGCACTGGTGACCTGTAGCACAGGTTTATATACCTATTTCAGGCACCAGTCTCTCACAAAACAGGCTTATCTCTAACCTTTATCATTATTTTTAACTGTATTTATTTAAAAAATTTATTGCTTTATATTTTTATATTTATGTGTTGTGAGAGAATTAAATAAACAATTTGTATTGTATTTGTATTTGTAAAGCCTTTATCCACTGCCCTTTAAAGTCTGTTCGGACATACGCGGCATTCGCTGCCACTGTAAAAAGCGAAAATACTGCGCCGCGGAACTTCATAGAAAATTTCGCTTCCCTCGTAGCGAATACCGAGTAGGTCCGAACATGCCTTAAGAATTTTAGAGCACTCGCCACTTCCACGTCATCATTGGAAATCAATAATAGCTCTAACGATAGAGGATTAGTAGGATCAAACGAACAAGGTAGATAACAATATCAAAAAGTAATAAACACAATCTAGACGAGTCTTCAGTGCAATGGGTCATAGTCTGCCTTAGATAAATGCATTTCATTTGGTGCTGTGATGATTGATTTGTAATCTGCGCACGCGGCGATGTCACGTTGACCTGAGTAATTGATTTCAGTAATTTTCCTGAGATTTACTCAACATTTTATGTAACTTAATTGCTTGTTGCTATGGGTGTGATCTAAGTTATTTAACACATCACAAGTAATCACACTAATATTATAAACGTGAAAGTTTGTGTGTGTGTGTGTTAAGTAAGTATGTAAGTGTGAATGTTTACTTCACGCTCAAACGGCTGGACGGATTTGAATGAGATTTAGTACCAGGATAGCTTATTATGGTATTTTCACCGCGGGAACGGGAACGGGAACTTTCACCACGGGTAACACCGCGGGTTACCCGCATTGTTACAATAATTCATTGTATCTCAGCAATAGCACAAAAATATCACGATAAGTACCTAATACCTAATATTTCAATTTGATCAATAGCATAACTAATATTGTAGCTATTTGAGTACAAAGTGCAATCGAATCAATGAATTTGACGACCTAGCCCAGTGAGGAAAGCCGCGTGAGGTTGCGAGTACGAACTCCGCTAAGGGACTAATGTGTGTATGATCGGCTTAGGTACCTATCTATATTTGTCTTGAGTCGGGATGTCTTTTGGTCCGGTAGATATAATTCACCTGATAAAGGTAGGTACTTGTTGTTCCTAAAATACTTTTGACCCTGAATAATCATCACCTTTCATTTTTACGTTTAAAATGCCGATTGTAATGTTGACGTGTTGAGTTCGTGATCAAATGTATAAAAATATCAGAATAATCGTGGAATGGCAGTAGGTGGAGATAAAAATAAAAGGTTAACGAAATAATCTTGTATTTATAATATTTAATAATAGGTAAGTACTTAATAAGTAGGTACAACCTACCTGCGTTTATTTAAGTACATACCTAAGTAGGTATAATTTTATTTCTTTGGTGTTTTACCAATGAGTTATAATACTAATGTAGGTAAGTACTTACTTATTGTTAACAAATATTCATACATCCATTCAGCAAATATTAAATTTAGGCTTTGTACATTGCACTTCATTGTTTTGTAATTTATTTATTTAAGTACCTAAGTACCTACTAAAAAAATCTAGTAAGTACTTAAGTTGTTGTTCAATGCCTTAGGTACCTACTTACTTAAGTAAAATAACTTCTATCTTTGGAGTTTTTCCTAATCATTAGATATTTATACCTTACACCTAAGTATAATCCTTATTTTTACATCTCAAACGGACAACTGTTCGTGTATGCAGATACACTATGTCACAATGGCACAGTCACCTAATAAGTAGGTATTGCCGCACTGGGCCGGCCGTCACGCCAAAGCCAGATCATTCTAAGGCTCCTAGTCATCTGATGTACTTATGCCAAACAGATACCTACACTATGTCACAATGTCACAGTCGCCTAATACACAGGCTTTTACATCTAATAAGTATTTGCGTTATTGCCCCTCATTGCGACGCTCATCCGTCGAACAGGCGGAGGCAGTGGCCTGGTCGGCAAAGGATGCCGCGCTCGTGCCGGTCTGGGGGGCAAGCGGGAGTCAGTGCTAGCTCGGGCACGGAACTCGGAGCACTCAGATCTTCCTGACGCTGATGAGGAGGTGGAGTCGCTACGAACCATGCAGACTTCGTCTTCCTCTTCCAGGTCCATGGCTGTCCAGCGACCTGTCGCGAGAAAAATATACTTAGCTGTAGTATAAATGTGACTTGTTTGCATGTAAAAAAGCGGTTGGTCCCGCTATGATAAATGAAAAATTTAGCAGCTGTTTGTTGCAATATAAAACCAATAAGCCCTTTAGAAATAACAGGTTATAACATGAGCTTCGAAGGACACACGAAATACTTCAATGCCAATATTCTATTCCTGTATATCTAAGGTTTATTAAATACGTGAAATAGGTACCTACGTGAACGTCTGAATATCCAATATCAAACATGTAAAATCTTATGTAAACCTATCATCATGAAAATTGAACCCATAGGACAGTATCATTGAGCACTTCGAGCAGTAGCTCTCTACGTGATTTTCATGTTTACCTTATCTATAAGGTATTTGAGGATAGTAATCAGCGTTGTAATATAGGCTCGATTACAAAATGTAGTACCTAAGTAATTTAGTAAAATAAGCTCTCTATTTTTATCTTCCATCAAGTGATAAATACTGCAGATAAAAAGCCTATAGTTATTGAAATGTCGGACATATTAATAGAGACGTGCAATATTTACGTGTCAGCAAAATATTTACGGGTGGACTCGTAAAAACCCTCACTGCGCCATTTGCTGACGCGATAGAAACTACTGGCACCTTGTTGGGTAGGACATTGAGTTATGGATCTACAAATAGGTACTTACGTACTATAAACATTTTTTGTCTTTGTTATTCAACATTTAAAAGTTCTCCATATACAGGGTGTTACCAGACCACTACCGAAAACTTTAGGGGGTGAAAGTACCCATCAATATGAACAACTTTTTCTAAGAAACCAACACTGTGAACGCGAAAAAAAAAACAGCTGTTTCATACAGCTGTTTTTCTTTAAGAAAAAGTTGTTCATATTGATGGGTACTTTCACCCCCTAAAGTTTTCGGTAGTGGTCTGGTAACACCCTGTATACTATTTGCTGACTTTACTTTCTTTCGGCTGCCGTACTCTTTGGGCATCTCAAAAAATTGCCAATATAATTTTATAACAACATTTATTAAGTAGGTAGGTACTTATGTTTATTTTTATGTAAATGAAATGAAAAATGAAATATGATCACGACTGTTTCCCGGGAGCGGTTGACATTTCTTTCAGATCATTAGGCAATTTTTAGATCTTTTTGAAGATGTCTAAGGGGGGTAGTCAGAGGTATGTCCAAATTCATACATATTTTTATGTAGCCTACAAAAATTCGGAAACGGTTCTAACGCACTAGAAAGAAACCTCTGACATAGTGACAATAATTGAGTAGAGGATATACGGTCAGTCTCAATAACGTACATTTGTAATTTTTGTACTTAATTTATGTCAAATATTTACTCACAATCAGCTCAACCGTTATACAACTATAATAATAATAATGAACTCTTTATTTCACCAACAATAGGATTATATAGAACGGATATTAAATATGTTGCTATCTCTTTTCCTTGACATAAGAGTAACAAGAAAAAAACACCTATATTAAATTGATAAATAGTTATGAATAATGCCATTATAGTATAATGTCATGGCTACATACAAAAGTTAGCAGGGGTAGTCGTTGTATCAGTGTTGTCGGATCCAGCTCTGGACAGCGGTCTGCTCAGCACAGTGCAGGCTTCAGTCGCCCGCCCGCCACGCCATTTGCTGACGCGCCAGAAACGACGTGTATCTCGGAATACTCCCCACACCTGGAATATAGGTACATTAATATGTGTATCAATACATTAGATATTTGGAAACCATCGAGGCGCTTACGAATATTTACTCAAACCAAATGAAGATCGCACGCTGCCAACCATCAAGAAGGCTGGGGATCTCCCTCGATTCCAATTACTTCAAGTAATTTTATAAGTTTGCTCGAATTTGTTCTACCTAAGTACATGAAGTGTTTAACTTTTTTGAAAGATATTCTTAATAGAAAGGATCCCTAATCCCTATTTCCATCGTATAAATCATAGAATTGACCAGACCGACATTAAAAAGATTTAGGATTTTTTTTTCATTTTACTGAAAGAACTAGATAGAGATAATTTATAATAGAGCGTTTTTCAGGTGCGCAAAAAAACTAAGATCTGCGCTTTAAAGGTTAGCTGAGCTAACTTTTTATTTCGATCTTATTAATTAACGTTTGTAGATGCCAAACTCAGGTGAAGTTTCAATTAAAATCGACTCGAGTCTCGCTCATGTACCTATGTTGGTACAAGAGGCCTTTAAGCTACCTCCGACTAGCACTTAACTTGAATGAAAAGCATATATACCTACTTACAACACTTCTCACGTATTGTATTTTGTGAAGTAAACAAAGAACTCTATGAATAATTCAGCGCAAAACTTCGATGCAGGAATGAACATGTAGGTACTGAAATGAAATGTAATTTGAAAATCACAACTGGATTAGGGAAACTCAGGAAATGTCAATGGCGACGGAGGCTTCGCAAATTGGGCGCGATTGTGAAGTTAAATTGCCTTTTACGTGTATTCGAAAGGACACTAATAATATTCAGAGCGAAGATAATGAACGTGCTATGACTGAAAGAGTGAAGGAGAACGTGCTATGAGAATGAGAAGGGATACTGAATATTGGTAGTAATAAACTTAGTGCATCGAACGTTTTACAGTAAAACTGAAAAATTTGAGATAGCTTTTGTCGAGAATCTCTATCTTTCTGCGACCATAGAGCTTTTTAATAGCACTAATGTACGCTTTTCCAAATATAATTAAAGAGCTCTGCTCTAAATCCACCTACCATAAATTCATCTTAGTTATTCTTATTTTTCTCGTAGGATAAAGTGACGATGAAACCTATCTTAATGCTGGAAAATGAGTAGAAAATATAGTAATTTTTTTAAGGAATATTGCGGTAAAAATATCTGTGTCTTTATCAAAACATTATTACTGTCTGAAGTTTATCTGTGGTTGTTGCCAGATGTATTATGTATGTAAATGTCTGCTATAAACCGCAAAACGGGAGGTTATTTGTATATTCTCACAAACTAAGCATACAAACTTCGTAAGTTATGTTTATCGTGGATAAAGGCAGATTAGGTACTCGAGCGATAGGATTTCCATTTACGTAGCTCTCGAAGCTTTTTTATTAAATTTGGATTTTTCTCGCTTTTATCAACATCCTTGTCAAGTAGGTACTTCTGGTTGATCAGATTTGGAAATGCTTACAAGACTTGGCTAAACCTTGGTTTATTAAAAAACGGTCTACGTAACATTACGTTAAACAGTTCTTACGATTTTACGAAGATATTATTATATCACAATTAATGTATCGATTAAAATATACGTAAAATAGGTAACTAAAAAATTTATGAAGACCTTAAGGATCACTTCAGTTTCGTCTTACATGCTAGGTGATTCTAATCAAAGAGCATGTAATTCTAATGCCTGTTCCAACGCGACTCCTCTTGCCTCTTGCGCCTACTAGCCTTTTCAAGATAAAGGCTGCATTTTAGAAACTGTCAAAGGCTCATAAAGTTGACGTTCTCAGATTTGGGGAGGTTTTATTGCGATATTTATTCCGTAAAATGGAGCAATAATACCCTGAGGGTACAAAAGAGATTTAATAAAGGTTCGACTCTGCTTTGTAAGTTATAATTGCCATTTTCAGCAAAAACATGAAGTGGCTCTGAAATATAATGTGCAGTAATCTCTAACTTAAGTAGGCAATAGTGGCAATTCTGAGTGTCGCAAAAGCTAAACTAAGCTAACTAAAAATGTTGCCGTCCCTTTCATAGCGATGGGAATAAAAAGGATGGCATTAATTTTAGTTAGTTTAGTTTAGCTTTTGCGACACTCCGAATTGCCACTATTATGTGGGTATTTTATATATGGAAGGCGTAACTACCATAGCTGGGCACCGTTAATCAAATGGTTAACTTCGTTAAACGTTAATCCGTTACAAAAAAAGTTAGCTTCGTTAAACGTTAAAGCGTTACATTTCGGAAGAATTAACGCAAGTTAACGTTAATCGTTAATCCGTTAATATGTGTAAAATTGCATTTTCTCGACCAACTGGTACACTAAATTCGAAAAACAAACGAATTTTGATAGAAAGAAAATTACAAATGAAAAATCTTACTAGAAGTTTTACGGTTTCGACGGGATTCGAACCCGCGAGATACAAGCGATCACCCTTAAGCCGGGCTGCCTTACCACTCGGACACGAAGCCCTTGACGCCGAAGACGAAACTATCAGTAAGATGATATTTCGGTTAAAGCACCGAAATCTAAGTGTAGTTTAACACTACAATAAAAAATATAAACTATAGAAAGAAAATGTCGGTTTGACTTTGAATTGAAACTATCAATCAAATTAGCATCTCTACATTCTTCACCAATCAAAGCCGGGAAAACCGGAAGCAAATAGATGAAAAAACAAGTACAGACTGAAAATAATAAAAAAATCGAAAACGATAAGGTTGCACCGGGCACGACGGCGCGTACCCGACTCGAGGCTAATGCTCTGTTTAGAAAATAGTAGAATTCAATTTTTAGCTTCATCTGTCTGGTCTGACTGATGATTAGGTACTGACAAAGGATGTAGATAATATCACGAGCTATTGTTTAGCCAAAACAAAAAGCTGCTACTAATCGATCGAGTGAGCGAAGCGAACGAAGATCTTAGTGGTAACTTGGGCGATTTTGCGTTGTATGTTTGTATGTCGCGGCATAACTGTCGAACCGTTAATCCAATCTTCATGATACTTGGTAAGTATATAGTGATAAGGGATTTCCCGGCTCACCTAATGAGCATGATCGGTCAAGAGGTTGTAAAGATATGAGGATAACAAGGGGGTGAAAAAAAATAAAAGTTATCCATAGACTTTGAGGGGGGTGTCATATGAAAGGGTTCTGTTTGTACATTCTAAAATGGTATTACTTTTCATTCAAAAATGTAAAGTTTTTAAAATACATCGATAAATGTAAAATCTATTATTTTTCAGTGCTTCCAACCTAAAGTGTTTTATTTCGACAAATCTAGCGAATTTTTAAACGAAAAGAGATTTTTCTGAATTTTATAAAGTATCATGTGACTATGACTACACTACAAACAACTTCGTCGGTTCGGTGCAGTCATCTACCAAAAACAAAAACAAACACCAACAAAAAAAAATTTACTGCCGAAAAACAGAAATGTTTCTTAAAACAATTTTGTTTTAGTTGACACCCTCACAGAAACTATATTTTTACAAAAACCATCAAATATTTATCTAAAGAAATATAAATTGTAACAAAATCAATTTTGACCATATTTTTAAATGCGTGCTACACTTCTTTGAAACAAGGTAGTGACTGACATGACATAAGCAACTCTAAAGTGTAAACAAACATCAGTATTATACCATAAAAAAGGTAAATTCACAGAGTTTTTAATCTGAATCTATGTTTGCAAGGTTGCGAATCAAAATACGACCACTGATATTTTTAATTTGATAATTGAGATTGGACTTTGAATAAAGACTTGATTGGATCGTAGAGATCTAGCAGCCAGATTTCATAAACAATCAATTAGTCAATTCAACAGTGACCTTTATGGGGTAGTCGAAGCAAGTATGTACAAAATAAACCACCAACCAACGGTGCACGAGATCTCGTTCGGGACGAACTACTAGTATTTATTATAATTACTACACTGCACAGTACACTTTTTCTATCTAACTAAATTACACTGCACTCTTCTTTATCAATTATCAACACGCAAATGATCACTGACAGTAATTTATAATAACAACAAACAAACAAACAAACAAAACACTAGTCACTCTAAGCACCGGCGCTAAGTAATGAAATGATCAAACGAAACAAATCTCTTCGCAGTTTTCTTTCTCACTCGTACGCGCTGGCAAAATATATCTAGTTTAGTTTTTGTTTCACTCGCTGCCACGCGCCGCCCGGCACTAGTCGGTGCCGATGCCGTGCGGTAACTATTATGCATTGGATTAACGATTAACGGACTTCTCGCATATTAACGGAAGTTAACGTGTCCGTTAACATTTTTGAAAGTTAACTTAAACGTTAATCCGTTAATCAAAATGTTAACTTCGTTAATTAACGATTAACGGATTAACGAGTTAATGCCCAGCTATGGTAACTACATATAAGGAAACTCTACCTAAATGTATCCTCATACGATAAGATTAAAAGAAAAATGTAAAGAATAGGAAAAGTGTGTACCTACTTACCTATATACGTCTTTACGGTATTTATTACTTACTAAAGAAAAGACCGTTAGTAAGGCTTCTTTATGATAGGTAGCAATGGGCTTGCAACCTGACACAACACAAGATACCTATACTATAATACTAACACTAAAAAGGCAAAGCCCACACCATCGTGTTGTTGCCTGATTCTTTGTGTGGTGTGTCGCGTTTGGAATAGGCAGTAGAATCCCCTAGTTAACGTCTTTTGACTACCTTACAAACCCACTTTATAAATTATTACTTTGTCTACAGGCGTAATTTCACAATAACTATAGGTACGCAAGTTCAAAGGATAATTTGTAACTATGCTATAACTATCAAACAACAAATTCCAATTATTTAGTTTTGTAATAGCAGTAGGTAAATGTCTTTAACTCCAAACTGCTTTCAAAGTGAACAGTTATTCGTGGAATGGTTTCATAGATATCTTTACCTCTATATACCATTTAGTCCATTTACACAACTGAGTTTCACAATCAGCTATCACTACCAGGGTTTAAAGCAAAGCTGTCAGTAAAGTTAGTGTATTAATAATTAGGCGCTTCGCTTAGTCGCGCTTGTTTTGTCACTACAAACTTGTAACTATAAAAGAAAAGATAGCTCCGTATTCCCACCCGGTATATTATCTTACACGATGTAAGATTCTTGCCTGTTGCATACAATTAAATTGACTGTAATTATGACTTGCATGGTCTAAACAACAGTAGCTTAAAATTATTGAACGTCAATTAGGTTCGCGTAATATTGTACGTTCAAGAAAATGGCATCATGTAAATGACACTGTACTCACCTGTTCAATGCTCTCCCTAACTGAGACCTCCTGGGAGCCTACATAGCCGAACTCCTTGCTCTGCATGTCGATACAGTTAACAATATAAATGTCTATGTCTGTGAATCTAATATTATATTGTAGGTAGGTATATAAACGATATCTTTCAATGACCTGTAAAATCTAAACCTTTTACATATAAAATACTATTGACTATTGACTACTCTGCTCACCTGTTCTATGCTCTCCCTGACTGAGATCTCGTGGAAGCAGACACAGCCGATCTCCTTGCTCCTGCGCTGGCCTTCATCCGTGGACACCATGCGGTCGCCGGCCTGATCCACCTTGTTGCCAACCATTACTACCGGCGTGTCTAGCGCGCAATCCTGGAATGGGCAAACACATTTGGATTATTAATATGATTTATTTATTTATTTACATACACACACATACCGCGCGATTCCATAACGGTATGTTATCTATGGCATTTTCGATGCATATGGAAATTTTTAATTTTGTATCTCTGAAGATTTAATTGAATCTATATTGTCTTTGAAAATCTATATCGTATTTGAATCTATATCGTAAAACTGTGAGCTTGTTAGTGGTATAAAACAAAACTTGTTGTAGGTTGGTTCCATAACGGCTTCAAGGATTTAATTAAATTCTAGAACATTAGTGATCTAAGTCAAGTGATAGATCAGTAACGAGACTTCCTTGAGTAGGTACCTACGTCAACGTACCTTGGAGGAAATGGGCGCAGAGCGTAAGATATTGATATAAACTACTCGTTTAGGGTGTCTTGAAAATTCCAAACGTGATGATAATAAAAATATGTCCTATTGGGACATGAAGTAAATTTTTTATGATATTTTGAAGTTTTCCGATAAAAAAATAAGGTTTTTAAATAGGTCACTACTATTTATTAGTGTTTGTACCAGTAGGTAAGTATGTATTGATTTACCTTTATGTTACCTACTTTAGTAATTTTATATGGTATCCATTCCGGTTTCAATAAAGCTAAGTAAGAATACATCGTCCCTCGAGATTGTATCCAGTTGTAATGCGTATTTCAATACCCTCTGACCCTCGCCCACAATCGGGACAGATTCCAATAAGATTCAGAGCAAATTGCTATATTCTTCCCTTTGTTGCGCTGCTTTATAGTGGTTTTGTTTGGGATTGTACATTCAGATTGGACAAAAGAAAGATGAAAGAAAATAGGCATGATGACTAATTTTGAAAAACTATTCTAATAAGTTCTTATCGGTCTGCTTTGTATAAAAAACCTCTTTATTTATCGAAAAGAAAATTTATCAGCCCAATATTATGTTTTTAAAAACATATTTTATGCTTGAGGCTAAAACGCTCGCAAGTGTAATTTCGCCTTTACTAAGGCGTGCGTCACGTCTACGTAGGAAGTTCAAAGTTTTCAAACGAAACTAAATGACTAGATAGTGATTTTACTTAGGCGTGACGTCTTGCGCTCTCATTGCTGTTTTACCAAACATGGCGGAATGCTGTAATGAATTAATTCTTTAATTATTCTTTAATGTTAAAGTTCTTTAATTATTGATTATTCTATTTCGTTTTTCAGGATCCATGAATCGTATTTAAGTCTACAAAAACAAAAGTTAATATAATATCTACTTAGGTACTCTGTGGTTTTAATGATGAAACCTAAGAAATGAATCAACATAATGACCTATTACGAATACTTTTTCTTTCTATCATGTTGTCCTTATTTTGGACAAAAAGACGAACACACAATTCTAATGACGTTATATAGGTACCTACCTACCTACTCTATATTTTGTTATTATAAAAAATATATTTTACTTTGGAAGAAAGAACTTTCCACGCAATGTCGCAGCTGGCAAAGATTTAGGAACCTATACCTAGGTACCTAATAAGAAAAAGTATTTGAAGGTATGAATGTTACCTTCGTGGAGGTGAGTCGCCGTCGTCGCTTGTTGTAGTTGATGAGGAACTTGAGGCGGTGGCACTCGTCGAACGAGCACTTGTCCGTCACGGAGTACATCAGGATGAACGCCTCTGCCCAACGGATGTTGTTCTCCAGATTTGCATATTCGCTTTCCTGGACAATATCGTCATAGTTAATTCTAATACTTAGGTACTCACTTTTCGTCTAAAGTCTTTTGTTATTTTTGTCACCGTTTTTGTACCTATTATTTAGGTAAGAAAGCCTTCAAATCTAGAGAGTAACATTCACTTTGATTTGTAAATTCGCTTCCCTTGGACAAAACTAATTAGTTACTTATCTTGCCATAAAACATTTCAGCCCGCGGGCTGAGCCAGGCTGAGTGAGATGTGGGCTGAGTTGACCACTATTTCTTCTCGAAGTATGAAATATAGCAAAATACATTTTACTATCAAAATTCAATATTTTAAGTAGGTACCTACCTACAAATCTAATTTTAGCCGAATTCAAAGGCATACTCCTGTCTAAATGATACGGATTTGTTACCAAGGTTGCTTTGGGCAAAGGTCGTAGTTCTCTCTCGACTCCTATTTGACAGTGGCTGTGAAAAGCCTTTGATTTATGACCGTCAAGTCAACAGAATAGACGAAAATATTTCAACGCATTGAGGGTAATACCTACATAATGAAACTGAAGGAAATAATTTTATAATATTGTACAGTAGCAAAAGTTTCGTAACATTAAATAATCGTTTTATGTAGTTTACACGGTTAAAAAAGACACTCAGTCCTAAGATTTTATGGCTTTCTAAAGCATTGTTTGAAAAAGTATACCTACTCCGGAGGGGATCCAGTAAAAACATTTTGAGGACCTGATGATTATCTTGAAATGCACATCAATAATAATAGTGCAGGAAATTGCTCTCTTCTTACGGAATTGAAGTCGGATTAATAAAAATTAATTTTACTAATTGAAACTTTACTAAAGAAGAAGGTGAAACTAGCCCTTAGTTATTTACTTTGGCGGCCACAAACCACGTTTAGTTACATATTTTACGGGGGCTCATAGAGCAATTAATATTATTTTATGTTCCAACGATAAAACATTTTAACAACATAAGTTGCACTACGAAAATTGCCACCACAAATCACTTTTAGTATCGAGAGTCTCTACATGCAATAAGATGGCGATGAAACGGCCTATTCACAGTAGTCTTACCGAGTACCTACCTACCCTTTCCAGTAAGACTACTGATAATTTCCTTCCCAACAGACTTACTCTCTGTAAGTACTTACCTACCGTTGCATAATTGAGCTCCAAAATAAGCTTGTGTTTTGGAAACTACGTGACTTAAATACTACTTAAATTCTTTAAAAAAAAAAATATTATACATAGAAAAACATTATATTATATATTATTATTATAAACATTAGCCTTGCGGCGGTAATCGAACCCGCAACCTTTCGTATTTCAGGCGGATCTTCGCGCCACCGAGGTTGTCAAAGCAAACAAGTTTGTATTGTCAACAACAAGAGTATGATGCCAAGTTACTGCCAAGTTAAATGGGAACGCAAACATGCAAGATGAGACATGTCACTTACATGCGATTCGCCCGCAGAGTCCAATATCTCGAAATACACCATCTCGTTATCTATGACGGTCTGGAATTGGTACGTCTTTTCTAATTTGGGATCGTACTCGCCGATAAATCTGCGGGTTATGAAGCGCACGACCAGAGCTGCGGAGAGATATAGGGGTTAAACATGAAAATACATAAATTGTAAACTACAACAAAATACTCATAATCGAGTTAGCACATAAGTAGATAAAAACGCGCGGCAAGAGGTCGCGACGCTGCAGTCGCGCTGCGGCTTTTTTTATAATCTATGGAGTTACCTACTTACATAGCTGGGCACCGTTAATCAAATGGTTAACTTCGTTAATCGTTAATCCGTTACAAAAAAAGTTAGCTTCGTTAAACGTTAAAGCGTTACATTTCGGAAGAATTAACGCAAGTTAACGTTAATCGTTAATCCGTTAATATTGTGTAAAATTGCATCTTTATATCGTTGCGTTTATGTTAGAAACACACCGGTTAGTGATATTTCGTGAAAAAATAATATTTTTCTCGGCCAACTGGCACACTAAATTCGGAAAACAAACGAATTTTGATAGAAAGAAAATTACAAATGAAAAATCTTACTAAAAGTTTTACGGTTTCGACGGGATTCGAACCCGCGAGATACAAGCGATCACCCTTAAGCCGGGCTGCCTTACCACACGGACACGAAGCCCTTGACGCCGAAGACGAAACTATCAGTAAGATGATATTTCGGTTAAAGCACCGAAACCTAAGTGTGGTTTAACACTATAATTAAATATAATATAAACTATAGAAAGAAAATGTCGGTTTGACTTTGAATTGAAACTATCAATCAAATTAGCATCTCTACATTCTACACCAATTAAAGCAGCCGGGAAAACCGGAAGGAAATAGATGAAAAAACAAGTACAGACTAAAAATAATTAAAAAAATCGAAAACGATAAGGCTGCGCCGGGCACGTCGGCGGGTACCCGACTCGAGGCTAATGCCCTATTTAGAAAATAGTTGAATACAATTTTTAGCTTCATCTGTCTGGTCTCTTCGCAGTTTTCTTTCTCACTCGAACGCGCCGGCAAAATTTATCTAGTTTAGTTTTTGTTTCACTCACTGCCACGCGCCGCCCGGCACTTGTCGGTGCCGTGGGGTAACTAGGCATTGGATTAACGATTAACGGACTTCTCGTATATTAACGGAAGTTAACGTGTCCGTTAACATTTTTAAAAGTTAACTTAAAAGTTAATCCGTTAATCAAAATGTTAACTTCGTTAATTAACGATTAACGGATTAACGAGTTAATGCCCAGCTATGCCTACTTAAAGATGACTACTTTAAGTACCTACTTATACCTACTTGAAGATGAGCTTTGCTCGTTTTTTTAAATATTTTTGGTAATTAATTTTTTTGAATAAAACGACATTTTCTAAAAATGAATCCCAGCTAGATCGATTTATCGCCCCTGAAACCAAATTCCTTTGTTAGTGAAAGTAACTTCTGTTCTGATCGGACCTAAGTAGGTACATCGCTGTAGCTAGTCTAACGAGAAATATTTTAAAGCTAAAATCATAAAAACATTACAAACGTGCACCGCTGAACAAATGCTGTAAAACATTTTCAACCTCACATTTTCAACTAACTTTTGTGTACCTACACTGAAGAACAAAAATGTATTGGATTGTCGAGCAAACGTAAAAAGTGAAAACGCCTTTATTCTAGATATTCATAAGGTTCAGTTTTCAGAGAGTGTGAAAATAATTGTCCGCGCGTTGTTTTTATTACCGCGTGAACGAATATTTCCTGCTCGGAACACTTTTTCATAAGTAATTGCCATCTCTTTTCGTTGACATAGAAGGGACAAGGACATAATAAATTTTTATATTCATTTTTGTTTTTCAAACATTGCCATGTAGGTACTTATAGCTTTTTTTAGGTTGACGTTTCCAAACTCAATTAATTTTCCAATTATAGCTAACCGAAGAGAAAACATGCGTGTTGTGATTGAAAATTTTAGGTAGGTACAATTTAAAAACAAAGCGTTATTTTATCTCAAAACTCTTTCATATTGTTGTTTGCAAAGGCACTTTATCAGAATATGTGCTGCAGTTAGATTTATGAACTATTTTTGATCTGGAAGCCCTAGCTAGGGTTTTAAATTATAGAACAGTCACAGTTGTTAGAAAAACTAGCTTACTCGCCTAAAAAGTAACCTAAGTGGTTATTCCAGCTATGTATATTCCAAGTTTCAGCCAAATCCACTCACCTCCGGTTCCTATATCCAACGTACGGATGACCGTAGGTAGGTCGTCATAGCAACGTTGTTTATTCAACACAAAATGTATGACACTTTTTGACAGATAACAACGTTGCTATGATGACCGACCTACGGACATCCGTACGTTCGTTATAGGACCCGGGCATCAGTAGTTTACGCGTGAAAAAGCATTAAACATCCGCACGCGGCACATCCACACATCCACACAAACTTGATATGAAATAAACTTTGTTTACTTAAACAAAATTATTCTGTAGGTAGGTAGGTACATTTCACATAGCATCTAGACCCAAAGTAACCAGCCCCTCTACTCGACAATCTAAAAACGATACATCATGCCAATGACCGCAGTTCATTTTAGGTTGGCTATCTTCCGAAATCATTTTCAACGAACATAAGCTGACCTGCGATCATCAGCACGATGTATCGTTTGTACAGTAGGGACTAATCTTGTATTATGGGAATTACGTCACTGAAAACTTACAAACTTTTTGTGAAATACATAGTATAATATAAAAGTGAATGAAACATCGCGTGTTTATGTTCAGGTGTGGTTGTAAATGACGACATAGGTGCTAAAACGTCCCATGGTTGTTTTATTACATAGTTGTGGCAACACGCAATATTTTATATCGATGTTTTCTTCATACTAGTTTTCTGTTGCGCACTAAGAACTGAAACTGAAAATCTCTTTAGTTCTGTCTAAGGGTTGACCATATTTATTTTTTAAAAATAAAAATATAAAACCCTCATAGGCACCTAACCTACTAGGTAATAAAAAGAACTCCTCTTAATTTAACTCTAAACTCTAAAATTGAGAATCTAACAGCCCTTCCATGTCTAATAATGTACTTAATTAATTTGACCTCTTTGGTTACTTCAGGAGATTAGCAGGTTATTGCCTAACTTGTTGCGAATAAAATTGATCGCTATTACGAAAAAATCACAGTAATCCGCGAAAACAACTGTCAAATATGACAGTAAGACCCTGGGTCCGTGGGGTACCGGGGCCCATCGCGTTTTCAAAATTCTATGGGGCGTCTGGTCGAAGCGACCCTGACTGTTTGATTAGCTGGTCGATTTCATGGTCAATCTTCATACATTTTTAATCTCTCCCAAGCCGCACGACGAAAATGTACGAGACCGACCGCGAAATTAACCAGCTAGTCACCCGTGTATATCCTGCATTAGTCGATCGACTAACATTGACTTCACCAACTAATGTAGACCCGATTTAAACACGGAGGGTACGTTAAATTGTCGGTCCCGGCTTTTAAAGTCGTTAAGCCATTTCAAGCCTTCAGACGGCTTAAACTTCGTCACCAGAGTTGGCCACTTGCTCATACGAACTTTACTTTTTCGATTTAAGAGCGGTCAACCCGGCTCACTTTTCATACAAACGCTCGTACGTGATTATGCCGTTGTAACAGATCTTTCTTTTAAACTTTTGGACTAATAGGTATCTTGTGCACTATATCTACGTTTCTATAGAAACTAAAAATCAAAATTTTGAGAAACAAATTCAGTATAAGCTTCCAAAAACCTGCTTTTAGCATAAATTTTACCTAAACTTTGGCCGTTCATAATGTACTCACAAATTGTAAAAATAAAGAAAATATTGTCATAGAAACCTTGCAAATCTTATGGATATTCTAAATGACTAATATTTATTTTACAAACTTGTAAGGCTTACTGAAAAACACGTATTTCCTGGAACACTTTTTATGAAATTTCCGCACACTATTTTTCGAGTGAGCGAGTGAGCGGCGAAAGTACCTACTGAATGCCGAGCGCTGAGGCGCTATCTCTCTTTTTTCGCTTTGCTTATTTTTCTAGCATTGCGCTGGATGAAACAACAAGCTTTTCAGCTATGCCCGCGTCGATGATAGACGCACCGGGAAGGGCCACCTTAATGTTTGTACAGTTTTAGTATTTCACCAATTCGCGAGATGAATGTGACAAGTTAGATACTTTATCTGTGTTTATTTTATCTGTTAGAATACTAGAAGTACTTACCGGATTTCCCGACTCCCGATTGGCCGAGAACCATCACTTTGAAGGGCTTAGGTTTAGGGTATAGCACAAGCTTAGCTATCGAAGTCTTTGGAGAGGTAGTGGTACTCATTGTGGAATGTTGACGAGATCACTTGTAGTTTTTATAGAGAGTGGCTAAAACGCCGCCCTGAAACAATAATAATATTTTTGAATTAAATTTCCTAAACATTTTGTTTATAGTAAGAAATAGTTATATATAGAATATTTATACATAGTAGTATTGTGTGTTCTGAGTTGATAGAGCAAAGTTGAACAAACTTTTTTAACCTACTTTAACAAAAGAAAGAGGTTCTACGTTCGAATTGAAGTGCACAGGAAGCCTTCTTTCCTCACAGCGGCTTTGCTCGTGTGGTATCTACCTGGATAAAAAGTAACCCATGAGCTATTCCAGGCCTTATACTATGTATCTACATCCCAAGGTTCAGCCACATCCGTTCAGTAGTTTTTGCGTGAAAGAGTAACAAACATCCATATTATACATCCATACAAACCTTTACGTTTTGAATATTAATAGGTTAGGAATAACATTCGATAAAACATACGTTTTGGAAAATTGTATAACAAAACGAAACCACGAAAACATGACTGCTCCAAATTTCCGCCAAAAAACCTGCTCTTAATAAACACGAAATGTCCTCAACCTACGCTAAGGTCGACTAGGTACAAGTGTAGTTGTATTTTATTTACAGAACAAAGCGATAGTGCATTTGTTTTTCCGAGATTAAGCAAAACAAAGTACCTAAGTAAATCAGAGAAACCTGTCTCCTGCTATTGCTAAATCTTTATAAATCCCTTCTCGAGTATATTAACAGAGATTTATAGTCGGGAGATGTTTAATAGTATGACCGGCTCCAGTTTCAGACGTGTCGATCCGCCCACCGCAGCCCAGTTACACCACATTATTCTCGAGTTAGTGTTGATCAAGGAAATAATGAAGCGCTCGTGTTAAAGCTGCCATGTTGATCTCCTAGGTGTTTACAAGTACGTTGTTATTTATTTTGTTGTAGGTAAGTAATGTTATTTTATTTTGGATTTCTGTTGTTATATTAATTTAGTTCCTTGTTTTTTATTGATATTTGCTTTATATGTAGGTACGTTTTATTTATTAACTATAATGATTTGGAATTGTTCTGTGATGTTGTAGTTAATTTTAATAAAAAAAGAATTTGAATTTGAATTTGAAAGCTTGCTAAGAAGTTTTTTCATAGATCGTTAGAATAGAATAGAATAGAATTAGAATAGAATTGTCATTTATTGTAAAACATAGGTACAGATTAAGATGAAATACATTATATAAGTTGGTGTTCCACTATGTTACCATTTGTGTTGGTATACAATAATTAGAGTTTATATAATTAAAAAAGTGATAAAATTACTTGTCAAAAAATTCATTTAAATTATAAAAACATTTCTCCTGCAGCCACAATTTTAACATAAGCCTAAATTTGTTGAGGGTAGGCAACGTTCTGAGCGGTCACAACTTGGATGGGTAACCGCAATGGCATTAACATCTAAGCGCTTTCGTGCTTCGGAGGACATGTTAAATTAACGGTCGCGGTTTCAAAGTCTATAAGCCATGACGGAGGCTTTTAGGCGGCCTAAAAATTCCGTCACTAGAGCTGGCCACTTGCTCATAAGAACTTGCTCATAAGAAAATATTAGTTCAAGATTTTACCTAGACACTTTTTAATACCAAGAAGAATACAAGTTTTGGTGCAAGTGGGTTGGTACATAAATGTAGGTGACTCGGTCAGTAGGAAGTCACAGACAAGCTGAAGAAATATACTTACAGGTTATTTTTAAATATCCTATCAGCATCACGATTAAGGATCTCCCACACAGCGTTATGACGGGCAATTAGTATTATGTGTTTCAATTTCAATTGCTATTTATTCAATAACTAAGCTGCACCTCGCGGTGTTACCCGCGATTAAAAACAAATCTCTCCAGTCGTTTATTCCGAGAACGGGAACCGTAGTTCCCGTTCTTGTAGGAATGCCGGGATCAAAAGTAGCCTATCCGTTATTCCCGGCCATAAACTATGTATATTCAAAGTTTCAGCCAAATCCGTTCAGTTGTTTTCGCGTGAAAGAGTAACAAACATTCATACATTCATCTCATCTATCCAAACATTCGCATTTAAAATATAAGTATGAAGATGATAAGTGTAGTAAGAATAATAATAATAGTCGAATTGTTCTAAGTCATGGTTAAACGACTACCTATACATTGCCGGAACCCATAATTTAACGCGCCCTATGAAACTCGAAAACCCTCGATAAATATGATCTAATCAAAATTTTCGGGCCGAGACGCAACGACGTCATAGGGTCCGTGACTGAGTGGGTAAAGCACTCCTGCTTTAGTATCGGTTAAAGCACTCCTGCTTTAGTATCGGTTTGATCAATATGATTTCAAATCCCGTAGTCATTGTGTGGAATGTCCAAGGATATTTATATTTGTTTATATTTATTTATTTATTGTCGATGATGCGTACGTTAGGTAGAACAAAATATTATTTAAATGCTTTTTTTCAAACGAAAGCAAACCCTCTGTCGATTCTACAATGCAACTTGATAATTAAAACGTTTTAATATCGATTAGGTGACGTAATCGATATTTAAATGTGCAAGAAATAGGAAGCTAATAGTGGCAATTCTGAGTGTCGCAAAAGCTAAACTAAGCTAACTAAAATTGTTGCCGTCCCTTTCATAGCGATGGAAATAAAAAGGATGGCAATAATTTTTGTTAGTTAGTTTAGCATTTGCGACACTCCGAATTGCCCCCATTATACGGGTAATATAAATCAATTTATGTTAAAATGAGATTCTCTCGAGATTCTGGAATACAATAAGTTTATACCGCGGATCTTGTCCGTCTACGTATAAAATGTAATCGTAGGCAATCATATTAAATTCATGTAAATAGGTAATGTTTTCCTCGATAAGAAAAATCCTAGGCATTGTATTGCTCTCGAATAGAAAATATTTTATTGCACACCATATACAAGAAAATTAACAATGCAATAAATGTCCTCCTCGATGTCTCCTCGACAACCTCGACCTTCCCCCCTTTTTTAATTCGATAAAAAGCTGGTAGGTACCTATAGATACTCGATTTGTCATAAGATAAAAGTGCTCATATTATTCCTAGTAGTCTATTATTAGAGCAGGTATTATCTTATTGTAATTAAGTATTACGATTTCCTGTTATAAAGACCTGTACTTACTTTTATTGCTCCTAAATAAGATGATTTCCCCTTACATCAATTAATTAACTTTTAAGATGAAAGGTAATTTAATAGCCACTTGAGAAATACCAAGGTATAAATCAAGCTTCAAGAAGCTTGATTTCTTTTTTCTGTAGCTCTCATCTAAATGATTTGTTTAGTACAGTTAGCTACAAAAGCTTGTAGCTTGTAGTAAACCTTTGCAGTCAAGAGTTCTTACGGTTGCTGAACATTTTAAAAGCTTAGCTTAATAACTTAGCGATTCAAATATTTTGATCACGTCTTATAACTTTGAAATCAAATACAATATCAATTTGAGATCAAAGGACTGTATCTTTCTTCAACTTTCGCGATCACAAATCATACTTTTAAATTGAAATAAAAGAATTTTATCGTGTAATTCATCTTTTAATATTATTTCCCGACGTTTCGGCTGTGTTGCATCAAAAATAATAAAAGGTAAATTACGCGATAAAATCCTGTTATTCTAATTTAAAAGTACAAAGGACTGTTGTTTACTTCTGTTAGAAGAACAGAAGAAAAGTTGTAGCAAATCAACTTTTAACAAGGTATCGCTGTCAGTATTTATTGTACTCTACTTGCGGTTGGTGAACTGGACTCTGATTTTGTAGGTACTTATAGTAAATTTATAAAAGTTTCTGTTTTTATGTATTGAACATCTATAAAGATAAAATATAAATATTGAAGTATCTCAAACTAAAAGCAATGTAAACAGTTGAACCATTATTTTTAGTCTAAACAAGCAAAATAATAACCATTCAGTAAAATTATATTAAAATTTTAACAAAGCGTGTTTACAGAAGCTCGACTTCAAACGAATTTAAACTCTGAAATGTTTTCTGGTAAATTACTTTTCAAAAATAACTAAGATTGGAATAAAAACTAGAAGATACATCTGCGGATCAAATTAATTGTAGGTTAGTTCAAAATATAGACGAACATAAAACTTCATCCTTTTTGAAGTCAGTGGTGAGTCTCGCTATGTTCTAGTCCCGCTATGCACGACTAAAAAAACCTACCAAAAAGTTTCGCTTTGCTCGATATTCTTCGATGCTTCTAAACCAATGCAAGGTACAGTAGGAAAGAAAAGTGGAGTTTAAGTTAGTTAGCAAGCAGGCGTTTGTTTTTATTAAACTTACGTGTTCTGAATGATTCATATTTGAAACACGTTCGTGTAGAGATCCTACAGTAAAATTACCCAAAGTTTTAATTAACAACGCGATATAATCCCGTGTCTGTGTAGGTATTTCTAAAACAGCAGGAACTTAAGTAGTATTCTGACTTTTTTTTCGTTGATCAGTGTAATTTTTTACACGCTTAGACAGAGCTTTATAAAACCAAAACTTTGTCTATGTACCGGTCCGCTTATACTACCTACAGTAAAATTATCATTAAATTGAATGCTTTATCTTATTACATGCAAGTCATACCTACATAATTTTGCAGAACAACCAAAAGTCGAGACGATTACAAGCTAACAGCATTTGTTACTACATAATATTTAATTTTATTTACAAACATTAAAAGATAATGTACTGAAAACAACTATAAAAATTACCTGCAATTCAATACATCATTTCTGAAGCACAAACAGAAGTAGCATTTCTATATGTACCGGAATATTTACGAGCTAAACAGCACTTGAACAAGAAAACGTTTTGCATTTGGTTGAGTAGGTAATGTTCGTAAATCTCGATATTTGGTAGGGCAAGTAAATGTTTGAATCTTTCGAGTTTTGGTATTTGGGCTCGAGCGCCCGTCCGCGGCGCGCACTGAGCCAGAGTGACGACTGTTGCCAGCTGCGACGGGCTTTTGTGGCCACATCGATTTTTAATGAAGCTAATATGGAACCACGAAGTTGTGTGACAGTTTTATGCGATAAAGTATTAAATTTCTGAAACTTATAATAACTGCTCTTACAACTTTGTCAGCGACTTTAGGTACCTTCAGTGTTGTTTATGTCAAGCCGTATAAAAATCGAAATCACTCAAAATTTAAGCTATAAAATGAAATAAAAGTAAAAATGACGCCAATTCTAAATGACTTATACAGCATTTGTGGTAACGTAATGCTGTTGTATCTTAAGAAATTATTGTGAAGTTTGCCCGACAATTACTTAGGTTGGTAAATCAGCCTGCCATATCAATTGTTAGTCAAAGGATCCTTGCTTTGTTTACACGGCAAGATCCTCCTAGCCAACGTAATGTGCGTATCATGCGTGTTGAAGTATTTCCCACTTGGATTTTGTCACTTCGTTTTTTTTCATTCCTATGAGCTTTAGTCAATGGACGTAGCATGACGAGGTAGAAAAGTAGTGAAAGGGAGAGTTACCTACATCTTTTGCGAAGCCTTACGTGAAAGACAGATGACTAGTAAAAAAAAAACAAAAATAAGATTATGATGAAATCTAAGATTTAT
The DNA here is from genome assembly GCA_963582015.1 of Xanthorhoe designata. Lineage (NCBI taxonomy): Eukaryota > Metazoa > Arthropoda > Insecta > Lepidoptera > Geometridae > Xanthorhoe > Xanthorhoe designata. The sequence goes on from OY757037.1 coordinate 11,312,739, forward strand.
CAGAATGGTTAGATCTAGCGCAAACCGGTGAGTTGGAAGCACTATGGAATTTCATCCGTCGTTATAGCAAACCACAACAAACAAGTATCTTCTTCAAAGTCCTTGATTGCTCGCGGATGGATAGGAAATTAGTTCTGGTTTTGGAAAATTTATTTACTCGATCGGTTCGGCTTAAGTGTTACATACGAGTGAAAATAATTTTCGGATTTATTTTGTAAACGTTTAGCTATATTTAATCAAAGCGAGTTTATTCAATAATTTTATAAATTTTTTGTTCCTACGTAGGTCTTTAAATTCCACCTTCACGTCATGATTATGATTAGGTTAGGTATGTATCCTTTTCATCTCATAATAATAGGCCTGTAAATTGTTGATGGGCTTCTAGTTTTTTAAAAGAAATCAAGAAACATTAAAATATCTTCAAATGCATAATGCATACAGATCAAAATTTCCTTAAAGATATCATCGCTCTTCAGCGAAGGTTGTTTAGTGCTTCTTCGAAGAATGGTAGTAGCCGCACTTGTAACACAACTCGAATTGTTCGTTGAATCACTGTAATGTACTTACTTATACTGTACACAGTGGTTAAAATTTCTACTGGCAGTAGAATTTTTAACCGCTTAACGGGACACTGTAGTTCATCGTTGAAATGAAATAGGCTTGCCCAGCACCTAAACCATCTTCTCAGCTTAGCCGGCCATATCCACAGGAAAGAGAATGGTCAATACGTGTGGGGTTGACCTTGAAAACGAAAAATCCATTGATGCACGACCGGGATTCGAGCCTAAACCCTTCGCCAACAGGGCTCAAAAGCAGCGTAGGCCTTTTAAATCTGCGAGTAAAAATATGAAGCAAGATCTTATTGACTGGCTTCACAGCTCTGCTTTTTGCGGTTGTGGTTTCAGCACGGATTTAATTTCCGCTCAGAAACTTATTTTCGCATTTTGGCTGGATTACAATAAGTGAATTAAAAAAACTATTATTTTGTAAAAGTAGAAATTCGCTGAGAGTGAATTAACCAATAGTGTGACGTCAATGTGAGTCACCCTGCCCACGCCTAAAAGAAAAAGGGAATGAAGGGATGCAAGACGATTTTATGTATGTACCTACCTATATCTATGTTTGATTGGAAATTCACTTCTGTGTGATGGAAAATTCCTTATGAACTTGTCACGGAGCTTTATCTAATACAATGGAAAGCAACGTACATTATGGAGGCATAATACAACCCGACGCGTCAACTCAACTGTGTATTTTCACATTTTCCTGATACATTTTGTATTTATGAAGTTGACGGTTACCGACACATTAACCTGTCGTTAGTGGTACCTAAGTAGGTACCTACTGAATCAGTGAACGATGATTCCTATTAAAGCGAAGTGCGTTCTGCAAAATGATCTGTACAGTTATATCATATTTTCAGGAGTAGGTAGTATAATAACAAAAAGCAATACCAAGCTTATCATTTTTAATAGACCTAGATAAAAATAAAAACACTATAAACAGGATATTATTCGTTGATTTATGAGTTTCCCGATATTTCAGCACAGTTGCATGCGCCATGATGACGGTCAACACAATGTTCAAAACCATGATAGTTTAACGTTTTATAAAAATAAAATTGTCCATTATATTAGCTAACCACTGACTAGGTAGTCAATGGGGGAAATTCGGAGTGTCGCAAAAGCTAAACTAAACAAACTAAAATTATTGCCATCCTTTTTATTCCCATCGCTATGAAAGAGACGGCAACAATTTTAGTTAGCTTAGTTTAGCTTTTGCGACACTCAGAATTGCCACTAATATTTGTGTATCTGCAAAGTTTACTACGGAAATGATTCTGGCATGTGGTACCGTCCCACGATGTTATCGTTATCCTTTCAATAACGTTGAGCCATACCGTTCTTAGCACTTTGTAAAACCTATTTGTAAGGGTATTGTTCAATTTTGTATAATAGGTACATAATACTTTTGTGTAGATAGAGAGGTGTAGGTCTTCACCTACAGTGCGCGGACGTGTTTTTAATTTTTACGAAAAAATAGCATAAAATTTAAATATTGTCATTAAGTATATGTATTTATAAATCGTGATTACTAAATTCATATTAGGTACATGGCAATTGTTGTGGTTAAATATTGTAATGAAATGTCCTGCTTCCACGCTGACGCAAACGAGGCCCAGATTTGTTTCCTAGTCATTACAATATGTTTGGTAGAAAAAATAAATTAGAACCCATGAGCAGGATCAGGATCTACTCGTGAAATTGATAATATTATAGCGACAGAACTAAGAGCATTTTCATCGAAATAGGCTGAGTCACGCCTGGAACAAATCCGCGAGCATTCACTAGCAGGCAATTGCCAGAATTTAGAACAAGGGTACAGCAATAAAGACTTCCAAGTGAATACGTCCTACGGGAACACATTTATGGTTATGAATCTACGTTATGGAGGTTTTCGTTCGCTAGGGACTTAGACCCGGCCTTTGTGGCCTAACAAGGCGAAGAATTTTATTCGTGGAGCCCGCCATATAAATTAGGTTTATGATTCCAGATTCCAGCTCAAATTACCCACGAAAACGCCCTAAAACTTGAGGCTGGGAAAGTTATCCATGAAATTTTGTATTTGCAATATTTAACAAAGGCAACAACAATTTTTCACTAGTTGAATTCTTTTTTTTTACTTAAGTTCGTCACTAATTAATTAGTTTAGCATTAGAAGAAAATTTATTTCCTAAGCATTTAAGTAATTAAATTAGAAAAAAAGTTAGAAGGCTAATTGGCATACAAAATATAATTTGTTTTATTGCTTCATGATCAAAAAACGCATCAGCATAGAATGTTGCTCTACTATTTAAAGGCAACTTATACATTTTAGGGATCCTTTTCTTGTATTAAATCCTAATTAGCATTTAAAAACAATAGATTTTTTAAAAACAATTCGAACTTCGAAACATCATGTAGGGAGGTAGGTAGAGAAAGTTAGCTGAAATTGTTTCTGTTTCAGTAGATTATGTGAGAGAGTTACAAATGAGTACCTATGTGCTCTTAGCTAGACTATTGAGTAGAATTGTGATTAATATTCTATAGATATAAATAAATTATGCTTAGACAGAATATATCGAAGCAAGAAAGAAATAAATATTATACCATATTCCCAAGATGCGGTAGAAATATTCTTTCAGATCTTTTGCATTTTGAGATCCTATGAAAATGTCAGAGGTAAGTCCAAGTTCCATTATTTATAAATACTTAATAATTAATTTTTCAACTCTCTCATCTGCAAATCTTTCAATTAAACATTTAAAATTAATCAACAAGATACAAAAATGCCTTCAAAAAATATAATATAATAATTTAAAATAATATAGGTATGTAGAGAATTGGAGATATATAATAAAATTTTAAGAGATCACGTAGAACAAATAGAAGATTTCGTTTATGAGCTTCCTAGGAGTAACAGCTTACCAACTAGGTTGTTTTATGTCAAGGTTGACTTTGAAAACTTTATAATAATCAGCGACTTTAACTTGATGATTTTACAACGTATTCATAGGAAGTAATCCTGTATTTTATTAATATTATGTACGGATGTTATGTATTGAGTACAAATAGCTGACCTCGTAGCTACTATAATAATAATTATAAGTTACATTTTACTACGTTTACTTAACCACCTACAGATAATGAGTTTTAAATACTTGCTTAGTTGTCTTTGGCGGATATAGGTCCTTTACTATGGTCTATGAAGCAAGAACACGTCTTTAACAGAGACAATAATTTAATTCAGTCAGGTCTTTGTTGTGTTGCCTATTAGGGTATTAGGTAACCCGCGCAGACCTATTTAACTGACCATTCACTACACTCATTTCAAACGCTAAAATATTCAAAACCATTGTCTTTATGAAAGCCCATTTCCATGTACTATTGCCAAAACATTTTTATGTAAGCGTCCATGTCCTTTGAAATCAGACTGAAAAATTTAGTCTTTGTACGTGCGAAACTAGTCCGGCTGGTTAATGTATCGACCAGTGTTATAGGAGCTTTGAGGTGTAAGAGCAGGTGTGAAGGTAAGTGTCTGTGCGTGATGGTCAGCCAGTGAGTTGCACATGCGGCAGCAGTGGGCAGAGAGCGCCGCTAGGGCCGCTGTGTCCGCAGTCGCACCGCGCGCACCGACCGGCGTCCGCGCACTCGACACACGCTCATTAGGTAACACACACTACCCGCTAAATTCAAAATCACTACCGAAAAAATACAAAAGTTTTCGTCGTTGCGCATGAGTGCAGCGGCGCGTGAAAAGTCCCAATCGACGACAACAGCTCAGTTGCCGGATTGCGTCGAGGACGTTGACATCGATACGGAACTGTATCTGTCGATTCGGTCTTTTCAGTAATAAGCATGTAGGTTGACTTTGCGGGTAGTGCGTGTTACGAACGAACTTTTTTCAACAGCCAGTGAACGTGCATTTGTGATTCCGCTAAGTGAAACGATGGTGAACTCTACCTAACGGATACTAGTGAATTTATATGATTTGTTAATAACCGATAGTACTATAAAAGGTGAGTTTTGGTATCGATTTGTTGTATTCTAAGACAGTCAATAAACGTTTCGCTTTCTAAAGCGCCGGCCATGAGTGTTGGGGCAGTCACGACCGTTCCAATAATTTGGCACCAGAAAATATTTAAACTGTTAATTATATCAGTGAGTTGCATTTTGTCGAGCGACTTGAGTAAAAACTGGTTTTATGAAAGTAAAGCAGTCACCCGCCAGCCTTGCGACATTTCTCTCCGCAGAGAAAATTGAACCATTTTTATTTAATCAACGGAAATTGCTTATAGAAGTGTTGATAACAGACCACAGAGTGAAGGAATGATAGAACTACCTGTAGAGGTAGGTAGTGTGTTAGTCGGAGCTGTTTCATATGCATGATGTTCCTTATACATTATGTAGTTATATTTATACACGTTTAGTGCTACACATGTCATATATCAAAAGCTCGCCAGATGACACATGCATAGTACCTAGTGTAATTATAAATATCTCGCAATAACATTTTTGTTTTACCTATTACAATAACTTTACTTATAAAAAATATCAACATTCGGACTGTCTTAAATCCTATTATATTGTGTTTCGTACGGAATTTCGTAGAAATATGAAAATGCCATCATGTAAATGGAACTTTAGTCAGCCCTACCTTGTTTTTCCTGTGGATGAAGCCGGCTAAACTGAGAGGATGGTTTAAGTGCTGGGCACTGTGTCAGTGTTCTTCTTAGTGTAGGCAAAATTGTCTCCCGAAACTGTCTATCTAAGTACTATCATCGAGAAAAAAAAGAAATATGATCACGTATGTTTCCTAGATACGATGGATCCTTTCAAATCTTTTTTGGCATTTATAGATATTCTGAAGATGTCTAATGGGGTAGTATGTCTAAATACATATTTGGTACATGCCCCACATTTAGAATAATCAGAATAATCATTTTATTTATTTACTATTTTGTGATATCTCATATGAGTATTCTTTAAAAATATGAGTACGTTTGCTATCAATTTGTAGATTACATTGTAAGGCAGTGAGGGTAGTGGAGTATATTACGTTCTTCGAAAAAAGGTCAATTCAACTTCATAACCCACTATCGACATTGCTCTGAATTCGTCAAATATCGTGATTGGTCAACTCGAAGAGATTTAATCGTGGTCCTTTGTTGTAAGTAGGTAGCATTGTAATGCAACTATGTGCTTTGTAAAATAAACCTTGAAATGAAGTGTAAAATAACCGCGAAAAAAACTGTCTCAGAACGAAGCTTGTCGACTTGGCAAGCTCAGTTCTGAAATAGTTTTATATCTCTCAGTTCTAAATAGTGTTAAGGGAATATTACCTATACTATTATATTCAAATTAGAATTATCGCTTTATTGGTAGGTAAATATCAGTTTACAGCTAAGTTATCTCATCTTCTTCTTATTTCGAGTCAATGGCTTGACCTTAAATTTTATTCGACTAATATTCGGCGACTGTAATGGCCCTTTCCGTCGCCTGGTTCAGTTTCTCTCTTGTGCAGGTGGTCGTGGTCGGACAGAGAAGGCATGAGAGCAGGCTGGTGCTTCATACTCTGAGCGAGCGTTCCAGCATTAACTATTAATTTGATTCACATTATTGAAATACCTCGTAATTACTACTATATCGTTTTTTCTTTTATATTATGGATTAGGTACATGTTTGCGTCCATCTTCACTATCACTATTTATAATGAACGTTTCAATGTATCTTACACACTCAGTACAAACATGTAGCGATATCAAAGTGTGCGTATTGCTTATGTAAAAATAATGTAACTAATCTCAAATGCTTAAAAGATGATTAATATCGTTCGACATTCATTTTAAAGTTATGTCGTAAGAAAATTTACGGCTTTGCGGCTTATGTTAATTTGCTTGACCATAACCATTCTGTAAGAAAAAAAATCGACTACCCACATGAAGAACACAGTATTTGTTTGTCAGGTTTATTATTATCTGTTAGAAAACTGTGCAGATCATAAGATTTTTCAAATGTGGTGCAAAAAATGTAGTTAAAAGGTCTCTAGCACTCATAGTGAATTCAATCGTAGTATGAATAGTGTTGTAAGTTGAATAGAATAAGTAGGCCAACTAAACTGAAAAATTAAACATAAGTAATTAAAATGTTTCTTTAAATGAAAAAACAAATGACATTACCTAGCTTTTAATAAAAAAACCACTACGCATATCGTATAATCTATAATAAATCTATAATAAAATAAATAAACGATTAAGAAAATAAATAAATGATTGATAAAACATAAAAAACGTAAGTAATATTACAATTTTGATCTAGTATAGGTAGCCGTAATTGGCCGTATAGCACGTAAAAGGTGTGATAATACTACCATGAGTATAATCTAAGTGTCCAGTCACGATGAAGTGCTAAGCAAATAAAAGTAAAACCAGCAGTCGCGTGAATGCAGTAGCATGCATATCGAGCACGCATTCACTTTCTATAACATCTACGCACGAATGTCGCCACTTTACATAATAATCATTACGAATTTAATAGATGACATGTTTCAAAGTTTGTTGGCTCTTACAAACTGCCTTGCTCGTTTATCAAACTTCTTAGTAAAGATGATGCTTGCGATTTTGGGTTCAGTTGCCTTTACACAGGGTCCAATTTTTTTTGGGATAAAACAATACTTAGATATAGTCACTATCTTTACTAGATTATTTATACAGCATCAGGCAATCTTTGCCTACGCTTAACGGGACACTTTAGTGCCTGGGACATTGTTGGGATGGAATAGGCTTGCCCAGCATCTAAACCATCCTCTCAACTTAGCCAGCCATTTCTACCGGAAAGACAATAGTCAATACGTGTGTGACTAGCCGTGGGTTTCCTCACGATGTTTTAGTTTAGTCTCTAACTGTAGTCTAAAAATATGTCACTATAGATTAAATTGCAGTTTTATTGCTCTAAGCGATAATATATTTCTTGTTTCTGTTTTGAGAAGGGTTTTAAGCTGCTGTTGTATTTTGTTTTGATACAAATATATATATTTCATCCAAAAAAGAGCTTATCTATCATCAAATTTAAAAAAGCTTATGTAGTAATATCAAAACAAAGGCTTCAAAGACAGTAGCCAACGTTCCGTTATCACTGCCATCGCGCCTGCGACGGAAAAAGGTTGTTATCTAAAAACGGAACGTAATAATTGCGCAACACAAAAACAGCTCGTCGTACTTACCAGAAGACACTGGCTATTATGGTAGAGGAAAGCTTTAATTATTATAATAAAGAAGAAATTTACTCAATCATGGGTTCAATTGTACCTAAAATAATAGTAAAATACCTTTACTGTAACTTTTTGTATAGCACTGGTTAACATTTCTTTTAAATGAATTGTTTCTTACAATTGTCCATAATTCACAAGAACTTCGCTTTGAACCATCCTCTGTAAACGATACCTGATTTAGTTAAACCATTTCCTTTATCGTCGACTTTACAATAAAAATAAATGTAATATCATCTTTTATTTATCAAAGTAAGATGCGGATAGTGTCTTATGGTACCTTGTTTGTCGTGATTTTGGTACGTCACCTCAGCGTAACAATAGCTAAATGTAATTACCACGTGAAATTAGCCTTCAAGATTCTCTTCTCAGACGGCACAATAGAATTTTGACCGTTTATTCTTTGCGTGGACGATTAAATAATGATTACTTTACAAAATATTCACTTATGAGGACAATTTAATCTGTCTGGACCGATTTGTATGAAACTTTGGGTCTATGTTTGAATGTACCTGAATGGTTTAAAAATACAATTGAACCCGGTATATACTCGTAGCTGCCAGGTAAGAGCGTGCTAAATGGTTAATATGCTCCCAAATATTGGAGTAGTAATCAATTAAATTTTAATACCATATTACGAGAGATTTTTACTTTTATTGCAGGAAATGTTTTTTTCAAGCTCATTAAATTCGAAAATATTAATTACTCTCTCTCCGCTATGAAGGTGATTAAAGTGAAACAACTCGTTTTGATAAAATTGTAAAATTTTGCTTAAGCTACCTATTCAATATTTCTTTAAAGAGGTTTGCAAAACATGTCCAATAAACCACAGTACTTACGTTTTATTATCGGTTTAATTGGTTTTTGGTTATTAACGTTATATAATAAATTACACAAAAAGCTTACCCTACTGGCGCCGGTAACTTTGATTATAAAATCATTATAATGTGACCTTTACAAATATATCAAATTAAGTTGAAACAAAATGACCCAAACTCCGCTCCCACACAATAAATATCTCGGCGAATTCTAAGATTGTTTTTCAAAAATGACAATGAAATATTTTTAAAGCATAGACACACGACGACGATTTTCATACAAGCAGTCACTGCTTTTTACACTTTTGTATAGCTCATCACCTTTTAATTTCTAGCGCGTTTAAACGCGAGGAAAGTGTGCATGGGTCTACCGACTGCTTTTTGTTTGCAGCGCGTTTGTATTGCGTTTGGTATAGATGTCTCAAGTTGACTGCGCGTTCGAAAACGTAGTGTACATAGGTTCTTCCATGAGGTGGTTTTATTGTATATATTTTATCCGTAAAGCCTTAGAAATCACAGCCGTTTGTTTGTCTGTAGTATGGGTTTCACAACTTTTTAGATATATTTTTTAATTAAATTAAAGATTATTTAAAAAAACACGCGAAAAACATGATCTCATTTAGAGACTTGGTTAAAAGGAATAGCAAGGCCGTTTCAGCCCTATAAAGAAACTACTTTAAACAAAGGTCCATAAGCTTCCTAAAGTGAGTCACACAAGAATTTGTAGCGGATATAATATACCGGCGAAAGTTCTGCTCTCAATTACATCCTTATTCAGTGAAGTTGAGACTTTAGTAAAAAACGTCACATAATTTAACTTTTTACACTTTACCAGAAAATTGCTGAGTAGGATTTGACAGAATTGCTTTATGCTGGGTTCCTATATCCAACTAACGGATGTCCGTACGTAGGTCGTCATAGCAACGTTGTTTATTCGACACAAAATGTACGAGACTTTTTGACAGATAACAACGTTGCTATGACGACCGACCTACGGACATCCGAACGTTGGATATAGGAACCGGGGGTTAGTGTTTTGGTTTTTGAACTCACACGGTGGCTAACTCTGATGACTTAAAAGTTCCTACTTAGTTATTCATTATTCTCCTGCTCTTATCCTTATAGTTAATATATAAATATCATTTATTAACTTTTTGTAAGGTTTTATTGTTGGTTTATTTTATTCTACGACATATAACAAGCACATTAAAATATTAAGTTGTTTTTTTATGTTTTCCATCACCGATCAGAGCTCGTGTCATGTGTTTTACCGGGAAAAGGTATATAATAATTTATCCAATTATCTTAAATACCTACATTGAAGCATTTTTGATATTCGAACACAACTTCGATACTTAGACAAAGTACCTAATTGTTTAATTAAAAAAAAAATGAAACTTAAGTTTATTGTAGGTTTCAACTACCATGAATTGAATTTGAATGCAATTGTGTTTGATAAATTGTCGACAAAAAAGCAAACGTCAAAAGAATATGACAGCAAAACAAGACGATAAAAAATGTGCGCACGCGTTGATGTCTTTTGTTTAGAGTAAATACGCGCGTAGCACGGGCCATGTGCGACCGCACTTACGCTACTGTAGTGACAATCAAAGCATAGTGAACAATAGATATGATAATCATTTTTAAGGTGCATATTGTATTTGAAGTTACAATAAATGAGCTGTATAGAGAATTATATTTATATATATTTGAAAAAAAAAATGTATCTATGTAGTAATATCAGTCATCTGGTTACCATAACACAAGCATTAAAATGCTTAGCTTGGGACTAGATGACGCTGTGTGGAATGACCAGGGATATTTATTTATACCTATTAGAGAATTTTTTTTACAAAATAATTGCAAACTTTGAAATCACCAACAAAACTGAATTTGACAACCTCTGTAGCGCAGTGGGTTAAAGGCCGCCTTAAACACAAGAGGCTGTGGGTTCAATCCCCGCCGCTGGTTTTTTTTTAACTATATTTGTCTCGAGTCCGTAATATTATGTATGTATGTATTTATAAAAAAAAGAACACTTTCAGTCGTCTCCAGATACTACAGATATCAGATTTAAACTTAGGTACAAAATATTTATGGAAAAATTATGTATTTATAGAAATGTATAAAAACAACTGATATTTAGGCTGTTGTATGAGTCACAGCTATTATAGGATTATTTTATAAAAGTAGAATGTCGTAAGGATAAGTTGACCTTCAAAGTACAAGTAGCAGCTATACAAATACCTACAGTCAGATTGTATAACTAAAACTTAAATTATTATTTGATCAATTATTATTTGATCAAACTTAAATGTTAATTTATTACTTAAATAATTAAATATAACTTTTGACACTTCATTGAAACTTCACTATTTAGATCGTAAGTGTATTACCGAAAAAAAAAAACTAATTCCAAGGTCTAAAAACCGTTTTATGTACTGTAGAGCTATTCTGTAAACGAATTTCTAACGTAGAAGAGCTGAATCCATAGAGAGATTATGTAAACTCGATAACGCTTGTAACGAGTGTGCCAGTGATATGAAAATGAAAATAATGGTAAGTCCTCTCGACACTGGAAACTCGAATTCACTTTACTTACTGTGACTGGTATTTATATCAAATCAAATCAAATCAAATCAATACATTAAATGCGAAACACAGGTTTTATACAGATGTCACATTTACGCAGATCAGCCATGTTCTGATTTACAGCATGCACATTTTCTATTGTCACAATTCTACCAGTATCAGTTTCACGCTAGGTTCATAAATTCATAATAAGTAGGGTAATAAAAAACAAAGCCGATAAAAAAATGAATTTACCTTGTTATAAAGTGACAAATGTGCTTGGTCACTTGAGTGAATCGAGTGCGAATTTTTACAGAATGACTCTACACACACGGACGCGGAAAACCTAGTTTTTGAGATGATGCAAGGCAATGGCTGAAACCATAGTATTCATAAGTTTTAGTTCTCCTACAAGGATCCATCGAGGTGTGGATATCAAAATGTGTTAACTGTATTATTATACAAATCTTATCTTATCTTTAAATGAGCAATTCTTGTATATATGTAATCGGAATCTCGGAAAGGGCTCCAAATGATTTCATGAAATTTAGTATGCAGGAGGTTTCGGGGGCGATAAATATCTAGCTAGGATTCATTTTTAGAAAATAAGGTTTTATCAGTCATTTCAGGCAACGAAAAAAAAACACCGAGTACCTAAAGCTCGGTAATCCGGGTAATTGATGTATGAATATCTTTTATAATGAATGTGCTATAAAATTAATGGTTATAGATAGACTTAGATTGGCTAGAAGACCAAGGTTGTTGGACCAGCTCCTACAACTTTCTTTCTTTAAAGTTTCCGATGCAATAAAAATTAAATTTATGATACTACAGCATTGGTTTTAAATAAATACCTCAGATTTCAAACACGTTTGCAAATTAATTTCCCGAACTGCAATAAACAAATTAAGTAGGTACTTATTTACAACTAGAAGCGAGCCGGATTTTCATCTTTGAATTCTAAATGGCTTGGACATTACTTTGTGTTATAATTTAGCATTATTACAACTTATAACATAATAGGTTAGATGATAGAGAAGAGGCCTTTACTAAGCAATGGGTGTTACCGGCTGATTAGATAGATAGATAGATATAAGCAATTTATACATCCACGGAGGGCATGTTAAAGGTCCTGTTTTTAACAGTCTTCAAAAAGAAGGTGTTCCAACTGTTTGTATTTTTATTTAGAATTTTCTAGCCCTTTTCTTGTATCTAGATATCATTCTATAGACGATTTTGCAAGTTCTACACAAACTGAGTGAAGTAATTCACTATGTACATTTGAATTGTAGTCTCTTGGGTCTATTTTTTCAAATAAAATACTTAAGTAATTTGACTCCTCGTCCATCATGAATAAATATCCTTAGACCTTCCATACAGCGTCATCTAGTAAACCACATGCTAAGCAAACAATCACATGCTAAGCAATTTATTGCTTGTGATATGCTAGCAAAACATTTATTTTATTGCGTATTTTTTTATTTATCTCACGGTGTATACGTGTATGGATAATGATGTAAAGGCTGAAGTTAATTTCAATACGCTTCCGATGAACTCAGTTCCAAAACTCGTTCCTAATCAATAGCTTAGTTCCAAAGTGTGCATTGAAATGCTAAAGCTAATAATGCTGCAAGCTACTAATCCACTTTCTAAGTTGCATTCGCGTTTCAACTTGACCCACAAATACTGAATGAACGTTTACTGAATTAACATTGACTGATTTATATTAAATTAATGATTCACGATATTTATTAATCGTCTTTAAATTAAATTATAAATCATTCAGAAGTTTGTGAGAATACATTTTATTTTTAAACTAGCCGAACGGTACACGAAATCGCTAGCAGAAAAATAATTTAGGTAGGACACACATTTAGGTTGTTGTTTAAATAAATAACACACATATTTATACACAGTATACTAATCGCCAAAAATCATCAAATTCGGTCAAGCCATTTAACAGCACAGAAACAAACATACGCACACCGGAATTTATGTATAAACAAAATGTTACAATTTCTGATAATGGCATAATACGTAATGATTGACTAATACTGTAATTTTCTAGCTTATTACAAACCTCGAAGCCTCGAACTGTTAATGTGTTGGTTTTTTTACTAATCGCGACTTTGTATGCGTAGCACTAAATCACACTTTCTCATGATCGGGTTAATTAAGAGTATCATTCAATATATAATTCAAGTAAAAAAATCGGATATGAAATACCTGTAATTAATCATAGAATTAGGATAATTAATTTACTGCTGCCTATTAAAGTCCACACCTTAGAAATAATTAAATGTTTCAGTCACTTCCTACGATTTTTCCGGCAATATACTTCCTTAGTAAAATAGTACCTATTATTTAGCATTTGCATAAAGAGGAAAACATCTTGCAGTTCAAAATAATAATTATATTTATAGTTCAGCTTATGTTAGTGAAATGTTCCCGAATTGACGATATTTTAATACAAAGCATGCGTTCCGGCATTATCTTCTGCATACGAGAGATGATGCTGCGAGTCACATTTAAGCACCAAATATTTACTAAATTACAACAATAAATAAAGCAAATCAATACAGTAGCCACAACTGCATTTATTAATCGACCGTGAGCAACCGAATCGTCCGTCATCGTAACTATTACGCTACGATAGCGAAAGTGTCATTGATATGTTAAAAACAGTGAAATAAAGCAGCTGATACAACAGAGTAAAGATATACAGTGCCTCGGGTGTGACCGGTTTGATACTGTAAGGAGCAGCTATGAACTATGAACACTGAAGGGTATAAAGTGGCTATAAGGATGCAAGTGGGTATCTAACTTATTTTTTTTGCATGTATCGATTATAGACTTCATCAGATCATAATGTCCTTTTGAATATTTACATACCTTAAAAGATACGTAGGCGGTTACATGAATAATTTAATAAAATTAATTAGGCTATCAAATGGCATTACGCTACGTAACAATCTAAGGGATTTATTGAAGTTGTAAAAAAAATGTGTAAATATTATTTGTAGATTACGATTATCATAGATTCTATGATAAGACCATCCAAACAAATTAAAATTCTAAATAAATATGTACTAGGTACGTACTGTTACCGACGGAGGCCTGTAGGCGGCCTAAAACCAGAGTCAGAGTTGGCCACTTGCACATACGAACTTTTTTATTAACTATGTAATATATTTCCACTCTTGTATTGCGCTCTGGTTTAGAAAGTGAACTCCTTACTACGGTTACCTACGGTTACCTACATTAGATAGTATCTGGTTTTTAAATCTTAGCCGAATAACATTTGACTGGCGTGAAGAAAGTACTTTTTAGAAATTTAAGACCACCGATCATAAATACATAAGCTAATGATGTTTATTTCAAGCAATTACAATCTTATTTATATTTAAAATCGTGTATATTCGTAATAGTTCATCTCTTAACGATTTCTTTAATATTTTTATACGAAAAAGATGTTACGATTTTACATTATTAGGTTATAAATATCCCGGGAAATTTCACACAGCGTCATCTATGAATGATTTTTTTATCTAGTCAGACAATTAGATAAATAAATTATTCTGGATTTCACACAGCATCTAGCCCAAGTTATAAAGTCGTTGGCTATTTACACGTTGACTAACATTATAATAAAGCCATAAGGTCACATCTATTAGAACAGTGACAACTTCCTAACATTGTACTAGTTCATTATCAACTAATTGTACCGTATATTTAGCATACAAAGCGTCTATGTATTGAGGTGTCAAACCTATCGCGGGGATCTCGCCTCCTGCCAAAATTGTTCCTTACGGGACAATGCAATGTATGAATTGCATTGAAATAGTATCGAGGTCACTTTTAGGGAACCATTGTTTTCGATCTGATTCATGGAAAAATATTGAAGAATTGATAAAATAGTAAAATAAGATACAATTTTAGTGAAAGAAATAACTTATGGTTAAAAGCAAAGAAGAGAATAAAATCACTAATAAAAGTAAACAATGGAATATTTCTGTCAAAATCATGGAAAAATATATACTTTTTATACCGAGGAGGTATTTATACTAAGTAGGTGAAAAGTGGGTCTTTTGTCGGCTTTTAACATCTTTCTTTTCTTAATATTTCACAAATAAAGAGCTTAAAAACATAACAATACCTGTATTCATTGAATGATTCTTGATAATAATAAATCAGAGACTTAATATTTAAACTTCGATCTCAAATACTTCTTTTATGAATTCCATTGAAATAAGACAATACTTCATTATTTTCCTATTTTGTATATTTTTGTAAACCAAATTATTTTTATAAAAAAATAATAATTTGATTTAAGAACGCAAAGTCTGTTAAAAACTCTATACTATACCACTTACTGTTATGAGTGATTGATAAAAATCTGTAAGTGAGAGGCTAATTAATATAATCTATTGTGTCCGATCGAGATAGGCACCAAGGTGAAGTCTGTAGGATGCCGATAATTCTGTATTACAGTATTTATATTAATAGTTATTAAGTTCATTGTGCTCTTATCTTGTGAGATGGCTAGCTGAAATTCGGCCAAGGCATAAGTAAACGTATGGTCAGCAACAAAATTTGATAAACTTAAATGTTTCAAAACACAAAAACGTTAACTTATGGATATAACTGTTCAAGACTTATTATCCTTATCCCACACTAAATGGAGTTGGCGTAACATGTTTTCCTCTTTCACTCATCTCTATCATTCGTCAGCACTGTCAAATCTCATTTTCTTCGGCCTTCTTATACTTGTGTCAGCCACACTCATTCTCCCAAATAGGATTAAAGCCCGCCACTGACTGACATCAAAAACATCATTAGGCTTCGTCTTTGAGCTCGAGGTAAAAGAAACTGTAATGTATTACCACCAGCGTCTCGAATAATTTCACCAGTAACACACTGCCCTATAAACCGGAAACCATTACTATTTCGCAATTAAATTCAAATGTTATGACGATTCATCTCTGTGAATAAATACCCAAGTTTAATGAAATAATTGCACTTCCGCAGACATTTTTCATAGGCAATGACCATTTTATTAGAAATATTCAAATTTTATTTACATTTAGTCGTGCGGGAGACGTGAGAGTAAGTAGACCATTTCATTTAATCTACAGTTATATAATAGTTTGCAGTCTGAAAATTACATTTTATTCTCTTAATGACACTGATGATCTTTGTGCTATTAAATAAAATATGACGAAACCTCCTTGGCATCGCAGAATTTCGCTCAGAACTTCATGCATTTAAAATCTCTTGAAGATGTCTCAGGGGTATTCAGAGGTGTGTCCAATTACATATTTAGTGCATTTTGCAGAAGCTAGCATTTAATACGTGACAGGTCGTTCTATGGCCGGATCTCGGACTAATACGTGACAGGTTGCAAGTCTATCTATTACATAGACGAAAATGATTTTCTTCTCCATTTGAGCTCGTAAAACTAAAAAAATAAAAAAGTAAAAGAACAAGAATATAACAAGTAAACAGTTTCAAATCTTTTTTTCTAATGGACACTGTAATTACCGGATAAGGATACTTCGTCGCAAAATAATAATGACAATCTGACTTCCGACGCGACGCTAATCCAGTTACTTTGACAAAAGGTTTTAGAACACCTACTTCGAATTACGCAAACGAATGGAATAAAGAAAAAGTAATTCAGAAATGAAGACAAAATAAAATTATGTCTCCATGTTCTGAGCTTTGTAGGGCATCTCAAAATGTTCACTTTTGTTTTGTTAAGTCATGACGGAGGCGTTTAGGCGGACTTGAACCCCTGTCACCAGAGGATCATAACAACTTACTATTTCTGTTTTAACAGTATTCAGAAGAATTAAGTCAATACTTGAAACTGAATTGATAACCAAAGGGGTAATTTATAAGAACTTGTAAAATGTGAAATAAACCCTTACCTTTATAAATGACAGCATCACAGGCGTCTCAAAGCCTATTATTATATTTTCTCCAGAATTATTGCCTCAAAACTGGTAATTCATTCGAAGTCGTGTAGATTGTAATTACGTGACTAGTACGACGTCATCGACCGGATGTCGGGAAGTCGTATAGTTAATTTAAAGTCACTTTTACACTGCAAGTAAAAGCCTTACTAGGTTCTGCAGGATGTTTGTTATGATTGTGTGCTGAGATCCTACGAGCCAATGACGAAGAAATGAGAAGAAAAAAGGTGCATTTTTTAGGACAGTGCTTTTCAATCATTCTAAATACGCGACCCCTGTATAGGTTTACAATTTCTGACCCCTGGGGCCATACACGGCCAAAAAGTAAATATTTCAAAAATAGAACCACGATGATATTTTTTTAAGAAATAAACAAGCTCATCCTTCTCGCTGAATTTTTTTTACTGTCTTTTGCAACCGTGCCTTTCTTTCTATCTCTCTCTCTCTCTCTCTCTACCTTTTGCCGGTGACTCTCTGAGTCAGGCTACCCACAGATTGAAATACACTGGTGTAGGAGAAGTAATAACAACTTCTAAGGGGAGGGGGTCAAGATAATTATGCTGGGCGCCAGATATAATGAGTGGCCGGGCCATAATTCAGAATACTTACAAGTGATATACAAGGGAAGTAGATAGATAGATAGATAGATAATTCTTTATTGATTTCTTTAAACTATAATAGTAACAATTTCAAGGAACAAATTATGAAACCAACTGGTGGAAGTATGGTTGAGTGTACTGTACACCCAGCTTTACTTGGTCATCGCGTGTCGGCTCTATCACGATAGCTCGAACAATTGACAGCCCAATAACCCACAACAAGAATTATCATACGATATTAATTTATTCCAATTAATTTTTTTCGTCCGTGACATTATTGCTACCGACATTGTATTCCACTCGGGTATTCCAACAATAAAATGTCAATTGTCCAATTAGCACATCCGTGTGGAAAAATAAAGATCAAACCCATTGATGACATTTGAATATTGTTTAAATCTATATTATTAAAAAAGAGTGTGATGTGATGGCCGAGTGGGTTAGTGCCTCGACTTTCGATACGAAGGTCGTGGGTTCGAATCCGGCCTAGCATCAATGGATTTTTCGTTTCAAAAATGTAAGTATATGCGCTTTAACACGAGCTTATAAGGGTGACGGAAAACATCGTGAGGAAACCAGTTAGCTCTCTAATAGCGTCGATGGGTTTGCAACCTGTCACGTATGAAATGTTAAATTCTGCAAAATGAGGGCATGTACCAAATGTGTATTTATGGACATGCCTCTGACTACCCCATTAGACATCTTCTAAGGATCTAAAAATGTCTAAATTATCTGAACGAATATGTCTACCCCTCTCTTGGGAATACAGTCGTGATCATATTTCATTTTTTTTTCATTTAATAAAAAAAACCTTTTGTCCTCTATGCGTTCCTAGAATTGATCAGATTAAGAAGATACCTTTCGTAGTCTTCTAAAACCGCCGGACAAGCTAGTTTATTACAAAATATACAGTCTAAAAATATAACAAAGCTTGGCCTACTCTTGTCCACTTGTCCAAAAGGCGGTATAAGCAAAACATCAACACTATTTCAGATAGTATTAGATCCCTATCGACCCCTTCAGGCCGGTCTCTAAACTTTGTAAACTATGCAATAACTATATTATTTAGCGATGAGAAAATACACACATAACATAAATTCATGTAAACAATTTTAGAATAACGAATAAACAATTTTAGCAAACATTTTTATTTCATTTCGCACATTGCTGATGAGAATAAGTTTAAAGAGAAAGGTACATAAATTTCAACACAATCTTCACGTAGTTTAGGTATACTTTATTTTCCTGTGCCTTCGCAATAACTAAACATCAATACAGTGAACAGTTTTGCATTACCTCAATTTCTTATGAAAGTCCATTGTCTTTCAGTGCGTTCTGGTACCGTTGTCGTCCAAAAGTAGGCTGTAACAAAAAGTTGCAGCGTTTCGACCGAGACGGCATTTACGTATCTGGGAGGCTGTATTGACAATAAAAGTAGGTTACTGCCGTTTTTAGGTTTACGTGTTAGATAGCAGCCTTTAATTACTCCTACATCAAAAAAATGTATAGGAATATTTCAAGTCTTTTTTAAATTTTCGCGATCAGAACACAATGATTAATTGTACATTTACGGGTATTTATCGCTATTTACCTTTATTTAATTCGGGAAACGTCGGGATAAAATTAAAATTAAATGAAGGTAAATAGCGATAAATACCCGTAAATGTATGTTTAATCAGGAATATTTCTTCTCGTATTTGAAAAGTTCACATACTTCGTGTTTTCAGTGAGTCCTGACATATTTTCTGCCTAAGAATAAGAGCCATATGCGTAAGCAATAAATGACCCAGTTATTAATTGTGTTAGTAAGGCCTTTGACAGGAAGTAGTAAGTTTCAGTATAAAAATAAGGGAAAAAAGTAGCTTTGAAACAGAAAAAAACATACCATCACGGCAACCAGTTTTCCATGTAAATGCAATACCGAAGCGTACAGACCGAAACGGTATTTCTGGGACATAACACATTATTATTATCGTTCCAAATTTTGCACAACATAGTTACGTAAGCGATTAATTGTAATACTTCAAGCGCGTGCGGACGGAAACTTAGATATGGTCTTGTTTATATTGTTGGCATGGAATCGGTGCAAACCATCAATATAAGTCTACCGAGCAATTCATTAGTAAGGTGATTTTTAAAAGAAATATTTACTTAGTTGCGGAAAATTCATATGCAGTTTAATACGATGTCTAGACGGCGAAGGAAAACATCGTGAGGAAACTCGCGACTGGTCAGCCCCACACGTATTGATCATTGTCTTTCCTGTGGATATGGCCGTCTAAGCTGAGCAGATGGTTTAGGAGCTGGGCAAGCCTATCCATTTTAACAATGTCCCAGGCACTACAGTGTCCCGATAAGTGTTATAAATCATCCAGTAAAGATGCAAAGGCCTGACTTTTTTTTGATTTTACATTCTATTATGTGTACTTGGGACTTTTTAGCCGTCCTTAACTTTAACATGTTCACTGCCAAGTGGAACCGCACAGGAAGTACGCACGTACGCCATGTTCGTCGATGGCACTACATTATGCAGTCTGACATTTATGTGACTGTAAACAAAACAATATTTTGTGTATGAATTACTTTACATTTAAGTTGGTATTACTCATTTATGTTAATAAGTACAAAAATAAGGGCCAATTCCGTAATTGTTAAAACTTGTTGTACCCGTGTACCAAAGTAGAAGTTATGTGAATGTAAGAATATTCTGATTTGCTGACTTAACAGACAAAAAGCCACGTAAAAGCTCTGAAAATAAAACAAAAACCTCAACAATAAAATTGCTTAATTGCTGTTGGTTGTATGTTGGGTTTCGTTCTGATTCTGACAGAAACTGGATTTTTACTAATGGATTTTCGTCTGAGGATTAACGACTGTTTTATAAAGTAACCGCCGATTTCTATATTTTTCATTCAGAAAAATTTAGATTCTTTTATGTTTTGTCAGAAACAAGTCTAAAATGTAAACATTTTTCGCGGGCCTTGAACGTGGAGACCAAATCCAGAAATTCCGTAACGAAAATAATCTAACACTCCCCATGCAATAGCTTTACCGCGGCAGTCTCCGAGTGCCACACGTCTTTTTTTTTAAACACATTTTTAATTATAGAAAATAGATATTTCTGTTCCTATTCAATTACTAAGATTTAGATCCGGACCCCCCGGTCCCCCCCCCCCTCATATATACGCTCATGCCACAGGTATACGTCATACCAGAGCCTCCATACCCAGTCAAACAAGCCAGGTAATCTCATTACCATTGCTCTGACGAGAATGAAAGTAAATATCTTAAGGAGTGAAAGTAAACACCAATTATGTCCACGTTACATTTTATTGGAACACTGTCGCTGGCTTTGAACGTATTGACTTAGACAAATGGCAATCATTGAAGTAAACATGTTAGTTGAAGTTCTTTGATATCGAACAAAATGTAATATGCCACTAGTCTGAATATTTAATAATTCTTTATGTGAATAACTAACTAGTTCTGCCAATTAACTTTCAATAAGTAATGACAAGATCCATGCCTTGTAATATAAAGTTATCTTTAACGAAATTCGCTTCTTTGTTATTCGCAAGGCGTTTGTCTACTAGTCATGAGGTGATTAAACTGGGAGGTTTGGTGCGACCATAACACTACATTTGGACTGGTTTTGGCAGGTGGAAACACATCAGACCAGAATTTAATTTACTGCTTTCTTTGGTGACTTAAAAGGTCAAATGGCTATTCAGGCCAGAAAAGCTATGATGTCATATAAAAAAAATTGTAAGGCCTAGATTGGTGCTAGAACTCTACCTCCTATATGCCTACCTACGTAAGTTAAATCAAATAAGAATGAATTAATTACTGAACGTGTACTTTCAAAATGTAAGACCTACTTACTGACAAGAGTTATGCAATAACTTATTCTGATTACTAAATTCCTTGCGCATCCGTACTTCAGTCATGTTAAATTGTGTTAAATCCCATTAAATTCTAGTTTAACCTTGAAGCGATCTATTTCCACAACTAGACCTTAAGAGAGTTTTCAGACTGAATGAGAAACAGGTAAGTCTGTATAAGCTAGTGGTCAAAACCTTGTAACCTACTCTCATAGAGTTGGCCACTTGCTCATACGAACAAACGAACGAGCGACCCTACTCTCAATAGTAAACAAATGACAACGTCTAACGTCCGTTACTTTCTACGCTATCTACTTGGTACTCACCAAGCAGATAACGTACTGAGTAGTATCAAAGACGATTAATATCTAGAAGACAGACAAAGGCCATACACAAAATCGTAACCCTGTCCCGCAGTACCAGATAGCCTGGAAACTTTAAAACATCAATTTTATCCAAGGATTTTCCTTTGTCTGTCTTCTAGATATGAATCGTCTTTGGTAGTATCAAGTATGAAGACGATAACGATATAGACATAATACGAAAAGTGGACAGACATACAGAACATTAAATCAGATTGCTACATTGGCCACCAAATACATGATGACTCCCAATAATACCAGCGCTCCAACAGTCATGATGCTGCTGGAGCAAATGCTGAGGGTTAGCCTTATTTTCTTGTCACTCGATTGTCAATATTTCTCATTTTTGTTACCCATGTTTATGTTGATGGAAAAAAAATCTACCTATTCTATTTAATAGTACACAGGTAATCAAGAAAGTATCACGGCCCCGTTGCGCACCCTGCAAAGGACACAAGCATGAAGATGTTTATGATATAGATAGAATATACGCGGAAAGTGTACAGGCGTGCCGAACAATTAACACAATCAGATTGCTAAACTGGACGCTCTACATAGCATCTAGGTAGGTGGACGAAAGCAAGTTGCGACAAACTGTTCCCGGTCAATAGCTATCGGGAAATGTGTAACTCTTCATTTCAATAGCACGCTAGTCCGGAAAACTCATACGTAATATTTGTTCGTACGTAATTTTTGTGTATACTTTAACAGTTCTTTTGGCAATTTGATGGTTCTTGCCTGTTATAAAAATAGTAATGTTAATTATGGATGTAAAATGTGCGTGTTCGTAATTATTCTTTTTCTAAACGTTTTGTAGTACGTATGGGTTTTAGCTATATAGTTGAACTCTTTATAATGCTAGGTGTAATCGAGCTAGTGAATTTGTGAAGACTAATCCCATAGTCAATTTAGCAAGGTTTTAGAGAGAATTTTTCTTGTCAATCCTATGGTAATAAAACAGATAACAGCATATTACCAGCCATCTGAGTTCTAAGACCATCCGGGTTCCTCTACGTACCGGGTCCTCGCTTTTTTATCTTTTATTTTATAACGGTGATGGAAAACATAACAAAGTTTAAACGAGAATAAAAACAAGAGCAGCCTTTGTGGTAAAAGGATCAGTAATTAATTACCATCCGGGAACCTCACGTCTATTAAAATTTTACACTTCTTGGGAATGATTTATGTAATTTGTTTTATAGTAGGTAATAAGACCGATAATGAGAGAAGTTCAATGTGGATTTGTTGTAAGTTACTCACCGTTAATATGGACCTGACTAAACCGTGAGTGTTCTTATAATATTTAAGCTCCATCGTTTAAAGATTTTTTGGCTGACAGTACCTAGTTATATTGTTTCCGTAGATTGTATTTTCGCCATAAAAACAAAGAAACAATTATTAATTTATGACGAAGAATTAACTCTCATGTTTATGATTAGCGCAAGAAAGTGATCGTTTAGTTTCTATACTAAGTGATAGTAATTCTGTGGCTTAGTATCGAGAAAGTGATGTGACTTGACAGATTTATTGTAATTTCAATATGCAAAACCTTTGAAAGTGACAGACTCGTTTTCATTTCCGTATTCTATGAGTAAAGTTGCGGACCCGATGAACAGACATTTCGTGCCACAGATTATATTAGAAAGAAAATTAAAACAAATCTAGATCTTAACTTCACTTAGCTAAGCACTAGGGTTTTTCTGTTGACTCCATAAACACAAAACAAATATCAACATCGGTTTTAAGTCATTTAGGACGAAAATAATTTACGAAAAAAACAATTTCAATCAAAACGTAGGTACGTAGGTACTCATACCGAGGATTTTTTTAAACAAATTGATAAAGTTTTCATAACTCTACCTATAAATAGAGAAGAATCCGCGAACAAAGTCGCGAGAATCTATTAGTTAATAACTAAACATCTAAATAACGAAATAACTAATATTGGGGATGTTTGTTTACGCACATGTGTTGGCAAATAAGGGGGACTTGTGATTTCATTAGGCTGTGTCGTATTTGTCCCGCCATATTTTCCCTGATTGTAGGAACTCCTACGCGTCAAGCCAATTATTCCTTTGCTTATCTTATTCATTTATTTTTTTATCAAACAAAATTCACAGCATTCACATAAACAATTATAAATCATACAGCCAATGATAGTTTTACGATTTTTGAGTTTCACTTATATAACGACAGTCACTAAGTATATTAGAAAAATAATTAAGCAGGATGTGTGTGTGTGCTGATTTTTGTCTGAAGTCTATATAGATGTAAAGAGAAAGTAAAAGAGTAATAAAACCTTTGTTCAGAAGGCTGTGGGTTTGAATCCAATGGATTTTTGTAGCGAAAAATGTATCTACTGAACATAGGCCTCTCTCGCACGCCACTGAGCACGGTCTTCGGCTTCTTACATCAAAATATAATCGTATTATTTTTTCTTTTATCCAAATAATAATCATCGTTTTTAATTATGTTTGTCTGTTGGTTGCAGTGCATGAGGATGCAAGCCGGTGTGCTTTGGAGCGCAGCGGTGCTGGCGCTTCTAGCCATCTCCAGCGCGCAGCGAACCCCACAGGTAAGTCTTGGCACTGCTTCGAGAACTATCTAGATGTTTCTAGAACAGTGTTCGGGATATAGCTACTTACACATTAATTTGGTGACTATCTGGAAGTTTCCAGAATATCATGTTCAAACATTTAGAATTAGAACTGTTTATTTTGAGGTACAATTGTGTTATTGTTGTGTGACATGTGAATGTGCTACGTCGTTCAAACTAAAGGTCAAAAAATTAACTTCAAAGTCAACAAATCTCAAATGAAATGAAACAAAAACTTCAACAGTGACTTAACCAGAAACTTAACCAGGGAGCAAATAGGTATTATATTAGAAAATGAAAAATCTTACGAAAAGTTACGACTTCGACGGGATTCGAACCCGCGTGATTCAAGCGATCATCCTTTAGCCGGATTGCCATCGACCACTCGGCCACGAAGCCAATGACGTCGACGACGAAACTATCAGTAAGATTATATTTTTCGGTTAGAGCACCGATTAGCGCCATCTACAGGTATTCTAAAGGAATTAGATACACCTGCTCATTGACTGAAGTTGCATTCAGTACAAATGACCAGAGATGTCGCTTTAGCTAATTCTATAGTTTTTTATATATAGGTATTATATTACTCTTTTCCTCATTAACTCTAGGCTAAATTTTCATATAAGCTATAAGTCAGTTAAATTTTTTACCAAAATGCATTCAGAAAAACATTTACTTACCTACATAATTTAAATTGCAACGAAATTAATGCCATATCCAACATAATAAATTATGAGTTATCTATCACTATGAACCTGAATACATACGTCTCAAATCGCAAGAGTACTTTCACATTGGCATATCGTTTCATAACCTAGGTACCTATCGAAAGGTTACCTATGCAGACTCGGAAGTAAACTCATAAAATATTTTTGCTTTAGAAATATTTCAAAGTCGCAAAGGAACGTGGCTCTTTCATAAAATAAGTTCGAGATTTTCCACATTTTCATATTTTATCAAATATTCCATCTGGTCGATTTAACTTTCAATATGAATATTTCGATACAGCATCAAAGGATTTTTTGCTTGGTTTTTATGTGAGGAAAAAAGGTACACGGTTTATGTTCATATTAGCGGCAATGTGCTTGCAATATGTCACGTAGGTACCTAGGTTCGTACTTATTTACTTTTAAAGTTCACTTTAGCGAGACATTTTTAGCATCAGTCTTTTTTAAACTTTCGCGATCAGAACACATGATTAAACATATATTTACGGGTATTTATCGCTATTTACCTTTATTTAATTTTAATTTTATCCCGACGTTTCGACTGGATTGCACCAGCCGTGGTCGCGGGCAGACTGAAGAGTTGGAGGTACACCACAGCAAAGCGAAGGCATTTATTTTTCTACCCTCACTTGATCTTCATAAATGTTAATTAGGGCCGGTTCACACTAGGACGGCACACTACACTAACAGTATCTGTACACCGAGAATATTTTATTTGACGAGTACACTTTGCTATTACTGGATTCCACGAGGACGAGAGTCTGAAACCGTCTTCACGATTAAAATTAGAATGTTTCTTAATCTCAATCGCCTCTCGAACCATTCTCTTATAATAGTGCTTCTCGTTGGCAAGGACCTTTGGGTTGTGTAACTCCATCCAGTGATTAGGTCCTGAGTCTACTATGTGCTCTGCTATAGCAGACTTGTTTACTTGTCGATTTTTGACCGCTGCTATGTGTTCCTTAACCCGTTCAGCGACTGTGCGCTTTGTTTGGCCTATGTAGGAACGACCGCAGCTGCAATCAATTTTATAAACACCAGGAACCTGGAAAGGTACTACATCTTTCGGTTATTATTTTTTATATATTATTCATTATAAAATTGAGCTGCAATCAATTTTATAAACACCAGGAACCGAAAGATGTAGTACCTTTCCAGGTTCCTGGTGTTTATAAAATTGATTGCAGCTGCGGTCGTTCCTACATACCTAGGCCAAACAAAGCGCACAGTCGCTGAACGGGTTAAGGAACACATAGCAGCGGTCAAAAATCGACAAGTAAACAAGTCTGCTATAGCAGAGCACATAGTAGACTCAGGACCTAATCACTGGATGGAGTTACACAACCCAAAGGTCCTTGCCAACGAGAAGCACTATTATAAGAGAATGGTTCGAGAGGCGATTGAGATTAAGAAATATTCTAATTTTAATCGTGAAGACGGTTTCAGACTCTCGTCCTCGTGGAATCCAGTAATAGCAAAGTGTACTCGTCAAATAAAATATTCTCGGTGTACAGATACTGTTAGTGTAGTGTGCCGTCCTAGTGTGAACCGGCCCTAATTAACATTTATGAAGATCAAGTGAGGGTAGAAAAATAAATGCCTTCGCTTTGCTGTGGTGTACCTCCAACTCTTCAGTCTGCCCGCGACCACGGCTGGTGCAATCCAGTCGAAACGTCGGGATAAAATTAAAATTAAATAAAGGTAAATAGCGATAAATACCCGTAAATATATGTTTAATCATTTTTAGCATCTTTTACTGAGATAATGTCAAAACATAGAGTTATAGGCGTGATTTTGTTTTGTCTTTCTGTTGTACCTACACGTCTAGATATTGTAGGTTGTATTATGTAGGTCAATTTTGTCAAGATTTTTGCGACCATATTGATAAAGTCGATGCAAAAGTTTTTATTTCTACTTCAAATACAATTTAGATGTACTTTTGTCTATGAACTGTGTAACGAAACGGGTGTTGATTCGTTAAATAATTCGCTAAAAATAAGGATAAAAGTTTTGAATTACAACCTTCATGAAATATTATATTGCTAACTACAGTAAAACCTCTTTTAAAATAAACTAGATTTACTAATTAGGTCTGACAGACGAGTTTGAATCATGAGCATTACAACCTTCATGCAATATTATATTGCTAGCTATAGTAAAACCTCAAACTAGATTTACTATTAGATCTGACAGACGAGTTTGAATCATGAGCATTACAACCTTCATGCAATTATATCAAAAATTCTTTAACCCTAAAAAGTCAACCATATTGGGACATACGTTAAAGGTGCACGGTTACGCCTCTGAGGCGCACGGATTTAAAAAAACTTATATTTTAATTATTAATCAATATTTGTTTAAATGATATAAAAGGTATAGGAATGCATTTAGAAATAAAATAAAATTATATATCAATAACCAAATAAGTAATCTCTAAAAAAAGGTAACAAAAACAAACAGCCTTCTGTTTAAATGGGCAAATCTCATATTTATCATAAAAATACTGTTATACATATACATAAATATATATACATATACATACATATACATAGATATGGCTTTACGGTAAATGTTGATCAGTGACGACTTCAGGTGAACACTTTGTTGATCCGAAAACACATGTTGATCACGGCTTCATTTGTTGATCTGATATGCATTTTTACTAACAAATGTGGCTCCGACCGGATCAACATTTGGACTCTAGTAGCGCTGGTATTGCGTCACCGCTTGTTGATCCAATATACAAATCCACCTTAAAAATGTTGATCCGATTCAAATGAACCAATGAGAACGCAGTAAACGTCGCATTGGTTGATAGTGGCTGCAACGTTGCCGATCTGTGCAGATGAAACTCCACGACAATATCAACGCTTACTATATCTGTCTACCTTCTACCTACCTACCTATGTTTTTTTTAAGAAAGTAGTACCATACCTAGGTACATGTAGGTAAATTAAATTAAATTTACTGCATCACGGCGGCATTTAGCAATTTTTTTAATGCGTGAAGCGATTTGCTTCAAACTTGGTACTTATAATTATTGTAATGATAAAAAATAAGTAAGTTCGTATGAGGAAGTGGCCAACTCTGGTGACGGAGTTTTTAGGCCGCCTAAAGGCCTCCGTCATGGCTTAACGACTTTAAAAGCCGGGACCTACAATTTAACGTGCCCTCCGAAGTACGGAAGCGCTCAGCTGATAATGTCACTTGCGGTCACCCATCCAAGTTGTGACCGCTCTGAACGTTGCTTAACTTCAACGATCTATCAAGAACGTCTTAGCCAACTTCGCCACGAGCGTGTAATATGATATGTAAATGATCAATACCTACTTATTACATGGTTTTCAGGATTAAAAAAAAATACCTGAAAAGGGGTGAAATGTAGTGTCAAAGTTTGTATGGGAACTTTTTAATGGGTGGTTCGATTTGCTTGAAACTCGGTTGCATGCAATACTAACAATGAAAAATAAATGTGTTTCGGGGTTTTTCGAAAAAACCTTTAAAAGGGTGAAATACAGTGAAGTTTGAACTGAAACGTATTAAGTAATAGAAGGTGCAATTGGTTTTAAACTCGGTTTGGATTCTATAAACAAAATAATTGGACACCATGTTTCAGGAATTTTCAAAAAACGCCTAAAAGGGGTAAAAAGTGGGGTGTCTAAGTTTGAATTTGAACTTTTAAACGGGTTTAGCGATTTATTTGAAACTCAGTTGCAATAGGTAGGTACTTAAAATGCAAAATAAATAGACACACATAAGGTTTTCTCCAAAAAACCCTTAAAAAGGGGTGTAATCCGATGTCAAAAGCTTAAAGTTATTGTTTTGACTGAGATTGACTGGAAACACGATTTGAGTACTAAAATACAAAATAAATGGGCAATTATTATTGTTTAAGGTTTTTTCGACAAAACCCATATAAAAAGTTAGAAGTGAAAAGTATTAAAGGGTGGAGCGATTTGCATGACAATCATTAAAATGCAAAATAAAGAGACACCGTGTTTAAGGGTTTAACGAAAAAACCTTAAAAAGAGTTCGTTCGTTCGTTCGTATGAGCTGGTGACGAAGTATTTAGGCCGCCTACAGGCCTCCGTCATGGCTTAATGACTTTAAAAGCCGGGGCCGACAATTTAACGTGCCTTCCAAAGCACGGAAGCGCTCAGGTGTTAACGCCACTTGCGGTCACCCATCCAAGTTGTGACCACTCAGATTGTTGCTTAACTTCCACGATCTATGAAAAACGTCTTAGCAAGCTTCGTCACGGGCGCTTCTAAAAAGAGTGAAACGCGACGTCAAAGTTTGAAGTAAAACAATATTTTGTAAGCGGAATTTAATTAAGCCAGACGATAGAATATGAACCGACCAATAGTCAGCCTTTTCTATGGACGAAATAGGCAAAATCAAGAGTCACGCATATTTGTAAAAAAAATAAAAAAAATCGGCTCGCTTCCGAGAATAAAGGCTCGCTGCGCTCGCTTGGTTCGAAACTAGCTTCGCTCGCACGATAGCTTCTTGAATACCTAGAGAGCAGATTTTACTGTGCCAGACAAACAGTCAGCCTTTTCTATGAGCACTGTAAGAAAAATCAACGTAGGTCACCACTTTAAATAGAAGTTAATAGGTACAAGCTTTGATGAATACAAGCCCTTACATTTGAGAGGCCTGTAGTTTTAAAAATAAAAGATAAAAGTTATTTTTACCAAATTTTCTTAGTACCATTAGGTATAATCACCATACAGGTGATACAAATTAGATTTTACCCTATTCATTCCGTCCATTCTCCCTCCATCTGATGATCCCTTCATCTGATTCATCTGCTATGGTAAACATAACATTCCATCTCGCAATAACAAAAGCACAACACAATTTGCTCTGGAGTCGCGACTAAACAGACGGCCGACCGATCTTCAATCAAGCCCCGAAACTAGCCCCATCACCGTGTGCGACGTTGCCGCTTTGAAAATAAGAGCGAGCAAACGAACTAGCCATTTGTGGCTCCACAATCTCCGGATCAACATTGTCTACGCTAATGTTACATATAAATCAAATAGGTAATGGATCTGAAAATGACGTTTCTGTGTATTTTTTTTGGCCGTTAGTGGATCAACAAAATTGTGATATTTCGGTAGCAAGTATCTTTAAAACCGATTCATGTAGATCCACCTTCGCCAGGTACTCTTTTGCTTCGGATCAAAGTATATCTGTTTTCTTGATCTAGAGTCAAATGTACACATGAAATAGGCGGATCAACATTAGTTCAGAATTCATACTGGATCAACAATTACCGTAAAAAGTTCATTATATAAATGTATAATATATACATAAATATCATATAATAAACTAAAGAACACTAAAAGTTACACAAAAGAAAAACATACGCCTCGAGAATGGTTGTAATTCGGAAATAATGGTACTTATCGCACAAATTCGATTGTCCCGAGACGTGGTTGACCGACGAGTGAGTTAGTAGAGAAGGACAGGTGTATACGGGACTCGGATAAAGAGATATTCAAATATTTCATTTGCTCGGGAGTTTCTGAGGCGTAGACGTGATCTTTAGGGATAGGTTAGGGTTAAGAAAAATAAATTAAAATAAAGTTTGAAATTTGAAATTTGGAATTTTGGAATTTGACGCAAAAAGAGTATAAAAGGAAAGATGGGAGAAATTCGGATTTGATTGTGAGCTCACGTTTGATCGAGCGAGGACGATAACGTACGATTCAGTGTAACTTTGGGGGTAGCAGAGGACCAAAACAATGATCGAGGTCTGGCATAATCTAGTCGATTCGTTCGAGACTTTCTAGAAAGTGCTAGATTCTTGTGAGTTGTGGAGGGAATCTGAGTTAGGTTTACATTCGTAAATCTCAAGAGGTAAATTTGAGATTTGTGGGGAGTAAGGAGAGTATCCTTCACTCGAATCGGATCGAAGATTGATTTTTTGAGATATACGGATTCGTGAGATTTTATCAGCGTAAATTCTAAATAATTAGATTTGTTAAAATTTGGGAATTTGACTGAAACGTACATAGCTAGATATAAAATCATCCCTCTCTTCCCTGAGAACTGTTCTGAACTCTATTTGGTCTGGTATTTATTATTTGATAATAAAAACAATAATTTAAGGTAAGTAGTGTGGGTTATACCAACAAACAGTGGTTCAGAATAGTTCTACAGAAGATAATCGCTTTGTATGTGAAGCGTTGAGTTCCCCTGAACCTAACAGTGACTACATAAAGGGAACTTATATTTTTTTTGTCCATTGCTTAGGGAATTAGGTATTCCGAGGGTTTGGGATCCTTGGTGGCATGTCTTCGGATAAGGCATTGTCAAAGTCCCCTTGTTTTATTTCTAGTAAAAATATCTGTGTCAGGGATAGCACTGAAGAGTTATCACGTTGTAATGACACCTGATATTTGCAGATCTTTATACTTGAGAAGGACATGACTCCTATGTATATATTTATATATTACACTCTGTATTTAGGGATCTGGTCTCACACAGTTACCAAACCCCAAGCGCTACTGTGTGTTTCCTTAGGGATTAGGGGCTTAGACAACTTTGGGACTCGCCACCTCAAACTCTAAAAGCTTAGAATTAGCTAGGAAAGTGATTCATTGCACCAAGAATCACTCATGCACGAATAAATGTAAATGTGAAGTTCATCAAACTTCTAGTTTGGTTCATACACACCCAGTTAGATAGGTAGAAAAATAGGTACACATAAAATGGGACTAGGAATAATATTATGTAGGCGACGTTCAATTCATTGACATTTGTCATTTTAAGACGTAGGGAAACTTTTTTAAAAATAAATTATTATTTCTGATTTTTAAGGAGGTTGTATGTAAAATGAGTCGTAAGGCAAATATCCACGTAATCTAGGTCAAAGATTAATTTAGTATTTATCTATCCTATTCTCAAGACAATAAGAGAATAAATTGCTGAATAATTGCTGAATTGATTGAATCATATTGTGAAAGAAAGTCTAGATTATTGAATAAGCTCACTGACAGATTAGTTCAGTTTGGAAATATTGATCTTAGATGGTCGTTGGTACCAGCTATTTAGAGCTATGTCTCTTGGGATTATCTGAAACTATGAAAAGTGAATGAGATTCCCTTCTTCGTAAGCAAGTCTAAGACTAAATATATCCATTTATATCCATACCTAATATATTGAAATACTAGATTTTGATTTCACAAATGAGGAGATTATTTTGAGGAAATATATAAATATTATGGAAAAGATTATGCCATTCTTACCCTTTGTATACAGAACTTACAGACTAGAATATTTTACTACGGTAAAATTAAATAACAATTCTCTAAATAGGTTGAATAAATCCCTTTGGTAGAGGAGATTGGCTTGTAGGGTGTCGGCTTTCACTGCTGAGGGCGGCGGAGGGGCCCTACATGCTCGAATAGTAGCTTCTCGTGTAGAGAGTCTGTTCGACTACCTGGGATGTTTATAGAAGTTAAATTTGCACTAAGAATTACAAATTATTTATTAGGTAAGATAAATTTTGAGGAAGTTAAGATAAAAGTATAATTTCAATCATGTTAATAAGTAGGAAGTGCTAGGAAGGAATATTTAGATAGGATAGGTATCTATGCGTTTGATTTACAAAGTCTATTCAGGTAGAATAGGATTAAAATTCGAAATCTCTAAAGAATCTGAGTTACTACAATACACAACGCAGGGTTATTCAAACTGATCACTAGACTTTTACGGGCCGTGATAGACAAATCATTACAAAACTGTTGAATTATTTAAGTAGGTAAATTCACGAGTTAGAAAATAGGTAGTATTAGTATATTCTAAAGGCCATCTTCTTACATTGGTGCCGTGACCAGGATGCACTTTTCTCAGGATATGTATCCATGGATTAATACGGCTAGGAAATTGTTTTATTTTGCGGTTTATACAGTTTGTAATGATTTGTCTTACATTGTTGCAGTGTAACGGAGAGATTTTTGAATTTTAATTAGATATTACGAAGCGAGAGCATAATGATAAAAAAAAACAGAATCAAGTTAGTAGGTAGGTAATATAATTATTGTAGGTAGGTAGGTAATATAATTGCATTCAGGATGCTAGACAGTTACTAGGCAATTTTAGTTATAGGTATAGGTAGGCAAAATTCTTATAGATTGGGGGTTGT
This sequence comes from Xanthorhoe designata, assembly GCA_963582015.1. Classification (NCBI taxonomy): domain Eukaryota; kingdom Metazoa; phylum Arthropoda; class Insecta; order Lepidoptera; family Geometridae; genus Xanthorhoe; species Xanthorhoe designata. The sequence goes on from OY757037.1 coordinate 11,346,233, forward strand.
TTAAAATTATTGGATGAACTAGGTATCTATTAGCTATTGTAAGCTAATGATAATTTAGTTTTAGAAGTTTTGTTTAATATGAATATGATATTATTCCAATCAGTAATTATCGTAGGGTTATAAAACCTATATCTATCGTCGACTCAGAATCATGATTTGACTGACAACTTGCTTTAGAAACGTCATAATAATATGGTGACCTACTTTTAAATTAGCGTGACGGTGGTTTGGAAGTTGGTTACTAAGTTTGAAAAATAGGGAATAGATACTGTAATGCTTAAGATAAGATGGTTATATTATTTCACAAGACTTAGTAAGGTTTTCACTATCTACATTAAAGCGATGGTATCAAAAGTTAAATATTAGGTAGTTCTTGAATAGAGAAATTATAAAATGTAATACTACGTAAATTTACAGTACAAGTGAATATATTTAGTGAAGCTATAATAATAATAATAATAACTTTATTTAGAAATCTTAAAAGTAGTCTTCACACTCCATGTGGGTGGATCAACTATTTTCTGTCATGAATCAACTTTTTGTGTAATTTTTTTTTTATAGTAATTTCGCTTTAATTTCGCCTAATATTGCTAAATAAATTCATGTAGTTTATAAATCTATAGCGTGCACCGAACATTTTTTTGGTTTTCATAGATTTTTAAGCGTATATTCTAAAAGTGACTCCCAATAATGTCTCTTAGCTGACAAGTATAAATCGCGGTAAAAAGCAAATAAAAAACAACTTTTAAAACAGTTTTTCTGCTTTAATGGCAACTAACAGTCAATTGGAGCAATATTAAACTATTAAAGGTAAAGTTAACCTTCTCATTTCTTTTTAAATATACCACATTGTGTCTCTGGGCTCACAAAATCAAATAAATTGTCCTAACTTTCCTTATATTTCTGTTACCTGAAATGCAATAAAGACGCAATTTTTACATAACTACTGTTAAATGTTCTTAAATATATTCTCATACAAATAATTGTCAAATAGCCTATAATTATTTTAATATCTTACTATCAATGTCATAAAAGTTGGGGACAACGTTGTGAGCCCGAAGACATATTTTGTGACTCCAGAGACACAATGGTATTACGATATAGGCAAAGTACAATTTGTTAAACATTATTCTTCGACGTAATCTTTATTCGTTAATTTTCAATCAAAGTCGGGCCAATTCTGAAACGGTTTGACTGAAATTTTGACAAGTTTCTACCACATTGCTCTATCCTGGGCTTGTCTCAGGGTAGCAGTAGCAGGTATATTGAGTTCCGTTATTGTTTTAATTTGGTTTAACCATTTGAATGGTTAGGTAAACACCCGCAAGGATTTTTCCCTCGACATCCCTACGCAATCAGCTTTGTAATATCTGCGTGTCTCCGGGCGATATGACCAAAAATCCTTAGTATTGTGGACAGTCGGGTTCTCTCTCTCTCTCTTGATCCTGAGTTTGAAATTCTCCGCCAACGCCACATTTCTTAAGCCTCGCTCTTTTTTTGGTATGTTTCGCAAATTTACCTTGATTCTGAGCCGTAAAAAAAATCTAGAACACCAAGAACCGTACGAGCCTTGCCTTTTTGTGACGAGATTTGACAAAACAGGTTTCTATTAAGAATCCTTTGTCTTGCCAATTTTGGTCATACTGCTCATGGATGCTTTGGCCATCTGTGTACGTCTTCGGATCTCTTTATCACAGCCTCCTTTGTTGCTGATCGGAGACTCCAGTAGGAACACAAATTCGCTGACAAACAGATCTGGGAGTTCTTTTGCGTGATCTCCAGCTCGATCGATGATCATGGCTTAAGTCTTTGACTTGTTGTGTTGACCAAATAGACCTACCATCTCGCTTGCCTGTTGCACTCTTACAAATACATCAGCTAGTTCCTGCTCCGATGCAGCAAACATAGTGACGTCTACTATAGAAGGTTATGCATTGCCCCAACAGAGACGTCCTTCCCACTCTTAAAGCTTTCCTCACTATGTATTCGTCATAGATGTTAAAAAGAAGAGGTGAAAGAATACAACCCTGTCAAACTCCTTTTCGATGTTTGCAAGGTCCTGATCCTGACACTACATAATTCACCCTAGCCATTGACTTTCCGACTTCATACAGATGCGATTACAGTAATTAAGTGCCAAATAACGTCCATCTCATGGAGTATTCTTCACAAACAGTCCTATCTTACACAATCAAATGCCTCTCAATGAAACACAAAAGTAAAATAATGATCATTAAACTCTTTGTTCTTCTCTATTAATTGTCTGACGTTGGCAGTTTGCTCTCTGGTCCCTCGGCCTTTAAGGAAACGAGCCTCGGTACGATATCTGCCGTATTGTATAAGATTCTAAGCGTCCATTGAATACTTAGTAGAGTAGAGCATGAGAAATAAGTGCCACTGTCCGTTAGTTCCCGCATGTTTTCGTTGAACCTTTCTTGATTTAGACTACTAAGGATATTATAAAAGTGACTCTTACCAGTCCCTAGGCCACTTCCCGTTGATTGCTTAATATAGAATTCTGACTATAGTAGGCTAAAAACCATGTAAACGTGAAATCCGTGTAAGATGAATCGAAAATAGTAAGTGTTTGATGACTAATACAGGCAAATTGATGCAAGTTCAGGTTGTGTCGAACCCACATAAGACATACTCCTAAATCATAATTTGACTAATTTTAGACTTAAATTCAAAAGTTTTACTATTTTAAATTAAAAATCTGCAATTATCCTCTTTGCATAAAACACTTAATTTATTCTGCATATTATGTCGCTTGGATTTTATGCATAGTTTTGTGCAGAATATCTCTTGGGTCACAAAAATTGTCTCTTGGGTCACTGTTTTTTGTGAGGCAGTGGAACTGTGACCCATGAGAAAAACTACGGTTTTTTTAATGTTTTCTTCAACAAACACTATAAACATAGGTACGATTATGCTTGGAGGTGTGCTTGGCTGATCTCAGACTTCCAAATAGGTTACCCTGTGTTTGGGATATCGGTGATTCCCCTGTAAGATTTACAAAGAATGATGCTTAATCATGTTTGCGGTCAGAGAAGTTACAGACACATCCTTGTATTTCTTGTTTTTCAAGTTATTGTTAAGTAGGTTTGCATGGCAGGTTGCAGGTATATTATGGAGGTTAGCTTGAAATATGTTTAGATTAGTAGGAATTAATACATGGGGGGTTGCGTAGAAGGTTTTGTTAGTAGGAATTAATACATGGGGGGTTGTGTACAAGTTTCGGTTTAAAGAGTTTTGAGGAACAGAAGAGGTTCTGTTAATTTGTATTTCAATGGTAGATACAATCTTACAAATTTAATGATAGTGTGCGGCGGCCTTTTCAAAAAAAAAAAAAAAAGTTTATTTAAAATCACACATAAAATAAGTAGGTACAAAAAAAATAGTGTTTGAGTTAAATATATTTCTTAAAATAAATAGAAAAAAATTAAAATTTATAAATTATTAGGTAATAAAAAAAAAATATTCAATGAATCAAAGAAAATCAGTTGAAAAAAAAAAAAAAGGAGGATTGAATATAAATAATGAATAATAAAAATATTTTTATATATAATAATTGTTCGTGAACTCTGATGTTGTTTAAAGATTTTGTTTCTTTATTGGGTAGCGTGAATCACCACGTCAGAAGGTTATGTTAGTTTGCATGAATTTAAACTCAGAAGTATTTGTGAAGATGATTGTAAGAAGTTGATAGAATGGATATTGAGTGAATAAATGGTTTTATAATTTTAAAGGACTCTGTAAAGTAACAAAATTCAACATCCGTGTTCGGTTTGATAATGGTTGATTTCAGTTAAACACATCACATACAGAAAATTATTATAGAGGAGCATGGAGTTAGGATAGGTCAGAAAGACAACATCAGGAAAAATTCTGATTCTATAATAAATTTCTCTCTACATGCAGGAAACCAAAATGTTCCCCACACTTCACATTCTCCGAGTTGGAAGTAAATGATTGTTTTGAAATTGGTCCTAGGTGGAATGATTCAACTTGGGTGGATAAACTTTGAGCCTTAAGGGGTAATCTGAATTGTAGAGAGTAATAGCTAGTAGTTTGATACATGGTAGTCAAAAGACACGACTTAGTCTATTATGTAGCAGCTACATTATTCGATTAGCGATGAAACGATTCACGACCGTTTTCTCTCATGCAGTTTTGATTTACTCTGGTAAGATTGGTATCTATTCCGATTGGATTCATTAACAAGCTTGGGTACTGGTGCAAGATGGTGGTTATTTTGAATTCGGTTTAAAAAACACTAACAAGTTGGTACACAATCACAACCACAGACAATCATGAAGACTGATTCAAAAATTATCAAATTAGAATAAATTGCTTTAATTTTTAAGGAACTTACATAAAAAGGATAATTGGGGAACATAGATATTGGTGATAAATATTTCATTCATACTTGGTATAGAGGAAATTAAAATATTTTTGCGAATTAAAATTTTTACTTTATGGAAAATTTTCTTCAGTAATTTAATAAAATTACTTGCATAAATTTTGGGGGTTGACTGTAACGAAACGGGTGTTGATTCGTTAAATAATTCGCTAAAAATAAGGATAAAAGTTTTGAATTACAACCTTCATGAAATATTATATTGCTAACTACAGTAAAACCTCTTTTAAAATAAACTAGATTTACTAATTAGGTCTGACAGACGAGTTTGAATCATGAGCATTACAACCTTCATGCAATATTATATTGCTAGCTATAGTAAAACCTCAAACTAGATTTACTATTAGATCTGACAGACGAGTTTGAATCATGAGCATTACAACCTTCATGCAATTATATCAAAAATTCTTTAACCCTAAAAAGTCAACCATATTGGGACATACGTTAAAGGTGCACGGTTACGCCTCTGAGGCGCACGGATTTAAAAAAACTTATATTTTAATTATTAATCAATATTTGTTTAAATGATATAAAAGGTATAGGAATGCATTTAGAAATAAAATAAAATTATATATCAATAACCAAATAAGTAATCTCTAAAAAAAGGTAACAAAAACAAACAGCCTTCTGTTTAAATGGGCAAATCTCATATTTATCATAAAAATACTGTTATACATATACATAAATATATATACATATACATACATATACATAAATGTATAATATATACATAAATATCATATAATAAACTAAAGAACACTAAAAGTTACACAAAAGAAAAACATACGCCTCGAGAATGGTTGTAATTCGGAAATAATGGTACTTATCGCACAAATTCGATTGTCCCGAGACGTGGTTGACCGACGAGTGAGTTAGTAGAGAAGGACAGGTGTATACGGGACTCGGATAAAGAGATATTCAAATATTTCATTTGCTCGGGAGTTTCTGAGGCGTAGACGTGATCTTTAGGGATAGGTTAGGGTTAAGAAAAATAAATTAAAATAAAGTTTGAAATTTGAAATTTGGAATTTTGGAATTTGACGCAAAAAGAGTATAAAAGGAAAGATGGGAGAAATTCGGATTTGATTGTGAGCTCACGTTTGATCGAGCGAGGACGATAACGTACGATTCAGTGTAACTTTGGGGGTAGCAGAGGACCAAAACAATGATCGAGGTCTGGCATAATCTAGTCGATTCGTTCGAGACTTTCTAGAAAGTGCTAGATTCTTGTGAGTTGTGGAGGGAATCTGAGTTAGGTTTACATTCGTAAATCTCAAGAGGTAAATTTGAGATTTGTGGGGAGTAAGGAGAGTATCCTTCACTCGAATCGGATCGAAGATTGATTTTTTGAGATATACGGATTCGTGAGATTTTATCAGCGTAAATTCTAAATAATTAGATTTGTTAAAATTTGGGAATTTGACTGAAACGTACATAGCTAGATATAAAATCATCCCTCTCTTCCCTGAGAACTGTTCTGAACTCTATTTGGTCTGGTATTTATTATTTGATAATAAAAACAATAATTTAAGGTAAGTAGTGTGGGTTATACCAACAAACAGTGGTTCAGAATAGTTCTACAGAAGATAATCGCTTTGTATGTGAAGCGTTGAGTTCCCCTGAACCTAACAGTGACTACATAAAGGGAACTTATATTTTTTTTGTCCATTGCTTAGGGAATTAGGTATTCCGAGGGTTTGGAATCCTTGGTGGCATGTCTTCGGATAAGGCATTGTCAAAGTCCCCTTGTTTTATTTCTAGTAAAAATATCTGTGTCAGGGATAGCACTGAAGAGTTATCACGTTGTAATGACACCTGATATTTGCAGATCTTTATACTTGAGAAGGACATGACTCCTATGTATATATTTATATATTACACTCTGTATTTAGGGATCTGGTCTCACACAGTTACCAAACCCCAAGCGCTACTGTGTGTTTCCTTAGGGATTAGGGGCTTAGACAACTTTGGGACTCGCCACCTCAAACTCTAAAAGCTTAGAATTAGCTAGGAAAGTGATTCATTGCACCAAGAATCACTCATGCACGAATAAATGTAAATGTGAAGTTCATCAAACTTCTAGTTTGGTTCATACACACCCAGTTAGATAGGTAGAAAAATAGGTACACATAAAATGGGACTAGGAATAATAATATGTAGGCGACGTTCAATTCATTGACATTTGTCATTTTAAGACGTAGGGAAACTTTTTTAAAAATAAATTATTATTTCTGATTTTTAAGGAGGTTGTATGTAAAATGAGTCGTAAGGCAAATATCCACGTAATCTAGGTCAAAGATTAATTTAGTATTTATCTATCCTATTCTCAAGACAATAAGAGAATAAATTGCTGAATAATTGCTGAATTGATTGAATCATATTGTGAAAGAAAGTCTAGATTATTGAATAAGCTCACTGACAGATTAGTTCAGTTTGGAAATATTGATCTTAGATGGTCGTTGGTACCAGCTATTTAGAGCTATGTCTCTTGGGATTATCTGAAACTATGAAAAGTGAATGAGATTCCCTTCTTCGTAAGCAAGTCTAAGACTAAATATATCCATTTATATCCATACCTAATATATTGAAATACTAGATTTTGATTTCACAAATGAGGAGATTATTTTGAGGAAATATATAAATATTATGGAAAAGATTATGCCATTCTTACCCTTTGTATACAGAACTTACAGACTAGAATATTTTACTACGGTAAAATTAAATAACAATTCTCTAAATAGGTTGAATAAATCCCTTTGGTAGAGGAGATTGGCTTGTAGGGTGTCGGCTTTCACTGCTGAGGGCGGCGGAGGGGCCCTACATGCTCGAATAGTAGCTTCTCGTGTAGAGAGTCTGTTCGACTACCTGGGATGTTTATAGAAGTTAAATTTGCACTAAGAATTACAAATTATTTATTAGGTAAGATAAATTTTGAGGAAGTTAAGATAAAAGTATAATTTCAATCATGTTAATAAGTAGGAAGTGCTAGGAAGGAATATTTAGATAGGATAGGTATCTATGCGTTTGATTTACAAAGTCTATTCAGGTAGAATAGGATTAAAATTCGAAATCTCTAAAGAATCTGAGTTACTACAATACACAACGCAGGGTTATTCAAACTGATCACTAGACTTTTACGGGCCGTGATAGACAAATCATTACAAAACTGTTGAATTATTTAAGTAGGTAAATTCACGAGTTAGAAAATAGGTAGTATTAGTATATTCTAAAGGCCATCTTCTTACAACTGGTCGAAAACCAATTCGGAAACGATCAGAAAATTACATGTCTTTGAATCCAGTAAAACTCAGTTTAAACTCGATATCAGTTTAAAAACATGCCATTTGATACAAAACCACAGCTGGTAAGCGAGACCAAGGTATTGAACCAAACTGATAGAATATCTAAAAGGCTTTAGCAACTTTACCTCTTTGTAACAAGAGTTATATTAGCTTCAAGTTTTTAACAGCCTGAACCACATTGACAACCTTGGTAGTTGACCGAGCTGTCACTAAAGGAGTTGCACAATAAGCCGCTTTGCAAATTTATTATGGTAAGATAACAATCTTATTGTGAAGTTTATAAAACGATTAACCTCAGGGGTTTTTCTTGTGACTGTCGAACTGTGTCATAACTTTTTTTATTTTTATTCTGTAAGATCTTTAGGACCATAAAGCTGACCATAGAGCTAGATGATTTTAATCATGTTCCTTCGCGACCGTTAGAAATCCCCCATGTGTGGCCTAGCTTTCTATTCGGTAATTCATCCACCTTAATCTCAATTATCAGGGTATGTACCAAATATGTATTTGAACATACCTTTGACTACCCTAACTACCTTTATCTTAAACAATATGAAAGAATTTGTCTACCGTACCTTGTGAATACAGTCGTGACCGTCTATTTCACTTTTCAACTAATAATGCAGACTTAAAATGTTCCTGTTGACAAAAAATACATGCTAAGGTACCATATAGGCTAAGGTTTTTCCTGTCCTTATAGGATTATCTGTAATTATTTTACAAGTTATTTAAATCAAAATTCGTTATTCGACGTTTAAAATTTCTATAAGAAAATTAATTTATGAGCTTGAGCCAATTTTCTTTTGTGCGTCGTTACGTAATCTTGATATTACTATGCTTACTAAATGGTAACAATTTTTATACTAAATTCTGGTTTTCGCCCACCGTTGTATTGTACCGGTTTGCTTGTATACAGAAAACATTGTATACAATTTATAATAACAATAAACATTTATTTCAGGCAACAATGTCAAGTGAACAAATTTACATGAACCGACCCATATTGATAAATGACAAATTAACATAGATTATTATTATTATTATTATAAGCCTGATGTTTCCCACTGCAAGGCAAAGGCTTCCCTTTCCTCTTTCCACTAATCTCGGTTTTGTGCATCCTGGCGCTATTATTTCTTGTAGGTGTCAACCACTGATTAAGAGGGTGCCTTATGCAATTTACCGGTTAGAAATCCTTTTTTATCTCAGAATATGTGAAAGCTACGACCTTAATATTTGGGGAAATGATACTTCAATCTTTTACCTTGGATTTCATAGATACAATATTATAAAAACAACACACTAAATTATGCACACGTAATGTAGACAGCAACGTATATAAAACTCCTTACAACCATTGGAGTATGTTTATTTTTTTATTTGTTAGGGCAACGCCAACAGTACTCATAATTACACATTGTAAAAAACATTCATATAAAAATACCTACTATGATATGTGTACCCATTACAGGCATGCACAGCACTATTTAATAATCATTAATAATAATAAACCTACGTAGTAATAAAAAAAAACTAAATTTATTTAAGCAACAAAACAAAAATGTTGCGTGCGAGTGTGAACATAAGCGACTTTGGGATAGACTATAATCCTTTTCTGTTTTATTAGTGATTAATAAAAATGATTTATGTATATTACTTGCATTTACGAGTAATTGTGGGACAGCTAATAACTTGAATAAATAGGTTACACCCACGTTTGACTAACAAAGAGATATATATTTAGAATTTAGCATCAGTTTGTCGAAACCTTATCTAACTTCAAATGCTTATCAAAACAGTAACTATATACGGCAGACAACGTGATATTGTTTGCTCGTAACATTTATATTATTGAATTTGTTATTTCATCAAATCACCCGGTCTTAGGTATTTCATAAAAAATACATTTCCAAGATGCTTTTTATTAGTCTTTGAAGTGATATTGAGGAAATAGTTTTTCAATAACATTTACGGAAGATGTAATATCACTGAACTGAACATATTATTTATCCTACTATTATAGAGGTATATAAACGTAAAAGTTATGTATAGAAGAGTTTGTAACTATTCCACGCGAAAACTGCTGTACGGATTTGCCTGAAACTTGAAATGTACATAATTATGACATAGAATAACACATAGGCTACTTGCTTTTCAGTCACCAAGAGCCTTCATAAATCAACCATCAATATACTTGGAATAAACGAAACCGAAATTTCGTGTCTATTTACGAGTTCAGCTTGTGTTTGTGGAAACTGAATTCGTAACAGTTCACTAAGCTCAGATCATTTAAACAACATAAATGACTCTATGAAATTTGCCACGATATGTAGTTTTCAGACTAGAGTTTTCATACGAGCTTTCATACGAATCAAAGAGATTTTCGTAACAGTTCACTGAGTCTTTTTTAAACTTTCGCGATCAGAACACATGATTAAACATTCCTACATAGGTCAAACAAAGCGCACAGTCGCTGAACGGGTTAAGGAACACATAGCAGCGGTCAAAAATCGACAAGTAAACAAGTCTGCTATAGCAGAGCACATAGTAGACTCAGGACCTAATCACTGGATGGAGTTACACAACCCAAAGGTCCTTGCCAACGAGAAGCACTATTATAAGCGAATGGTTCGAGAAGCGATTGAGATTAAAAAATATTCTAATTTTAATCGTGAAGACGGCTTCAGACTCTCGTCCTCGTGGAATCCAGTAATAGCAAAGTGTACTCGTCAAATAAAATCTTCTCGGTGTACAGATACTGTTAGTGCAGTGTGCCGTCCTAGTGTGAACCGGCCCTAATTAACATTTATGAAGATCAAGTGAGGGTAGAAAAATAAATGCCTTCGCTTTGCTGTGGTGTACCTCCAACACTTCAGTCTGCCCGCGACCACGGCTGGTGCAATCCAGTCGAAACGTCGGGATAAAATTAAAATTAAATAAAGGTAAATAGCGATAAATACCCGTAAATGTATGTTTAATCACAGTTCACTGAGCTCAGATCATTTAACCAACATAAATGACTCAATGAAATTTGCCACGATATGTAGTTTTCAGAGTAGAGTTCAAGCTTTCATACGAATCAAAGAGATTCTTTGTCGTTTTTTGATGATTACGCCAATTAGGGGGAAGCTGTTTCTCCATGATCTTTTCTTTCACCATTTAGGGTTCTTTAGGCTTTTATTGCACATTGTCACTTAAACATTAATCTTAGCTGCAGTTTTTTTATAAATTGAGTTTTAATTTGAGTCGGAGACTACGAGTTAAACTTGAGATACAACAGTCGCGTCGCTGTCACTTTTCGTGCAAAATCGTGCTGTATGTTCTCTGACTTTATAGCTAATCTCACTTGCCTTGCCGCAACTGGTTCCAGCCACGTAATCTAGACAAATCATTTAAGTTGCACTTGCAAGTCTTGCAACTATGTTAGTAAATCTGTTTGCTTTTTACTTTGTTGTATTTGTGACCCATATTTTCTGACGAAGTGTCCTTATGACATTATTATTCGTAAGTTTTATGGTTTGAAAGCTGAACACCTATTTTCAGGTTTATATCCATAAAACTTAACAATGTCATAGTCAAAGACAATATACAGTACTTTCATATAGACCGCTGTGATAATTTTGAGTGATCTAATTCCTTGTCTTAACAGCGTCTTGTCGCGACCAATAAGTAGGTAAGTATTTTGTCGTTTCTGCTATTTTTGTATTTATTCAACAGTTTAAAATAAAAAAATATTATAAATAAATGATGTAATCTAATGTCGTTCTCTATAATGTTCAAGGCATTCGAATTTCTAAACAGTAAATAATATCTTACGCGCAGGTTAATAAACTAAAAAAAACTAAAACATATTCTAATTGTAGGAGTAGTGAACCCCGATTAAAGGCTAAGAAACAACGTCATGTCACGACATTATTACATTCCATTGTGGATTGTAAATAGCCAGTATTAAAGCTTAAAGCTCACAAAATACTTAACGGTCGGTTACAATACGAACACATCGATTTAACAGCGTAAGATATTCAGGGCCTATATAGCTAAGTTACATTTGCAATCTACTTACTTCTATAATTGCTGATAGCCTTAGCAGTACGTTATTATACGTTTTTAAGAAGATCTATTCCTAAAAATATGATTCATCATCTGATCAGCTCGTTATAAAACGAAAGTTCCATTGATGCAATAGTAGTTAACCGATTACTTCGCACTTACAACCGTTGAAATTGTAAATTAATTTTAATGCTTTACAGAATATAAAGTAGCTATCGTTGTTTTATTTTACTTTAGAAAAACTAATACGATTTTATTCGATGTTTACCTTTTCAAATTAGATTTTGTCAAAAACCAACCGTTAGCAAGCAATTCAATTTCAATCTCGTTGTTGAATGTGACTGAAGGCCATGAAGAATATTTTTTTTTTTTGGAGATACAATCGTGAGCCTGTTGTTCACGTTTAAAATACCTACTTTATTTATATTTTTTGTACTGTCGGTCAAATAAACCCGTAGTTTTTGAGTTTCATTTCCTCATCATAAAAACAGGCTACGTAATGACTCATAGTCAGAGAAACTTGTATAGCTCTGATCATATGCATTATTGTGATATCACTTTATAATTGTTCAAGTGCAGCGCCCTAGATGACCGGTGCAGCCACAGATCAGCCACCTCGCTTTCTCGGCCACTCATCTTTAATAGCAGTAATATCTCATAATTCATTCGCATTATCTCACCAGCGAGCGTAGCGAGCAGGTATTTATGTTGACACGCAACCTGTTAGACATCTCGCAGATCGTTTACACACATTCATTTTTGATGTTACAATAACATTGTTAATCGTTGAATATTGTGGACCAAGGCATAATATTTTAATTTCATTATCTGGAATGAAGTTCAGTTGTTGACAGAAGCAAATCATTTATTTATTTATTCAAAAAGTTTGTAACTTTACAGGTACTTAACCTAAGACATTACAACTTTACTTACATCTAGAATAATCCTACGAGCGGCACGAAACAGATTTTCCAACAGATGGATTTTAAAAATTAATTAGCGAACCTTAATCTTTTTTTTATTTACGTAATAGGTTATATTGATTGTAAAATTGAAGTATCTTGACGACCCATGACGAGTTAATATTAGGTACATTAAAACAATTCCTTTAAAAAATATTGATTTGTTAGTAGTGAAAAGATATAAGTACTTACTTTATTTACAGAAACTAAACTACTATATAATTACATAACTGTACAAAATACAATTAGAACCAGTCGAGCCACTTTTTTTTTTTTTTTTTTTTTTTTTTTTTTAAATATCCTTGGACATTTCACACGGCGTCATCTAGTCCCAAGCTAAGCAATTTAATGCTTGTGTTATGGTAACCAGATGACTGATAAACTACATAGATACATTTTTTTTTTTGTAAATACATACATATTATACATAGAAAACACCCAGACACGAAACAAATATTTGCAGATCATGCAAACATTTGTCCCGCAGCGGGGATCGAACCCGCAACCTCTGCGTCTCAGGCGGGCTTTCGCCCACTGCGCCACAGAGGTCGTCAAAGATCGTTACAAACGATAACGTTATAAACATAAAGTTAGTAGTTAATTTAATGTACTGTTTTCTTACAAAAAGCATGGCATGCATTTTTCATTAACAGGTAAGTAATTTTTGCACATAGTTGAATGATAATGTAGTTCCTCGAACAATGCTAGCTTGCCGAGTCCCTTTTGTCTTTTTAGTCTAATTAATAGAACTCATCCATGGAAAACTACTGTTCAACCCTGCAAGATTGATCAACGATGTTTTCCTTCACAAAATTCAAAATGAAATTAACTCGAACCTAAAATTAATTGACGACTTACTCTGACTGTGATTATAAACTACAAATTCATATAATCATGTTACTTTGTGTATAATGTTTTTCATCTGTGCGTGTGCATGGGCTTTGTGATTTACCTCGAGAAAGTACAAATGTTAGTTAAATTATGATTAATTTACAATGATAGAGCTAAAAATGCAGGTTCTTAATCACTACACGCACCTTAAAAAACTCATCTGTAAACAAAATTAGTATAATTATGTTATACAACTTCGTTTAATGTAACTATAACTAGGTATACTAAACTTAGAATAATACCTAAATTAAACTTAACTAACCTAATTTGACAGCACTATCAACTGGATATAATATGCCTCTATGTCATATAGCTTATATTTATGAGGATTTGATTAAGTACAATATGCATTTAATGCTTTTTTTTCGAAACGTCATAGTGTCTGTCTTCTTTGGGGAGACAGTCGGCAGCATAAAGTTTTATTATATTTAAACTCCGAGATAGTGTCATAAAGGTTATAAAACCCCAATTCGTGATGTGTTTCTAGAATTAAATGATTTTAATTTCCTAAAATCTTTACGACGAAGCAAACTAATTAATTTCAAAAACGTCTAGACCTTTCGCCAATTAGAAATATCTATATTCTATTTACCAAATGTCTTATCAAGATCTCAGAAAATCTCTAGCAGGTAAGTCGTGGCAGTGTATCTTTGATGTTGCAGGTCATACGAATTTCCATTCTATTATTATTTGCTACGTGTTTTGTGGTTTACCTGAATTGTTATTTCTATTAGAGCTCAACATCTTGAGGCTATGAAGAATAGTCACTGACAAAAGAAACTAAATAATATTAAGCTCTTTCATATCAGATTGACTAAGGAAACTATAATATTGTACATGGAATAGTAGGTACCTAAGTAGAAGCGATTTTCGAATATTAGAATTTTTTCTTAAAAAAATACGAGATTCAAAGTAATTTTGATTTTTTTATGACCGTCGTTCTTTACGTCTGAAAAAAAATATGTGCACGTAAAAAAAGTCTAAACTATACTGTTCCTATAATTATAGGGATACTACACGTACTTACATAATTTCTAGTAGGTATGTAGGTATAATATAGGTCCGAGACGCTATTCCAAAATAATAGATTATGCACGTTCTGCACTTTCGATAATAGCCAGCGATTTGATTCTTATTTCGTGACTTAAACATTAAGATGTGTCTACATTGCAAACGATTATTTTAGTTAAAATCCCACGGGAATAGTTTGCTTGAGAAATAACTGATTAGAGTTTTTCTCAACTGAGTTCTAAGGCCAATTAACAAAACCTATTATACAAAATCACATGCTACATCCCGGCTCACGTCTTTCGCCTCATTTAGTCTCATATTTTTCATACAAGCATACTTTTGCCCTGGCCTTCTTTCAAAAGGTCTTAAATGTAAAATCGTGTCCGATCGCAGCTTTATGCCTAGGAGCCGTGGCACAGCAATTTGCTATTAGCATCTAACTATCAAGGCAATATGTAATTTTGCTAAACTTGATGTTATATCATTTTGTGAACGATCACTTATTTCGTCACTCTTCGGATGATCCTAATAGATGTTGCGAGAGCTGCGAGCTTTTAAATCTTTTAATATACTTAAATAAAACTTGTAATTTATTTAGATTCTGAATAAAAAAATGAAATGAAATATGATCACGACTGTATCCCAGGGAGCAGTAGACATTTCTTTCAGATCTTTTAGGCAATTTTTAGATCCTTTTGAAGATGTCTAAGGGGGTCAGAGGTAATTTAGATTATATTTAGATTCTGACTTGGACAATGAGACCACATCAGGTCAGATCACCCATTCAATTATAAGATATTTGTAAAAAAAAGCTTATGATTGGTTTCACAAACTGTACATTCAGTTTTTTATAATTATTTGTTCAACGTAATAATAAAATAAAATAGGCGGCGCCGCTAGTTTGACGCATACAGACACCTTAGTAATGTAAAAGTATATTTTATTTAGGTAGAGCAAGATTTTCAGTGCGTAAAACTTTAATGCATTTTATACCGATTGCTTGCTTGTACCAAAGAAGATTAATATCTAGAAGACAGACAAAGGCCATACACAAAATCGTAACCCGATCCCGCAGTACCAGATAGCCTGAAAACTTTAAAACATCAATTTTATCCAAGAAATTTCAATACTTAGTAGTAGGTAGCAACAATATTCAATATTTAAACATTTTTAACTAGAAAGTAATTGAAATTTCTTGGATAAAATTGATGTTTTAGAGTTTTCAGGCTATTTTTTAGGGTTACGATTTTGTGTATGGCCTTTGTCTGTCTTCTAGATATTAATCGTCTTTGCTTGTACTATCATTTTCTCGAAATTACGTAATATATTTTACCTATAACCGTTCACCTGCTTATATTAAAATCGTAAACCAGATTTATGGTGATATTGTGAAACCATTTATTACGTTTCTATAGCTTCGAAATCTTCTACCTATATAACATAATCCAATATGTTATGAAACATTTTATAGGAAGAATTTGCTGTATCACAAGATTATTACATGGAATGTAAGACATCAAAGATGGAATTTTAATTTAATGTATCTTTAACGTCCTTATAAATGGCGTTTAGTTAACATCAAGTAGTGAAAAGGTTGATAAGTATAATTATGACACCGAATACATAATATTCGGCTTAGACACCGGCAGTTCGTTCTTCGTGTAGTATTCATACTTTACGATAATGTTTGCCTTTATTCATAAAGATTTTTCAATTTAATATAAGTAGAGTTGAAGAGTTTTTTCTTGTTGTAACAATAAAAAGAGATAGCAACAGAATGTCTAATATTCATTTTAGCTAAAATAAGTTTACTAGTTTAATATAAATAACGGGGTTATTAGTGGCAATTCGGAGTATCACAAAAGCTAAACTTAACTAACCAAAATGGTTGCCGTCCCTTTCATAGCGATGGGAATAAAAAGGATGGCATTCATTTTAGTTAGTTTAGTTTAACTTTTGCGAACACTCCGAATTGCCACTTTTGTTCACTCAATAAATTCTAATAACAGATCCAAAAGGTAGAATACCTCAAAACCACAGTTGGTCAGTAAAATATGTACGGATGAGAACTTTATGAAAAAGGTGACATGACATCCCGCGTCACACACTATAAGGTCACGGTAACTGTCACACGGAACAATAGGCGCTATTACACCTGCGGGGTGAATGATTCAGCCTTGAAGAAGCGTGGGAAAGACACAAGGAAATTCAAATTGTTCGTGCTTTACGAGTAATTAATGCGAAGTATTCGTGTAAAAAGTACAATGTGACATTAGTGAGTATTGTTTGGAAATGAGTTTTTGATTGATAAATTGTATGTAATCAATGTAAAGCTGCGTAAGATAGGGCTTGTTTTTGGCCAATCACGCAATTTGTACCTGATCAGGTCATGGAAACTCTTAAGAGGACACTAACTGCCAAAAATCTGAGAGGGATGGTAAATTAATGTTTCTTATTTGAGAGATAGAGAAAGCGCGATATACACGCAGACTTAAAAAAAAATAAAAACAGTTTCATTCTTTTCAATCGAAATAGTTGGTACCTATTTAAAAATGAAACAAAAAGAGTAAAAGAAAGCTTTAAGCTTTTTAAATAAGGTTCACTTAGAAATTCAGTATCAAAAGGTGACTTATTTTTAATGAGACCAAGATAAATAGATTGTAGAAAAAGAACAAAATCAGAGAGGCATAGGAGAGCTTCATTAACAATAGTTCATCGTGTCTGCCGCTTCAATAAATAACTGTAAGTAATTGTTTTGTGCACTGTTTAGAATTAAAACTACTTGTTTGCTCAGTTAAATTACCGGAAGGTTGATTGAATCGAACACCGGGCCAGTTTACGATAAATTAGTCATTCGTGTTATATCACATTGTCGTGTCGAAATCGATATTCGGAGTCGAAACTCGATTGAGTTCGAGTCACTCGGTCGATTCACTGGACCACAAAAGGTAATGATAAAAAATAACCCTATTAATGACTGACAGAATTATCAAACAGGCAGAAATGTACAAAGTTAATATTAATTATAGTTTTTGTACGTTGTTTTTTTTTTATCATAGAATTTTTAAGATGATCTCAGTGGGCAAAGGTCCGCCTGAAACACAGAAGGTTGCAGGTTCGGTTCCTACCGCAGGGCAAATGTTTGTATGATCTGCATAATTGTCTCGGATCGGGGTGTATTTCTGGATAGCCTTTATTTTTGCTTTAACGGTCAACTTGAGTAATTCGTTATTTACAGTAGTTAAAATATAAAAATTTGATCGTGAATAACAGATTCTCCAAAATCTTCACATACTTTAACCTAAATGTGTCTAGGGTAGAGACATCTTCCTTATACATATAAAACGGCATTAAAATCTACAAGCAATAGTTACTACCTATAGTTACTTAACTACTGTAACCTTACACCTACTTTTTGTTTTATAATGTTGTACGCAACTGTCTGTGTCAATGTTAGTCATTTGACACTAATTAAAGTTTTCATAGTTTGTTTATTAGCCAACTCGATAAGCATTTTTTGTTGCCTATAAATGCAGTATCTATTTGACGTAATACTTTGTAAAATAATAAGTAAGTTGACATTATTACTTGTGATTAAAATATATACCTATTGTGAAGTTAGAAATATGTGCTGATTGTGTAGACAAGTTTAATACTTCTATACATACGCTCAAGCGATTATTAAGTGATCGTTTCTTTGATAATGATTAGTATACCTACGTTTTGTGATTGGTGTAAGCACAGATAAAAGAATACGTGTAAGTCAGTTTTTACCATTATTTTTATGTACCTACTGATTCTATTTTTATTTTTTATGTATCATGTCGTCTACCTACTTTTTTTTTGTATCTATTGTCTGCTTAGAGCATAGTTAAGCGCTCTAAGTTTTTTTTTTGTTGTCTACAAGTGGAAATTTTTAATTGGCCTTCAGCAAACCTATTACAAAATACATGTTAAGTTATTTTTTTTTCCTATTTTCTTTGTCTAGCTGTAACTTTTCCTAATAATTTAAAAATAAAATAAAAAAGTTACCTCTTATTATCAGTATCACACATAACTTAGGCCTTTACTACATCTTTACTAGATATTTGAAATTAAATCCAACGGGACTTTATCGCGTAATTACCTGAAAGTCTAAAGTCCTGTATGATTTCGTTTGAAATATGTAATACAGATCGCGAAAGTTTAAAATGTACCTACTACCTAGATAATTTATACAGTGTCAAGAGGCAATCATGTCATCAAGCGCAATCTATGTGGAGATCTTATGTCTAACAGTAAGGAGGCCTACCAGTAGGCATCTTACAGCGTTGATGATGATAATGATGATCATTATAACGTTTGGAAAATTAGCAAAACAATATAAAATATACCTACTGAAACTTATCTTTGTCTACAAGCTTTGTATCACATAAACTATCAAATTTCCGCTAGAAAATGTCTTTACAAACGATGTTGTCACTAGCATTGCTTAATGTTTGCTTTCTAATTGACCGTGGCTCGAACATAGGTCACTGAACATTATATTCATGAGTTAATGGTAAGGGCCCTCGCAAACTGGGCGACTTGTCGCCGCGTCTAGTCACCGCAACAAGACGCGGCGTTCACGTTTGCATCTGGCGTCTTGTCGCCGCGACGGAGCTTCCTCAGCGCTCACATCGAAAGAAAGAAAGAAAAAATCATTCATTCTTGTAGGACCTCAAGGATCACTTAAGTTTCGTTTTACAAGCTAGGTGATTGTAATGCCTGTTCCAACGCGACTCCCTACACCAGGGAAAGAATCAGGCAAGAACCTGGTGGTGTGGACCTAGCTTTTTTTAAAAAGCGATCCCTTGACTCGTTGGAGACTGACGCTACGCTGTCGCGCGACTGTCGTCGTGTGTACACGTGCGCTAAATGGTGCCATAGTTTAGTAATTATCATGTTTTATTAAACGGTTAGCTTTTACCTTGGATAATTTGAAGAGTTCTTCAGTTTAGTCTTTCTTGACGATGATAAAATTCAGTTAAATTTATTCAGTTTTGATTACTTTACAAGTTAAGTTTTGTTATATTTATTACAACCTAGTATTCAAATTATTAATTTGATTTGTGCTATCACCACATAAGTAAAAATTATATTTATTAATGTTCTGAACTTTGTTATTTTATGAAACATTTCGGTTGTTCTAAACTTCAGTTCTGATCTAAAGCCAGATCTCAAAATATTTGAGAAAAAAAAAAATTCAGTAAGGCAGGACTTATTTGCCTAGAATAGGGCATGCTTAGTTGCAGCACATGACTGAAGAACGAAAACCTATAACGAAGGCTTTTGGGTGGCTGAAGAGCTCAGACAGCAAAGCTTGCCACTGGTTCACCGAAGCACGGAAGCGCTCAATCTGTTAATAGCTCCTACGGTCACCCATTTTAATTATAACCGCTCAGAACATCGCTTAAATTCAACGATCTACTATCAACATCTGCAAGCTATGCCACGAGCGCTTCATTTTTTCTAATAACTCGTGGTCGTAACTTATACTTTCGTATAAATGCACGTTCACTTTTATCCGTACGCTACTCTACATTTTATAGCCTCTACAAGTTGAAATTGAAAGTACGAACGAGTAACAAAACATTTTGGATTCCCATCACGCTGCAGTGTCAAAACACTTGGCTCCGCTCGCATTCCTTTCATTTTGTTTGAGCAATACAACTTAAAGTTGTGTTTAGATTTGGGAAATTACTTTGATAAGCCAAATTTGTTGTGATATTTCATTGAGATAACCGGAGTGTTTTGATAGGAATAATAATTGAATTAACTCAATTAAAGTTTTTTTAAGGCAAAACTTACTTGTAACCGGGAGGGTATGCTACGTGGTCCGTAGATTTCAGAGTTTTTTTGGGACATTTTGCAGAAATTTTGGCGCAGTTGCATGCACCATGACTATGGTACAGCTGATGTTTTAATCCATCTTGGCCCACGTTCCGTGGTCGGAGGATAGGACCGCAGACGACCGCTCGCAACTAGCCCACTTGATAAAGAGGAGATAGGAAACTCTGAAATCCACGAAACATTAAATCCCGTATGGGTACCTTAAAGTAGGCAGAAATTAATCACAGTCATGAAGCAGCTTAGTCCCTTTTAGCGGATCATCTGAGTTAAACGGCTCTTTGTGTGTTCACGAAAAGGGTGAGTGACTTATAACTGACATTTTACTGACGGAGTGTTGGCAAAGTCACATTAAATTGGGGTCTGGTGAAAACAGTCGTAAAATCATACTAATTTTTTCAAATGCGAAAGTTGTAGAGAATGGATAGATGTTTTGTTTCTCTTTTACGCAAAAACTACTCTAATTTGGATGAAATATACGAGTACACCTGGAATAACACAGAAGTTACTTTTTAGCAAAGTACAACGCGAGAGAAGCCGCGGGCGATATGCACCAGTATTTTTCAATTCAACGAATTTAGATTGTTATAGATTAGTATTTGATAAACCTGTCACAATGTCTTATTACTTATAAAATGTTTTTATGCTCAATGGTAGATATGTATTATTATTATTCACAGTATTAATTATTCAGCCGAAAGGAAATGACTTGATTGATATATAAAACACTTCAAAGTCAGCTGCAGACAAAAATGAATGACAGGTATTTCAAGTTACTAAATTAGGAGTCTAGCCGTTAAAATTAAATGTTAGACATTTTAATCGATCTCGAGCACTCGCCCTATACGACCATCGGTTTAGTTTCCCGACAAGTGGTTTTGGTTACCGAAAAGGGCCATGATTATTTTTAGTTAGTATTTAATTAGTTAAAAGTGCAAATAAGATTATAAATAATAAGCAGAAAATTAAATATCATTCAATCAATTGAACGCAGACTTTTAAACTCAATTTAAATTAGTTTCTTCTGTCGTTATAATCTGATCCGCCATCTTAAGAAACCAGGACCTTAAGTTAATTCGGTTTTATTGAATGAAAAGGCGGAACTCGCTACACGGAAGCTAAAACTTGAAATAATTATGTACTTGAGTGTCTAATCATGCAATTTGTTATCATTTTAAGTATCAAGGTCTGATATTTTGTTCTAATTCTGTTTCTATCAAGTCAATTTTGACAGTAATTTTGTAATGCATGAATTCAATTGTTACCTGCAATTGGTACAATTTAGCACGTGTTCTAAACCATACCTAAACAAACATAGGCTGGACGCACATTGATAGCGATTCTGGTTTAACGAAACTAGTAAACTAAAACCAGGCTAAAGTTCTTATAAATAGGTTTAGAAACTCGTCCCTATTCACTTGCGCCAAACTAGACTAAAATCAGACTAAATTTTTTAAAATTCTTTATTTACCTAAGGACCACCTTGGGGACCACCACTTTTTCAAACATAAAAATAATGTTTAAAATCGGTTCACTATTGATAGAATTATCGGTGAACAGACAAATTACAAAATAATGGAACTTTTACGATTTAGATAAATATGTTGATAAACAGTGACATTTGCAAAACTAGAAGCATTTAGATACTGGATTGCCTGCCTAGTAGACTAAAACTTGACCCAGATAAGGATTTTAAAATACTTTATGTGGACAGAATCCTAAATGCATATATTTATTGATAATTTATAACTTGTTTATATATTTTACATTATCAAGTAAATATTAAGGTAGGTATAATATTAAGTAAATATTTTGCAAATCAATAAAATAGTTTTAATTACTCTTCTAGAGAGACAATAATAATTTTCCATATCGACAATTATATCCCACACTTTTCATTCAAAGGGAATTTGGGAATTTAAGTGTTAAATCCCTGTCAGCCTAAATTTTAAGCTCAAGGGGATTATGAGACTAAAATTTTCAAAATTCGTAATCACACTAGCCCGTGCATAACAATAGAGACTAATACTAATAGGGGAGAATGGTAAAAGTGAACAAATTAACCCTTATAATAGCACACGGGAAATTACTCACGTAAAATTATCGTCGATTTAGATACCGACAATGTTTCGATTCTTCCGGAGAATCTTCATCTGGGTATGAGTGTGGTCACTCCTCGCGGTCGCGTCTCACACAGACTCACGTGAGTGACTCGCGTGAGTGTGAGACGCGCATTGTCGGTATCTAAATCGACGATAATTTTACGTGAGTAATTTCCCGTGTGCTATTATAATGTCTAATACAACTCACGATAGTTTTGAAAGTGAAATTAACCCTTTTTCTCTATAATATTACTTCTGTAGTGAACATTTCAAGCACGGCGAGGCACGATCTGCTAATTTGTAAAATTATGACGCTGATGTCAGAATTTGATGCAGTGAAAGTGAATAGATTAAAACTGGCTGCTATGAATAATTTTAATTAATTCGTAGATTAGTAGGCTGAACGAACACCCTTATTCTTACCTCTGTAAGGTTCAAAGTTAGCACAAAAATGTTCAGATTTATAACTTTTTAGTTAAACTGTATATTGTTACAAAAGTTACGTTAGATGTGAATCTTATGTCATTTTGTGTAACTTAATTAACTCAGTTGAGGTTATTGACTCGTTTTGGTTATTTCGTTGGTTATATTTTCATTGTCTATGCATTTTTAGATAAAATGTCACAAATTTGTATCCATAAGTAGTTTGAGTACCTACTCAAAATGAATCAAATATAACTTTGTCGGAAGAGTACCTAGTATGGAAGAATTCGCTTTTAGTAATAAGGTCACCAGTAAATTCACAATGTTCATTTTATAATTGTTTCCTTTGTATGTAGATGTTATATCATTATAGAGTTTTCTATCGATCTATAATTTTCCCGTTTTAATGTTCATAGCCTGATCTTAGTTGCGAATATTCAATTAGTGATCCCATTTTCTTATCTTAATACTCATGTCTCTATTAAAGAGTAAAGCTTACATTGTATCAATCAAGTTTGTAAGTTAGTAATTACTTATTTACTGACACAATTAAGGCAAAGCAGCAGTTCCTAGCCTTATCGATTTACATAAAACTAAAAGCTGTCTTATTTTAAATTGTTAAGTACACTTAACAATTTAAAATAAGACAGCTAAGTACACTTAACAATTTAAAATAAGACAGCGTGATAGCATTGTATCATTAAAATGTGATTGAGCTTAAGAACACTGACTTCACACGGTTGTAATCATCATAATGTGGTTCTTGATAACACACTTGGCAGTAAATTCGGCGAACTTTGGTAATATTTCCAGTCATTACCGTTAACATTTGTAAGGACTTTTGAAGGCCATCTGAAGGGATGTAGATAAGCTCAAAGTCAAAATTAAAAGTCATTTTAATTTTTCAGATTATTCAGACCTCCTATAGGACCACATCTCCCTGATAGTCCCTGAACATACATCTGGCATATTATGCCCGATATAGGAAAGTTTTCCACGCACTCATTCAATTCAAGGACACTTAATGATCTGCATAATTGCAGACTAGAGATTGGAAAGCGTCCAGACCAGTGCTAAAGGCACCTGCCTACTGGATGCATTTGTATGCAAGCTTGATGCCGGCGGCCCACATGGGCTTCAACTTGGAGCCAACACATTGAGATGTAATAAGGAGTCACAATCTAATAGCTGACAATAGTCAAAAAATGTGCGTGCAAATTCAATGTTCTGCAATGACATTTGACATTTGAATGTAGACGTTTTGTCGTTTGTTTTAATGTTCAATGTCGCTTGTACGCAAAAAAGAAAAACTCTGCGCGCCACGTAGTGTGCGCAGAGTTTTGGCGTTTACATTTTATTTGTCTGATTGTGGCTCTATAATACATCTCAATGAGCCAACATTAAAATGACCAATGGCCACCATAGACAAAAAGGGAGCATTGCCATTGGCCATTTTAATGTTGGCTCCAAGTTGCAGCCCATGTGGGACGCCGGCATGAAGGCTGCACGATATGAAAGTTTGACATTTATCTCACTCAGCATCGCAATGTCATCTGACACACCTCGATCATTACTCGATGATTACTACTTGAAGATTGGTTTTCATACATCTTTGTTGAGGCTACGAATGTGGTTTGGTATGACGACCTTTCAATTCAATGCAAAGCTCTTTTACAATATATTTATTTATTTTTATTCATTTATACTTTATTGCACAAAATAAAAATTTATAAAAAAAAATTAAAACTAGATAGGTAATGGCAAAGGCGAGCTTAACCATATAAATAATTATCTTCCAGCAAACCATATAGGGAAAGAGACATGCATTCTAACTCTCTGGATATTTTAAAACACGTCGCATACATAGTCTACTATTTTTTTCTAGCTTTATCTGTGCTAATTCAACTTTAATAGGCTTTTAAACCCGCGAGAAAAAAAAAACAGGCAGATGCAGTAGCATCACGTGCTTTTTTTTGTACAAGAATGCTACAAAATCATAAAATAATTAAACCAATACAAAAAAAATGCAAGGGACTTTATGTTTTCCGTCAAGTATCAATAAGCCATAGTTTAAATTGGCTATTGATATATTAAACTGTCTAATTGTATTATTTATTAACTTTACACTTATAACACAATTCTCTCTAACAATTTGTTTGCAATCATACTTAGTAGCGACGTGCTAAACCGATTTGTTCTCACATGAGTGTGAAAGTAATCGCAGGCATCGCAGCGTTTAGTGTTTAGCTTTATTTTGAAAGAAAACAGGTTTTCAGTAGCACACCATTTAACTTCAATTTGTATTGTATTTATTTACTTATATGATTTATATTCAAGTCTTAAAGGTTTCTCAATATGCAGCAATACTAAATACGAAAATCAAAATTAAATACGAAAATGTAAAAAGAGGTTAGAATTGGTATATTATATTCTGGTATAGTATTTCGGTATTTTGTAGGTACCTATTATACCTACTACTAAAAATTTGCTTCTTTTTTTATTGAATACATTTTTTATAACTGCACTTTTATTCGCACAAGTGGAAAAAGCTCGATTAAAAGTGAAATTTACTTTCCACTTTGCCCCGCCAGTGGGGGCGCCTTGGTAAGTAAGTCGTTTGAGCAAGTGCCCAACTCTGGTGACGGAATTTTTAGGCCACCTAAAGGCCTTCGTCATGGCTTAACGACTTTGAAAGCCGGGACCGAAGCACGGAAGCGCTCAGCTGTTAATGTCACACCTATAAAAGTTGTGACGCTCAGACGATCTATCAAGAACGACTAGCAAGCTTCGCTAAAATTCAAGCGCGTAAATTCGTTTCAGAGACAGGTTAGGTACCTGTTTTTGGTACATATGATTAGAATGTACTCATCATTCTGTATGCAGGGCATTACGGTTTGCCGCATATTTATGTAGCATGTTGTAGAGCGGCTGACCCAGTTTCAACTTTATTGTTTTCTTTGAAGAAACCTATTGTAAAGATTTAGGTGCACAGAATCTGTTCTGCATTATTCTGTCTTATGTAAATAATTTAAATTAGTAATGAAAATGATATTATTGGTTACATTTTTAATCAACTCTGTTTAGATTAAACAATTCTACCAACCATGGATGTCAGAGCAAACCAAAGGGGTAAAACGTCATTGGAGCAAACAAATCATATCCCTTTTTTAATGACATCAACGTTGATTTATGTGATGAAAGACTTATTCAAAAAGTTTAACCTAAGTGTCATGAAACCTGGAATAGATTATTATTTATGCAGCCAAGAAATTACGCTTGTAAATAAAATAGGCGGTGGCGCTAGTTTCACCCATACAGGCACCTTAAAGGTAACATATAATTTAATGTCACTGGCCGCCTACCACATAATTTTATGGCAAAACACGTAACGGACGAGCATAAACCACAGGCTGTTAGAAATGTAAAATTGATTGTGGTATTTTAATAATATTTAATCTTTGTAGGTTTGGGAAATCTGATAAAACTACTGCCTCGTGAGACTTACAAAGTTTTCTGGAACTTTCGATTTCGGCGTTATGATATTTGTTCAGGACACAACAGTGTGGATTTTGATGATAGATTGAGAATTATTTATTTAATCTAAAAATTAAGTCAGGAATATGATTGGTTCAATCGTTCTGGTATCGAATTTATACGTAACTTAACAAATAGTAGGTACCTATTACTGTTTCTGTTTTATAAATCAATACAGCCCGACTTTACCCACTGCTGGGCATAGGCCACTCCAATATGTGCCATCCACCCGGTTAAATCGATCTTAATCAAAAATATTTTTATTTTCTCACAACAAACCTTAATTATAAAATCAACATAGATCAATTCATTAGATTATAATTCCGAATCAATTATCAAAGAAACGCTACCTGTAACAATTATATTATTTCGCACTTTACATATCACTTCTAACGATCAGAGCGTAGATTCAATAATGTAATAAAGGAAGTGCATTCACTGTTTTTATGTAATGTTGTGATCTAATAGGTCACTGCAATGCTTTTAGATCGAGAATTAGTTTTATTTTAGTTTGTATCTAATAAGATTAACCTCTAAATAGTGAGTTGCAGTAGCAGCATTCCATTTCTGAGTGGCGTTATGAAAAAGATAGAACTACTTACCTACTTTGGTTAGATTGTTATTAATCGATTAATGTACATTTAATTTCTATGATATTACGATACCTGTTTAACCTTTGTTCAATATTAATTTCTCGTTGTTTTTTTGTACACATTGCCTCGATTGCCACTTGAAACATTTTGTCCAGATTTTACGTCGAGTCAAGTGATAAATAGGTTGAATTTCGTATACTAATTAAAGACTAATAAATTCACACACAACTAAACTTGTAGATTTTTATGAGACGCTACTCATGAAATAATAATTATCAGGTCAAGTCATCGGATGAAAAAATCGTTCGAAATACGACCTTTGTGCCACATCAGTCAAGGTGAAAAAATGCAATTCGCGGAGGTCCGTTCACGAAGTACCTCTGACCCGAACCTGCTACTAAAGTGTACGTTGCATAATTAAGAGATCATCTGTTTTAATGTTTCGAGCTGTCTTCGTAAATTGGATGACCTACATGATGGATGGCCTTAAGGCCTTAAGCTGAAGACCCATCGCACGCTGCTTTTTCTATTGGCCGATAGTTTTGTCGGATTCCTAATCTGTATGATGATGTACTTTATGTAGGTACCTAAGTGCGCACATTGGAACGATTCTGGGCCTTACTCTTATTTACGAAAACGAAATTTCGTGGCGATCTTTTGAAGTTCATCGCAATGTTGATGGATAGGTACTGAATTAGTAACCAGTTCACCAACATAAGCTGAACTGCTAGAGTTTGTACTTGCAAACCAATCCGACCAAACTATCGGCTGATAGAAAAGTTTTCAGTATGTGAAATCTATATGTTACGTCTATTATAAATGTCACTGAAATAAAAATAGACACACATGGGATTGAGCCATATTAAAACGAAGTGTTGACGGAATAGTAATAAGCCTACTGCATCGTAAATGGCTTCTGTCACTTTCTCCACTTTTCTTGGTGACGACATCGACACATGTCAGAAATCTAGTGTCTGGGTATACTACTTAATACCCTAATATTTTTCACCATTATACCCGGTAGGTATAGTAAAGAATATTAGGGTAAAAAGTACCATAAACCGGCGTGTAGTGTTCTTCCTTAACTCAACTATATTGTGTCATCGAGTTTCTTTGTCATGTAAGTTGATCAATAATTTCATCTACCTATTGGCTTCAGGTCTTTAGTTTATTTATTTTCAAATACACTACCTATCTTTAGTGCTGTAATTGATGTAGGTGTGTATATTTGAAACATACCTGGCATTTTAGAGAGGTGACCACTTCGATGTTTAGGTAATCGAATGAGAAAGGCTTGAAAACATTCAAACGAATGTCATAATAATTGAAAGTTATCTGTGTAGTACCATGTTCTTTCAGTAGTGTAAAAAGGATACGGTGAAAGCAATTGTGTTGTGGGAATATTGAACAATGACTACAAAAGAAATTCGAAGGAAGTTCACATTTTGACACTTAATAGTTATGAAACAATAGCCACATTGTAATCGTATTACGTAAAATTGAGCCATTATGTTTTGCTAGACTTGTCTGGTAGACGAAAACAAGTTTCGGTGAAGCTTTCAATTGAACTTAACATTCGCTTTGGCAACAAACAATTAATTGCAAAGTACTTACAACTTGCGTACAATCAACAGGATGCTCAGAGGCCCTAGCCATGTTACGTTTCGACAATCGCTTTCGATTAGAAACTAAAAAAAATGTATAGGAATTGACATTCGATGACGAAAACTCGAGCGATCAGAAATGTCAAATCAAAGGTGTAGCGATGATAGAAATCGAATCGCTTCATAGCGAATGCCGGTTGGCTAGGCCTTCAGTTCTCCAATGCGTCTTCAGTGACACCTACATCCAAATTTCGAAAGCCAACTTTTTTGCAGCTAAATAAATACCGATAGTTTTGATTTGTTCCATAGGAAATTTAATATACAATTATATGTATTTAACTTCACACCGCTATATATTATGTAGTGAATTTTTTAATGACATTATTTTACAATTCTTTGAATACATTCTTGTTTGTGATATTGCAACTTAAGTACCTACTATTTTATTCATTGTATGAACATTATTAACTTATTCTGTATGTTGGAGGAACTCTGGTTAAAATCAAGTGTGGCAGGATCGTAGCAAGTGGAAATCTATGGCCTCGCCTACTTCTACTGAAAACAGGCGTTATTTTGTGTAACTAGTAACAAAGACAATGTAGCAAGCTAGTAAAATCAAGAGGTAAACCAACTCAAATAGGTAGGTAATCTTATAAATGGGTAAAACAAATCACAGACTGTCTGTAATCCTATAATTCATTATCTTCAACGTATCATTATTCTACTTGTAGCCTTAACAAAGAGGTTTCGGTGAAAGGAAACGTTACAAAAACATCAAGTTTATTATCCACAGATCACTTACGAAACCTTAATATCATAATGAATTGTTTGATCTTATTTTAGTAATAGTACAATTATTTTAAGTGAACAGTTCCTTTTTGTATTTAATTTAGAAGTACAGTTTATATAAGATGATTTTAATAACAGATAATTTATTATAATGTAATCAGTTGCGTGTTGCGTGACTTATATTATTACTATTTTTTACTAGCTCATTGACAAGTTTTAATTCAATATTTTATGAAAAAATGTTACTCAGTTACAGTTATTTGATATTTGTTTATAATTATATTTGTGGTTCTAATAATGTAGAACCAAAGAAATTGCCTTGACTTGATTGTTATTAAAATTGGTCAGATTATAATTCAATCATAATAAAAGTGAAATTAAACACTAAACTGTTCACAGCAGAGCACACAATCGCTTAGGGACTGCAAGCAAACTAGAAAGCTCATTAATTTAGAGTGTCAAACAAATTGCATGCGCGGTTCATTGTAAAATTAATTTTCAGGTCTGAATAAACAATTACACTTCACTACGCTATTTACATAAAAAAAATTAAAATTATCACGACTGTTTTCCCAAGAGACGGTAGACATATTCTTTCAGATCTTTTAGACATTTTTAGATACTTTAAAGAGGTTTAATGGCATGTCCATTTGGACATATTTGGTACATGCCCATATTTTTCAGAAGTTAACATTCCATACGTGACAGGTTGCAAACCCATCGACGCTACTAGAAAGCTAACTGGTTTTATCACGATGTTTTCCTTTACCGTTTAAAGCTGCATATACTTTTTTCGAAACGAAAAATCCATTGATGCGCGGAGGGATTCGAACCCACGACCTTCGGATCGAAAGTCGAGGCACTAACCCACTCGGCGATCACGCTATCAAATTATTTACATGATCATGTTTAATTTCCCTTTCTAAATATACATTTCACACAGTCATTGCATTTAAAGAACTCTGATTTGAATTAGGCCAGAGATACACTCACTGTTTGAGTTTCAACAAGAAAATTGCTTTATTATTTATAATGTTAAATTTGTAGTAACAAACATAACATTAAATGTTGTTTCCAGTTGATTATTTTGTAATATTTTAGTAAGATTATTTTGATAAGTATGTTTAGGTTTTGACATTAAATGTAAAGATTATTTAAATGTTTAAGCAAAAAATTTAGACTTTGTATTCACGACTTTCAGATGATAAACCATATAATCCTAACTAACTCTTCATTATTAATGTTTCTATAATAATAATTTTACAATTTATATCACATTTTAAATGAAATGTACCTAATAAGAATAGGCTCTTGAATTGGTGATTTACCAGTCTGTTCTTAGCCTAAAGAGCGATAATTTGTGCATAAAGTTGCCCCGCGCAGGTAGACGCAGTATTAAACGCAACGGCGCGAAACGAGGTATGCGTGAAGAAACAGATGATGGTGATAGATGACTATTACCTCTAATCATTCTTTTGTAAAAGTTGTAATACGTATTTCAGTGATGAAAACGTTTTTTTGCGATTATTTGATACTATTCAGGTATATTATTTGATGCAATGTTAGACCTATTATAGTAATTAGTGGGTAGTAGGTAATTAGTAGAAACATCTGTATGTTTTAGCATCTCTTGTACCTCAGTTTAATAAATAGATCATCATTAGAAACTCATACATACATACATACATAAAATCACGCCTCTTTCCCATGGGGGTAGGCAGAGACCACGGATCTCCACTTGTTTTTCCATATAAATAAAATAAAATAAAGTGCATGCCTTTTTGACACGTTGCGTGTTTTCTTGATCAACAAGAATTTAGATTTAATGAAACCTCAAAGCGCTTTCTCAGTGCCGGCGCCCGCGCCAGTCACGCGTAACAACCCCGAAATATTTGCTCTGCCAGATTGCATCACGATAGAGATAATTTCGTTCATGGTTTCACATTGATTTTGTTCGCTTACTGATTGTTTGAATCCAATTCCGATATTTCAAGGTATTGGTGCCACGTTTTGAGTTAGAAGTGTTGAAAAGTGACATGTTATGTTGAAAAGGTTTGTAACACCGTGAAATTTTTTAATCATATTGGATAAAACATACTCCAGTTTCACTTTTTTTTTGCAACTTCGAGTAAATTCAATTTTCATAAATTGCTAATAAAAAAATAAACTGCGAAATGTTCAAAACGGCGATGTAAATCATCGTAAGGAAACCCACGGATAGGTAACTTACAACATACCTAGATCTTGACGATGTCTTTTTAGTTAAGACTGATCAAGCCAAAAGGAAAGAAAGCAAGAAAGAATTGGTTTATTAACAAAAATAGTACAAATCAAAATACAAATTAAACACAGAGCATAAAAGTAAGTAATTTCGTATGAGCAAGGGGCCAACTCTGTTGACGGAGTTTTTAGGCCGCCTTAAGACCTCCGTCATGGCTTAACTACTTTAAAAGCCGGTACCGACAATTAAACGTGCCCTCCGAAGCACGGAAGCGCTCAGATATTAATGCCACTTGCGGTCACCCAAGTAATGATCGCTCAGAACGTTGCTTAACTTCGACGATCTATCAAGAACGTCTTAGCAAGCTCGCCACGAGCGCTACAGAGAGATAATTATATATAATAGACGGAGCATAGGGCAACAATATGGTATAAAAAAAGATGGTTTGGATGCTGGGTGAGCCTAAATCTCAACAATTTCCACAAAAACTTCCTGTGCATAGGCAAATATTGGCATTGATTGGCTCCTGGCGCCTGTATCTAATAAAATATCGTCACGATAAAACATAAAAAACAAATAACGCGGAAAAACCTGCCAATTTATAAGTCTATACTAATATTATAAAGAGGTGATTTTGATTTGTTTGTGTGTTCGTATGTTTGGGTAATCTCCGAAACTATTCATCCGATTTCAAATTATTTTACCAATGTGTAGCATGGACTTTCCGAATTAACATAGGCTAGTTTTTATCAAGGTAGGTACCACGCGAGCGAAGCCGCGGGCGAGTAAGCTGGTATCTAATAAAGTTGTAAAGGCCCACATAGATATAAAATAGGTAGAACTATACACCAGTGACTGTGATTGTAGACAAGTTACATTTTCTTGAGAAACATGAAAAACTAGAGCAAAACAGAGTTGCCGTAGGAGTGTTTATTAGACAAGTGACACCGGTTAGCCTTGTCCTTTATGGAGCGGAATCGCTTATTATTTATCACTTTACTTTTATTCGTCTCGACCGTTGTAGGATCAACTTCGAAGGGTCGGTAGATCTTGTTTTTTGTATTTTGTCAGTACTTACAATTGACTATATGTTTTTTTTATTGTTGCAGGTAAAGCCCTACTTAAATACAACGCATGACATTTTATAAAAGGTAAGTATGTGTGCAAAATATTCCAAAAATTTGATAAATCTACTAAATAAAGGAAAAAATAAGATTCTGTAAAAAAAACTATACGCTGAAAAAAGCTTAAGAATCCATGAGCTATCAAGGGATCGTTACAAAGATCGAAATTATGATTAATCCTACTTATTCAGTTAGTGCAAGTTGTAGTCAGTAAAAATGGGGTGTCGTATCTTGTGTAACGCTACGGTCTATATTATGTCTATGCAATTCCGATAAACACATATAATTATAGCTAGGAAGGTAGGAAATGCGATGCTGAATGTAACATTTTACACCACTTCATTTGAATGAAACATTTTATTTCTCCACGGAACCATGCACATAGTTTTTTTGGAGTTAGTACTACTTTCACAATACCCCACCTATGCAGTACCTACTTTCTTAATTTATCGGATAGAATTGGATTTTTGTAATGGAATATTGTAGATACTAAACAGGATATCAAAACACAGGCAAAAACTCATTTTTTAAATATAAAAAAAATAACATTTCCTGCAAAATTTGTTGAGTACAAATGAAACAACTTTGGTATAACTTGGGAACGAGTTAACGGGTTCGGAGCTTTACGACTACATCTATTATTTTTTTAATATTTTGTATTTAAAACACTTTCAGTGCCCATGACGCACATGCAGATGTTGTATGCAGTCGGCCACACGATACAAGGACTAGGCACAGAATGTGTTAATGCACTCGATATTTTGACAGTTATCGTCTGTCAAATCAGCTAATTATGATTAGATTACAAGTCGTGACAAATATTGCTTCTTCACAAACCCTCATTGCATTTCCAGTCTTGCAAGAGGCACAATCATAACCAATTGGCCATAAAATTAACGTGCGGCAATATAATTCTATGCTTGGCAAATTGCAGGCTCTTTAAACTGGGTTACAGATATACCACCAACCTTTTAAGACTGATAAGATCGATATAGTTAGAACAGTTTTCATAAATACTGACGAAAAACTTAACAATGTTACCCTATTCTCTCTCTGTGGCGACCTCTGTGGCGCAGTGGGCGAAGGCTCGCCTGAGACGCGGAGGTCGCGGGTTCGATTCCCGCCACGGGACAAATGTTTGTATGTCCTACAGATATTTGTTCCGGGTCTGGATGTTTTTCTATCTATATGTATGTATGTATTTACAAAAAAAAATGTATCTAAGTAGTATAATTATCAGTCACCTACCTGGTTACAATTACACAAGCATAAATAACACAAGCATTAAGTTGCTTAGCTTGGGACTAGATGACGCCGTGTAAAAATGTCCAAGGATATTTATTATTTATTTATTATTATTATTCAAAAACGGGAAAATACTCGCGTAAAAAATCGTTGATTTGGATACCGATTGATTTAGTTGTTTCAATTCTTCTGAAGAATCTTCATCAGGGTATGAGCATGGACACTCATCGCGGTCGCGCGCGTAATATTATAATTTCTAGTACAACTTACGATAGTTTTGAAAGTGAAATGTTCCTTTGTACCTACTTATAAAATATATGACCAGGTCTATTATTCCCAAGGTGTGGTAGACATTATTCTTTTAGATCTCTAGGCATTTTAGATCCTTTGACGATTTCTAAGAGGGTAGACAGAGGTATTATCTGGAGAAACAGTTAGCTTTTAAATTGCGTCGATGCGAGCTTGCAAAATGTTGGCAAGAATCATTATGTAGACAGATATACCTCTGAGTAAACCATTAGATATTTTTAATGAATATAAAAATGCCTAAAAAAGTCTAAAATAATATATCTACCGCACCTTTAGGAATACGTTTGTGATCTTTTTATTTTGTTTTTTTTTTTAAATGGCACTTTTATTTGTGTTGTATTTGTTATTTGTGTATTTGACATTGAAAAAATTTTTTTTAAATGTCGATATAGTAAGTTAAGGTAGGAAGAATTTAATATTTTGTCATGTGTGTATCCGGATTGATTTATGGTTTCTATTCAAATGAACTAGATTGACTTGACTTTTATCTTTCGGTTAGTTGTTTGTAATGACTTTTAAAATGTCAGTACGAGCGTCATAAACATTTTTTTAGATTCTTTTTTTAAGAACGTGTGAAGTACTTAATGCGTAACCTTTACATTTGAAGATTTATTACAATATTGATTACATTATAGTAATTATAATTTGAATACTGGCGGAACATACAGGGGGGTTAAATCGATAGGCATTAGGTCACCCATCGCTCTGCCACCGTTAATCCACTCTTACAGATACACCGTGTATATGTATACAATTCCACACAGCCATAAAAACTTAGGTACACGTATTACAATACTGCTGATAAAATACTATCAACCGCAAGTAAAGTCTTGGGAGTTCTCTTGTAGGTAATTTAATACAGTAAAAGAATATGTACATTACCTACTTAGTACCTACATAATCTACTTTAGTTCACAGTCAACGACTAAAAAGACGAGGTGGTTGTCCTCGCTTAAAGATCACTAGTAAGGTACCTACTTCGATCGACTTCCCTGAAATAGGGCATTCTCATAACGATCATTCGGCATGACAGTTTTATTAAACATGAAGATAATTGAAATCTTTATGACTTTTCCTTGTTGTGAAGGCATAGTGAATAATTAAAAGTAATTTTGAAATTTCTTATTGTAAATTATGTTGTACCTGTAATGAAATAAGTATGTTTTCTGTAAAATGTTGATGCGTATCTTGCGCGGTGGATTAACTTTGAATTATTAATAAAAAAAATTAATTGCATTTAATAAATAAAACAAAATATTTAACGATCTTCGGCAAATTTGTCTAAAAATTTCATAAATCTATCTAGGTCTATATATATATATATCTTAGGTCTTCATTACTGATTTTACTGATACTAGTTATAAGATTGGCATTTACTATACCGATGTGTTGGTATCTAGGTTATTCCCAGGAAAGCTCTTCCTGTTTCAACCAATTAATGAATCGATGACCGGTTTCTTTGCCACATTTTATTTCTTATTTTGTAATATTTCTTGAAAGTTCTTTAAATATAGCAGCCATAACAAAGAACTGTTTCAAAAAGAAATAATATCTCTAAGGCCGGTATTCAGAGACCTGACTCAAGCGTCGATTTGAACTCGGTTCAGCGGAACTCTGCTTAAGCATTGATTCGTTGCTTAAGTATCGTTTGTATTCAAGAACGTTGCTTGAGTAAATGCTCAGCTAAATCGAGTCTCAAGTGTCGATTCCTTTTTGTTTATGAATTCAGTCTGTTCTCATTTACATTTTTAATTTATTTTGTACTTCCATTCCGTTATACGCAGAAATTCAAAATGCCTGAATGAAAAATTAATGGCGACTCTCGAAAGTGAAGTAAAAATAACGTGTAACGGAACGACTTTAGAAAACTGACAAATTCATTCATTCATACGTCAGTCGTCAAGCAAGTCAATCAAATTTCAACAATCGTCAAATCGCGGGATGAAAATGTGAAATCAATGAATTTATTTTTACGCTTTGACCAAAGACAGGTAATACTGCTTGGTTATCGGCGGTAGTGCTTCTTGCCCTGGTCTGATGCATCATGTAGTGTTTGTAGACACAAACGTTGTGGAAGATAGCACCAGCACTCGTTGAAGATGACGAGACACGAAGGATCTCTCTCAACAAGCTTAGCCTGGACATGATCTAACGATTAGCTGTTTCCCGTGACTCCTATAAACTTTATTTAATACGTTTTAAATAAGTGTGTGTAAAATATTAAATAAAAACATTATGGTAGTTTTGTCAATATATTTTTTATTTTACCCCAGCCAAACCAAATGTGTTTAGGTTATGTACGTAGGTAGAATTTTCGACATAAATAAAGTAGGTAAGTAATCCTTATGAGTACCTACCTACCAAGACTAAACTAATAGTATTCTTTTATCTGTGCTAATACTAACTATAAATTCACAAGTCCTTATAACATTTGTCTGTATGAAACAGAAACAAGGTCCCCATGCATATTTTGAAGTCTTGTCTTGTGTGTCCGTTTTTCTAGCATGCTTAGATGACCTCGAAAATACAACGAATCGAATATATTATCCATTTTTACTGAAAACAAAACAAAAATGCTATCTGAGTAAATGCTCAAGCGTGGTCCAGACCACTCTCAAGCATTTACTTAGATTCCTTTGAAAAATGTCAAACTCAAGCATCGATTTCACTTGATTGAGGTTTTTGAATAAGGAATTACTCAGGTGAACTCGACTCAGCTGAACTCGACTCAGCTGAACTCTGATCAGCAAAACTACTCTCAAGTAACGTTCTTGAATAAGAAACGATACTTAAATCGACGCTCAAGCACAGATCGACGCTTGAGTAAGGTCTCTGAATACAGGCCTAAATCTCTTATTCAATTGATAAAAATAAAAATCAATTTTTGTTGCACATAATGACTGAGACGAATAAACTTTTGCCCAACCAAGACATTTGCTGACAATAATAAAGGTAATCGAAACCTAATAATACCTACTGCTTTAGATTGATACCAATTTAATAGTTTTTTTTATAAAAGTACATAAAAAATTAGGCCTTTTAATCGATACAAAATAATTTAAGCACCAGGAAGCATACGCAGAATAGAAACACTTATCTACAACCAACTAACAAAAAATAAAACTTTATATAACAAAGTTTGATTTGAATGTGGGTAACTAGATGAGTAAGAAGGTATTGGACGTTCACAAAATGTGAATGTGACGGCGGTTAGCGCTAATCGCTAAGGTCAGTGCAGTCGCATAGCGCATTGGCAATTTGTCTACGGTTCTGGGAACGTAGTCTTTACTCGAGTTTTGGCCATTCCGCTAAAGTAGGTTCATAGGTATAAGCAAGAGGCCAACTCTATTTTTAAGCCGCCTAAGGGCCTCTGTCATGGCTTAACGACTTCAAAACAGGTACGGGCAATTTAAAATGCCCTCCGAAGCACGAAAGCTATCTGCGGTCACCCATCCATCCAATGTTGCTAAACTTCAATGATCTATCAAAAACGTCTTAGCACGAGCGCTTTATCATCTGCTTATTAAAAAATGTTATTTCAGACCAATAAATTGTAATAATCAGTACTGAATCAATAAAAAACATGAGAAAGGTCAACTGGTTAGTAAAACATAGTTACATAAATTAAACATTTCGGCTAAACGATTTATTAATAAAAAATGGGCTACATTCTGATCAGTAATTATTTCTAAGCACTAATATCAATAAGGAAACGTCAGTTATATAACTATGCTAAAAGCTTTTAAATTACGAATATGGAACTTGAAATCCTCGAGTAAATTTAAGGTCAGTTTTTAAAAACTAATTTCTATTACGACCTAGATCTAGATAGATGTGATTATATGTAGATCTAACTACATATTATCACATCTAAACATTATGAGTTATTTAAGAATACAAATATAACTTGTATGTATTCTTAAATACCTAGGGTCTGTTGGTTAGGTTATACAATATTTGAGAATATTTTGATACTATTTTGAGGAAATCTCAGTTCAGAAATATTTTCCTAAAGTAATTTAATTTTGTCTAATTTCTTCCCGCTGAAAATGTGCTTTTTCTTAAGATATATTATCTTTTCTATCAAACTCGCTCTTTTTCATAATATAATGCAACATCCCACTGCTCTTGATTTATAACAATGCCAGTTGTATCTATAACATAATATACCTAATAAAAAAAGTACATTTATCTTTCAAAATCAGATCATTAAGTTACATCTGAGATTACATTCACAAAACAAAGAGACTTTATTTACCTAAAAGCTTTACCTTATTTGGAATAAGAACTGTTTTAAACATAAAGCAACCAATTTTTGCCCTTTTAAACGATATCGAGAAGAGTAATTATCGTGTTTTTATCGAGTTTCCTTTTAAGAAGAACACCTTAAAGTTCAAAGAGATTCCAAAATGTCAATTACAGAGAATCTTAAATTACAACATGAAATAAGAAACTTGTTGTCCTCAATTTCGAAGGTAGACGATATTTTGACTTTAGTATATTGGCTCGTTCTACGAGTACAATACAAAATTTGAGTTGATAGAGTACATTATTATTATTATTATTATAATCAGCCCTCAATGTCCCACTGCTGGGCAAAGGCCTCCCCCCACTCTTTCCATTCATCCCTTTCCTGTGCAAGAATAGTCCAGTCGGCACGGAATTTGACGAGCTCGTCTCTCCATCGCGGTCTGCCGCAAGAGAGTACATAATTACTGCAATTAAAACTAGTATGGTTAGGAATTAATAGCCATACTATAGGGATTACTTACTTACTTACTATAGGGATATTTATCCCGTTTTCGATGGCTATTAATTCCTAAACTCCAAATCATGAACCATGGTAAATATCCCGTTCTCAGTGCTCACCCATAAAAATAGCAAAATGGTCAACGATAAATAAGGTTTTTATCTTAATTTGTTAATTATGAATAAATAATCATTCTATCTCTCTGGTGAAGGTTTACCTCCTCCATTTTATAAATTTATTATTGATACTTAATTATTAATTTTTATTTGTGCCTTGTGTAGCAGCTCTTTATTATCCTATCGGTTTTTAGTAACATGCCAACATCATGCTAATAACAACTTTATAAAAAATTTAATGAAAAATGAAATATGTATCCCGGGAGCGGTAGACATTTCTTTCAGATCACTAGGCAATTTTTAGATCTTTTTGAAGAATTTTTATAACAACTTTAAAAAGAAATCAATCGTAGATATGCCGATCACTGTGTACTTTGACGATATGTATACAAATATCATATACCTGGTCTAGAAAAGCCACCATTGCCTCACAAAGAACGGTGGCCAATTGCGGTGACAATCTAGTGGGATATCACTTCCTGCTACAACTGGTTACACTTTTTCGATTTATTACAGTTTTCTATGTTGTACTGTCGACCTACAAATAGTTATAACGATTGCAGAGTAATCAGTTGGACCTATATTAAGAAAACGCTTTTAGCTTTAAGGTCATCCTATTTTCATTGTTATTTCGTGCTGTATTTTTTTATTATTGTTTCAACTTGGTGTTCCTTACGTTGGTATTTTAAGTGAGTATGCAACGTAATTGTTTTTTTTGTATCAAATACACTTGGATGTTTGTATATGAATAGCCTATAAAAGCCATTAAAATTACTCCCTCACTCCCCACCAATGGTTTACTTGTAACTCATACGCTAGAAATCACATGAACGTCCTAGAATAAGAGAAAAATTAAAGTCGAAGATATCACTTAATTCGGCAAAGTGTACAAAACTTTACATTCAAGACAAGTAATGTTTTAAAGGTCGACAGAATTCTAGAGCAACATTTTTTCATTGCAATAAAAAACCTTTGACTCAAAGATAACTGAATAATGTTGTTGAGTTGTTTCTTGGATATCATTCCAAAAGAAACCTATGCATTTTGTAACGAACATTTATTTAATTCTATAAATGATGGTCTGCATTTTTTTTCTGGAAGATTTATGCCAGAATATAAGTGCCGTTGTTAGATTACATGACATGTATTCCCCGTATTAAATAGGCAGAAGTAAAGACAAAAAAGCGTGGGTCGTTAGAAGTCACATCAATAAACAGATAGAAAGATAAGACATTTTATTCAGGACACGCATAAAAACAAATGATAAAAAAGAAAACAATTACGGAAATGGACTTACAAAACAGGTAGGTAAGTACAAATAAATAAACAAAATATCTGATGGAATAAGTACAAGCACCAGCTAATGCAATTCTCGCTGTAAATATTTAATTAATGGACGTTCAAATCCTCACAGATGACCTAAATGATGATATAATACCCGACCTGCCACTTCACGATCGTGCTTTCAATCAATCAAGCTCTACATCTAAAACCTAATTGCTTAATGTAGGCAATCTTAGAGCCATGTTGAGATATTTCAGTGAATTGCATTCTTAAAGGCCAATTGCAATGCAATGACGGTTCCAACTTCCAAATATTTGTATTGGAACCTAGTAAATGAAGCTAGTAGAACCTAATCATATTTTAAATACCTGCCTATCTATATAAATAAAAATGAACCCGTGTTTCTCCTGATCACGCTTGAGAACGGCTTTACCGATATTATTATCTTTTTTTTAAATGTTTGCCAATACTTCGTTAAGGTTCTTACATTAAAAAATTAAGAAAATTGCGCAGAAACTTTGAAAATTAAAGAAAACTTAACGACTACCTTTATTATAAATTTTATAATGTAACCTTAGCCCCAGCGTTATAATTATGAAATGTGACTGTGTTCCAAAGAGACGGTAGACATATTAATTCAAAACTTTTTAATATAAATTATTATAATTATACTCTTTGCTAAGCACGTTTGCAATAACTGTCATTTGTTTGACAGAATTGAATGACAGTGCAATGTTTGTCGGGTCACCTAGTTTTAAATAAATACAACTATAAAAAAAATAGTTCATAACTTGCTTCCGTCCTTGGCTTTGCTTGTTCTACCGCATGCACTAACTTAGTGTTAAAACTAAAAGTAGTTTTCCACTTAAGAAAGTTTTTTTTCGATCGGTTCAGTAGTTTTGCAGAATAAATACCCACATGAATAATATTCCTGCATATGTTTAAAAATTTTAATATTCCAATCTTTTAAATAATTTATTAAGGTTTTAATTAAAAAAAGCAGGACACCTTTGCCCAGCACTGATGCGTGGATACTTTTAAAAGTGAATGGTACTTGATTTTTGAATTTTAATTTGCCATTCGTGATTTGAGTTGTTGGTGCAAATCGTTCTAAACTCTTCAAGTAATTCTCAAGTGGTCCTTGTTAAATGGAAGATGACCGTCTCCTTTCTATTCTGCCGAGGTTAAATAGCATCGCGGTCAAATTAAAAGTTAACAATGTTCACATGATTTTTTTACAGTTAATCTGATTATTTTTTGTAAGATATAACCTTCTAGCTTCTAGTAAGAAGTGTTAGAAAATTTTAAGTGGATATCTGTCTACTTAAAACGCAACAACAACTGCTGAAGTTTATTAGGTATCTAAACTACCAGAAAATAAGAATACCTAATTTTTTAAAGGATCGTAATCAGTGATAGAGTTTCGCATGAGTTTCGATTTTGTAAAATGTGCACTTTTAAATAATTCTAACAATGAAGAATATTTTAATAGTATTGTAAGATAATTGAATATTCACAAATAATGAACAAGGAGGAGCACCCTGAGCAATTATAATAATGAGTAATTAAATTATAATATGAGTGAGTCAGTGAATGAGTCAGTGGTAGTTTAAGTTTATATATTATATAAACTTAAACTACCACTGACTCATTCACTGACTCACTCATTGACATAATTGTTCTCCATGATGGTGGATGGGGAGGTGGATATCTGTCTACTTAAGCCTGCAGTCCTTGAGCGTGGGAATTTCTGATTAACACCTACATTGACACTTTCTACTCACACAAGTGCATCCCGAAATTAGCATTTACAACCTGAAGACGAATAAAACTACTTTCGAAGTTTCGCACTAGTTACACATCCATTACGCGTTTGTCGTTGTGAGATGTATATAAATATCACAATAAAACACGCAATGTATTAGCAACACGCGGCCTGCAATTAGTTACCAGCACGGCAAAGGGTTGGGTCACAGTGTATGCTTCTTGGTATCATTTTAAATTTTGAGAAATTGAAGATAATTTGTCAAACCAATGTTCTGTGTTATAATAATAATATGAGAAATGTGCAATAATAGATAAAAAATCGTTTATCAAAATTATTTGTTTACTTATAAGACAATTTAGTACAAACATGGAATATATGTACAGATTAGGACGGCTTCAACTTATTTACAGTAGGTACTCCGAAACATACCTATTTAATACTTCGATTAAATCCGTCTCGGATCGGAAATGAGACAAAAATACGAACACTCGATATCCACATAAAACTGTTACAACAATTATGTTAAAAATCGATCCCTGGTGTTGCAGGTTTTTTTTATTTATTTATATAAAGTAAAAAAAAAAAAACTGTTAGTTATAAAAGGGGGGACGGGGACGATGACCATGAGTGACGGGCCTTCACTCTATAGTGGAATGTCGGTAGTAAGACTGGTTGAATAATCGTAATAAATCGGAAACCCGAACCTTAGATATTTTAGCTGTAATGAACTACGATGGATGCGAACGGCACAGGGCCGATTAGAGTGGCATTTGAGGGAGGAAGCTTATGCCCAGCAGTGGGTTATAATTTGAGCTGCCAATGATGATGATGAATGAATTACCTTGTTGAACCTGTTTTTATTTGTTAATTTTTTTGTTTTTCTCAGTGATAGTCGAGATACAATCAAGATACTTAAATCATTTTTGACTTTTCTTCCATACCTAATTTTTGTATTTTTTTAAATATCCTTGGATATTCTACACAGCGCCATCTAGTCCTAAGCTAAGCAATTTATTGCTTGTGTTATTTTTTTTTGTAAATACATAGGTACATATTATTGTACATATAAAACACCCAAACTGGAGACAAAATATAATTTGCAAATCATACAAACATTTATCCCGCAGCGGGAATCGAACCCGCAACCTCTGCGTCTCGGGCTTTCACCCACTGCGCCACAGAGGTCCGAGAAAATAAATAAAAAAAGGTAAAACACAACAATGTTTTGTCTTTGCTACGGTCGGGTAAAAAGATGAGTAGGTGCATTATATGTGGGTGCTTACTGCATTATTTTAATACTTCTTTAATTTCTTTGTGTTTAAAGTAATTTTCTATACGTTTTCCCATATCTCTCTGAAATAGGTAAAAAAATAAGTTACGATATAACTCGTACCTATATACATAGTTCATTGGTTAGGGTTTGATAATTTATTCAAAAGAAAAAATACTACAAAGTAAAAGTCACGTATCTACCTAGTTCGTCTACTTGCTCGATGAATAGGTACAGATAGTTTCCAACACTCGCAACCCACCCTTTTTCTAGTCCAAAGTAAACAAAAGAAGCTCGGCGAGATCTATGACGGACGTGCGGTCACTTTGGAAACCCAGCGGGTTCTGAATATTTCTGCAGCGTGTATTCTAATAAAAAGACAATTACGTCAGGCACTGCTTCATACTAAAATGTATGGCGGCGGGAAAAAAATTCTGCAAAAAAAATTAATGATGTTTAAGCTCAGATTAATGCTTTTTGGTTTTAATTAGTAAAAAACATTCACGGTGAATGTATTGACTACTATTTTGACTCACGATTTATCAAAAAATATTATCAATAATAACAACAATAATATCATAAATAGTTCAAATAGAAAAGGTCGATTTCGATGTTTTTGATGGATTTTGACGATTTTTTTTCTCAAAAATTAAGGATTATTTTAGAATTATCACACGGTGTTAGTGTAGACTCATCTATTGAGAACTCGATTCTTTTTTATTGTCATTCTATGAAGTGATTTCATTAGTTTATTTTTTAAAATGGTAAGTGCCTGTTCGCGCGTTTTTAGAGACGCGCCCCTTAAAACGCAACAACAACTGCTGAAGTTTATTATCTGAGTTGCGAGTAAGTAGGTAAACTAAACTACCAGAAAATAAGAATACCTAATTTTTTAAGGATCGTAATCAGTGATAGAGTTTCGCATGAGTTTCGATTTTGTAAAATGTGCACTTTTAAATAATTCTCACTCCAAGGTTTGTTTTCGTCCACTTCACTTTAAAATAACAATTTCAAAGTCGATATTAATCAAAGACGATTAATATCTAGAAGACAGACAAAGGCCATACACAAAATCGTAACCCTAAAAAATAGCCTGAAAACTCTAAAACATCAATTTTATCCAAGAAATTTCAATTACTTTCTAGTTAAAAATGTTTAAATATTGAATATTGTTGCTA
Organism: Xanthorhoe designata; assembly: GCA_963582015.1. Taxonomy (NCBI): domain Eukaryota; kingdom Metazoa; phylum Arthropoda; class Insecta; order Lepidoptera; family Geometridae; genus Xanthorhoe; species Xanthorhoe designata. Next base: position 11,391,044 of record OY757037.1, read on the forward strand.
CCTACTACTAAGTACCTATTGAAATTTCTTGGATAAAATTGATGTTTTAAAGTTTTCAGGCTATCTGGTACTGCGGGATCGGGTTACGATTTTGTGTATGGCCTTTGTCTGTCTTCTAGATATTAATCGTCTTTGATATTAATCATTCAACAAATTCATTACACAATTTCTAGATTTTTTTGACAAGTTAGAAGTTGCCTGTCGAACACTATCTTCTCTGACATCAGACAATCGAATCCACAGATGAGCGCTAATAGGTACTAAAATTATATCGATAGATCTAATAGTGTTATTATAGGTATTATATAGGTGTTACAAGATACCTAGACGATACAATCTCTTGATAACACTTAGATTATTGCAACACTATTTCGGCTGGTGAAATTGCATTATTATTTATTGTAGCTTTGTATTGTACCTAAATGTTAAGTTCATTAGTTCTATTTTTGAGCTTATAATTTGTATTGTATTCTTAAGCTCTTTTGTATTTCTTCATTGTTGTATTAATATTACCCAATTCATCTTGATTGTAATAGATGAGGGTGGTATAGATCTTTCAAAAATAATTCATGTAATATAATAGTACTAAACATTATAGTATTACTAGCTGTACCCCGCGGTGTTACCCGCGGTGAATAAGTTAATAGATTTTTATAACGACTTTTAAAAAGTAGGAGGTTCTAAATACCTACGTCGACTGAGTGAACCGATTTGATGATTATTTTTTTGATCTGATGAGGATCGTCAGAGATATGAATAAAAATGCACCTTGAGAGTGCAGAAAATTACTATTTTCTTACGTAATTGAAAATTCTTTCATAAAATTTTTAATTTTGCTCCTTGGTTAAGACCAATGCGTCATTATGTCACTTAATTTTGGTGCTCATAGAACAGGATGACTGCTGGTCGGTTACTATTCTATGGTCTAACACAGTTTATTTTGCTCGCAAAATATTCAATAAGCTATATACCATGCGAGCGAAGCGAGCTTCGACCCAAGCGAGCGCAGCGAGCCGAAATTTTTAAGACAAATTCGTTATGTGACACTTGATGTAGCTTATAGTGCTTACAGAAAAAGCTGACTGTTGGTCGGTCCCTATTCTATTGTCTGACATAGATCAATTTGCCAGCAAATATTCAAGAAGCTACCGTGCGAGCGAAGCGAGCTCAGTGAGCGTCTTAAACTCGCGAAGCGAGCCGAAATTTTTAAAAACAAATACTCGTGACGTGACACTTGATTTTGCTTATGGAGCTCATAAAAAAGGCTGACTGTTGGTCGGTTCCTATTCTATGGTCTGACATAGTTTATTTTGCTTGCAAAATATTCAAGAAGCTATCATGCGAGCGAAGCGAGCCAAAATTTTTAAGAAAAATGCGTCATGTGACACTTGGATTTGCTTATAGTGCTCATAGAAAAGGCTGACTGTTGTTCAGTCCCTATTCTATGGTCTGACATTTTATCAATTTGCGAGCAAAATATTCAAGAAACTACCGTGCGAGAGAAGCGAGCTTCAAACTAAGCGAGCGTTGCGATTCTTTTAAACTCGAGCCGAAATTTTTAAGAAAAATGCGTCGTGTGACACTTGATTTTGCTTATAGTGCTCATAGAAAAGGCTGACTCTGCTGGTCTGTTCTTAGTCTATGGCCTGACATAGTTCAATTTGCTAGAAAAATATTCAAGAAGCTACCGTGCGAGCGTAGCGAGCTTCGAACTAAGCAAGCGCATCGAGTTTCGTAGACTCGAAATTTTTTAGATAATTTCGTCATGACTGACACTTATGTTTGCTCATGGTGTTCAAAGAAAAGGCGCTGGTCGGTTCCTATTCTAAGGTCTGACAGTTCAATTTGCTTGCAAAAGATTGAAAAAGTTACATGCGAGCAAAGCGAGCGCAGCGAGGCTTTTAGACTCGAAGCGAGCCGAAACTGTGGGAAATGTAATAAAATAGCGATGATGAGGTGCTGTACCGAATTTTAATTGAAGACACAAATATAAACTTTGTCCTAATGGTTTATGTTGAGTTAGAAACATAAGTCCCAATTCCGTGAGATTATCGGGACAAAAAAAAACAATATTTGAAATTCGTTAAGCCGTTTGAGTTTGAAGAAGCATAATTTAGGTATTTTGATAATCTCACGGGCACAATACGCTTTTAAGGGATTTAAAGTAGCTTATGACATGTTGTTATCCAGGATATCAACTGACCTGGTACCAAATTTCATTCAAATCCGTCCAGCCGTTTAAGCGCGAAGGAGTTATAACATTGCCTGTGCTGCCATCTATTAACATTATTTTGGCTAACAGTTACGTTTCACGGCCAAACTATTTTGATAAATAATTTGGTTTATAATCCCACGGAACCATTCCTTTTTTCAGCAATTTAAGGAAGCCTATTTGTTAATCCAGGGTAGGTACTGCTGCCAAATTTAATTCAAATTCATCCAGCCGTTTGAGCGTGAAGGAATAATTACTTTACCTGTGCTGCCATCTATTGAAATTATTTTGTTAGTTTTTCACGGCCAAACTATTTTGTATTTGTTTTGTTTAATAATCCCACGGAATCAATGCACTTTTCAGGAATTTTAAGTAGCGTACATTTTAATCCAGGGAATAAACAATCCTGCTACCAAATTTAATTCAAATTCATCCAGCCGTTTGAGCGTGAAGGAATAATAACTTTGCCTGTGCTGCCATCTATTGAAATTATTTTGTTACTTTTTCACGGCCAAACTATTTTGTGTACCTATACTATTTTAATGAATTTGATTAATAATCCCACGGAATCAATGCACTTTTCAGGAATTTTAAGTAGAGATATTTTAATCCAGGGTATAAGCAATCCTGCTACCAAATTTCATTCAAATCCGTCCAGCCGTTCGAGCGCGAAGGAGTTATATTTTTGCCTGTGCTGCCATCTATGAAGTTATTTTGTCTGACAGCTGCCTTTTGCACGGCCAAACTACCGAAACTATTTTAATGAACATTTTGTTTTATAATCCCACGGGAACACTGTACTTTTCAGGAATTTCAAGTAGCCTATTAGTTATTCTAGGGTATAAGCAATCCTGATACAAAATTTCATTCAAATCTGTTTAGCCGTTTGAGCGTGAAAGAGTAACAAACACACTTACACACTTACACACTTACACACTTACACACTTACACACTTACACACACACAAACTTTCACTTTTATAATATTAGTGGGATTAAAGATTGATGAGACCAATCTTTAATAATACTATGGTGTAGGGAGTCGCGTTGGAACAGGCAGTAGAATCACCTAGTTTTAAGAACGTGACATGTCAAAGTGGTCTATAAACGATCGTACTGAATAAATACATTTTGATTTGATTTGATTTGATTTGACCACAGATCAGACAAAGTGTCGCATCTCTAAAAATATACCTACATTAAATACAATGTTAGTCTACACGTCCACACAATATCCATACAAACTTTAGCTTTTAAGATGCCTGAGAGGTATTGAAAAAGCTTATTTGGTTTCACAATCGGAACAATCAATTTTGATAAAAAATCTTTTGAGAAATGTAATAATAAAATAAAATAGGCGGCGGCGCTAGTTTCACGCATAGAGGCACCTTAAGTAGGAAGGATAGAATAGGGTTTTATTTTATTTTATTTCATTGTTAAAAGCTTGTGTTGTAATATCCGTAATGAAAAACTTATTGATGCACTTCCGGGATTCGAACCTACGACCTTCAGATCGAACATTAATTTAGCATCCCACTCGACCAAAACGACTAAATAAGTCAATCATATTGCATGAGTGTGCACAAATTACTTTTATTAAACCACGCAAGGCGAGATTAACACAGAAGGTAACTGTAATTAGACTACGTAATTTTTGGTTTATTTTTACATAAGTCAATATTATTATGACTTATGTTTATATTATGTAAAAATGTATGGTATGTATGACTGTATGTATATATGTTCGTATGAGCAAGTGGCCAACTCTAGTGACGAAGTTTTTAGGCCGCCTTAAGGCCTCCGTCATGGCTTAACGACTTTAAAGCCGGGACCGACAATTTAACGTGCCCTCCGAAGCAAAAAAGCGCTCACCTGATAATGCCACTTGCGGTCACCCATCCAACTTGTGACCGCTCAGAACATTGCTTAACTTCAACGATCTATCAAGAACGTCTTAGCAAGCCTCGCCACGAGCAAATGTTTATTATAAAGTTTTATTAGTAAAGCCCTGAGGGCCTAGCCAACCGGCATTCGCTATGAAGCAATTCTCTTTCTATCATCGCTACACCTTTGATTTGACATTTCTGATCACTCGAGTCGAGAGCGATTGTCGAAATGTAACATGGCTAGGGCCTCTGCTGCCCTAGCCATGTTACATTTCAACAATCGCTTTCGATTAGAAACTAAAAAAAATGAATAGGAATTGACATTCGATGACGAAAACTCGAGCGATCAGAAATGTCAAATCAAAGGTGTAGCGATGATAGAAATCGAATCGCTTCATAGCGAATGCCGGTTGGCTAGGCCCTCAGGTTCTCTACTTCACTTCACTTCACTTCTTAGATTTGGCTTTCGCACGGCTTGTGCCACGCATTTAGCCACTACCATGTGTTTAAATGTTTTAGTCAGTCAAGGTCAAGTCAAAGTCATAGTCAGCGTCAGTAAAGATGTGGGTTCTTTACTGCAGCTTTTTACATGGACTTCTTGAGAGAACTCGAAATGCAATGATATACAGTTTTGTTTCATTTGCCTACACTTATGTACGTTCACGAACACTTAACAGTTAATAATCCACCATTATTACATATTAACATTCGCCAAAACACAAATTTTGGAAAATAAAACAAAAGAGACAACATGCCATCTTGAATTCCCGTCAAAAAGCCGGTTCTCTACTTGATTGAGGTTATATTGATAGATGAGTTAACATTGACATTTTCATTTACAAATCAACCTTTAGTTTCCTTTATTGTATTAGGAGTCATTTAGGACACGATATCGCGTAGGATGTGTGAATCACAAATCTCTTTGCCTAATGTAAAATGATATTTTGATTAGTTTTCTAATATGGATACCCGTGGGAGAAACTGGTCAACCTCCAAGGCTAAAAGGTCTTCTTTAAAAGCTCAAAATGGTTGCCTTAGTCACATAATTTGATGTACAAATCGTTGGGTATACTGAATACATTTAGAATTCAATGGCCATTTTAAGTGAGATTAATAAATTACGAAATGAATGAAGACGCTTGTTATTAAAATAAAATGAAATGAAATATGATCACGACTGTATCCCAAGGGGTATATATTTCTTTCAGATCTTAATGCAATTTTTAGACCCTTTTAAAGATGTCATAAAGGGGTTGTCAGAGGTATGTCCAAATACATATTTAGTACATGCCCACATTTTGCAAAGTGAACTTTCCATACGTGACAGGTTGCAAGCCCATCTTTGCTATTAGAAAGCTAACTGGTTTCCTCATGATGTTTTCCTTTACCGTTTAAAGCTCGTGTTAGAACGCATATACATTTTTCGACACGTGTACTATAAATTATGATAAGTGTTTTTTAAATATTCAAAATATCAGCCACATAGTAGGTACATTGTTAAATACTAAATTACCTATATCACGCCGATTTTAAAGCAAAGACGATTAATATCTAGAAGACAGACAAAGGCCATACACAAAATCGTAACCCGATCCCGCAGTACCAGATAGCCTGAAAACTTTAAAACATCAATTTTATCCAAGAAATTTCAATACTTAGTAGTAGGTAGCAACAATATTCAATATTTAAACATTTTTAACTAGAAAGTAATTGAAATTTCTTGGATAAAATTGATGTTTTAGAGTTTTCAGGCTATTTTTTAGGGTTACGATTTTGTGTATGGCCTTTGTCTGTCTTCTAGATATTAATCGTCTTTGTTTTAAAGGTTTCCTGTCAATTGCGTTGAAAATGTCAAGGAATTTCAAAATGAATAATAATTTAGTGATAGCCAATGAATACATTAAGTGCTATCTAATAGAAGATTTATTTTTTAATACACAGCTGCACGATCTTTCGTAATTATCTCAAGAGTTGATGTTATATAGTGATCTCATTTACTTCTCAAAAAGTAATTAAAAAAAAATAAGTTCAGGGTATGTTTCACAAAGCTATCACTCGGTCAAATAATATCAATAATTAATATCAATATCCAATACCCAAACTATCACTTTTCATCAATTTACTAATTATAATAGCGACAGACAAAATTCATTTACTTTTTTTTTTAGTTTCTCTGTGTCAACATGGTACTATGTATTTCAAAAAAACTTCGTAGACTAATTTCAGCCAATCGTCATACAAAACATAGATATTTCTTGGCTTTGTTTGATTGTGTGGGAGTTATCTAAGCTCCATGCCTTAATGCCTTACTTTGTATGGATTTCTTGTATGCCACTTGCTCCTACGCATCTGATTAGCCTAGATTATGACAATAGATTTTGGAGGACCGAAAATGTAGACATTTTACTTTTGCAATGAAATAAGTGAGGGGCGTGAAAAAGTTGTTATACAACTTGCATTTTGAGTAGAGATTAAGAGCTTTTTAAAATGATGGCGTCTAATAATTAATTGCGTGAAATGGACCGTAATTACAGTAGGAATAATATTCAATTAAAATAAGCATTTAATACAAAGTTCATCTTGTCTTCTTCTTTGTCGTATTCTATAAAGCAGAAATATGGGCTCAGGTATGTAATTTAGAAATAAACTGGTGAAGTAGGCAGGTGCCAAAAATACGAGTATGTTCAGCCTTTCTTTTGATCTCCTTACACACCAATATCTGTTTTTTACTGATAAGTTATAGAAATTCTTCAACTTTATAACTTAAGGATAAGATTATCGAAAATGGTCTTAAAATTCTGTCACCAGAGTTATCCCTACCTCATATGAACTTACTTACGATCGAAGACCTACGAGTATCTCTACTTAGTTTTGGAAAAGTATGAGTGATGAATAGCTGTTGCAATACATTCGATAATACATGCTCCTACCAAAAACTGAACATAGGATTGCCAAAAAATACAATTCAACCATTTTGAAATGATCCCTTACAAAATGAGAACAATATGTTGTTGAAATTGCGTAGTGATGATACATTGTAGGTATTTAATTACGGTACAAAGTGATTTCAGTTTTGACCTACATTTGATAAATCTAGACATTAGGTAACTGAAACAAATTTGTGTTTTGTATGCAGACTTGTCTATAATGTATTTAGTCACTGTTTCGTTTTTAGTCACGGGGAAATAACAGGTTTTGTATTCGAGCTTGGGGATTTGTAAAATGTGATGGTCATTGTTGTGGTTTTGTAATAGGAAATGTAGTCGAGAGACGTGAGATTTTAAGCACATAATACTTTTGAAGTTCAACATCAATAGACGAAGTCAAAGTAAGAATTATTTATTAAGCCCCTGGCTGAAATTTTATAGTCTTACAAGTGAGTGATTTGTGCTCCAACGCGAATAATATCGTACCCAGATGAAGATTCTCCGAAAGAATCTAAACATTGTCGATATAAAAATCGACAATATTTTTACGTGAGTGATTACCCGTGTGCTATTATTTTTAGTGTCTAGTACAATTTACGATAGTTTTGAAAGTTCGTATATATAGTGGCCGGATCCTGCGACGGATTTTAGGCCCACTAAAGGCCTCCGTCATGAACTCATGACCTATGCCGGGTTGCAATATTCAACTTACTAATAACCGTGGATCTGTTGTCATAGTAATATTGATAGCTGTCAAAAAGTGTCCTACATTTTTTGTTGTCTAAACAAAGTTGCTATGGCGATCAATCTACGATCATTCGTAAGTTTAATATTGAAACCGGCCGTTAATGACTTAAAAAGCCGGACAGATTACTTAACGTTCCTTCCGAAGGGGTAGGTACACTTAAATGTAAACTAAGGTATTGTTGGTATAGGTATAGTAAAGTTAATCTTTTTCTAAAAGATAATCTTGTATCATCCCGCATGAGAATGGGAGCTCCGCAGACGTGACTGTGATTCGGATTGCGATCCATCAAGATGAACGAGAAATTATGCCATGAGTTTTGACAGGTGTATGTTGGTGCATCGAAACATGAGTAATTTAAGACGGTTTTTGACAGGGTGAGTGAAATAAGAAATACAATGTACTAAAAAAAGTCGGGTTAGATATAATACCTAGTTTGATTGAATATAGCTGAGCCGTGTTGGCCAAGTGGATAAGTACTTCGACTTTCGATCCCGAAGGTCGTGAGTTCGAATCCGGCCGTGCATCGATGGACTTTTCGTGTCGAAAAAATTATATGCACTTTAACACGAGTTTTAAACGGTGAAGGAAACATCGTGAGGAAACCCGCGGCTAGTCAGCCCCACACGTATTGACCTACCTGTGGATATGGCCGGCTAAGCTGAGAGGATGGTTTAGGTGCTGGACAAGCCTATTCCATCTCAGCAATGTCTCAGGCACTACATTGTCCCGTTAAATAAATAAGAAATATATTTATTGTCATGTTAGGAAATAAAAGTGCATTAAATAAATTCAGTAGCTAATAACTTTATAACTATGCTCATAGCCAAAATAAATAATATATTTGCGAAACTGCTAAGCAATCAACTCTTATTTATAACTATACCAGCAAGCTATTTAGATTACGAGCTGTAATTAAAACCATAACATCTGACTCATTATTTACAAAGTTTATAACTCTTTTAGTAGCTTAATTACTCTAAGTGCCAGTACAGATCAACAATCAACTATTAATAAGTATAATAGGCTCGAGCAAGGTCCTTTCACAAGACCTTGTGTAGTATATTGTATCCTTTTGACGACATTCTGCTAATATAAATCGTATTAATCTAGATCTGGATTACAAGATCACTCAAAGTCAAAATGAAAATCATTTAATATGTTCGTATGAGCAAGAGATCAACTAAAGGAGTTTCCACGTAAAAAAATGAAAATTTAATGAAATGAAATTTAATAGAACAACAACCATTACAGTAACAAGATATTTCATGTAAGCTTACAAAAGAAATATAAATGTGATAGAGGTCTCCGTCATGGCTTCACAACTTTAAAACCGGGACCGTACCCGAAGCTTTACGAGCAAATTCAAACTCAAAGTTTATTTATTCAGTACGATCGTAATATATACCACTTTGACAGTTAGACACATCACGTCCTTAAAACTAGAGGAGCGATACTTTACTAATGTAGGCCCGGAGTATCGACCAAGATAAATAATGTATTGAGACATTATTGTGCAAGTATGTACCGATTTCAATACATCATCCACTATGCCATTAGATGCACGCGATGCTAATGTCCCCTTTCGATCGGAGACAGAGATGTATTACACCGAGACACTAATGAGGTAATGACCCGAACTCAATGAAACAATTATTTCGTAGGCTTAAATTACAGTAGTCTATTTTAAATAACTGTCAAGTGCGAGCTACACTCGATCTCTGTGGGTTCTGCACTAGATTTTATACAATCGTCGTCTATGAGCAAGTGGCCAATTCTGGTGACGGAGTTTTTAGTCCGCCTTAAGGCCTCCGTCATGCCTCATTTTATACAATGTCAAGCATTTAAAATTATCATAGTCAATTAAATTTTGTTACACAATTGTAATTTTAATGCGTGACGGTCTAAAGCGTCCAATTTTTGTATTTCATAATTATGAACATAAATATATAAAAACTAGTTTGCGTGGTGCGCGTGCTGCAAGCAGCACGCGGTTTTCTTTTTCCATGTTTCTGACAGGTAGAGAGACCCTTATAAAATATTTAATAAACAGCTATGGGAACCCCTAAATCAGTATGAAAACCCTTTAGGAGCCCTTAGCCATTAAGAAAAAAAAAAAAAGAAAAAAATTTACCAAGTCGTCGGCCCTGAGTTACGCTCACCCACTCGACCTTCGTTACGCTACGGGGGTCGGCGGCTCGCTTCGCTCGCCTCCTCCCCCCTCCGCTCCACTCAGGTCTCGTAGGTTCGCTCCACTCAGGACCTCCGACGCCTACCCACTATAATATTTGTTCAAACACCTAATGGATATCTCTAACCGTTGTGAAGTTACAGCCCTTTCAATTTTAGGGGAGGTTGGAAAGGGGGGGGGGGAGTTTTGAAAAAATATTTTGTCTAACTAAGTTCCCCTTAATACAAATCTGAAAAAAAATTTGTTCCAAGTCTTAAGGTTTTCGAGATTCGAAAAAGGGGGGGAGAGGGGGGCAAAGGGGGCAACACTGAAAAAAAATTTTTACTTTCCCGAGCCTCCTCTATCCGATTCTGCAAAAAAAATTGTTCCAAGTTTCTTAGTTTCCGAGATCCTCAAAAGGGGGGGGGGGAAGGGGGGCAAAAAGGGGGGGTTTTCGATTTTTCCCCAACTCACCAGACCTACCTCTATACGAATCCGTCAAAATATACCTACCTCCCCATCCACCAACAGGGAGAACAATCATATATAATTATAAGTAATACATAAATATAACAGGCATTAGAATCACCTAGCATGTAAAACGATACTTAAGTGATCCTTGAGGTCCTACAAGAATAAATGATTTTTCTTTCTTTCTTTCTTTCATATAATTATGAATATTGTTTCACGTTATTTCAACGATATCTCCACATAAACGAAGAACGTGCCTATATTAAGATAGGTAGCATTAAGCGCCGGACGTATAATCCAGCAATTCTGACCTTTATCGGGCTGACATTATCACACCAGATAACTGAGGTACTAAATGTTTGTAGCGAAGGCTTTCCGGTGAGCGCCCGATGTGTTCTGTTGTTGTGTCCCTTAGAATAATAAACTGTGATGTGTTTTTTTCAGGGCTTTTTTCTGATTGTGCAAGCTTTTACATCTTTACTAAAAGATTTATACAGTTTCAGGAGGTAATGTTTGACTTCACTTAAAGGGACACTGGGATATGGTTGAGATAGAATAGGTTTGCCCAGCACCTAAATCATTCTCGCAGCTGGCCATATTCACAGAAAATACAATGGTCAATACGTGTGGGGCTGACTTAGCCACGGGCTTCATATCGATGTTTTCCTTCTCCGTAAGTTCTCATAAATCTCTTCAACAAGTTTACGAACATAAAATATCCTTTTATATCAGAAGATTGTCCGGAAAGGCTGAACAAAAGCTTTGTCGCTTTCGGCGCACGCGCAACCTTGAACGCTGTTACAGCTGCCTTGATACGCGATGGTCTAATTCAGAAGAAAATAGCTTATTCATAAATTTTGGAACATGCGCCGAATAAGGATTAATTGTTGTGTTTTTATTTTGAAGAAAGTACTTTAAAGAATTTATAAATAATCAAACTAAGTATTAACCTTAAAAATTTTCCCAGGCCATGCCCATGGGATGAGAGGGGCTGATGATGATGATGATGATAATTTTAAATCTCCACATCCATTGACTTGTGCCGTACTATAAGTATCTGCAATATTACATTACTGAAGAAAGCCAACAGGTTTCGCACGAAAGCGATCTGGAACTGGTTAACTTTCGCTTAAATTCGTGAACTAAAATAATGACGATCGTATGTACTGTAAAATATACTTGTGAGAGTGATGATGAATGTGGGAAGTAAATTAACGAAAGCCATTCATGTATCTTTCAAAGGTTACTGCTAATTTTCGTTGCTTGTAAAAGGCCTGATAGTAGTGGCAATTCGAAGTATCGCAAAAGCTAAACTTAACTAACTAAAAATGTTGCCGTCTCTTTCATAGCGATGGGAATAAAAGGATGGCATTCATTTTAGTTAGTTTAGTTTAGTTTTTGCTACACTCCGAATTGCCACTATGACCTTCATCGCCGGTGTGTTACTCTAAAAGTCCACGTACTTACGGTGACACACAGGCGAAAGAGGTCGTCGAGCCATAAGTACGCGTACTTACTCCTACGCCTGTCAGGCCTTCGTGTAAAACCTTAACTTTTAGTACCAGTAGTTTTCAGTACTTACCTGAAAAAGAAAACTTTCTTTTAGAAAACGTTTTATTATGGCTTGGATGTTTTTTCAAGCCCACATTAAGGTTTCTAGAACTGATAGTTAAGAAGAAATTACTGTGACAAGTAGAAAAAAAATACGAAACGACTTTAATTTCGTAAGAAAAGAGCAATGTCCGCACGTTCGAGATGCACTTCTGTTCAAAATTCCGAGGATCTTTATCGGGTCCTTAAAATGTTAGATGGAACTACCTCGGTCCACTATTGACGAAATAATCGGTGAAAATGCCCACATAAAAAAATACATAAGTACAGTGGAACATAGAACCTCCTCTTTTTTTAAGTCGGTTTAAAATAAACAAAATGTAACGTAAAACCTCCACTTTAATCACGAGATTCGAGATGTTAGTGGTATGTAAATCAGACAGTTATGAATATAAAATGTATTGGAATCTATTAAAACATTCTCACGAATTAATCAAACGTATGAATTGAATGCGTATACATTTTAGTATGCACTGATTGGGATGGTTAAACACTTGTAATTCGTTAACTGTAATTATTTAACTAAAACTTTCATTTTACTTTTCTACAAAACACTAAAAACGACTTGCGGTAGAATAAATTGAAAATAATACCTTTCGGCAGTTAATGTGACAGTATTTTTTTTATTACAGAGTGTTTATTATCAACACGCAATTATTATTTTTTTCTTACTACTTTTGGTTTTATGAGCTGCCTAGTCAGCAGCTCATAAAACATTTCTTCCTTTTTTTCATTTCCCCTATTATTTTTAACCAGATGACTGATATACTACTTAGATATATATTTTTTTTGTAAATACATACATAATATAGATAGAAAAACATCCAGACCCGGAACAAATATCTGTAGAACATACAAACATTTGTCCCGTGGCGGGGATCGAACCCGCAACCTCCGCATCTCAGGCGAGCCTTCGCCCACCGCGCAACAGAGGTCGTCAAAAAATCTTTACACGTCACATCAAAATATTATGAGGCAGAACTACCCTGTCTGATCCATGAGGGTGCTAATTTTAAATACTAGTAAGATTATAAGTAGGTGCCGTATGAGTAGGTATCAGTTTCATGAAAAAAAATGTTTTTTGGTTTCGTTATGATGATCTCATTATGATCTCTATGTGGCCATTTCGGATTGGTTTTTTTCAAGTAGGAGATAGTAATCTTCACCCTGCAAAGAAAATGCTTCCCTTTTTTAAAGCCATTTAACACGACAAATAGCATAATGGGTTCCTTCATACGGTAAGAATAAAAATTGTAGGTACCTTTCAGTGAATTGATTTAACCGCGTACAAGAACAGGTAGCGACATCTAGCGGCACTTTTTGGAACTATTATTATCACGTAACATGAACTTGTTGCAATCGACCGAGAAACCGTAAGTTTTGTTTAGTGGACTTTATTTCTGACGATCTAGTGCTGTTAGATGTTTGTTGAAAAAAAAATCTTGATTATTTCATGTCATTTAAAAGGGAATTGCGCGTGATGTAACTTCTTAAACAGTCATTCTTGATAGGTCGAAGTTACGTTCAGCTCAGTCACAATATTATCTGCATTTTTTGACGATTACACAATTATTTAATTATTTAACTTAATACACCTTTACATAACTTAGATCTAAAGCGTTATTCTACTGAGATCAATTAAAATACAAAATTATAACAACAAAAAACAAAGAAAGAAAAAAACCAAAATAACAAAATACCTAACAACTAGGTACTTACCTACTTAGCACTTTTGTCCTTCGGAAGGTGTTATCCTTCTCGGCCATCTTGAAAACTACGTCACTGAACTAGTGACGTAGTTTTCAAGATGGATGGATGTTTTGAAGTTAGTAAATTTTTACCAACTCAAATAGCAAATCACGATTCTATAATATATTATAGGTCCAAGATAATCATACAAATTGATATGTCAGTTGAAATTCGTCATGACAGATTTCTCAATAGCTAATGCACGTGCTCTGCAGTCTAAATTAAGTCACGAATTATACCAGTAAGTAATTGAATGATTGTAGATACAGATAAATGGCATTGATCATCGCATATCGAACATAATATAAAGAGAACGTTAAACTTAAATATTAGTGAACTAGCTGCGCCACGCGGTCTCACTTTTTACGTATATGTTATTTACTTCACTGAACTACAGGTACCTATATCATTTAGCTTAGCCTGGTGAAGTTACAAAGGTCCCGACAAAAGTTAACTAAAACCTCACTCAAAAAAAAATCGCAGACGCATCCACAGTTTTATGGATACCTATATGAAATAATGTTTACCTAATACCATTGAAAAAGTCACATAAAAACAGATGCATTGATTAGTTAAAAGCTATGTCCATTGTCCATTCCAAATATAAACCAAATCTATCAAGTCTTCCCACGACCACGGCTGGTGGAAATCCGTCGAAACGTTGGGCTTATAAAGAAAGATAATTTAGTAATTTCATGGTAGTAATACCTGTTTACATTTTAACATCAATCTTTACAGTTTTAAATCAAATCTGTTCTATCGATTCAACTTTTATGGATAGGTAGGTACTTACTCACAAAGTTCATAATTTTAGTGTTATTATTTTACACGAATAGGCCTTGACACTTTGAATTAGGATCAAGAAGATTATTTTAAACTTTAAAGTACCGACATGATTTATGAGCATCAAAAATGTTACTTGCAAATTGTGTCAGGGTCTCTGTGTGGAATTAGGATGCTAACAGATAGACTGTCTAGATTGATTTGAAAAATATCATTTCTCTGGTTTATATATTTTATTATAGTTTTAAACCATACTTAGGTATTTCATTGCTAACCTACCTAATCTTTTCTCTTTCTAATATCGCTATTCCTTTGATTTCATAAGTCTGATCGCGTGACTTTTTATCATAGAATGTCAATTCCTATGCATTTTTTTTACTTGTATTTAAGTAAGTAAATTCCTATGGGCAAGTGGCCAAAATGTAGGTATGTATGTCTTGTATTATTCTAAAACGATTGTAGAAATGTAACATGGCTAGAATAAGCTATTTAAGCCATGTTTTATTTCTACCCAAGTTGCAATCTGTTGCTACCCGAAGTCCAGTTTCCCTTTCACCCCACTTTCTGCCCCAACCTTGACCCTGCAATGTGCAACTTGCACTTATTCGCACAATGACTGCAGTAGCTTAACTTTATTATTTACAAGAGATACATTTTAGTACTTATATTATCGACAATAGCAGTTCAAATAGAAATAAATTATTAAATTTGTAGGTATCTAAAGAATCAAACTTCGTTTAAACAAAACTATGCTTCACTAGAGTTAAGTAGGTACCTACTGTTGACCATATTTATGCGACCATGGCTATTGCAACATAGCCGAAACGTCGGGAAGTAAAGAAATAAGGTAAATAACGCGATAAAACCCCGTGTACATGTATTTATAAATATGAATTGTGATCGCGAAAGTTTAAGAAAAACTGCTGTTGACCACTCAGCTCATCAACTTTCCTACTTACTATCACTAACATAATAAAAAATATTAAAAACGTGGATGATCTTTAACCACTTTATGACACAATTTATTATGTAATACAACTCCAACAACTTACACTACTGAATATCGTTTAGCGTGACTCAGTAGGTAGGTACCTACCTATATAATATAATATATATAATATATAGTATATAATACTATACTAGTTCGATTTCATGACCCTCGCCCGAATGCGGTTTTTAGTATTTTCCAATAAATAATACAGTCATGTGGGCTACATGATTGTATTCAGCAATTTTCATATTCTATAGCTTGGTTTTTCTGGAATTATCGGATCATTAATTTTAGTAACTATTTGGCGAACAATTCGACTCTACGAGCAATTTTCAAGCTATAAGTGTAAGAATACTTTTACCAGAGTGAGTTTTGTTAAACTATTGTCTTTTAAATGAATGAACATCAAGCATATTGTTTGCTCAGGTAGAGTTAAAAAAGTGAAACGTAATTTAATAGTATTGGTCTCCTATTTAACATTTAATCGACTATTACGATAATAATCTTGCCAAATCAATCATAAGCCAGCGGCTATCAATGATTTTTTTGTCAGTGACCCCAATGTAGAGGTGAAAGGATAGGTGATATTAATGTAGAGCTAATTGAAATGTACTAGCTACAATAGTTACCGTTTTTGGAATCATTAAAAAAAGTTAGCCATATCTGTAGAAAAACTCTAAAACTAGGTATTGGTTTTAATAGGTATCTACAGTGTAGATACCTCCTTAACCAATACCGAGTTAACCTTTCCTTCTGAATCTAGAAGAGGTAGATTAAAATGCTGTACCTGCCTATTATGTCATTTTCCATCTGCCTTCACGAATTAACAAAGCAAAGATGCACACATGATTGATAACAGAAAAAAGCAAGGTTATTTTAGATTTCAACGCAAAATATTCTGAATGAAACATCAGACTCGTAACGTTGGTGTGTTAGGTTTAATTTAATATTTTCTCGATTTGGTGTCATATCCGGCTGTGGTAAGTATTAACTCAAATGATTTGAACTCAATTATTGCAGTATTTAAAGGGTTTTACCCAAGGTGCAGTGAGTCGGCTGCATTTCAATATTAGTGACTAAGTTACAGAGACCAACTTAATACTCAACAGAGAACTTTAGCTTTAGCTATGAAGTAAAGTGTTCACTTTACTTCATCCTATCCTATTTTCTAAGTTATTATAAGTACTACAATAAAATAAGCTTGAATGTCACTTCCACGATCTATCAAGAATGTGCTACGAGTGCTACGAGTACGTGGTCTACGAGTAGGTACTGTTGTTGTTGTTGTTAACAGGTGCATCTTCATTTTCTTTCTAATCCCAAAAATTATATTATATATTAAATTTCGCTTACATAAGCCACAGATGAGCGCTTTCATGCATAATTGTCTTTCCAGAGAGATTCCTTCAAGCAGCTTATAAACTCCGTCACCAGTATTAAGTTGTTCAGTACAACCTAGTGGTGCAACATACAGTCCTGAGTACATTTCTGTGCATACATGCAGTAAACTTGTACAACCGTTTGCAGTATGTTACTCGAAAAGCTTTGCACTATCTGACCCAGATAATGTAATAGTGGATTTATTACGAGACCCTGTATATTTTACAAGAAATGCGAAAGCTCGATACCGAACGACATTTTTTAAGATATCGGTTGTGTGTAGATTTTTGCTATTGTAAGTGACAAGAGTAGGTACCTACCCAAAGACTTGGAGGGAGTTTTGATACTGAGATCAAAGTAATCCCACTACTAGGTAATCATCATATTATTATAATTGTGAAGTTTATATAGATATACTATTTAATATATTTGTTGCTCTTTCACATAAAAACTACCGAACGAATTTGGCATAATATTCCAAGTTTCAGCCAAATTCGTTCGGTAGAGTTGACCTATGGGCTATGACACACAATGCTACTCTTTGTTTGGGTAAGTAGGTACCACGTGAGCAAAGCCTCGGGCGGAAGCTTGTGCTTTAGGTATATTTAAAGATATCTGCTCCTTATCGAATGACTAACCAAATTGAACTAATGCTTAAATTTTAAAGTAGTGGGTTATTTTGCGTTTGTTTTCTTAATCGTCTGCATCAGTTTGGTACGTTACTATTTTCGTAAGAATTAAAAACACAAAACACATTATAAAACATATGCAAACGGAAATTTCGTCCGAAGACTTCGTCTTCCCGCGACCACGGCTGGTGCAATCCGGTCGAAACGTCGGGTGAATATTAAAGGTAAAATTCGTGATAAATACCCGTTTGCATATGTTTTATAAAAACACAGATTCATAGATATTAATATATCGAATACTCAAAATTACGAAAATATAAATACAAGTTTCAAAATCAGAGTGCAACCAATATGTTGGAAAATCTATGTGTAACTAGAGCTACCAATTTCCTTTTCCTGTTACGCTTGAACGTGTTTTCGATTGACATTTATTTAGTCTAAATGTCGTCCATTCGACACTTTATTGACTTAGTCAGGCGCTAAATATCTCTACAACCAATGTAGATAAATGTTTTGTTGTGTTATTGAGCAGCTACTAGGAAATTTGATCCTATTTATTAGAAAAATAGCTTTATATTATTTGTAAGTTTCATTGTTTTATAACTACTTAGGCTGTATAACTGTTTGTTTACCGAATAAATAAAAATAAAAGCTTTAACTGTGAACTCGACTTTACGTAGGTATAATGGGCTGTCAAAGAGTTATTGTTCAGTCCGTGCGGTGTACTGTACCAGAGACTAGTGTAGGTACACTGTACCTTCACTTCATGACAGTCATACAATTTGCACATGCGACCTATTCTATTCGTTTCGCTACTTTTGATTTTAAAAAGATAAGCTTTAGATAACAAGTAAGGTTTGTATTAAGTTTCTTAGCTTGGGATTAGATGACGCTGTGTGCAATGTCCAAGGATATTTATTTATTAAAGTACCTATATATTTTAAAGTTTCAACTTGTATTAAAAATATTAAGTTAAGATAGTTTTTTTTAGCACTAGTTTTTTTCAACAACATTATTATAGGTAGTACAGTACCTATCCATAGCACAGTCCAGTATCTCTGATACGTTTCAAAGTGAGAGGTTTAACCTTTATCTTCGGGTCCAACACAACGACCCCATGCCACAGATTAAACAGTACAACTGTGTCCGTGTGCCCTTATTCAGAATCATGTGAACACACGTGCAGTACCTACCCCACATTACTGTAGATAACGCCTGATAAAGTACACGAACATAATGTCGTAAAATTAATAATGTTCAATTAAAATGGTCTGAAATAACGACACCGTACATTACTGATGTATTTTAATATGCAGATAAAAGGTATGTATGCTTAAAATCCACGAGATTATGTTAGATGAGAAGAGAGATAGGTACTACCTAATTAAAATGGTTGATTAAAATATAGAGTTTCTGTTACTTTCAATTAATTTTTTTAAAAAACAATTGAACAATTTCATTGAACATTTTTATCTGCTGATGTATTAGGCTTAGAGCATTAAAAGGCTGGTAGCCGATTGCAGTCAAGCTTGAAATCATGACTACAGTGACAGGAACGACGAATACACATAGGTACAATAAATACAAAAATAAAACGCAGCTGAATACTTTTTTGCATTCAAGGCATGGTAGGAACTAGGAAGCGTTTTGTACAGGTTCATATCGACGGCCCCACCGAATAAGCGTGTAAAGTTCTTTACCGTATTTTTTTTTTATTTAATTTTTACACTTTTGGGGATAAAATGCACCTCCTAAATTTTTTTCAGGCATTTTTTTTAATTAATTTTAAAATAATCGTACATCGAATGTTTATTCTACGGAAAATAAAAGCACAAGTTTTACACGAATATTGCAGAAATGGATCTTGCTCACTGTCAACTCTTACACGTGTAATGTAATGTTACTTTGTAATATTATTCGCGGGATTTTAAAAAACAAACAATAAGCGTAAAGTGTTTTGCTGATTTTTTTAGTTTAACAGTGATTAGTAACCGTATTGAATAATTTTATTCTTCGAAACTTTCAAATTCTAGTTTTCGTAAAGAATTTAATAATAATACAAAAACTAAAAATATAATACTTATGATTTAAAACACATATTTTCCAGTAATTTGTTTTAGCTAAAATGCTTTTATTTTGTAAAAAATGGATTGGTACACGGTAGAAAAGGGCGCGGGGAGGAAACTATTTTGAGAAATTATTATGTAGATCGAGTTAGTCAAGCAGTGTGTGTGTGTGGATGTACATGTCGTCGTCCGTGGGATTAATTTACTTCTATGAGAAATACAATTTAGGTTTGTTTGAATGAACTCATCTCGCTGCAGAAGGTTCTTGAAACACTTACATGAACGTGATAAAAGTAATTGTCTTTTTTAAACTTTCGCGATCAGAACACATTATACAAGTATGTGGACACTGTTAGTGTAGTGTGTTGTCCTAGTGTGAACCGACCCTAATCGACATTATGAAGATCAAGTGAGGGTAGTTGAATAAACGCTTTCACTTTGCTGTGGCGGTCGAAACGTCGGGTGAATATTAAAGGTAAAATTCGTGATAAATACCCATTTGCATAATGTTTTATAATGTGATAAAAGTAAATGTATGTACGTACTATTTTATTGATTACCTACCTACTATGTACCTACTGGTTAGTAGTTAAGTTTAAGTTGCGGAATTTTTAATTTATATTTGTATAAAATTATTAAACAAATAGGGACCAATGCACCAACCTCGTTACATCCAGATGAAGAAGTGGTCTATGTACCTATGAGGACATTTAGGCGGGTCATACATACTCATAAAACAGTGTCGTTATGGGGAAGTGCCATGTGAAGCAAGAGAAGCGATAATGAGTTGAAAGTAAGGAGGGGAGAGGGAACTCCAGTTATGGACACGAAACCTCAAGGCTCCGATCTACTCGCACTCAGATTAAAAACCCCGAGCAAGATCTTTCAACTCATTTTGACTGTCTGGAATCACCTGAATTCAGTGGATGAGATCAATAACAGGTTTGTGAAAACTGTCCATACGGTAGGCTCTCAGTTCTTTAAGACACGCCATACCAGTAGAACTTAAGTAGCTAAACGCTTGCTGAGACTGCAGTCTCCTAACGATGCTGCGTCACATTGAGAAGTCAAAAAGTTATATAGATTCTCTTACGAACCCAAGAGCCAAACTGAACCGACACTATACTATACCGAAAATAACCCGTACCGTACATCATCCTGTACGAGTTAAGGATGGCCCTGAAAGGTTCCACGCCTGAAGCACGAAACAGAAGCGTGGTGGTGCTCTTCTTCAAGTAGGATAAGGATAACACCTTATCAAAGAACTATAGTTCCATCTCGCTTTTGAGCCTATGTTTATAAGCTGTTTTCCAGGATCATCGCGAATCGTCTCGTGTTTGATGACTTCCAGGCTCCCGAACAAGCCGTATAACATACATACGCTGCGGCAAGTCATACAGAAGACCGAAGAGTAACACTTGCCGCTATTTTTTAGCATTTGTGGACTATGAGAAAGTCTATGATTCGTTTAAAACATGGTTGGTGTTAGTCTCTCCAGCAATGCCGTATTGACTGTCGGTGCATCAAAATATTGAAGTGTTTGTATAGAGACGCCACTATGTCAGTCCGAGTAAAGGAACAGAATTCCCTTGAAAAAAGGTGCATAACATAAAGATGTCAATCTCCAAAACTGTTTACTGACCCTTTGAAAGCCGCCTTTAAGCTTCTAGAATGGAAAGTACAGGGCATCAATATCAATGGCGAATATATCACTCACCTTCGGTTAGACGAAGATATCGGGGTCATAGCAAAGTCGATGGAGGAACTTAGCACGGTAAATTAGGTCTAAATTCTAAAGAAGATGTTTAACCAGTGTGTGCGCCAGCCAGTGATGACTTACCTAAGTTAAGGATCCGGAACGTAGCGTTTCATCTCTATAGGGCTTATGGATAGGCTCAGAGTCGCTCAACGAGCTATGGAGAGGGCTATGCTCCTTAGAAACCCAGAAATGAGAAGATACGTAGAAGAATTACGAGTGTCACCGAAATAGCCAAGCGTATGATCTCGTTAAAATGGCAATAGGAAGCTCATATAGTACGCAGAACAGATAGCCGTTGGGGTCGAAAAGTTTTTCAATAAAGACCGCGGATCGGCAAGCGTAGCGTAGGGCGTCCGTCCACATACAAAATAAACGGATGAAGCCGCAGGTTCACGGTAGATGCAAACCGCTTCCAAACGTAACATAACAACTGGAGATCTATGAGGGAGGCCTATGTCTACACAGACATAGGCCTCCCTCATATATAGTGGACGTAACATGGCTAAGGTGATGATGATGATGATGAGGAAAGGAAAAGTTCTAATTTTTGTATTAGTTAGTAAATACTTGTAGTTTTTAATTTATCCAGATTATTTTTT
Source organism: Xanthorhoe designata (assembly GCA_963582015.1). NCBI lineage: Eukaryota > Metazoa > Arthropoda > Insecta > Lepidoptera > Geometridae > Xanthorhoe > Xanthorhoe designata. The sequence goes on from OY757037.1 coordinate 11,413,021, forward strand.
AGTACTTTTTAGTTCAAAATACCACAATTTACGAATTCTAGGGAAATAAAATTTATATGAATAACGTTACAATACATTTTTACACGTCAACATTTTTTTAGCAATTACTTAAATAACCATGTAACTATCTAGTAAACGCATTGACAAATATCATTTGCACCCAGTATAATACGACGATACTAGGTTACACTCTTAGAAAACTACATTTTTTCCCCCGAAGAATAGTGTAAACATTCGAAACGAATACCTGCATAAGTTTTTGTACTAGAATAAAAAACTAAAAGGGTTTTTTATTTATATCTTTTAAACTATTAATATTTTCATATTATTTATTTAAATAAACTATAGTGTATTTTTTTATCTACATATTGTTCATACATTGCATACACGTATGTCTAACCAATATTGAGTAATATTTTTTTTAACGTTTTTTAGCTCTCCTGAAAACTTACCGTTTTTACTTTACACGTTTATTCGGTGGGGCCGTCGATATGTATGTCACACTGGATAACAATGAAATGGTTCCAATGGTTAAGCTTTGTTTACAATTTGGGCATTAGCTTCACTTTCTTTGTCTCAGACGTATTAATCTATTATGTAAGAGCATTGTTGATTGTTTGGGCTGAACGAGCCTGTTACCCGAGTACCTACTATCACGACTGCGTAAGCATGCGTGCTTCGGAGGGCACGTTAAATTGTCGGTCCCGGCTTTTAAAGTCGTTAAGCCATGACGGAGACCTTAAGGCGGCCTAAAAACTCCGTCACCAGAGTTGGCCACTTGCTCATACGAACTTACTTACTTTGCGTAAGCATTGTTTGGGACTAAACAAAAAAAAATTGTTATAAAATATTCGCTAGTTCCTCTGTCAATATTATTTGTCATTTGTGTATGTTTAGCATTTATCTAAAGATCTAAGCTAAGAAGCATTTGAAACGTATAAAAGCATTGTGAAAAGTGTTGATAAGATTTAGAATAATCTAAAATGTATATTTCTATTTCAGGTGGAAGGCATATCGCGGACAGGTAGAAGACTTTCGGTGCCATCTGCTGACAGTAACAGCTTCAGTACCGAATCGCCTGATAGCGTGCCAACATACCGCTCAAGAAACAGTAGGCGACGAGAGGAACCTCCTCGAGATGACACCCGCACACGAACAAGAAGCAGGCCAGAGACAACGGAGCAACCAGCACAGTCGGAGCGACCCAGCAACGAACGATTCGATTCCAGAAGAACTCGAACTCGCAGTCGGCCAGTAGAAACCCCACGAGTTGAAACCACTGCAGAAACCTTCAGAAATACGGCCATCAGAAGCAGAACGAGGCAACCTGCAAGAAGACCTACTCGTGCACCTGAAGTTTCATCCCCGGCTGTCGATGAGATCAAAAGCGAAGTTTCGAACACTAACATTGATAAAATTGATAAAATTGCTAATAAACAAACAAATAATGATAACACACCTAATCAATTTAGACGGAGGAGCTCAATAATTCAACCCACGGAAAATGTAGCCCCGAAAATACGACGTGGAAGAATCAACACAAGACCGAGCGCTAGGCCGGCAGACCTTGACAGTTCTGGATCAACTAATTCAATACTAATAATGGACAAAGCACCCACTACAGCACGGACATCAGCTGATTTACGAAATGCAAGAAAACTAAAATATAAATCGCGGCCGTCTGAGACTGAAACAAACCTAACCGGCGAAGGAATTGTCGCATTAAATGAAGTAAAATCTAGTCAAATAGAAAATGTAACTAGTCAACCCGAAATCCAAACAGCTGGACCAGTGTTTGTCGAAAAGATCGTACAGCAGAGTACAGAGACAAACAAACCTAAAAGTACGACGTTGAAAGTAACACGAGTTGTGAGGCGTCCGTTGGCAAGAGGGAAGGCAACACACGCACCGTCTGTGGCAGCGGCAAAAAAACCCGATGAAATAAGCGAAGATGACAACTATCCAGAAAGCTTTAAAGCTTTGATTCAAGCCAAAAATGCCGTAAGTCTTAACTCTTCTTTCAAAGTCACTGTTTTGGTTATAACTAGGGCTTGCAATATCCGCCACATTTTGGTATTCGGATAATACGGATAATAGTGAAGTCTACTATCCGGATATCCGGATAATTCGGATAGTTATTGAAATAAACTAAAAAAAAGGAAAAAATGATATAAAAGTACTTTTTATTGAAGTTAACGTTTATAAAATCACAAATAACTGTCTCAAAATTATCTATTAAGTCTTAAACATTCGTATTTAACAAAAAACACACTTACACACTACGTTACGGTACGTACGGCTCAGTGTGTTCACCTAGGCTGACTGATTTTAATGTTAATGATGCGCTTTCTGCACTACCTACTCATTTATCGATCGAGTGAGCGAAGCGAACTAAGATCTTAGTAGCAACTTGGGAGATTTTTCGTTGTATGTTTGTAAGTTTGTATGTCCCGACACAACTGTCAAACCTTTAATCCAATCTGCATGAAACTTAGTAGGTATTATTATAGGTTGTATTTCCGGCTAACTAAAAAATGAGCTTGATCGGTCAAGGGCTTGTAATGATAATTATAGGGTTCACTCACATTCCCAAGATGAAAAAAAAAGTTATGCAAATACTTTGTGTGGGGTGTCCTGTCGAGTCATTTTCACCCTAGTGCCGGTGTAAGGCAGGGGTGTATCATATCTCCACTCCTGTTTAATATCTACACTGAGCTCATCATGAAAATTGCCCTAGAAGATTGGACAGACGGAGTTGCAATCGGTGGCCCAAAGATATCAAACCTTCGTTACGCGGATGATACTACCTTATTTGCGACTAGTGTTTGTCATATGGAGGATCTACTGCGCAGGATGGAGAGTGTAAGCCTCAACTTTGGTCTAAAGATTAGGCACTATTAATCACAGTAAGACCAAGATGATGATTGTCGACCGTGCTAACAACAATTCTATTGAAGTCACACATATAGCGAATTGTGATACAACATCAATCAATCAATTATGTTTACCTAGGAGCCCTAATCTCTAACAACGGAGGATACGTAGACGAGATTAAACGACGTATGGCGATCACTAGAAGCGCTATGGATGGGCTGCGAAAATGGATGGGCTGCGATACGGCGGAACCGTAACATCACAAAAGCGACGAAAATCCGACTCGTTAGAGCGAAATGCTCGGGATATCGTGGACCGAACACCGCACAAATGTTTCCGTACTCCGAGAACTCGGCATCAAGCAGCGTTTATCCTCCATCGTCCAAGCTCGCATTTTCACCTTCTTTGGGCATGTTTCTCGGCGTGGAGGTGTATCCATGGAGCGTCTGGTGGTGCAGGGAAGAGTTGAAGGTACCCGAGCGCGAGGCAGATCGCCCATGAGGTGGATAGATTAGATAAAGGCAGCTATGGACGGTCCCTTACATTAGTGTGCAAGAAGAGCAGCTGTCAGGGAGGAGTGGAAGCGCACTGTCAAAGGGAGAACTACACTGATGACCACGACCACTCTGCCAAGAGAGTACCGAGCCAGAAGAAGTCATAAGAAAAGGTTCTGTTTGTACATTCCAAAATGATATTACTTTTTATTCTAAGATGGAAAGTTTTAAAAATACATCGATAAATGTAAAATCTATTATTTTGTCAGTGTTTCCAACCAACTCTCGACTCTTCTCGACGAATTTAACGAATCCTTGATGGAAAAGAGATTTTACTCTACTTGTGTCAACAAACATCAGTAATATACCATAAAAATAGGTTTATAGCCTCAGCTCCGACTCTAAATTTATCGAGTTTGTAATCAGAATCTATGTTTTATGAAATAATTATAATTATTTTTTCATAATTGCTTATCAATATAAGACCACTGGTATTTTTAATTTGACCAATGAGATTAGAAAATTGGACTCTGAATAAAGACTCGATGATCGTAGAGATCTAGCAGCCAGATTTTGTAAACAATCAATTAGTCAACTCAACAGTGACATAAATGGTAAGAAGTCGAAGCAAGTAGGTACAAAATAAACCTAATTTTATGTATTTATGGTAATTTTTGACTAATTTACCTACTATCCGAATTATCCGGATAATGTATTAGTCAATATCCGGATTTAAAAAATCGGCGGATATCCGGATAATTCGGATATCCGGATATCCGGATAGCAAGCCCTAGTTATAACTGAAGACTGGAATGCAGCATGTCATTATGTCAGTTCACTTCTTGTATATCATTCAAATATTTCAGACACACGCGAGCTCTCCAACCAAAGAGAGTTTGTCAGTGAAACCATCACAAAAAGTTTTCAAAACTTACTCAACATCATCACAATCCACTCAGACGGGTCCAGCCGAAAACAAATATTCAAGGGTAATAAAGCTGGAATCCACTGGTTAACTAACACATATTTATACTTACCTAGAACAAAAAACTCATATTACTTCTATTGGTGCTAACATAAAATTCACATTATCTTATACCATCTTGTATTATTGAGATTGGCATAAACAAGTGCATGAGCGATTTTTATATACTGAGAATATTGTCGAATTATAATTTTTCTTGTAATCTAACCTAAATTGAAGTTAATAGTGTTAAAATTATAATGTTTTTAAAACCCTAATGTTCACAGTTACGGAACAAACAAAAGGCAGAAGAATCATTCCAACCAAGAAATGAAGAGGAAACGGCAGATAAGACACCATTACCAGAAGTCACGTCGCAAAGCCCAGACTATAAGTTGAGAGGGAAATACTCAGTTAGAAACAAGAAATCAACAACTTTTAGTCCAGCCGTTACCACAGCTAGCAGTATAAGTTCAAACACTGAAAAACCTGGATCAAAGTACAATAGAAAATTTAAATTCACTACAACCAGTCCAGCTCCTAAAACAGAAAACAATGACAAGAGTACCAGAATTGAAACAACTAGTGGCCTGAAAAAGCCTGTTATCAGACCATCATTTTACTCCAGAAAAAGTGGAATGAATACCGTAACAAGCACCGAGATATCAGTGACAGTCAGCAAAAATAGAGAACAAAGGGTTGTGAGGAAAAAAGTATCGCTGCCCAGAACATCTTACTACTCTCGATTGAGAAATAAAACCGAAGCAACCACCACTACAGAAGCAGCCAAAGAAAATATCCAAGACCGTGCTCAGAAAAAAACAGAAGATACTGCCGACATGCCACTTATTTTTACTTTGTTCAATCATTCTGAAAACAAGGAACTTGTAAGCGATTCTCTCACCAAAGAAATTGAGAAAGATAATGAACCGTTCATAATTTCTATCAGCAGCACGGAATCGCAAGAAAATATGCTATCCAACGAAGTGACTTCAAACACCGCTGAAAAATCAGATGATGTTCCAGTCGTATCATCAACAGTTGCAACTAAACAAGATGTAGACAAGCAGAAGTACCATGCGAATTTCAAGAACCCAAATCGTATTGCAGTTGAAGACAATGCATACTCTTCGACTGCACCACCGGTGAGGAATTTACAGAGAAGGCGTCAGAGAACGAGGCAGAAGGAGAAAATTGACGATTCTCCCGATACCACTACAGCAAGGACCCGAGACAGAAATGTCCGAAAGTTTAGTGAAGCGTTTTCCAAAACTACTGAGGCATCGAATAATGGCGTAAGTACTTAAATTTTTTTAGTTCTGCGACAGTTATGGTTGAACATTCTCTGAAAATTTTGATAATAATTTTACAGATCGTAGCAGAAACTGAAAAATCTAAAAGTAGATTCAGTTCTAAATACCGAGCCTCGTACCTAAATAAACCGTTTTACAAACCTACAGTTCCTACAATAACATCCTCGACTGTAAGTAACAACACATTCACAAAACAACAACACATTTAATTAAAAAACAGTGCAACTATCCAAAATTTAAGTTACCCATTCCTACTAAATAAACAAAGCCCCTTTATAAATTGGCATTAAGATACACGAGAATCGTTGCACCTCATTATTAACATTGTTAAAGCTATTTCTGATGATACCTTTCATTTTTTTCGTAACATTTCTCAAATTTCATCAAAGGTAGCTTATCATTATTTAAAATTTTTAATTCATCTCATCCAATATCGATCACAATTATATTACTTAAAAATAATTAATTAATTTGAGAACAAAGAAAAATCCCAAAACAAAGGGGCAACAATTATGTTGATCAATCTTAGTTTCTTCCATTGATTTACAAGCTATCCTAATAAACATTTCTCATTGGTAAAGGCATGGCTGAAATTCTTCGTGACTGACCACCTGTTGACACAGTCTGTAGAAGAGCCTAACTGGTTCGAGGAACACTTGGATGAGACCACGGAGTCACTCGCGAACGCCACCTCGCCATACATTCATCCATCATCCAACGAACTGGTTAATGGAATCATATAGTCATAACATCACACCATGCATTTCACACAATGTCTATTGTAATTAAGGGTTGTGGTTTAGTTTTAAAGAGATGTAGTTATAAGCATTTAATAATGTATAGGAAAAAGACTGCTTTAAAATTCTAAACATGCAAGCATCTCTTTAAAACAGAACTTTGTTTACATAAACTCAGTTTTCATTGAGAACATACAAATTGCTTGCATACTTCTATCATCGAATGCATAGTTATGTAAGCTTAACAAAGTAATGTACTTACTTTCAAATGTAGAGATAATACCACTAACGTAAATAGCTCATTAAATTGTGTACAATTTATACAAACTTGTTTCAATATGCATCAATAATTTATTTATTAAATCTATCCCCTTCATCTCACTTCCCTTGTCGTCTTGATACCAGTATTATAAAGAGGCTTTGGTCTTTGCACGAATCTCAATTCTAAACAGTAAGTTTTCTTTTCATCTGACAAATTCACACACCTTACTTTACACACATCTTGTTTCTGTTTACATGGGTGAGCATACTTCTTATTTCAGGTAGAGGGAGAAGAAATTCAATTAGGGCCAGACAACGCTATATCAATTACTCAGACACGAAGGACATTGTCCTCGGCAGACTTGAGACTCTCAGAAAGTCTTCTGAAGTCATCACAGGTCATGAACGTTGAGGCATCGCACCACTCGCCTTCGGTTACAGTGTCTATTTTTGATGCACTAGCGGATATTCTCACGTCCACACCTAAAACTCGACTTTCTTCTACTACTGAAGTAACAACAAAACCAAATCTTAATACTGATGTTACACAAATACTCAATGGCGTGAGTAACATAGTTAATGTAAATAGTTCTGGAGCCATAATTAGCCCGGACGCATTTGTTCCGGCTAACGCCAGCAGCACCACCACTCAATCTGTACAGATCACCGTTCAGACTACACCAAATGTGATTAACAATATGTCGGCTGAGGGAAGTGTCACACCGTCACTAAACGCTGAAGTTGTAACTCCTACAAACACACCCCGAACTCCTATCCCTACTCCTTCTACTCCCGTCTCTGCAAGGATACCATTTGCTATAAAAGTATTATATTCAGATACAGAATCGTCAACCGACAAACCATCGACAGCATCCGATTTCTCATCAAATCAGCCGACGACTGACAATCCAACAATGGTATTTAATACTGTCTCTGATCTTTTGTTATCTCGTAACAACTTAGTATCTTCGGAACTAACTAGCATGCTATCTAATAATATTAGAAGTATTATCCAGAATATGGATGCGGAGAGTAGGTCTAGAATTTCAGTAGATATGTCAAAACTGCTAAAAACCCTAATACCTAGAGCAATAGATGGACTGGCGACTGTACTTGACAATGCTGACTCTATCCCAAGCACTACACCATATAGTTTGGAGGAAATCAAAGATACTGAAAATATAGATGTAATTAATACAAATTTAGATTCTTTTGATATCCTTCAAAGTATAACTACAGATAACAGTGTAAATAGCCCTGTGGACAATAGTAACCCAGTTACTACTTCGGACACCGTAACAGACAACCCTGCACAATCTGTAAATAATTTTGATGTTACACAAGGGGTCACACAAGGTTTAGTTATTGGGTTTAGTAGCCAGACGACGTCAACTGACCCTGTGACCACAGATACAGAGTTACGTGTAGCCTTTGAAACAGTAACTACTACTGCGAGTACTTCTATTTTATCAAATACAGAAAAAGTGACGTCCTCTGTCTCACCCAGTTCTATTACGGACAATGTTAGTAACAATGGGACGAGTTCAACCACTACTAATCAAACAATTCCCCTTCCTTTCCTGACAAACTTCCAATGGAATGATTTTACTCCTAGCGATATAGGGGTTAATGATTTGACTAAATCAATAAACTTAAACCAAAAAATTGTAGAACCCTCTGAAAATAACACAGATATTAACATCCAAGACCCAAGTTCGGTGTCACCCCTACAGCTATGGGTATTGTCTAAGAAAGCTAGTGTTTTAAAGATGATTGAAGATCTTATAAGACAACATAATACAGAACTGTCTTCTGGTCCACAATTTGCTGAAATTATAAGTCCATCTACAAACAACATCAACTTATCAGAACGACTGACTAATATTATGAATACTATGACTTTGACATCTGAAACATCAACATCGATGACGAGTAATGATGTAAGTTCTACCACCACCTCTATTCCTAATCCTAATTCTCTTTCAACCACTGTACAAACTTCACAACCTGATAGTACTACAAGCGGCAAATCTGATGATGGCTCGACGACAACAGCTACTCTTAGCCTCACAACGTATTCAGATGGGCTACAAACAACTACTGATACATCTTCAGATCTTTTTTTGCGGTTCGGTACAGATACTGATGACGGAAAATCTGATTCAACAACTACTACTGAAAACACTACTAAAAACACTTCAACCACTACTATAGAGCAGACACAAGATACTAATAGTGTGGATGGTGCAACTACCACTGCTGGTAGCATTACAACAACTACACAAGGAAATACTGAAACTACTACTGCATCTTTCAACACAGAAACAACCACTCAGTTGAAATCAGAGACCACAACTCAAGTAGATGTTGAAACAACTACACAAACTGGCACTGAAACAACAACAGATGGTAATGATGGTACAAACCAAAACACTATAACTGCAGCTACTCTAAGCGCAGCCACTCCAACAGTACCTAAAAAAGATTACTTTATATTCGGAATCTTACCAAATAATACAGTGGTACGTAAAGATCCCAACGACGATGCCCTGGAGTCATTAACAGAAGCAAGCCCATATATCGTATATGGTTTGCTACCCAATAACACAGTAATCCGTAAATTCCCGAATGGAACTAGAGTGCCACGAATCATGCAAAAAATTGACATACTACCAATCAGCCCATCGAGTTTAAGGAACCCATACAGCCCCATCTATAACATCCCGGCCATTGTCAGACCGCAGTCTAACCCCATCCGAGTATCCACTAATACTGTGACATCCACAGACATCACCAATAACGGAACTGACACTGTAAATAACCAAGAAACAATGGTATTGACTTTGAGTTGTTTAGCTTGAACGCTGTGCTTGAGGCTTCTATCCACTTGCAGCGGCGATTTGGCGCGAGGGAGGGGCATGTCGGGAGGGGTCAGTGGTACCTACTATCTATTATATGTATCGTTAAATCTATCTGCATGCTCTACACCTAACTGCTTCTTGGATTAACAAAGCCAGGTATAACATTTTATTTCGTAATTGCAGATATCCTCATCGGCACTTAATATTAAAAGCAGTTCATTGGGTATAACTACCGTCACAAATAAGCCGCCTGCTGAAAAAAGCACTGCCTCGCATGTATTGAGTTTACGCACAACTACAATGCTACCTTCTATTGATGAGATTCTGCTTAATAGTATATCTTCGGCCGCTAAACAGGAGATGGTCATAGCATCCATGACGAGCTCCACTCGTGAACCGACAATATTAACACTGGATATTGATCCGGAGGTATAATAATATTTTAATCATTATTTATTTATGTATTCACTTCTCTTCGTAAACTAACTACACACTTCGATATTATAGATCACGTTTATCTTTACAATAATTTTTCGTGTCATGCTCTTCAGCAGGGCAATCCCAGAATTTGGATATGAGAGTAAATAGGAAAAAATGTACCAAAATTGTACTAAATTGTAGTGCTTTCAAAAAAATTGTACCTACCACAGTTTCGGAGTAATCAACATACCCTATGGTCCTGCTGAAAAGCATGCTTTTCAGCAGGACCCATCTTGAAATCGGCATTGTTTCACGAGTTTTGCGCATGGATTTTTTTTTATGGAAATTGTACTCTGATAATATGTTAAAAAAACAGCGTACACTTTCTTTAACAAGGAATTATAACAATACTAGCTGTGCCCCGCGGTGTTACCCGCGGTGAAAAAGTTAATACATTTTTTTAACGACTTCAAAAAAGGAGGAGGTTCTCAATTCGTGGACTGGGTGAACCGATTTTTATGATTCTTTTTTTGGTCTGATGAGGATCGTCAGAGATATGAATAAAAATGCACCTCGAGAGTGCAAAAAAATACTCTCTTCCTACGTAATTGAAAAAGTTTTAATATTTTTTTTAATTTTGCTCCTTGTTTAAGACCAATGCGTCATTTGTAACTTGATTTTGGTGCTCATAGAAAAGGATGACTGCTGGTCGGATATATGGTAATATGGTCTGACATGGTTTATCTTGCTTGCAAAATATTCAAGAAGCAACCATGCGAGCGAAGCGAGCTTCGAACCAAGCGAGCGCAGCGAGCCGAAATTTTTAAGACAAATTCGTCATGTGACACTTGATTTTGCTTAAGGTGCTCATAGAAAAGGCTGACTGTTGGTCGGTCCCTATTTTTTGGTCTGACATAGATCAATTTGCCAGCAAAATATTGAAGAAGCTACCGTGCGAGCGTAGCGAGCTTCAAACTAAGCGAGCACAGCAAGCGTCTTAATCTCGCGAAGCGAGCTAAAATTTTTAAAAACAAATGCGTCCTGACGTGGCACTTGATTTTGCTAATGGAGCTCATAGAAAAGGCTGACTGTTGGTCGGTTTCTATTCTATAGTCTGACATAGTTCAATTTGCTAGCAAATATTCAAGAAGCTACCTTGCGAGCGAAGCGAGCTTTGAACCAAGCGAGCGTAGTAAGCTTCGAACTAAGCGAGCATAGCGAGCCTTTTAAACCGAAATTTAAAAAAAATTCATCATGTGACACTTGATTTTGCTTATAGTGCTCATAGAAAAGGCTGATTGCTGGTCTGTTCTTATTCTATGGCCTGACATAGTTCAATTTGCTAGCAAAATATTCAAGAAGCTACTGTGCGAGCGAAGCGAGCATCGAACTAAGCAAACGCATCGAGTTTCTTAGACTCGAAATTTTTAAGACAAATTCGTCATGACTGACACATAAGTTTGCTTATGGTGCTCAAAGATAAGGTGCTGGTCGGTTCCGAGCAAAGCGAGCGCAGCGAGGATTTAGAATTGCAGCGATCCGAAACTGTGGGAAATTTAATAAAATAGCGATGATGAATGAGGTCCTGGTACCTATGTTTATTGAAGACACAAATTTAAACTTTGTTCTAATGGTTTATGTTGAGCCAGAAATCTTTTTATCGAAGATTTATCTGCGTACATAAGTACCAATTCCGTGAGATTATCGGGTCAAAATAAACAATATTTGAAATACGTTAAGCCGTTTGAGTTTAAAGAAGCATAATTTAAGTATTTTAATAATCTCACGGGAACATACGCTTTTAAGGGATTTAAAGAAGCCTATGACATTGTGTTAATCCAGGATATCAACTGTCCTGGTATCGAATTTCATTCAAATCCGTCCAGCCGTTTCAGCGTGAAGGAGTTATAACTTCGCTTGTGCTGCCATCTATTAACATTATTTTGGCTAAAGTTACGTTTTCACGGCTAAACTATTTTGATGAATAATTTGGTTTATAATCTTACGGAACCATTGCTTTTTTCAGGAATTTAAGGTAGCCTATTTGTTAATCCAGGGAATAAATAATCCTGCTATTAAATTTAATTCAAATTCCAGCCGTTTGATCGTGAAGGAATAGTAACTTTGCCTGTGCTGCCATCTATTGAAATTATTTTGTTACTTTTTCACGACCAAACTATTTTGTATAAACTATTTTAATGAATTTGATTAATAATCCCACGGAATCAATGCACTTTTCAGGAATTTAAAGTAGCGTATTTTTTAGTTCAGGGTATAAGCAATCATGCTACCAATTTTCATTCAAATCCGTCCAGCCGTTTGGCGTGAAGGAATAATAACTTTGCCTGTGCTGCCATCTATTGAAATTATTTTGTTACTTTTTCAGTTTTTTTCACGGCCAAACTATTTTGTAGGTATAAACTATTTTAATGAATTATGCACTTTTCAGGAATTGTATGTAGCGTATTTTTTAATTCAGGGTATATGCAATCCTGCTACCAAATTTCATTTAAATCCGTCCACCCGTTTGAGCGTGAAGGAGTTGTATTTTTGCCTGTGCTGCCATCTATGAAGTTATTTTGCCTGACAGCTACCTTTTGCACGGCCAAACTACCGAAACTATTTTGATGAATAATTTGGTTTATAATCTCACGGGAACACTGCACTTTTCAGGAATTTAAAGTAGCTTATTATTTAATCAAGGGTACAATCTTGCTACCAAATTTCATTCAAATCCGTCCAGCTGTTTGAGCGTGAAGGAGTAATATTTTTGCCTGTGCTGCCATCTATAAAGTTATTTTGTCTGACAGCTACCTTTTGCACGAATCCCACGGGAACACTGCACTTTTCAGGAATTTAAAGTAGCCTATTTGTTAATCCAGGGTATAAGCAATTCTGGTACCAAATTTCATTCAAATCCGTCCAGCCGTTTGAGCGTGAAAGAGTAACAAACACACTTACACACACATAAACTTTCACCTTTATAATATTAGTGGGATTAAAATTATTTTTCGCGGTACGCCTTATAGAAAAGACATAGCACAAATTTCTAAAATGGTAAATCGGCATTATTTCGCAAAGTTTATTTGTCTACAAAATAGCATGGAAATTGTACTAAAATATAACGTTAAGCTTACAGCATACATATTCTTGTACAAATTACAACATTAAAAAAACCTCATTTTGTACCTGAATTACTAAATAGCAAATACAACTCTCGATTTCAGACATGTGTCTGCTATATAGTTTTTAATAGGCGCTATTTCAGGTTTGTACAGAGGCTTGTAAAGCTGCAAAGTAGTTACTGTATTTCTTCAAAATTGTACTAATATACAGGAGTCGTGGTAAGGAAGACGGTCACTGCTTATACATGGCCGTAGTGACCGCCGCTTCGAAAGCAAACCAGTGCCCTGTGATTGGACATACACAATACGTGTAATCTTTGGTTATCATCGTCTTTGGTATAATACAAGGCTTTGCAGAGGTATCTACAATACCTAGTGAGTTTGTAAGGGATCTGATTACGCTCAAAACTCACAAAATAATATAGAGATACTTGTATGCTCCAGCGGCTTCTATTCTATTTTGCTTCTATTTTGCACACACCGGAGCATGTCATGCGAGTTCACTTTTGCTAGGTCCGAGCGAAGTTTTGCGCGCGCTGCTGTGACAGCACTAAATATCGAATTCTTCACTCCCATCAGCCCTTAACAGGTATTAAATACTTTTCGTCGATTAAAAAAGTCCTTTGACCCTCAAGGACTTTTTTAATTACAATACAATCTTCTAATACGAACGCCAGCTAGTATGAGCCTTACTCTATAATACTATGTTTTATAGAGTCATCTTAGGATACTTAAATTATTACAATAAATAAGTTCGACTTTGTAATTAAAAAACCTGACTATAATATTATGGGCTTTATAATAACCTCCGTATTTGTGGGGTGTAAGCGTGATCAGTAGCCCCTCACGAACTTACTAGGTGCTGCACATACCGCTGAAAAGCCTTGGATTATACGTATTGTGTATGTCCAATCACAGGGCATTGGTTTGTTTTCGAAGCGGCGGTCGCTACGGCCATGTATAAGCAGTGACCGTGTTCCTTACCACGATTCCTGTATATTAGTACAATTTTGAAGAAATACAGTAACTACCTTGCTGCTTTACAAGCCTCTCTACAAACATGAAATAGCGCCTATTGAAAACTATATAGCAGACACATGTCTGAAATCGAGAGTTGTATTTGCTATTTAGTAATTCAGGTACAAAATGAGGTTTTTTTAATGTTGTAATTTGTACAAGAATATGTATGCTGTAAGCTTAACGTTATATTTTAGTACAATTTCCATGCTATTTTGTAGACAAATAAACTTTGCGAAATAATGCCGATTAACCATTTTAGAAATTTGTGCTATGTCTTTTCTATAAGGCGTACCGCGAAAAATAATTTTAATATTGTTATAATTCCTTGTTAAAGAAAGTGTACGCTGTTTTTTTAACATATTATCAGAGTACAATTTCCATAAAAAAAAATCCATGCGCAAAACTCGTGAAACAATGCCGATTTCAAGATGGGTCCTGCTGAAAAGCATGCTTTTCAGCAGGACCATAGGGTATGTTGATTACTCCGAAACTGTGGTAGGTACAATTTTTTTGAAAGCACTACAATTTAGTACAATTTTGGTACATTTTTTCCTATTTACTCTCATATCCAAATTCTGGGATTGCCCTGCTGAAGAGCATGACACAATTTTTCATCTATACATCTGCAATTTGAAATTATAACAATGGGACCTTTGAAAAGGAAATCCGTAATATAAGACGCATTTTCGGGTAAGGTAAGTGGTGATGGCAGTACCTACCAGCATGTGAAAAGCCAGCATTTTATGTTCGATGTTTCTATCGAAAGCGAGGTATAAAACGTGTTTAAAACCAATTGCAGACCAAACAAATACGCACGGAAAGACCTGGTGGCGATGGTAACACTGTATTTAAATTCATACCTATCGATGAGGTAATGGTGAAACAACAAAATTCAAACGTGTTTAAACTGGCAACTAAATCACCATCAACAACAAATACAGACAAAGCCGAGGTCCAAATTGAGACAGTTACAACTGCGATGGATGTTAATACCCAGACACCACAAACACTATCTACAGGGAGCGTTAGCACAAATGCTCCAGAGTCAACAATGATGACAAATACGCCTGTTGCCGCAGAGAGCACTACAATTGCAACTTTGACTACAACTCAGGCGCCGACAACAACTTTGGCAACAACAACTCAAGCGCCAACAACTACAACTCTAGCGCCAACAACTACAACTCCAGCGCCAACAACTACAACTCTAGAGCCAACAACTACAACTCAAGAGCCAACAACTACAACTCAAGCGCCAACAACTACAACTCCAACGACTACAACTCAAGCTCCAACAACTACTACAACTCAACCGCCAATAACTACAACGCAGGCTCCAACTACTACAACGGAACCATCAACAACAACAATTCAAACCACACGAACAACAATACAAGCAACTACTTTCGATGATACAATAAAGAAATACCAAGAAACGCAAAATGCTCAAAATACACCCCGTGATCCAAAATATTTGGACGTGCAAAGCTTTAATAACTTGTTAACTGGAGCAAGATCTGCAACAACAACAGGAGTCGCACCAACAACAGCACAGCAGAACGATCCCGCAGCATTGTTGCAAGCTTTGTTATCAGCTACTGGAAATCAAAATACTGGCACACTGTCTATTCCCAACCTAGGAGGAAACATCAGAGTCTCGAGTGGAGTACAAACTACAACAACGCGTTCTATCGAAGAAGATATTCGACAGTTCGAAGAAGACACAAAATTACTCAAAGCATTATTAGCTGCTACGGGACAAAATCCAGCTAACCTCAATATACCTTCATTAGATGCTATTCTAACCACTACTAGGGCTCCCACAACACAGCCACCAACAACAACTGCTAGGCCAATAACAACTACTAGACAAACTACAACAACTAGGCCTACCACAACAACTAGGCTGACAACAACACAAGCATCAACACCATCACTACAAGACGACCTTAAACAATTCCAAGAAGATGCTAAGCTTCTACAGGCTCTGTTACAGGCAACTGGTCAAAACACAGGAAACCTAAACATTCCTGATATATCACAAGTGACATCAAACGTTAGAATTTCGTCTAACCCTCAAACAACTCAAGTAGTTTCTAATCCGACCACTCCGTTAAACGCACGACCTGTGTTTACAACCACCAATGGACCTGTATTTCAAACGTTTGCTCCTAGAACAGTTTCTACAACAGAATCTTTGACTACTGAAGATGTAAGAATCTCTACTACTTTTACGCCTTTTACCCAGAGACGACCAACAACGACCAGGAGTGTGGAAACGGCAACTCTCTCTGGACGGCAAGCTCCGTCGAGATTCACTGTTACAACGGAGGCACCTAGCAGCTCCACTTTCTCCGTTGAAGAGGATTTGGCTTTCTTACAAAATCTGGTAAGCGCCTAAGCTCTTGAGATTTTTGTGTTAGTTATGTATGTAATGACGTAGTTCATATAGTAAATTATAGTGACTACATCAATACATATACTATAGTTTGTGTAGATAATTACGAGTATGTAGTACATCAATAGACTTGAAACGCTTGTGCTAAAGCTTATCTAGTCGTTTTTATGTTTATGTTTCGTTTAAGGTAATTGTCTGCAGTAGCATTAACACAACATTTAAATAATAAACAGTTTAGCAGTGGGTTTTTAAAAAGAAGTAAAGAGACAATTGTACGATAATGTTTTCCATTTTCAGAAAACAGTACTGAACTCTGACACCGGTACTGAAGATGCGGAGACGGCGCTCGCCAACAGAATCATATCCCTTGCAGTCGACAGGAGTCTGACTGAGATACAGTCGGGCAATTCAAACAGCGCTGTTCGTAACGGAAAAGCAATTGCTAACAGCGCCAATAACCTTGTACCGACAACGACGACTACTACAACAACAACAACTACTACTACAACAACAACGCCAAGAACAACAACACAACCAACTACACAACGAACAACAACAAACGCACCAGGAGGACCGTCAATAGACGACGACATAAAACAGTTCCAAGAAGACACTAAGCTATTGCAGGCACTTTTGAAAGCAACGGGTCAAGATCCGTCTAAATTCAACATTCCAACACTACCGAACATAACACCTACAGTGAGTCCACACGATGGCATTAAACTTTCATCTCTTCTTGCTTCACCTTCACATGACGCTACACCGAAACCTTCCATGATGTCACCTATGACTGACAAGACTTTGCCTTTCGGTGCTAAAATAGCTGTTAAGGATGACTTAAGGACTGTACAGGATGACAGGAAATTGTTAAAAACTTTAATAAAATTACAGGACGCACAGGAGACTACGACGTTTAGAAGTAAAATAGCTCTTACCGGTAAGTAGATTTTGTTTTTTAAATCTTGTTTATCATAAAAAGGTTTAAATTAAAATAAAGTGTAGGTATTCATTTTTAATTAAATTTTCACTTTAATAAATTTGAAGTTGCTATTATTTATCTTGGAATTTCACTTTTATTTTACAAAGTCAAATGTCATTGACCATTTTCTTTATTTCGGGAATAGATTTCACTACAAAAAAAACAGGTAGGTAGGTATTCCAAGTAGATATGCTACAGAGAAAATAAAACCTAAGTATCTAATCAAATCCTTCCCCAATTTTCAGGCCAAACATCAGACGAGGCACTGAAAAAGCTGATCCAGCAGCAAAAAGCTACCGGCATGGTCTCCGAAGCCACTAAGTCGCCGATATCCCTGAGCACCGAGTATGGCAAGAGCAACGACGCATTGCTTGCTGCTTTGCTCAAGGAGCAAGGCTTCGGACCAACCACCGCTAGTTCTATCGACGAGCAACTGAGACTCGCTGTACGTACTTTACTCACTTCCTTTCACTGCTCTTGATAACTCTTTCTTTAACTGCAGAACACAAATCTTTTGGTCTTTTGTATTTTTGTTTTCAAGAAAAGATGTATAATCATCAAAGTAGGTATCTCATCTGTTGATGATAAAACTAATTACAGTTTTCTTTTTGACAAAGTACGGGACCAGTCTAAATTCACAATCTTTGTTTTTACTGCAACGATAATTTCGCTTGTAACACATAATCTTTCTTTCAATTCATTCTTCACATTGACCTATCATGTAACTATAACCTCTAGGCTTTACTGAACCAAGTGGTAGTGACGCCTAAAACGAGGCGAACCACCACGCCGCTTCCGCCGCCGCCGCCTCCAAGGAGACCCATCCTGGATGGGCTGGCGTGGCTGTGGCAGCAGTGGAGGGAGACGGGGCCCGGGCCAGCGCCGTCAGCCAGTCCTAGCCAGAGGCCTGGCCCCGCGCCGGCCGTCAGGCCCTCAGAGGCGACCTCAAACAGAGTGAACTGGTTCGGGTCCGGACCCTTCACCGGCAACGCGGACGACCGACCTGCCAGCTCGAACAGAGTGGGTTTCTCTTCACTTTTACTGAAACTATGCGACTGGGGCTGAGGTGAAGGAACAGACCTTAGATTAAATGCAAACCCCAGGAACGATTACTTTTAGTGTACTTATAGAACTTGTTCCTATTTAATCTAAGTCTGCATGTTATTTTGTACAGAAACGGGTGAGGATGGGTTGTAAATACTTAAGTAGTGAGAAATGTTATGTTAATTTTGTATTTTTTTACAGTGTTTTAGTTAAATTATTTATTTAAGATTGGCTTCATTGGCTTGTACATATATTGTGCAGTAAAACGCATAGCAACTTTTGTAAAATAAAGTGTTTAATTTTATGTTTTGTGTTTGGCACCTGTGAATTTTTGCACATATATTTTGTTGTGAATAATCCGAGTGGTATCACCTACATTAGAATGGAACTGCCATATCCAGGTACACTTCGGGTAGATTTAGTGTCACTTAACCTTCCCGGATACGAAACACAGTGGATTCAACTTTGCAATCATAAAGACATAAAGCAATCAGATAACGCACAAACAGCGAGGTTAGGGCATAAATAAAATTATATTCTGGAATCCTAATTAAATATTGAATTTCATTTCGTAGATTGAGCGCATATAAGTACTTGGCTACTAATTAGCTGCTCAACACTGGAAGTTCTAATTAAGTTATAAAACAAAACCTTATCCCGTATTATAAACTCGCAACGTATAAAATCAATCTATAGATTATTATTATAATTTTTATGTCTTACTGACATTCAAGTTTTCTTTATTTAGTATTCAATTAATCCACAAAATTGAAATAATACTTACTAAGAAAATCTTAAGGTTTTAAGTTTAACATTATGACAGATCAATCAATACGCAAACGTTTCTAATCTTGTACAAAAAGTGTAAATTATCAATTTGTAGTGTTGTGTAGAGCATGTTTCCCTGATCCCAAGTTGGTGAGTGTATTTTTAGTATACCAAAATACTTTCCTTAATATTAAAGCTTACTTATTGGCTAACTTCATTGTTCTCTATCCTTTTAGTATTCCCTAACTAAGCTCTAACACTATTGAATTTACCTTTGTGTAAAATGTAAAAATAGTTAAGTACCTACTAATACAACAAATACCATAACAAAGTGCTTTTATAATATTATATTTGTAAAAAACGTACTATTTAACAAACTAACTGTTACTTACTTTGGAGGTAAGAACCTACGTGTAAATAATAATATGTAATAACTTTATGTATACACTAGTAGTATTCTATGTATTATAAGATATTAAAAGAATAATGTAAAGATATTAATTGATTTTACACGAACACGAGAAACACCATCATCATTCATTATTATTTTGCCTAATCCAATTATTTCGTTTACTATTTTAGTTTTATTTATTGGGTTTCATTTCCATACATTCATACTTTTGAAGTATAACTCACAAGTCACGCTTTTCATTTGCACATAACTTTTGATTACATCCTTGATTTTCTAGGAAGACTTTCTTAATCTGTAGTAAGACTCGTTCTTATCTACTGATAACTAAGAGTCAACCCACATCTGACAGAAGATGCCTCAGGTGTACCGTCAGTACACGCTGAGCTAATGTGTATGTTGAATGTTTTATTATCTACTTATCCGTAATGAGACCGACCAATAATACGCGGCGGATCTTCCGTCAGATTGTGCCGACTCTAAAGGCCGCTTCCTAGAAACTCAAGGGTTACTATAAATTTGTACTAACAATACTGATATGAACAGATTCCCTTGGAGCCGCCCCGGGCTGTGACGTCAGAGCAAACTCCAGGTCGGGGACAGCTGGTGTCCGCAGCCATTAATGTTACGAGAGCATTCTCACAGTTTTTGGGCGCTGCGATACAGGTAACTTTAGGTTTAAGATATTTATTTTCTCAAAAGAATTATTACAAATTTACTTATAGAGAAATATAAAACTTATAAATAGGTATTGATGATGCATTAAGTTAATTTATTATTTCATTATAAATGAAAAATCTTACTAAAAGTTAAAGGCTCCGGCAGGATTCGAACCTGCGTAGATACAAGCGATCGCTCTTAAGCCGAGCTGCCTGACCACTAGGCTACGGACCCTCTGAGCCGAGGCCTGAAACCATTAGTAAGATGATTTTGTATCGGTTAAAGCACCGATGAGCGCCATCTACAGGGATATTAGAATATCACCTGCTCATTGATTGAAGTTGCATTCAACACAAATGACCAGAGATGTCGCTACGCTAATTCTATAATTTATTTATTATTTTACAGTGTTAAACCACACTTAGGTATTGGAAATTTCATTATAAATGAAAAATCTTACTAAAAGTTAAAGGCTCCGGCAGGATTCGAACCTGCGTAGATACAAGCGATCGCTCTTAAGCCGAGCTGCCTGACCACTATAATAAATTAATTTATTATTTGTCAAATTGTTTCCAAATTAAAGAAAGTTCTCAATTTCTCTCTCCTATTTATTTAAATATTTATTTATAATTTTTTTGAATTCGAAGGTTTCAGATGAGACAATTGGCGTTTTGTATTTGTAAGTCAAAATATTTGAACTAACACAGTTTTTTTCACTCTAAACTATCAGCCACTCTAACACATCTGATCAAACCTAACATTTAATCTGAACTTTACAATTTTCATTTCTAGGCCTGACCATTTTCATCATTTCTGATTTTATTTCTTTTGTTTATATTTATGTCTGTGAATGAAGATTCTGTACTCTTTTCATTTTAGAATTTTCACAAAGTACCTAGTTATAGGTATAGAAAGTAAGTAAAGTAATTTTATTTAGTTCACAGCATCACAGCATGTTCAAGGACTATTAGTTTTGTTTAGTGACGGATTACCTATGTTCAACAAGAAATGCAGTTTGTTCTACTAAACTCTTTGTAGAGCAATACTTTTAAGACATTTTAGTAGATTTACACAAAACTGAAACTCAAAAGATGTAAAATTATTGTGGCAAAATATACATTTTTATAAAACCGTCTTCAATCTTGTAATAACAATTTCTAGCGCTCTCAAGGTGCATTTCTGCATTAAAAAAACTTACATAAATTGGAATATAAAACCTCCTCATTTTTTGAAGTCGGTTTAAAAGCATGCAAAGTAAAATAAGTAACTTTAGATGTTTTACTCTTTCTTTCAGGGCGCAGCGCAGACAGTCCAGAGCGTGATTAGAGCAGGGCAACGCGCAGCTTCGGATGTCTACACTAACGGTTCCGGAGTATCAGGGTAGTTCCGAACACTTCCGTTCTGTCCCGAAGACTCAGAGTCAGCCAATCAGAGCCTGTAGCCATTACAATCGCTTCGTATGAAATCTCTTTCTATCATCGCTAATCCTTTGCTCAGGCATTTTCGACAACATTATCGTCATTGAAATGAATGAATGTTTATGAACACTATAGAGTACAGACAGGATACTAATAATATTAAAAAGTAATGTATAAGTACAATAGACACAAGTAATATTTTAAAATTCTTAATGAGTATAAGAATACATTTCCTCTGTTGCTAAAGAGCGATAGCGACCTAATGCAGGCCACAGGAAAGGGCGTAGTAGCAAGCTACTGTACCTAATCGGTCCAATATTGTGTAATTCAATAAAACTTAGTTTAGTTGTCGATACGAGAAAAAGCGATTGTAGTTAAAGTAACATGGCTATGGGAGCTGTTTACATATCGGAATTATAAGGACTTTTCTGAAAAGTGATACCGATCCGAGTGAGACTTGTATATAGCGTAGGACTAAACTTTCCCGGAAGTGTCATTGTACGCACTATGTGTTTCGATTGTTGTGCTCAAATGTAAATAGTTAGTTTATTTGATTATATGTTTTATTTATGTACTAGATAGAGTTGAAAATAAGTGAAGAGTCAAACGGAATGAACAAAGATTACTAGAAGTTAGGTAGAAATATTTATAATATTATGTATGGTTACTCAACTATCAAAAATATTACCTAAACTAGAAGATACTGATCTTGTTACAAGTTCTTTGTTGAAATATATAATAGATGTAGATATTATATTACTTACTGAATATGCAATGTTCTGGAAATTGATTCTAAAACGATTAATATCAATCGTACATAATTTTTTGTTAGTTTCAGATAGTAGAAAATTCACAAGACAAATGCACTTACTTTTTAAGTCTAGATAGTTTTTCAGTCTGTAATTTAGACCTTAAATACATGTGCCATGTAGCACGCTCCTGTACATTCTCCGTCTTGGATTTTCTTCTTAATTTATTATAATACTAATTAAGTTGCCTAATTATGATATAAGGCAGTAAGCTACTTAAAGTTTCATTGGTTCATATTATGAGCAATCTAGGTACTTAAAAATTAAAACTTTTATGAAAATTTTCGATTCCGACGGGATTTGAACCCGCATGACGCTTTCTATGTAATGTCAGGTTTCCTAAAAAAAGATGCTTGAAACAAAATGTATGTAGCGTTCCGTTATATGCACCTACCTACTTAAGTTTTCATTTTAAATCTTCTTTCTTTCACAAAAGAATTGGTTGTTATTTGGTACTTTAAGAAATACTTTTCCCTGGTGTAGGGAGTCGCGTTGGAACAGGCATTAGAATCACCTAGCATGTAAAACGATACTTAAGTGATCCTTGAGGTCCTACAAGAATAAATGATTTTTCTTTCTTTCTTTCTTTCATACCTATGAGTACATGTCATACTAAATGCACTTACAATATGAAAATGTTAATTGCCTGTTAGAAATTAGTAAATAATGACTTAATAACTTATTCATTAGTAGATAATGATTATGTACTGTAACGTGAAAACGTACTAGACGTTCCAAAATGTAATGTGATTAATTTCACACACCTACATCGACCACCAGTTTAGAAATGGTTGGGGAAAAATTAGTGTGGAATTATAATAATAAATATCCTTGGCTATTCAACACAGCGTCATCTAAATAGGTAATAGAAAAAAATCAGCAGTAACACTGCAACGGGCAATGATGATTGTTGTGGGATTAGGGCTTCTGGTCATCAATGAAACAATTAACAGTTAATAGATATAATTAAGAAATTGCTGCTGTAGGTAGAGTTACACGTAATTTAAGGTATTGGTAATATTGACGTGAATTGATTGAGTGTCAAAAGCCAAGTGCCAATCCCCTCTCCCACTGAGAGGCGCGGGGGAAACTGCATAAAAAGGAACGTCTAAGTACCTTTTTGTTTGCTTGTCCGGCGTAGAGGCCTTCTGCACTTGCCAAAGCCCGGTGAAATTATAAAGGTCCGGAAGACCACTTATCATAAAAATCCGTCCGAAAAAAAAAATTGTTTGCACAATAAACAATAAACAATAATATTAAACAATGAAGAACGTCTAAGTATTTGTTTGCAATGATGATAATACATTACTAAATCAGGCGTATAATGCATAGGTTAATGTTCTTTATTTGTTTTTGCTGTTGTATTTAATGTGCTTTGTATAAATTAAATTAAAATGTATATTGACGTCATAGCTGCGCTAAATGTCAATAAAGATAGGTATATCAATAATATTCTTCCTAAATTAGGTTAATTCACTGACTGTTTATCTATGTATGCAAAGATTTGTACCTATGTGTGTACCTTATTTAAATAATATAAATAACTTGAAGGCATATTAAATTATTTAAAATTAAAAGTTGTTTTCTTATGTATTTTTACAAACTAGAACATTATGTAGCAATTGGGCTGAGTAGGATTGTGATTTGACTTTACATCCGAAGCTCAGGAGGGTTCGAATCCCAGACTGCACCAGAATTTATAATTTTGGAAAGCTTTGTATGCACTTGCTCACGGTAAAGGAAAACGTCACGTTTGGAATGTTAACTTGTGCTTGCTTCTGCAAAATGTGGACGTGTACCAAAATGTATCTGGACATACCTCTGACTACCCCCTTAGACATATAAAAATGCTCAAAGATCTGAAAGAATAATTATGTCTACCGCACCTTGGGAATACAGTCGTGATTATAAACTTAGTTTTTTCAGTAAAAAAGTAAGTTCGTATGAGCACGTGGCCAACGCTGGTTTTTTCAATAATAATACTTTATTAAATAGCGTAAGGTAGGTAACCATCCTATTATAATGTTGATATGTTACAATCTACAACCAACTATTCAACAGTCTTGTCAGTAATAAATATACCTACTTGAATATAGTTAATATAAAAAAGTATCATTATAATCAATTTACGTACTTGCTTAGCCTCGGCTTTAGAATAAATTAGAGACAACGAGTTTTAGATTATACGAAAAGCGCAGGTGTTTAAAAATTAACATAATTAGGACTTCAGATCTTATTTATAACGAAAGTTTATAAATTAAAATAGAACAGTTTACTGGTCAAATTATATACCAATTATAAAAAAAAACATTCACATAGCCAAGTCAAACGGGGAACTACTCTTTCTTGACGATACTGGGGGCAATTCGGAGTGTCGCAAAAGCTAAACTAAACTAACTAAAATTATTGCCATCCTTTTTATTCCCATCGTTATGAAAGGGACGGCAACAATTTTAGTTAGCCACTATTGTAAGCCTATTTAAGGTCTTTAATTCTGTTAGGTACTATTACAATTAGTAGTACCTACCTAATATACATACATTATGTAGGAAATTAAAAAAAATATATAATTATTATCACTTCTGCTAATAACAGCACTGTTAAATAATAATGATTGTAGTTTTAAATTTATTAACCCAGACATAAGTTAATAAAAGCATAGGTATCTCTTATTCTGTGCTTCATATAAGTAAGTCGAAGATATAAATAGTATAAGTACTTACTTTGATTCGATCGATAGTTTTTTGTGGCAAGACCTTGGTTCGGATAAGTTTGACATTGTAGCGAGACAAACACTTTTTGTGCCAGTCGATATTAGCATTTCTGAATATAGGCGATTGGAGAGCAAAATAGGTGGTTTAATTAAGTAATACAGATCACTATGAAAACAATGTTAGAATATTAGTGTCTAAAAGAATGCTCAATTATGATTTTATATTCGTCTTCACACGGGAAATTACTCACGTAAAGATATAGTCGATTTAGATACCGACAATGGTGTGGTCACTCCTTGCGGTCGCGTCTCACACGCATACCTAGATGAAGATTCTCCGGAAGAATCGAAACATTGTAGGTATCTAAATCGACGATATCTTTACGTGAGTAATTTCCCGTGAGCTATTATAATGTAGAACATAGTTCTTATGCCAGGTAGAGTAGAAAAGTCTTGATAGAACTAAGTACTAAAATATATCACTGTTTATATCATTTTAGTGCAATTATCATAAAATCATTTGATAATGTATCCCATCACAATAATTATTAGAGATTAAGGCGGTCGTAAATGTCCAACATAAAGGATAGAAGCCGTGTGATTTGTAATGAAAATATTGAATATTATTAATACCATTTTTTGTCAAACACGAACTATGAATTGCAGATTTGTAATAACCATCATTAGTATCATTCATTATCTTTTATGTTTAGCCTGACTTTAGCATACTGAGATACCCTACACCATACTAAACGTCCACTGTCATCCTGTGGTCAAAAAAGTCAAAAATATTCAATTCACCCCATTGAGGTACTATACAACTAGAGCCACAATTAGACAAATAAAATTTCCGCGCCAAAACTCGGCGCACGCTACAGTGCAACGAGTTTGCGTACAAGCGACGTTGAACATTAAAACAAACGATATAACGTCTACATTCGAGCAAATGTCGTTGTATAATGTATGTAGAACGTGGCTCGGACATTTTTGAGTATTGTCAGCTATAAGCATGTGACTCTTTAATAGTATCTCGATGATTCACCCCTCAAAGTTTTTTATGGGTGTGGACCACCGGGAGTATACTCTTTTGTATTGATACCAACACAAAATAAATGGTAACATGGAGCACCAACTAATATTGTATTTCATCTTAATTTGTACCTATGTTACAATAAATCACT
Source organism: Xanthorhoe designata (assembly GCA_963582015.1). Classification (NCBI taxonomy): domain Eukaryota; kingdom Metazoa; phylum Arthropoda; class Insecta; order Lepidoptera; family Geometridae; genus Xanthorhoe; species Xanthorhoe designata. Next base: position 11,439,469 of record OY757037.1, read on the forward strand.
ATTCTATTCTATTATTTTAAACAATAAAAGTACTCTCCAAATCTGTCCACTATTGACGATATCGAAAATAAATGAATTAGGTTCTTACATAAAGTGGAACTTAGAACCATGCCCGTGAACTTAGCATATCAAGTCCCAGCATATCATGTTTTTGCGATAGTTCTCTTCGCATGCAGATGAGTTCTATAGTTCCTGATACTTTTCAGCAATAGTTCTGGCGTTTTTAGCTGAAAAAAACACGTTTAAAAAAATGATATGCTAACTTCCCGTAGCATATCATTTTGCAGCAAATCAAAAATAAATGCTTGTTCCAGTCGCATGGAGGTGTGTTCTATAGTTCCTGATACTTTTTAGCGATAGTTCTGGCGTCAAAACGTCAGAAAAAAATAATTTGTAAAAATAATTTGCATAGTTCCACGAAGACAAAAAGTTAAATATATCTATTTTAATCGTATCAAACTATTCTAGAATACCAGAACTCTTTCGTTTCTCACATATCCGTAACAAAACTAGAACCTCCAATTCGAATTGAGTCCAGAACAAACGCTTAAGTGCCAGCATATCATGGTAGAGTAGTTAAAATATCGAAAAAAATAATTTTAATGTTGTCAAACAATTCGGTTAAGCCAGAACTCTTGCGTTTCATATACATCCATAGCAGAGCTACAACCTACAACTCGATTCAAGTCCAGAACTAACGCGTAAGTACCAGCATATCACGGTAGAGTAGTTGAAAAATCGAAATATTCAAATTTGACTAAGTCAAACAATCCTAGAAAGTCAGAACTCTTGCGTTTCATATACATCCATAGCAGAGCTACAACCTACAACTCGATTCAAGTCCAGAACTAACGCGTAAGTACCAGCATATCACGGTAGAGTAGTTGAAAAATCGAAATATTCAAATTTGACTAAGTCAAACAATCCTAGAAAGTCAGAACTCTTGCGTTTCATATACATCCATAGCAGAGCTACAACCTACAACTCGATTCAAGTCCAGAACTAACGCGTAAGTACCAGCATATCACGGTAGAGTAGTTGAAAAATCGAAATATTCTTTGTATGTATTTTGAATCGAGTTGTAGGTTGTAGCTCTGCTATGGATGTATATGAAACGCAAGAGTTCTGACTTTCTAGGATTGTTTGACTTAGTCAAATTTGAATATTTCGATTTTTCAACTACTCTACCGTGATATGCTGGTACTAACGCGTTAGTTCTGGACTTGAATCGAGTTGTAGGTTGTAGCTCTGCTATGGATGTATATGAAACGCAAGAGTTCTGACATTCTGGAATTGTCTGACTTAGTCATATTTGGATTTTTCGATTTTTCAACTACTCTACCGTGATATGCTGGTACTAACGCGTTAGTTCTGGACTTGAATCGAGTTGTAGGTTGTAGCTCTGCTATGGATGTATATGAAACGCAAGAGTTCTGACTTTCTAGGATTGTTTGACTTAGTCAAATTTGAATATTTCGATTTTTCAACTACTCTACCGTGATATGCTGGTACTTACGCGTTAGTTCTGGACTTGAATCGAGTTGTAGGTTGTAGCTCTGCTATGGATGTATATGAAACGCAAGAGTTCTGACTTTCTAGGATTGTTTGACTTAGTCAAATTTGAATATTTCGATTTTTCAACTACTCTACCGTGATATGCTGATACTTACGCGTTAGTTCTGGACTTGAATCGAGTTGTAGGTTGTAGCTCTGCTATGGATGTATATGAAACGCAAGAGTTCTGACTTTCTAGGATTGTTTGACTTAGTCAAATTTGAATATTTCGATTTTTCAACTACTCTACCGTGATATGCTGGTACTTACGCGTTAGTTCTGGACTTGAATCGAGTTGTAGGTTGTAGCTCTACTATGGATGTATATGAAACGCAAGAGTTCTGACTTTCTAGGATTGTTTGACTTAGTCAAATTTGAATATTTCGATTTTTCAACTACTCTACCGTGATATGCTGGTACTTACGCGTTAGTTCTGGACTTGAATCGAGTTGTAGGTTGTAGCTCTGCTATGGATGTATATGAAACGCAAGAGTTCTGACTTTCTAGGATTGTTTGACTTAGTCAAATTTGAATATTTCGATTTTTCAACTACTCTACCGTGATATGCTGGTACTTACGCGTTAGTTCTGAACTTTAATCGAGTTGTAGGTTGTAGCTCTGCTATGGATGTATATGAAACGCAAGAGTTCTGGCTTAACCGAATTGTTTGACAACATTAAAATTATTTTTTTCGATATTTTAACTACTCTACCATGATATGCTGGCACTTAAGCGTTTGTTCTGGACTCAATTCGAATTGGAGGTTCTAGTTTTGTTACGGATATGTGAGAAACGAAAGAGTTCTGGTATTCTAGAATAGTTTGATACGATTAAAATAGATATATTTAACTTTTTGTCTTCGTGGAACTATGCAAATTATTTTTACAAATTATTTTTTTCTGACGTTTTGACGCCAGAACTATCGCTAAAAAGTATCAGGAACTATAGAACACACCTCCATGCGACTGGAACAAGCATTTATTTTTTATTTGCTGCAAAATGATATGCTACGGGAAGTTAGCATATCATTTTTTTAAACGTGTTTTTTTCAGCTAAAAACGCCAGAACTATTGCTGAAAAGTATCAGGAACTATAGAACTCATCTGCATGCGAAGAGAACTATCGCAAAAACATGATATGCTGGGACATGATATGCTAAGTTCACGGACACCTTAGAACCACCTTTTTCTCCTTATAAATGTCGATAAAGAAAAGTCAGTCACGTTCAGCAACTATTGCTACAGGAAGTCCAGTTTATGAATAACATAGTAAGCATTACGCCACAAGCGCTTCCGTCTATACCTTACACTCAGGAGTACAAGATTACCCTCAATGAGACGCGACTATGTATTTATGCTACCATTTACTCCACTCAAGTGCAATCGATCTTCGACTTTGTAGTTGACGTTTAGCAATAAAGAAGAAATTATAGTTGAAATAATTATGAGCTAGAAGAAATTGTAAGATCATTTCCTCCGTTATACCTAAGTGGTTTTTGAAAGGAAAACATTAAATACTTAGTAGTGGCAATTCTAGATGTCGCCAAATCTTAACTAAACTAATTTGACAGCACTAAAAATGTTGCCGTCCCTTTCATAACGATCGAAATAAAAAGGATGGCATCCATTTTAGTGCTGTCAAATTAGTTTAGTAAGTTTTGGCAAAGACGATTATAATATCTAGAAGACAGACAAAGGCCATACACAAAATCGTAACCCGTACCAGATAGCCTGGTAACTTTAAAACATCAATTTAATCCAAGAAATTTCAATTACTTTCTAGTTAAAATTACCTAAAATTTTTTTTATATTGAATATTGTTGCTACCTACTACTAAGTATTGAAATTTCTTGGATAAAATTGATGTTTTAAAGTTTCCAGGCTATCTGGTACTGCGGGACAGAGTTACGATTTTGTGTATGGCCTTTGTCTGTCTTCTAGATACTCGTCTTTGGTTTTGGCAACATCCAGAATTGCCACTATTGTTAACGCTAAGTAAAAAGTGTTATTTAATCTCTTGGATATCTAATTGTTTTCACGCTTATCGTTAACCACAACAAATACTTTCAGTGTTAGTTTACTTTGCGGCTAAATTATGAGGTGTGAAATGTCCATATTTTATTTAGGAAATATTCTGGACAATTTAAGTTAACTGAAATGTATAATAAGCAAATTTTAATTTGGCATTTAACTTTACTATTTATTTTATTTATTTATTTATTGGTGGTATGGTATTAGAAACTTTTAAATATTTTGAAAGACCTATCTAACGACTCCCTACACCATGGAGTAAACGAGAAAAAAATATACACCCTCGCTTTACATAGGGAGGTACACTGAATTTTTTTTAAGACTTTATTCTACCACTTTGTTGGCGCCATCAATATTGTATCTCCATGCCAAATTACAGTTTTTTATATCAAGTCTCTGAGCAAAGCCACGGACAGACGGACGGACAGACTGACATGGTGAAACTATATGGTTTTTATTGTTGACTTCAGAACCTTAAAAGCAAAATGCTACACGAAAAAGTTGTCAAACTTGTTAATAATCAGTGCTACGATTTTTTATAGAGCCTTAAATGGCACTGGTTGTAGTTTTCTTGTTGTTCAAACTAGTTTTTGCTGGTCAAGATGAGGGTTAAATTGAACTTAGCTACATTTTTTAAATTTTGGTTTTGGTGAGGTTAATGTTGTGAATAATCTTAACAAATACTTGATTACTTGGAAATTTGGATTGAACCCGTCTTTGTAAATAATTTTTATGAATATAGAAATTATAGTAACTGGATTACCAAATGGATTTAAAATAAAAAACAAATAAGGATAGTAGACAGTGGTGTCGATTCAGATGTCGCAAAAGCTAAACTAATTTGACAGCACTAAAATTGATGCCATCCTTTTTATTTCGATCGTTATGAAATCGGCAACATTTTTAGTGTGGCGACATCTGAATTGACACCATTTTCCCTTTAGGAAATTCAATCTACAGAAAATTCAAGATCTTTTAATAGAACTGAATAATTATGTATACGATTCTGTCGTCGCAGCTGTAGATATAGACATTTAAGCATGTGGTTTTCCTAGAAGGTGCCATGTTCATAGATATCAATTATGCACTTTATGTGATTGTTTTCACACATAAACTAAAGTTGGCTAACAAGCTTACGGCCTGCGTGACAAGCAATTATTGGAGTCTAAATAAATGGTGTCCCTTTCTCATTAAAATCTTTGATTTTTAGTTACCTTATCATAGATTAATTAACAAATTGAACTACACGTTAAGATAAATTAGTAGTACCTAAGCATTACATAAATAATTTAGCGTTCACGATGAAAGTAGCAAAATTTTTTTCATGTTTATTGCAGCTAAGCAATGTTCTGTGCGTTCACAACTCGGATGTGTGACCGCTAATGGCATTACAAACTGATCAGTTGAATATTTCTGAGGCCACGTTAACAGCTTTAAAGGTGCTACCACGACTCAAACTAGCCCCGCCGCCCATTTTGTCTTATTATTAGGTACGTTGAACAAATAAATTTTCAAAATTGATAGGGCAGTTTGTGATACCTATCATTACCTTTTTAATACCTCTGTAATAGTTTAGGAAGATATGCGAAGTTGCCCTTGGTGGCCACTAAACTCTGTTTTCGCATCTCTTGAAGACAAAATGTGGCGGCGCTAGTGTGCCTCGGGGTATCGCCTTAAGACGACAAGCAATGACGAAAGCCTTCAGCAGTCTAAAAACTATCACCCAGAGTTCACTACTGGCTACAAACTTACATTAAAAGTAAGTAAGTTCGTATGAGTAAGTGGCCAACTCTGGTGACGGAGTTTTTAGACCGCCTAAAGGCCTCCGTCATGGCTTAATGACTTTAAAAGCCGGGACCGACAATTTAAATTAAATTAAACGTACATTATAGTTTGTAGATGAATCGCAATTTATTTTTAAATGCCTCTACTTTTTAATAATTTTTATTTACAGCGCGTTGAGCTCTAAAGAATGAGTACAATACTCTATAATAATAGCCAACTTTTTTTAAAGTCAAGGCCGCTTGAAGGCCACAATCCGACATTTCGTGAGCTACATCACGGAAAAGCTTTTGGTAATGGCACTTGTCAACCATCAGTTTTTATGACCTCATGTTTGTGGAAAATTGCCGTTTTAACAAATATAAAAAACAATATTTGCACACTTCGGTATACTTACCTTCTCCGTCTCTTTTCAATAAAATGTGCGAGAAAAAACATTCTGAATCATTGCTTAGGAGAGCTGTGGAAGAATGGGGTTTAGGTGTTACCAATCTAGTGGCAAATTCAAAAGAAAATTAATCTTTCAACATCCTTTACCAATCTCTTGGTTAGTACCGTCACTGGTTGTTCCAAGAATGTATATCTTACAAAGTTTATGCATCATTCATGACGAAATCTTTGTACTTATTCTCACCACAAAGAATTGATGACGATATTGTTTATCTTATCCTTTTTATAAACAATCTAAGTATTTAGTTCCTTGATTTATATTTAGGTTCATGGGTTTTCATTGAGACGTCATAGTTTGACCACAGTTGTAGTGATCGATCATTATTACGACATTAATTTGGGTTCTCGACCAATACACCCGCAAATTGACAGCCTACTAATATTATGTGTAGAGATAGGTTCTACTGTTGGTTACATGTAGGTAACTTTGAATGTCTAATGATATTTCCTGAGTTTGTCGTCCGCATTGGTAACTTTGCGTGATCACTGGAGTGTAAGATTTATAAGACAGTTCATAGAACTGCGTAGTTTTTGATAGACAATTCATTGAATTGTGTATGTATTTTGTTTTGATAGATTATAATCATGACATGAAAAGGATCTCCTAGTGGAAAAGTATACAGTTGAAATTATTTATCGATTTATTATAACTTATTAACAACATACAGCTTTGGGAAATTTTAAGTTACAAGTATAAAATACTAGCTTACAAAGCCGCGACTTCGCTGCCGTGAACCCTACCTAGATAAAATGAAGCCTATGTGTTATTTTAAGTCATAAACTATGTATATTCTAAGTTTTAGCCAAATCCGTTTAGTAATTTTTGCGTGAAAGTGCAACAAACATACATACTTACAAATCTTATATTTTTCATCAAATTTTTTTTAATTTTTTGTTTTTTCCTTTTTACAGGACTCAAAAATGCATAATCATAGCAGTATATTGGTAGCGATTCTGGTGGCACGAAACTAGACTAAAACCAGACTAAAATTCTTAAAATTAGGTTTAGAGACTCAGCCTAGTATGAAATGTTAAAGTGCTATACCTACTGATGTACCTACTAATACAACTACTTGATATCTAAGTTAGGATTTTTAATTAAGAATTTTAGGTAATTTAGTCAAAACTTCTGAATCGCCCCCTATGTTTATGTAATTTATTTAATTTAAAAGTATATTCTAGTCGAAAACCCACGACCTTCGGATCGAAAGTCGAAGTACCTACTCATCCACTTGGCCAACAGCTTTTACCCGGATAATAAAAGAAGGTTATTATCTTGGTGCAACTCTAATTATTGAGAGCGTTATGCAAGCTGTACTAACTAGTGACTGCATACCAAGTTACGATATGGATTTACCAGACAACAAAATGTAGTTATTTTTAGATAAGGAAAAGAAATGGCAATACCATTAACTTAAGGTTTTTTGCATCGAAATCTACCTTGTTAAATAATATTGCAAGGCTAAACCCTTTCATCCTTCCTACCTCTGTTTGCGGTATGCTTACATAAATTCTATCTGAGTCCAAATATAATATACAATATAACATCCAAATATAAATAATAGCAACAACTGGGCAACAGTTAGGCAACAGTTGGGCAACAGTGCTGCAACTGTTGAAGTTTAGATAACCTTTTTCTCCAATTTGTAATTGCGGTCAGAAGTACCCTAAACCGGAGAGCGTGTCTGAATAATATAATAAGAGTGAATGATGCGAAAGAGGTGTGTCAGGATCGGAGCAAGTGGAGATTCGTGGTCTCTGCCTACCCCCATGGGAAAGAGGCGTGATTTTATGTATGTAATTGCTGTAATACTATAAAAATTAAAATTTTGAAGACCTTTGTAATGATATAGGTTTTAAGTTACTACAAAGGTGGGGTACGGTTTAACTAATCATTAGTGGCAATTCGGAGTGTCGCTAAAGCTAAACTTAACTAACTAAAAATGTTGCCGTCCCTTTCATAGCGATGGAAATAAAAAGGATGGCATTAATTTTAGTTAGTTTTATTGAGCTTTTGCGACACTCCGAATTGCCACTATTGTTAAATTATGTGTGAACAACTAGTAGCGTATTTATTACATATTCTCAATTTACTTATAGGTAAGTTAAATAAGATAATATAACAAAAACTGTAAGCAAACACCACAGACTTTGTTGACGTGATATTTACATAAAAAATACATAAGCCACTGACAACTTACATTTATCTCGAAACTTAATTATAAGCAAATCTGCGCTATTAAAAGTTTAAGCTTATTATTATAAATACATGCTAAAGATCACAAAGTGAGAGGGAAATAGCACGAGTCAAACCACAAGTGGTATACGAGTTTTTGTGCGGCTGTCCATTTACCACCTATGTACATGCTCGCAGGTTCATCGGAAAATATGAAAAAAACAACAGCACGACCACGGCGTTTCGAAGTAAGGACAGATAAAATAATAGTTGTACACACAAGTTTCACTTGATTTGCGCTAGAGACGATATTAAAATTATTTGCAGCTCATCCTGAAGTTGATAGTTCATTGGAGAAAAAAAAGTAATGTAAAGCATCATGGAAAATATTTATCACTGTAAAATACTTCGTTGGACAGCGATGGTGTAAATTAAATTAATTCTTCATTTAATAGTATTTATGCGAGTTAAATTACATCTAATGTTTTGCCCATAAAGTATAAAATTGCATTGAATGTTCTGGGTAGTGACGCAAGCCTGGTAGGACAAAGTAGGTCGGCTAACTTCGTCGGCCGAGCGACTTCGTGCGCCGTCGACGATTGCGCCCGCGCACACTCTACCGAGCCGTCTGTCGCCGCTGACGCTCACGCAGTTTTCATTTAAAAAATAAAGCACGGAATGCGAGCTTTCTTCGAAAACGCGCGCGGAATGGACTTGGAATAAACAACGCATATATACTCTTGATTTTTTATTATCAGTGATCGTGTTGGACTTATAGAACGACGAAATGCTGTGGGAGAGTGGATTCGCCGAGGAGACAGATACGGTGAGTTTAGAAAAAAATAAGTAGAAACCAAACTCGTAATAAATGCGAATTTAAATTATGAAACTGAGCCGGTTACTCACAAGCTTGTCGGTGTATGAGTGTGCGCTTGTGTGCGTCAACTTTCTAGTTTTCGCTCGACGCTCTTCGTATTTACATAGAACGTGAACAGTTTTTCATAATACAGCACATGTAGGCGTATAATGCTTAGTTTAGTGTGTAAATATGCATCGTGCACGGTCCTCATTGTGAGTGGATTGGGAATGGCTTCATTAAATGGCCATGTTGGTGGACGAACCGGCCAGCCCATAGTAGCGACTAAGCAACTTTTATGTAATCTGCGACATTTTGCAATGATTGGCTGTTCTCGACGCGTTGACTGGCCCAAACTTGATTTCAACGCTGTTGAAAGAAACCTCGCCCATATTTTCTAATCTCTATCTAATATACCTAACGATTTAAATAAGACATAGATTAAATTACGAAGCATAAACAATTACAAATAAACAACTGAGGAAAAACGTACTTCATAATTACCTAACTGTTTTTATTACTTTATTCATGGATTGTTCTTTAATTGAAGTATGGTTATTAAGAGTATAATAATTATATACGATGTGTTGATAAAACCATCTTTGAATCTCTTTGGAGAGACAGGAATAGAACCCACATTATATTTTTGCCCTCTACGTAGCTACGCCGTAGCTGTCACTCAAAGGTTTACGTTTACGTGTGTAAACAAAGCAGTTTTCCGAAAGGTTATCAAGTCACCTTGATGAGATTATTCTGTTAATGAGTCAATCAATAAGGTCCAAAGAGCAAACTTAATATGAGAAAGCTAGGCAATGATTATAAATATTATTCGATTTTAATTAGGCGTTGATCACATATATACCTAATTGATTTAATAAAAATCTTTTTTAGTCATAATTATGAATCGATAAACTGTTTATACGTTACCGACTCGTGATTTAAGATAAAATCAAACACTGCTAATTTATAAAGATTTAAGAGAAGAGATATTTATAAATGCTAGTTCTCCCGATCTTAGTTATCTATCTAATTTTAAGATAAATTGTTACTGTTGCCACTTTGACGGGTATTCACAAACAAAGGCCATCCAACTTTTAAAACACGTGATGTTTAACCTTTGAATAAAATGATTGATCCGATTTGTATAAAACATTAACATTTACATAATCTTCTGTACAATTATAAATAGTTCCACGTTGCCAAAACCGAGACTAAATCTTTTCTTATCCATCAAAAGATGGCGCCACGAACAACTATTAGCCAAATTATTATGCAACTTTTTGCTATACAATTCAGACTCTTAAATCCTTTAGCTTAGTAGACATTCTCTTAGGTATCTCTATGAAAAGAGATAGTCGACTGACTAGTCAGAGTAAAGTCCAAAATATAGTTTTTGTTTTTTGAAATATCAATTTGTAGAGTATTACTTTGTCTTTTTCAATGACTAGCTGTGCCCCCCGGTTATACCCGCGGTAAATAGTTTCCACTCCCGTGGGAATACCGGGATCACAATACCCTATTTGTTAATCCAGGGTATAAACAATCCTGGTACCAAATTTAATTAAAATCCGTCTAGCCGTTTGAGCGTGAAGGAGTAACAAACATTCGCACTTACATACTTACACACTTACAAACACACCCTTTCACCTTTATAATATTAGTGTAATAATATTGCATTATTACCCGCATTAACATAGCCTGTTCTGGCCCGTAGGTTCAAATCCGTTTTGAGCAGTAGCGGGATTAGGTTAGGGCGCGGTTGGGTGACCGCCCAGAGAGAGCGTCAGATATAAAAGCCGCCAAGCTATTATAGTACCAGGGGGCTCCGAAAACATACATGCCTTGCAATCCACCACCCACCATCTACGGCGCCACTTTTGAAGATTAAAAAATATGAGGGTTAATCATTTTATCTTGCCTTTATTCGGGGGCGCCGCGGAAATTCCACCAGGGCGCTGGCTGTGCTGGTTTTGAGTGCGTTTTTGGATCTTAACTATGAATGTTCATCAATACTCTTCAGCAACCCAGTTAAACTAGGAATCACGCATCGTCAGAGCAGTGCGTGTAATTATGTTTTCTAAACAATTATATCGTCACATTGGCTAAGACTTTTCGATTTTCTGTTATATTTTCACTCAGAAAATGTAGTTGTGATAGATAGATAGGCTAAGTGTCTTCATAAATAGGTAACAGATTTTTCTGGCTTTGTGACTTTCTGTTTGACCTTTGTCTTTGGTTTTATGATAAAAGCTTTTATTTTATTCCTCTTGCAAGCTCGCGTAATGTCGTCGCCTTTTCCGCGTAAAGCTTTGTATTTTTAGAAAACACAGGACTTTTTTACAGGATGTTTTTTGAACATTTTTGAAATCGGATGAGTAGTTTCGGAGATTACTCCAAACATACAAACAAACCAACATTACCACTTTATAATATTCTGGGTATTATAGAGATAGATGGTATAGATCAACATCCTAAGCATTTGTTTGATCTTAAATCTTTTTTTTTTAATAAAGATTATTTAAATGCTACAAGTAGGTACAATAAGAGTACATTGTACAATGTACAGCTGTCTTTTAACCATACGTCGCAATTACTAACAGGACTAATGGACGGTTATTACTGCGTCCAAAGCTTACTACACTCGGAAGCAAACCCTACGAAGGTTATTCGAATAAATTACTACTTAAACTCATACTAAATTCACCTCTAGACCAGAGTTAATAGAGCTTATAATAGCAGCAACCAAAAGCTCATTTATACATGAAAAAAATTGCTATCGTATAACGAAACATGTAATATAAAACCTTATTGCTTTGTGGTAGAGTATAAATAAGATCAACAAAGGCTGTTGTTATAGGTAATTTACTTTTATGCGTCAATCGATAAAGTATTGGGATTTTATTTTCATTGAGTGAATATCGATTTGTAATTGCTAGGTATTAAAATGTCATTTTCGGGTTTTCTGTGCAATGACGACATTAGTTATTCTACTAAAACGTGACCTAAAAAGATAATAGATAATAATAAATCGTTCATAAATTGGTGTTTAGACTTTGTCTACGTATTCTATGGCTATCTTATTTTTTGTATAAACAGTTGGTACCTTAAGAATCGTTTATGTCATAGTTATATTATAAAATGTTTATTACAACCTTAAAATTCAATTCGATATGCTTCGCGATTTTGATCAAAGATCGATGAGATACGAGTCACTGGAATCAAAAATGAGAAAAACAAATCTAAGAAAACGTTTGACCAATCCGTCACGGCGCACGACCGCCTTTATAACACCTTTTTACTTATTTCTATATCTTTTTATTTTATTACACGGCCTATTGCAGGCTGTTGAAATGATAGTATTTTGTTTACTATTTGACTATTCTTTTTTGGTTTATAAATGTTGTAAAGTTACAACCTACAAGTACTGCTTATACTCGTAGTATACAAAAGAATGTACAACTTTAAATTTTTTTCTTTCGCAACTTTACATACATATATACATAAAATCACGCCTCTTTCCCATGGGGGTAGGCAGAGACCACGGATCTCCACTTGCTACGATCCTGACACACTTCTTTCGCCTCATTCCCTCTCATTACATTCTTCATACACGCTCTCCGGTTTAGGGTACTTCGGACCTGGCCTTTCTCCAAAATGTCACCAATTTGGTCCAAATATGTTCGCCTAGGTCTTCCCCTTCCAGATGTCCCATTTACACCCAACTTTACTGTTTAGAAAAAAATATGTATACAAAAATAAATTATAAATGTATTTTTTTTAAACCAGCTTCACAACAAGTTTTGCATTTCAAAAATCAAGACATAATATACAATATAAAAGTCAGGTGTTAGATCTTTTAGACCCCTGTGGTCTTATTAAATAAAACCATTTCGACTTCACTTCACCTAATGTTCTTCACTTTTATTAAGATACATTTTCTGTAAATAATGTCAACCTCCAAAGTGACCCACTTCTTCATTTACACTAATTACTATAAAGCTTTCCCATGCAATTTTCACAATTAGACCTTCAATAGAGGCGCTCTTTGAATACCACATACGTTGTAATTTACAGTCCAGTGGTCATTAGTCACTGAACATGATGTTCTTTATAAAATAGGTTGCGTTTTAATACGAGTATCTTTAAAATAGGACCGGTAGTTCACCCTGAACTACCTACTAGTATATATATAATTATAATATAGTATAAATACTAAGTTTTATTTCACGAGACGTCTTAAATTTTTGGACGGACTCAATTCTAGCTATATATTATTATGTATATACCAAAATGGGTTACATGTAGTAGATAAATAGAGATTAAATCTATATCTAAAGTTATATGTAAGTACCATTGCTTGCTGACACAGTATTGTGTTAAGATAATTAAAAAAATGATATGCTCTAATCAATGAAACAAAAATACTAGGTACATGCTCAATATAACATATTTAAAAAACAGATGATACAAGTCTTGTCATCATTTTAATTCAAGTTTTAATTATTATGTTCCCAGTTTAAATTACGTTTAAGGCCATAATTGTATAGGTAGAAGATATCAAGAATTTCAGTGTATTTCGTAATGTTTTCTTTGAAGTGGTAGAATAGGGCCGTTCTGACAATTTTCACTTTTGTCTATCGAGGTCGAGGACAAAGTCGCGACTTCTAAGTTACGTGACTGAATGTGCGAATGGTTTGATGTGGCATTTTGTTGTCTTGAGATGTGGTTCAACAAGGAAATCATTAATTAGTATCTATTGTTTATCACACTAATAAGGTAAAAGTTTGTGTGTGTAAGTGTGTTTGTTACTCTTTCACACTCAAACGGCTGGACGAATTTGAATGAAATTTGGTACCAGAATTACTTATACCTTGGATTAAAGAATAGGCTACTTTTGATCCCGGTATTCCTACGGGAACGGGACCTATTCACCGCGAGTAACACTGCGGGGCGCAGCTAGTTATATGTGTTTACACTTATGCATAATTACGAGTATCTTAAATACCTTTGTTCAGTACATACAACATGAACCTACTTTATATTGCATTACAATGGCGTAGCTGTAGCATTATTTTCATAGCTCCAAAGACTTTGAACATTCGCCTCATGTCCACTCTGAATCATAGTGTTGCGAAAGTTTGACCACAGACCAGTCGAAACAGGAAAATGTGAGATCAATTCTTATTCTTTCGGCTTTTAGTATTGGCCAACTATGAGTCAGGTGATAATTATGTCTTTTGTGCAATTTTTGGAAGTAGCCACGTAAACGTAACGCAGTGTATCGAGGGTTTTTAGCAAAGATCTTGAAATGTAATCTTAAGTGTAGATATATAAAGGTTCTTAAATGTTAATAATTTATTTGTATATTATGTAAGAACTTAGTTGTTTTTGTATTGTATGACTATAAAATATAAATATTGTCGATAGAAAAGATAGTGTGAGACAGATTCTGCTGGGCCAACATGTTCCACTTCGTCCACGTACGTAATTAAGATTTCGTAACTGGTTATGAATCAGTGAAACGAAATCACTGTTTTGTAAGCAGTTCCACCTAAAATAAGACGACTTTTTTCCATAAAGTAAATATACAAGACCTGCTATACGCAAAGAAGCAAGCTAAAAGTTAAATATTTTCTTAGAAGTTCTTTTAAAAATTTATTTGAATAATGCAACCTTTTAAAAGTTTTAGTTTCGTTTCTCATAATAAAAACATAACCGCAATCAAAATCAAAAGGTTGGTAGGAAAAAATACTGTGAGTAGAAAAACTGGATTTCAATTTATCTAAAACATTAATTAGGATCATAAAGATTTATTGTTGACCTTCTGTGACCTCAACGTAGGTATGTGCATCCCATAACCATGTGGTTATGCGACCTATAACATCAGGGGTCAAATTATAATATAAGTACCTACAACTTTTTGTGTATAGCGAATTTTTATACAAAATAGAGTCCCCTAAGACGATTCGAAGTAGAACTAATGATCTTCTTCTTCTTCTTTTGGCTTCGCACGGCTTGTGCCACGCATTACTGAACAAATAATTTTGACTTTGACATAATTTCATGATGCCACTGAACTATCACATGATCAAGTGTTGAAAATAAGCAAAGTTACATTACGGTATGGTTTATTTGTCTTTGTTTTGGAAATATTAGCACTCCCTTGTATCTTTAAATGACATATTCATGTTAATTAGACGATTCTCTTGGAAAATTACTTCTCATTTTATATTCGTCTTCATAGAAATATTTAGTTACTCGTATTTCAGCCTGCTATATCAAAACACTACGTTTTTAAAAATTACGTTATAAATTGAAACATGTAAATATGATTTAACTGTGATAATTAGGCTGATAAGTTTAAAGTCATAATCTTTTGTTGAGACATAAATTTATAAAATGTGAAGAAGGTACTACTATGAACAAGGCCCGTAAACTTAAAATAGTTTTAAGGAAAATTACAAATTTTTCGTAAAATTCTTTTTACCAATCAAAATGGTTATTACGGTTGCAATGAGGGTGTAAGAAAACCAGAGTGCCAATTTTGACTCTACCAAAATAATAACTGGAAACTGACTAGCGTCTAGCAAACCAATGTATCCATTAATAATTAATATATAAACGGCTAACATTTTTTATTTATATATTTTATATTTCTCTGTAAGTGAATTTGTAATAATTCTTTTGAGAAAAATAAATATCTTAAACACAATTTCATCCAATGTTTACCTTCTGTCTGTTGATTCATCGAAAATAAGTCATATACAAATAGACAGACTCACAAACTCTGACATTAATAATAGAAATGGCTTTAGAGTTATAGAATAGAATAGAATAAAATATAGCTTTATTACACACCATAAAAGAAACAAAATAAATTATAGTCTTTCCAATCGTTTATTTAACTTTTGACAGATCACGCACATAAAGTTTTATAATAATTTTTGATACAATGTAGGGTAAACCCAGGATAGATGCCCCACTTTTTGAAAGAGCCTCGTAATTTTTAAACTATTAATTTACCATAAATAATTCCCATGAATATAGCTAGTTAAATATTTTATCTTGCATTACGCGTTGTTTTTGTAGTCCTAATAATTACTGATTGTGCAGAAATTGAGTTTTCGCAAATCCTTTTTTTTGGGGATAGTTGCCTACCTATATGGATAGATGCCCCACTATAAAAATGCTAAGGAGGATAGATGCCCTATAGAATCAACATATGTAAAATACAATTTTTATTTGAGCATTCCTATAGAATAATGTTTCTGTCTGTCGAATTTGACTTTGTATTAGGTATCAGCTGTTCTGAAGTCCATAAAATTACTCCTGCCTATCTTTTGTACTTTCGTGGCATGGTTCACCTACAAACATTAGGTATTGTATACAAATATGTACATATAAGATTTACTTTAAAATGTATGTACCTACTAACACAACAAAATGTTTCCGACGTATAATACAACATAGTTATGTTTTTCAACAAACACTGCACATGTTTAGAGTATTAGGGGATAGATTTTCTCAAGGGCACCTATCCCCCGAAAAATTTGGGGCAACTATCCTTTTTGATACGGATAGGTGCCTTTTTAAATTTAGAACTAACTAAATACAATAGAGTGGGTATTGACATCTAGGTATGTACTCAAAGTACCAGAGTATTAACATAAAAAAAAAATTAAGAGAATTTATGACCACATTAAAAGTTATGCAACACTGAATACTCATGTTTAAAACTTTGACGCGTTATCCTGCGTTCGCCGCGCAGATAATCGCACACACAAGAAAACCAAGTATACTCTGCTCAACTGCCTTTTGGGCCTGAGGAGTGTGGTACGTACGCTCCTTATTTAACCTATTAATTAGTATGTGCGATTTCGGGAAGTTGTGTTTTTTGAAAACGAGGCATCTATCCCATTGAGGCATCTATCCTGGGTTTACCCTACTACAGGGAATACTGTACTGTCATGGACGGGTTCCGCCCACTTAGAGATGTTTCATTCGTAATTAATGACAACTGGTTTTGAAATAAATCG
This sequence comes from Xanthorhoe designata, assembly GCA_963582015.1. Taxonomy (NCBI): domain Eukaryota; kingdom Metazoa; phylum Arthropoda; class Insecta; order Lepidoptera; family Geometridae; genus Xanthorhoe; species Xanthorhoe designata. Next base: position 11,456,353 of record OY757037.1, read on the forward strand.
ATTATCGATTATATTAAAACATACAATAAAATTATTGTGATTATTTTTATATCAAATCACGTAAAAACCTTTATTATTTTGCATTAAAATGCCCTAAATGTCTCTGTTTTAATGTATAAATAATTTGCGTAATGAAAACAGTTCCATCGTACTCTTACCTAGTAATGGGATCGAATTTATTCGCTGAAAATTAATGAATCTAAAATAATCGTTTAGACTTACTGTAGTTGGTTCAAATAAAAAACATGTGAATGAACTGCGGTACCTACTTGTAATGAACAGGGGGAAAATGTTGAAATTCATAGTAAATTTTGAGTGTGTTAAATCGATTCAAACTTCTTCATGAATAAAATCGATCGATAAAATAAATCGAATCGGTAACGGGTCAGGGTATCACTATTTGAGTCAGTATTACAGCTGTCAAAAGTTAAATAAACGGTTGGAACGAGTATAAACATAAGTACATTCAAACAAGTGTAACAATGGGCGACCTTATCGCTGACAGCGATTTCTTCCAGGTAAACTTTGGATGGACAGTTTACCGCTAGTTTACCGTATTATTGGATACTGTCCTCGATACAGAGTCAAGTATCACAAATGTATGAAAATCCAGTGCAGCGCCTCCCCCGGTAACTTGCATGAACTAAAAGTTCCATACATTTAGAATACTTGACACGTGAGCGAGGAAAGATTACTACACAAAAACCGGCGGTAACTCTACAGGCGTGGTCCACTCCGCTGTTCAGGTACGAAAAATCTGACCCTGCTCAGGCAGTTTGCAGCGGCTCGTACTTGTTCTATTATTCAGTCTGTGGTTATATCTCAAAATAAGATTCGCTTTGCCACCAGTTTGGTATTTAAAGCTGTAAGCGGTGGGCGTTGAGTTCTCAACGTTATACCACCCAATGGCAATGGTGAAAGGGAAATAGTGACGTCACAGGCTTCGACCTTGCCGTAATTAACGCAAGTAATTGTACTAGACAAGTTTATGCAAATTATGGATTGTTGAATGCTGTTTGTAAATCAAATTGTGATAAGCCGCAGTGCCAATTAATATAAAGTCGAGAATTACTTTAATTGTATACGAACCGCAGAGCTTTAGTTATTTATCAGAAATATGGTTTATTACTTATTTATAGGTGCTAAGTACTTTGAGAAAAACTATGTATACTTATTACCTAAACTTTAGGTAATAAGTATACATAGTTTTTCTCAAAGTACGTAGATCTATAGGTAGGTACATACTTTAGGTCCTAAAGTATGTACCTACCTATAGATCTACGATGTGCAGTGTATGTATATGCAATACTGATTTTTGGACACGAGTTTTAATATTGTAGGTACTTAAACACTTGCACGGGATATTTAACATGATTCGTGGATTTCCGTAATTAGTGTTTAAAATGTTCATAATCATGATACCTAGTTTCAAAAGTTTTAATTTTCAAAATCGTTTTACAAACCTACTGTAAAATGTGTGTAACTAGAAGTGGAACGTGGAATTTAATCATAGAAAAGCCTTATTTCCAACATTTATAGAAATTATATAGATATTATGAGAGGTAGATCAAGTTTTGCTATGAAAATCAAAATTAAACAGTTCTGTCGTATACTTTTGCATTTATTTTATCACCGCGAATAATCAGGAAAAATGCTTTGACCTTTAAATGTTTTATTATAAATGTAAAAACACGTAATCCAAATCGATTGGTCACACATTATTGCTTAGTAACTTAATGCTAACTTTACTTGTGGCTTAGAAAAGGTCACATTCATGTGGCATTAAGCCAGAACAATGCGCGTGTAAGTTATACTAGTTACTAGTCACTACATGACTCGAATACAATAAATCAAATTTTAATAGTCGTTATATTATTATTATCCTTAGTGATTATATCACAGATCAGAAAAACTTAAAAATGAAAAATCCTTGTGGCAAATGCCGTGTGGAATGTCCAAGGATATTTATTTATTTATTTAAAAAAATGTTGTCAAACAACAAGTAGGTACTTACTTAATAAAATAAAAAAAAATCGTTAGAAGAGAGATTTTCACGCACTCTCGAAATGCATTTCTGTTCATAACTCCGAAGATACTTATCAGATCCATATCAGATCCTTATCAGATTTTTTTTTAATAGGACTACTTCGGGATATACCTTAACCTTTTTTAAACAAAGAATCATAATCAAATGGTCTACCAGTCCGAAATTAACGATAGGTACTTCTTATTTCGACTAAGTGCCTACAGATAACAATATGCTAATTATACTTGCATAGTGCTCTATGTAATAACAACTTGTTAAAATAGAGTTCATAAACACAAAAAGCTTTTAGTAATTATAACAATACTACCTTATTAATTAAAATAATGGTTTGAGTACAAAAATAAGCCAAGATCCAATTGCAACTCTGTTAGTGTGGTCTACGGCAAGACAGTGTCCGCTAACCGTGTTCACTAGTTGTTAATTTATTTTCCCGATAGTTTTGTAGATAGAAGTATAAGCCAAAAAGCGCAAACGGATAAAGGCACATAACTTGAATGTGTTAGTATTTAGGCGTTGGTCGGTGAATGGAACCGGTTTTCAAGGTCCATTCTGTCTCGGTTTTCCCAGTCTCGATTGTACAATCTGTTTTGCCACTGTTGCTATGCTTTGCTTTATTTTTGTTTTTGTAATCGGTTCAATTTGGTTGGGTAAAGGGAAACTTTGATGGTTGGGACACTGTAATACCCCTCGCACACTGCGTTTCTATTGGCCGATAGTTTGGTCGGGCTTTTTAGCAGTTATGAAGATTATAGTGGCAATTCGGAGTATCGCAAAAGCTAAACTTAACTAACTAAAAATGTTGCCGTCCCTTTCATAGCGATGGGAATAAAAAGGATGGCATTAATTTTAGTTAGTTTAGTTTAGCTTTTGCGACACTCCGAATTGCCACTAATATACAAGTAAAAAAAAGTGTTGGGACTATTTGGTATTGGCCATGTTTGTTCTAGCAGATCAACCCGATAGAAAAGTTTGCTAACAATGCAAACTTTTTCTGTCGGGTTGGTCTGCTTGCTGATTGGTTTGAACATTTTACGTGAATCAGTTATTGCAAGTGACTTTGAAGATCGCTATATTTTTATGTAGAGGTAATTTTATGAAGTGGGCATTTTGCAAAGTGGGTATTATGGGCAGTGGAAATAATTATAAGTAGTCATTTTAATTTGTAGTCATAAACAGCCGAAACGTATTGGACATAGCAATCACAAGATATCACTTATAAAACTTCTTCAGTTGTTTATAAAGGAATATTCACAAATTAATATGTTTGTCAGTTTGTTATTTAAGGCCAAGAACGTAAACTGATTGATTTAAGTACCTTTTGCTAGAAAATACATAAAACGTGGACAAATAAATAATAGTTTTAATGTAAGAAAACATTAACACATCTCTCGATAATTTAAAATAATTAAAAACACATTTCAATATTCCTTTCGATAATGGGTGAAATCTAATTAAATAACATTAAACGATTATAAAATCCGTGTTTATCCGAAATAATTAATATGTAATTGATATTATAATTATTTATTTAAACGTGCAGTTAAATACTTTGATTTGTCTTGATTTATTTAGAAAACACCTAAGTCATTTTACTTTCTTCTTGGTAAAATACAAGCACGCTAGCAGTAATCTAATCGTCGCGAACTTTGGTCTCAAAGATAAGTATTGACTGATAAAATGTTTTAACAATAAATTACAATATGCGTCACATAAACTTGTATTCGTATGTAGGCAGTCAAGTAGATAGCACTTAATAAAACGCATAGAAAGTATAAATAAAAAATTAAAATCGAAGTGCATTATTTAAATAAAATGTATCAAGTAAAAAGTTATGATTTTGAGTGCTTTGGATACTGTCCCTATAGTTATCAGGTAGGATATATTTTCATATGATTTTACAATTTTTCTTTTTCTAATGTACTTAATAACTATCGTAATAATATATAAGTAAAACTCAAAAAATATAAATCATTGGCTGTATGAAATGTAATTAAGTTTGTTTTGTGAATACTGAGAGCAGTGGATTTTGTTTGATATAATTAAATAAATAGAAGACGAGCGACGATTGAGTGTAAACATTTCTTCATACATCGTTGTACTAGCTGCTACAAACACAGCAAACTAAATATATCTAGCCGTTTTGTTTCAAGTAAAATGGGAGAGTTTATAAAGAATTCGTTAATTTTTTAAATAGACAAAATAAAATAATAACCTAAACACATGAAATTCAAAATTCGATTAGGATCTCATTAAATTTTGCGATCAGAAAACACATTTATTGATAACAGCATTGATAAGGTGATCCGAGATAATACTCGCATGATGTCATCAGCAAATGTATTACTTATACCTATCTAATTTTGGTTTATTCAATTAAACTCTTTTGAGACTGTATTGAAAACTTTACCAGCTTTGGTGAAGTAGCTGGCTAACAAGAAAAAAAGATTATTTATTTGAAAGTTTTAGAACGGAAGTTGGTTCGCCCTTATAACGTGTAGTCAGAAGATCAACGTGTTTTAACTAATTTAGCTAACAACTTTTAATGTGATTATAATTCGATTCACAGTGGGAGAGAACAATTAGTTAGTAAATTCTGATCTTCCTGACGAATTGTGATTATTTTGTAGTATAATTTCAAAGGTAATTCAATTGATTTAATAATAGAACACAGCTGCCATCTTAGGCCCGCTTCATCAAACACACAGTTGATTAGTCGCGGCTAAGCCTCTACACACAATATACCGCTAACTTTAAAACTAAGGGCCGATTTTACCATTTGCCTACTGAACTGAGATTAATAAATCTAAGATTAAATTGATCTCGATTACATATGCGTTTGATCTTAGATTAAGCACAGCTGGATTTTACCGACCACATTTTAATCGCGATCACGAAAACCAAGTTTACTTCAGCACGAGAACGTAAACTCGCAAATAATTGCAAAAACCATAAACAAAACTTGGATTCATTGTTGGGAAAATCGCTGTAACTGTTACGGTAGCCAAATTTATGAGAAAAATAAAACTTAAAGAAGAAGAAGAATAAATTGCATGTTGGTTCTTGCAAAATTTCCAAATTGTTCCTCAACAAAATGATACTTCCTACTAATATATCAAATGTGAAAGTTTGTGAGAATGGATGGATAGATGGATGTGTGGATGTTTGTTTGTTACTCTTTTACGCAAAAACTACTGAACGGATTTGTCTGTAACTAGAAATATAAGTAGGTACCTACCTACATAGTTTATGACCTGGAATAACAAAGGCTACTTTTTATGCAAGTAGGTTCCACGGGGGCGGCGAAGCCGCGGGCAAGTAAGCTAGTAGGTATAAGTACTATATTGTATAATGTATGGTAATAATTTTCAATTGAATTATTATATTACATCACTAGGTAGGTGGGTAAGGACCAAATTTTTTGCATTTTGTGCGAGGGAACGATGTCACATTACTTTGAAATCATAACATAAAAAAAAGTTGTTAACTTAGGTGAGTTTTAAGACTTGATTACTAAAGTTTAACTTATTGTGCACCCTGTGCCTAATTCAAATAAAGATTTCTTTCACTAGATTTCTGTAAAATTCATTTTAGGAAAATCAAGATACTGCATCCATTTTCGATTTTCATACAAAATGTGAATGTCACATCTCCGACTCCTCTAGGTTATTGCAATTTTATTCTAAAAATAAAAACTTTCTCGCGGACTTTCTGTTTTATTTAGTCACCAATATATAATTATCTTTACGTTTTTATTATTAGGATCTCGTTAAACATTATAGTTTATTAATAATAATAATCATAATGAGTGTCACAAATTTCGTTCCGTTGTGTGATTCAGTTGTGCAACAGCATAACTCGAGAACTTTGCAATATTGGATAACAAATAATGCTTTATTGCAATGGCAACACCGTCATCTGACTTGTGACTAAATTCAGGCCATTTCCGCCATGTTGTTTTTCACTCAGTTGAAAAAACGTATTTGAAGTGCATGCGTACCATTAAAAATCCGGATTTTCAGTAAGACTTTTAAAGTGTTTTGTGTTAACTTTTGCTACTTTGCATTATTGATTCTATGAGCTTATTTTGTCTACTATTGAACAACTCTGATGAGTATTCTTATAGGTGTTTATTCTTTGCAGTGAGAATTTTTTATTGCTGGGTCGTGGAGATTTTTACTCCTGTATGCGACGAACGTCACGAAATTGTGTGACGTGTCACAACGGAACATTGTAAAGATAGGTACACAATATTACTTCATGTAGGTCTTCTTTTAGTAGTTTTTTATATATTAATTTTGTTTAGGTAGTACAATATGTATTATCTGTGATATTAAAATTAATAAATAGTGGTAGGTACCTATTTAAATATTTTTTTTCAATATATAATAATAGCAAAATAATATATTACACTAATGTCCGCTGTTTTTTTTTTACCCACAACATCCCAATCTATAAAGTAATAGGTAAGTAATAGAATAATTAAACTATAAATCATAACTTAGGGTTTTAAGTAAGTAGGTACCTAATTTATTTTTCCAAGGTTGAGAAAAATATGAATGTAATTAATTATGCTAAACATTGTGATCATTTTTAGACCTATGTACACTATCCTTAACAAATTCCGTTGTGCTACATTTGCTCCGTTGTGACACTTTCGGCTGTGATTTCCGTTGTGCAACGATGCAAAAAATTTGGTCCTTACCCAGGTATAAATCTTATTCTATTGGTAGGTAGGTAGTAGATAGGTACCTAATAAACGTAAAATACAGCGTAACTTAAGAATATCATACTTTATTCAAGAAATATAAAACTGGCAATGCTACAAAAAGCCTCACTTTTTGTTTTATAGAAACTCCAGTTTGGGTAGGTATCCTCAATTCCTCACTAAACTCCAATAATTCTAGCACTTTTTGTAGCACTTCTAGCACTTGTTGTCCTGTTTTCTTGTCTTGAGATGAAATTTTGTTACAAAATCCAAAATTTTGTTTTCCTCGCTCACGGATCCATCTTGGTCGGCGATGGCGAACCTATAACGTAGTTTTTCCATCGTGGGTTTCATCCAAAACAAGCGCAAAAGCCCTTTTTATGGTTTATAATAATAAAAGCAGATTTTATCGAAATTACGAAAAATTTACACAACACAAACATGATGGCTGTTCATTTGATCTCGGATCAACCACGTTAATCTTACAAAATTGGCGGTTTAGGAATTGATCGAGATTAAGCTCTAACTGAGATCAGTTTGTGTTGGTAAAATCCAAGTTGGGCTTTTGATCTCAGTCAAGTGCCTAATCTGAGATTAACTCGAACTAATCGCGATCAATTGAAATGGTAAAATTGGCCCTAAGTGTGGAAGAAGCTTACCACTTCAAAAATATCCATGCCGTCATGTACAGAGTCTGTTTACTGTCCAAACAATGTGACAGTAGTTACGTGGGAAGGCATTATGAATGAAGTGACTACATCGACGCGGTATTGGTTAGTCACATGGCATTCCCACTTACATAACCAATGTGTATAAATAGAACGTATGCAAATATTGCAAGGATTGACGCAGGCAGTCAAGACTCTTGGCAAGTCGTTGGGACTGTGTCTCGCTCGACACACCATGCTAAAAGTACGCGGCCGAATTACGGCATGCAGCATAGTGTGTTGAGACCCTAAAAGTTTGTGCTATTTAAACGTCACTGGAAAGCTGTGCTGTAAAAACATTTTCTGGGGGTAAAACAGCGGCAATTTCTTTTATGAAACAAATGATGATTCCTAAAATGGATTGTTGTTTGTATATGTGATTATAACCATTAAAATTATCAACAAGCCTCTGTGGTCATTGACTTGATTGATAAATATACAGAAAATAATAAATAAAAAAAAACAAGTAGGTAGATATTAAGTATTCTTATGTAAGTAGTTATTGACGACTATTATGAGGGTCCGTAGCCTAGTGGTCAGGCAAGCTCGGCTTAAGAGCGATCGCTTGTAACTACGCAGGTTCGAATCCTGCCGGAGCCTTTAACTTTTAGTAAGATTTTTCATTTATAATGAAATATTATGACAAAGATAACGGAAACACAATGTCTAAATTTTGAAATTAAATAGTTTATGCAAGATTTTCTAGACATATTCTTTGAAATTTACCTAATTTAAACAAGAACGATAAAAAGAGAAAATTACAAAAAGTTTTCATGATTCAGAAAGCGCGTTTATGTCTTTCGTATAAGACAAAACAAGAACAGAACTGTATGCATAATTATGCAAATTTCCAATAATATTTATAAAAATATTAATTTAAATATATTGTTACTGGTTTTTGATTATGGATAGTGTACCATTTTAATTTTATGTAGGTACATTATAAACGAAGTTAATAAAAAATTGATTATTTCTAAGTATTTATATTATAAGCCATTTGACATCACCGTCTATTTTTGTTTTAAATCTATTAAAAAAAGCGATAATCAGAAAGCAAAATATAGGCTTAAAATTATCTTTACTTTGAAATGACGATGTATAATCTAAATACTTATTCAATATCATTTGTGATACTGATAAATAATTTGGAAAGTCATTACAAGATAAAAAAACCTAACCTAACAAATTTACGTTACTGACCCACGGTCCCCTAAAGGCCTCCGTCATAGCTTAACGACTTTAAAAGCCGGGACCGACAATTTAACGTGACCTTTGAAGATCGGAAGCATGCTACAGATTAATAATTGAATACTACACCATGCTTATGATCTAGTTCTTTTGTTTGTGTGGGTGTGAATGAGATACGGATGACAATTATAGACGTCACGACATAAGGTACGACATTGTGGGCTAAGCCCAATTTACCTAAAGTTTCCATTGCAACGGTATACATGATGTCATTGTTTTTTTTACGATGTTGGTATGTTTACCTACCTACCTATTACTATCTATAAATGGATCGTCTATAATTGTTGGGAAACCATAATCGATGTGTCACGTGTTAAGAGCGTGTTTGAATAAGAGGTCAGTTCTAAGCAATAGGACATACTTTTAAGAACATTTATTGTGGTTTGAGAGATGGCGTGAATCATAAATAAGTTAGTAAATTTTTCATTTACCAGTAGGCCTAACATGTGCAACGTGACAAAATCTTCTCGTCGCGTTTTGTCGTCTAAAATAGAGATATCTCGTTATGTCTACATGCTCTAACATGGCAGCTTACAGAACTCGTCTCGTTCTGTCAAATGTAGACAAAACGCGTATATTTTTTTTCTGTGGTCTCTTTTGTCGACAAACGCTAACATGTGCGACTAAATTATGACACTTCTGCACGAGAGAGCGCTTGTATTTTCTCGTCGTACTTTTTGAGGACGAGTAGACGACAAGAGAGTAAACGTAACAATGGCGGTACCATATTTCAATTATAAACTAGTGTTTTCCGAGACCGAGAGACGAGAAAAATACAGCGGAGAGCCATCAGAGATATGTGCGACCCCTTTGATCTCCGGGACTCGGGAGTTCCAACGAATTTGGAGAATAAATAAGGCCATGGCGCTTTTGTTATAGAGGCACTACTGCCCGACTTGGAGCCTCCTAACAGTCAGGGATTACCGGCACATTTAAAAGTAAGTACCTACCCTACTTAGACAACCTATTTATAAATGAATAAACTCTATTTTCGATTACTCTAATAAGTAAAATAAGTAAAAAGCATTAAAAATTATCTATGCAAGTTGCATAGTTTAGTTTATAATTTAGTGAAGAATTTCAGGTAGGTACCTATCTATGTAAATAATGTAAATGGTGAATGTGTCGAAAAGGGAGTGTCAGGACCAAAGCAAATGGAAGTCCCTGTCCGTTTTCTCTCAATATTGTGGGTAAGGCATGATATTGTGTACATACAAACTTTGAATAAAAGAAACCTTCTAAGTAGGTACATCGTTTACCTGTATTACACCCAATCTTACTGTTAAATGTATAAAAAATTGTATTTTATTACAGGTTGCCATTGGACGAAGGGACCAATTAAAAAATGACAGCATACAAGATAGCAACACACCTGCTGATCTGCTTCGGATAGCCCAAGCTAGACGAGCCGAAATTGTGCAGCTCTTCAATTAACGCATTATTTGGCAAGTGCACCATGTGATGTAGAGGTGTGCGTTGAATGAATTAACTAATTAATTCAACAGTCCACGTACAATCAACGTGTCGACGGTTTACAGTCCATTGATGGACTAGTTGAATTCGTAGATTGCTAATAAATAAATAAATGTTTTTTTAATTAGAATTTTGGCTATTTTTACTTTTATAGTAGGTCTCTTGTAAATCGTTTGTACCTATTATATGTATATCCTTATACAGCATACTTATGTATTAAAATTAAATGAAACCAATAGGTATATTTGAAAAGATTTTCTTTATAAAATAGTAAGTAGGTATATGACACAAAGATAAACAGAAAACATTGAGATCAACAAACCAATTATGCACCAAAAACTGTTGTTTACCAACTTTTCAATCTTTTGCCATTAGAAAGCTACATTATCACTGAGTAACATAGGCTATAATTGATTCCGGTATTTCCAAGGCGACGGAAACTATGCAGGTGAAACCGCAAGGAACTGCTAGTAATTCTACAAAAATATTTTAGCGGACCCACTCCTCTTCATTCTGGCGAGCCCCGAGTGGTGACCGGTAGTCACCTGCCGCGAACTCTGGGTGCGTCGTCATTATATTGACATAAAAAGTTTATTTGATCTTTATTGCTTCGAACGCTGAAATGAAAAGTGCAGTTAGGTAGATATTTAGTCCGTTTTCACAAAACACTCGCGTTAAATCTATTTACTGAGCAAGCCATTGCATCAAAACATTGGGTTGGGACTCACAATCTTTTATTCGTGGCGCTCATCTTTCTAGAAAATGCAAAATTCAAATTCGTTTTCGAAATTGGTTTTTGCCGTTTCGCGCTCTAACCTCTAACTTTTGCTGTTTTCTTTTCTTTCCCTCGGAATTGTGGTCTAAATATTTGGTAAATTTAGCCAAAATAAAGAAGAAGAAGACAAAGACAACGAGATGACTTTTGAAAAATCAATATATTTGACATTTTTAGGTCGCGTTCATAGGATATCAGACAAATAGAATGAACGAGGCCGGTGTTGCTACATTAGAAATCTTCAAAGATTTTTTGTTTTTCTTTATAGGGTATTATTGGTTTCTCGACGTGAGATAGAGCAAGTCTACGACGACAAACATCTCGATCGCGGCGTGCATGTTAGGGTAAACGAGAAAATTGTCGAGACTGACAAAATTTGTCGTCTCGCGTGTGACTTATCTCACGTTGCACATGTTAGGCCTGCTGGGGGATATTTTTCTCTTCTTCAGCGTTTTTGAGCAGCATTTACTTACTGTTTTAGGTACCTACATATTTATTCAATTTGCCAGGCTTTGTTTTATAGTTGTCTTAAAAAACATTATTTTTGAATTGTGTAGGTACATTCCAAAATCAAAACAAAAAAACTAAATAGTTTTTTTGACATAGCCCAGAAAATCAATTAAATTATCATAAATCTTCCGGCCTCCGTTAATGTAGTACCTACCAACTAGAATGGTAGCATCGAAATAAATTACTTTTTAATTTCAAAATACACGTCAAAACATAATTATATTTCGGTGACGTGAGCAGACAATGTTAGATCTATTAATTCGATATAACTTTAGAAGCGTACTTCCCGTTGTGACGTAGGCACTCATTGAGGCAAAGCCTTCGTGCGCAGACGCTGAGCTCAGTGGTTGTGTGATCTATCCGGCGTACACACGCACTTATATAACAAAAAAGTTTGAAGAATGAACCTAGTATCATTACCGGCCAGTATTCAATCAACGTTTAAATTTCGAATGTAATAGTGTTATCCCAGTGATAAACCGAAGTTCGCTCGTTTCCGTCGTGCCGGCCGGCGCGATTCTAACCTCAAATTTTGACATGGACGCATCAAGGTGCATCAACCCTGTCTGACAGCTGACTGTCAGCGACTGTGTGAGTGCGGTTTTTGTTTTCATACAAAGTGACTATTGACTAAATATGGAGGGTGAAAGTTGGCTTCAAGATTTCTGCTCGTCCGCTTGCGAGGTAGAGCTTCATAACTATTAACAGTATTATATTATCTGTGCTATTAATCTAACTGAATATTTGATATTTTACTAACTACTTTTATCACTATACTCTTTTTCTATCTAGGTACACTCAAATTATCAGCTGGTAAACTAAGTGGCAAAGTTCATCATTTCTAGTAGGTTCTTTGTTTCGTAAACAACTTAGAGCGACTGTATCGCTTGTCTATAAAAATGGCATGAATGTTTTATCGCAGTAATAGGCTAGAACATTTGGAAATACCAGAGCTGTTATTAGTCTGGTTTCTAACTGTATTATGGCCATGTAAGTTTCGATCATGCATGATAAAAGATGAAAATAATGTTACTAATCTCAGTACGAGTACCAGATTGTAACTGGTCATTTGGATAATTTATAATACAATTATACAACATAATCATCTGAAATAAAAATATTTCAAAATGCTGTTTAATTGAATGTGGGTTTCTAGTCCATTACATAAGATTACATACCAATAACAATAATAATGCAAGGGTGGTAAATTCAAACTGATTGAAAACATGAAACTCTACTTTTTCTGTATCTTCGTCTTGCACAATTTTTACAGCCAAGAACGTCAACTCCTTCCATTTCCAGCAAAATTACGCATAAAGTACTATTAAAAATTAAGTCGAGCGTCAAGTGTATGCTCCCAGATATAGAACAAAGCCAACGTGACTCTACAAAGTGCCTGCACTAAAGCTTCACTGACAAGCTTTGTACGCGAACGTGAATTCCCCAAGGTCTGCTCAAAAATGTAGCAACGCATGTCTTTGATAAATCGACAATCGATAATAATGTAGTGACGTCACTAGACACTTTTTGTATTGTTGAATGAAATAGTACAGCTTCCTACTTTAAACGACTGTAGTATTGTTGCAGAAGTTGTTTTTATGTGTAGTTTGTTTCCGCTTTGTATAGAAAGTAAGTGAGTCAGATTAAGAAGAAAATGACACAATCTGTGAGGAAATTGCCTACTAAATGAAAGTAAAGGATTTCCTTCATACATTGGACCGCATCTAAATGTAAAAAATTGGCGGCAAAGTTAACACTTGCAAAAATATTAAATTAGGCTTACCTAATAAAGTAGTAAAAATTAAATTACTACTTTTTAATCAATAATCAAACGTGAATGTGTAAAGTAATAGTATTTCTTAAACTTAATTTCGCGATCATAATTATTTTAGAAACAAAATTATGGAATCGCAATGTTTACCTTATTTTTATATTTTGGTAATTTTAGAATAGACATGCTTTGAATAACGTCCTAATGATATGGACATAATTCTATTGATAATGTCCGCATGCATTTCTAAAAATGTGTGAGAGTATTTGTCTAAAAAAATATATTTGTATTGAAATTAAGTAGATACCTACTTAGTTGTGGTCTTGTTTTTTCGTATTTTTCTTAAAGAAATTTTTAGTATTCATTAATTTCTATTACATTGACCAAGCATTGCTTAGCTTGACTTAAAGTATGTAATTGTACGTATAAGTAGATAGTTAATTATTCATTTATTCATGAACACGCACAGATTTTATAGTTCAGGTCTCTTGAATTGTTGAAAGGATTAAATAAGAATTATTCTTTGCGGATATTGCAAACAGCATTCTTTAGTAGGTACCTCAATTGAATTATGCAAGAATTACGGGCAAGTTTTGCATCTTTTTGTCAAAAAACATGATACAAAAAATCCAAAGTCACCAGCCAAAGTTCGTTGTCAAATGAATGGTAAAAAATCTCATCACACAAACAAATTCACTAGAGTAATCAAACACGATGCTAGAGCTAATTCCGAACAATAACTTGACATGAGAACCTAAGAACATTGTGCATTGTTAGCGAATAAAAAATGTAGAAAATCAACAATTCCGATTATGCCGTCTGACCGGTTCAACTTGATCTTGAAGATTTTCACGAGGAAAACTTCGCTTCAGTAATGTGTTTGAAGCTAGAACGATGGGTCTTTCTTTGCTACGAGTGAGTGACAATAAAATACAAACAAAATATTCATTTTTTACCACGAAATAAAACTCCTACTATTGTAATGCCGAGGTTATATTCGCGTTGTGTGACAAGTGCAGCCCTTATCTTTATCGTAAGATAGACAAGGACGCAGCAGTACGAGAGCATTTGTCGAATCGTGAAAACAGCTCTAGCATTACATAATGCAGCTTTATTCATTGTTTTACACTTGCTTTGCTAAGGTTATCCCTGTGTTTTTAAATGAAATGAATAAGAAATATGGTCAGGAAAGTATTCCCAAGATGCGGTAGACAATATTCTATTTTTAAATGTTAACAGTTTAACGGTAATGCTGTCTGTGATTGACGGTATCATGCACATACTTATTTTACCGTCGTATGTGTAAGCGTTAAACGTCTACGAATTACGTTTAGGACTGAATTTCAGTGTCAATATGTATAATTAACTATAGGGTGTGAAAAAATACATTCACAATAGTATTAATAGTATTTTTGTTAACATCAACTAACAAATTGTAGTTCTAGGAATCAGTTCATCAATATGTCAATTTTATACTCGTGATACGATGATAACATATCACGCTGCAATGCTTTCAATCAAGTTTCAACCACAATCCGCTGGATATAAAGTTCATAATCGCGAAAAATTATAGAAAATAGATTTCGTGTAATATTTAAAAAAACACTCCTTTTGAGTCACTACCATATTTAGATTTGTTTGACGTAAAATGAACTGAAAATGTTTAGATTTCAACATCTGGATAAGCGTTGCTACTCGCTTCTGACGGCCGCGAGCGATGACCTAACGCTCAGCGACTACGCACCCAATCAAAAAAACAAAATCTATTTGCCTACGTACTCAAACATAACTTTGTTAATGGGCCTATATTAAGAATACTTCGATCTAAAACTAGATATTGACACTATGGCATTACATCACCTTATTTTTGTTTGTTTTAGTTATCAATGATCGGTTTCTTTGTCAACAGATGCCGCAGACAGTTCCGCGGTCGGGTTTCAGCCCGCCGTCAGCATCACAGGGAGAAAGGGCCGTGCCTGGCTCCCCCGCAGACCTACAACACCTACTCAGACTTCTAGGCGCAGCCTCACCGCCAGAATCCATGCTTCACTCCCCTCCAAACCCACACTCAAAACCACCTCCTCCTTACCCAGAGGACACCAACTTCCTCGACCGTATTTATGACTTTGAAGGGTACCCTACACCGTCTCCATCATCAGACGAAGGATCCATACCTACAGTAGCGTACCAGCCACCTTCACCTTACAACTCTCTTCAGTTCCATTCACCTGTCATAAAAGAGGAACCCAATAGGCTATCTGTGCCTGGATTTGCCTCACCTTATCCTCTGTCCCCTTCGGGATCTTGTGTTTCGTACAGCAGCAACTACACACAATACTCATACTCACCCGTCCCTTCACACGAAGAGTACATCGATATCGAAGAGCTGCTTAAAGAGAATCAGATATTACAAGAAAGCGTTCAACAGAATTACCTTACACCTAAGATCGAGGTTGAAGAGCCGAGAGATCACGTTCTGTTAAGATCGGCGCTAGAAGACACATCGTTTCAGAAGAGGCTGAATCTAAAGCCCATCCCGTTTGAGCTGGGTCCAGTGAAAATGGAAGAGAGCAGTGGAGGTGACGACGCGCTAGTAACACCTGACATCGACCGTGTGTTATCTATGGCCATCGAGCAGTCCCGACGAGACGTGGACAATACCTGCACAGTACTTGGAATTTCACCTGGTGAGTCAGAGTGCATTGTCAATATGTTACTCATTTTATTGGGGGTTGTGTAACGTGTGAATATGTTGCGATCATGCCTTGTAAATTTATAGTCATTAAGTACGGCATGGGAATGTTGTAGCTGCATATCTGACATGCGTAGTACTAATAGTCTTATTAACAATGACGTCATTGATCGGTGCGAGAGAAAAAACGTATTTCCACGTAGATGTCAGCTACTATGTACACCGTCATTAGATAAGTGGTTTCTGAGAAACTCATCAGAAACGTTGATTACGTAAGCTGCCTGTTTATTGAGCTACTGATGATCTACCTAGCCGATCAATCCTGGCGTTTTTGTAGGTAAAAAATAAATATTAATAGACTTGACTCGAAAAATCTGAGTCCAATCAATCAGAAGTCATAAAAATCTATGACATGAACAGAAAATACTTTAGTCATAACGTTTATTTAGGTATATTAGATGCGATCATTCTAGATATTCCTAAAATACTTTTGAATATGCCTTTCAATCACATCACAGGCAAGAGAGAAACAAATCTTGATGAGTTAATACGCAATATCTTAACCTCATAGAGGTATGATAACCTCATTGACATGAAAACAAAAGATACTAACATCAATAACATTACAGATCCAATGCTCTGGAGGCCGGATGACGTCAAGGCGTGGGTCACGTTCACACTACGACACTTCAACCTGCAGATGGTACCTGAGGAGTATTTCGCCATGGATGGACCAGCCCTTGCTGCACTAACGGAGGATGAGTTCATTCAAAGGGCACCACAGGTAAGCTTTATAAAACACTTTTGTCGAACATTAAGCAGAAACTTGTCTAAAAATGAAATAAAAATGAAATATGATAACGACTGTATCCCAGGGAGCGGTAGACATTTCTTTCAGTAGTAGGTAAGTATACCTATAAGTAATATGGAAAGTTCTGTAAAAAATGGGCATGTACCTACCAAAATATGTATTTGGACATACCTCTGACTTGTCTAAAGTAGTTGGTATTAGTATCTTAGTAAACAAAAAGGTTATATTCTTAAAATGACGGTTTTTACCTACCGAATATGATTATGATATATCTCTGACATCTTCAAAGGATCTTAAATACCTTAGAATATAAGGGAATATCTACCGCTGCTAACAAATTACGTTGTGATCAAATATATTTTGTTTCGTTTCTGATACCTACGCTTTTTCAATCCAAAAACTATTACTCATTTGCAACAAAAACAATTAATATACAAAATACCACTACCTATCAACTTGTGCATTTTCTTTTTAGTCATTAAGAAATCTCACAAGTCTTGTATCGAGTAAGGGCGTTCAGCACAAAGGTTACAACGATAAACCATTGATAGCCCGAGCTAGATTAATCTCTTTTAACAACAACGTTAATCAACGACATTCCTTTCGTATCACTGTTTTCTGAACTGTATATGAAACAGATTATGTATTCAATTAAACTTCCTAAGTTTTTGCGTGGCTTCGCTTACATCATTGTGAGTGGTTGATTCAGCTGTTTCCAGCGTTCGCGTGTAACATATTTGACGATTTCTAAATAAAAATATAGGTACCTACCTACCTAATATTTGATAAATTTTATCTTTTTTTTCAAGTTGTATCGGTCATATTTGAACTAGAGTCCAGATATACGTAAGTAAGTAAGCTGAAGCACTGTGGCAAAGCTTGCTAAGATAATAGATCGTTAAAGTTAAGCAACGTTCTGAGCGGTCACAACTAGGATGGGTGACCGCAAGTGGCATCAGCTGAGCGCTTCGGAGGGCAAGTTAAGTTGTCGGTCCCGGCTTTTAAAGTCGTTAAGCCATGACGAAAGCCTTTAGGCGGCCTAAAAACTCCGTCACCAGAGTTAGCCCCTTGCTCATACGAACTTAGGTACTTAGGTACTTATTTATTCCCAATGGATGTATATATCACATCTAATTTGGATTCTTTGAAGATGTCACTGTAAAAAATTTAAATTTGGTAATAATAATGTATTAACTAGTTGATAATAATATCAAAGTTACAATAATCACATTTGTGTAGTACTTGTCTGATAAGTTTATCTACACTGGGGTCGAGAGCTCATATTAGGTACTTTGTTGACTGATAATTCCATTGATCTTTTTGTTTAAATAAAATCATGATCGTTATAATTTTCATTGCTTATCCGAATGCCTTGAAACTTAACAAATCAAAGATGTCAAGGGTATTCAATTTGAATAATTCATATTAGTAATTGGTAATGTAGACAAGTCTTTAATAGAGGTTGGTTTGTGAGTCAGCAAAGTCCTCTAAAATCACTAAAACAATTTATATGGACAACTGCATTATCCTTGAGTGTAATTAAATTATTGATATTTAAATACTTTGAAAATATGTTAGGAAAAACAATACTAAAACTTATTTTATTACACTTTTTACTGTACCAAATATACTTATAAATAAAATTTCTTAATTACAGTGAATAATGATTTTCATTTTATTGTAGTCTTTACAGAATATAATTAATATGAGAATTAATAGGTAATTAATATGCTGTTAAACAAAAGCAGAATATTAAAGTCGTTTGAATTATTTACGTATTTTGTTTGGACTTTTAAGCCCGTCACACACGCAGCTATAATATATAGTAATATAAATAATAGCAAGGCATATTACGATATATTTTCTATACAAATATTCAAGAAAGAAAGAAAGAAAGAAAAATCATTTATTCTTGTAGAACCTCAAGGATCACTTAAGTTTCGTTTTACATGCTAGGTGATTCTAATGCCTGTGTAAAGTGACCGCACACGTAGCTATACCTATATATTATTATAGCTGCGTGTGTATTTGTATATATATAGCAAGGCATATTAATATATATTATAGCTAGGTGTGTGACGGGCTTTATAGGCTGAAAGCATTACGTACTCGTGAGGAAATCCGTCAAGTAGAGCTCGGCTACATTATGCAATACGTCGGTAATTAGCACCAAATCATTTCACAATCATTGTTATGTCAATACATTTAGTAGCACAGCGACAGTATTTATATAATTATCAAAATAGAACGCTTATGCCCGATTTATATTAACATAATGATTATTTTATTTGTTTATGTAGGTACGGTGGTGTACAATTTGACAGTAGTTGGGCATTGTATTTTTATGTGTACCACTTTACTAGCACTTAACTGGTGTAAATAGGAGCCATACAAATTACCAAAGACGAGCGTCTAAGTAAATGTGGTATTCGCATACTCGCGTTAAATAATTGTCAATATCAATATTGTTCTCAATAACGAAATAGTTAAGTAAAATTGTGCCTAGCTCCCAAGAAAAAAGTCGAAAAATAGTAACATGTAATATTCTAGTAGGTACCTATGCTCCTTCCATTGGCCACAGAAGTTATATCACTTACCGTTATATCAGTGTCACTTTGTTGGTCAGTGGTATACAAACAATTATTTGTGAAGAACCACTTTTAATCTAAAACTAGGACAGTAAAGCTCATTTTCGATTGACGGGCGATTGGGAATGACACAAGCGGTATCGTTATCACGCGCTGTTGCTTCGCGACTTTCTCCAAGGCCGATGAAAGTCAGTCGCTACCACGTACCTCCATCGACTGTGCATACAAATAAATCTGGTTTGTTGTGATGCGGCCTCCGAAGGCCTTTCTCTAATGAAGGAACCTTAAAAGGTTCGCCAGTTCATCGACCTTTCGCAAACCTTTAGCGCGAACATTTTACACGTTGCAATACAATAACTATTCACGAGTTAAAACGAGTTTCTAAAATTGGATGTGAACAGATTGCCCGCTGAATAGATTTAACAGGGGAATTTTAAATTGTTTGTAATAAAATAATGTTTGGATAATTTTGTGAGATTTATTTTGAACCGGTGCGCAAGCGTAAAAGAGTTTTAATCGAACACACAACCTTAGAAAATATACGAGAACCTGACTAACCAAATGCTATTTCCCATCTTTGTAATGATGTGAATAACCTTAGCAGCCCTGCTACTCTGCAAAACGAAAAACGAAGTTTCGTGACAATTTTTGGGTTCTAATTATGTTGGTGAACTATTACGAATTCAGTATCCACCAACATAAGCTTACAAACTGGTAATTCTAAATAACATATTCTTGTTTCAGTCTGGAAGCACACTGTACGCCCAACTTGAGATCTGGAAGGCAGCGAGACACGAGACTTGGAGGACGTCGACGTCATGGTCAGAGCACCAGCAGCCTCCAACTACCCCCACGCCTGTTGTACTGCCGAGCACAGAAGACGTCAGTGATGGTGAGTGATAAGCCATTTTCAATATCCTTGGACATTCCACACAGCGTCATCTAGTCTCAAGCTAAGCTATATTAAATTTAAGAGGGTGTATAGCCTTGAATTAAGTATTTACATCTTTACTAGATGATTTATACAGAGTCAGGAGACAATCTTTGCCTACACTTACGAGACACTGTAGAGCCTGGGTTTGTTGAGGCATCTGTATAGCCGGTATTACCTAATTAATCCATAGGATTATAGACGGAAAAGGTTACAAGCTATAAGTGTCATTCATTTAGCACTGTCTGTGCAGTTAATTTTCCAATGTCAAGATGTTAAAATCTAACGAAAATGTCAAGTTCTAGTAATTTTTTGGATAACTTAATATCTATTACTTAGGTACTTTTTTATTTTATATTTTGATTGCTAAAGTACGCATACTGTAGAAAGAAATGTAAAAAAAAAAAAAAAATACCTAAATTGATTTTTGTTTTTTCATTGGTGATGTGGATAACGTAGACAAATGTTTTTATAACTATAGCTTGAAACATAGTTTATCTAGGTTTCAATCTTGTTTTTTAATGATAACATTTGGGTTTAGTTTACAACCGTTTTACGACTGCAGTAAATATTAATATTTTATTACAACCACAAAACCTGATGAATATTCTAAGTTTAAACATAAACTACAAGGCTTTTGACTTTGCTTACTTGTTGTTGTTTTGTTAATTGGGACGCGTTAATGTGTTAAATAATTAAGACACCATCATTATGTGCTAGCATTTTTGTTACCATCACAAATGAAGAGAAAAGAACAGTTAAACAGAAACATTTCCCGCCAACATCCAAAGTACCTAGTCGTCGCTAAAATTTAATTATCGAAGTAGGATGTTTTCTAACTAATAAAGATAGGCTCGCAGTCAGAAAACTGAGTAATGAAGTAAAATCTGGCACAGCAGTGCATCAGTAGCGTGCATTGTGCATCACCGTTAGGCGAAGCTATGGCCGGCCCACATACGAACAGACAAACAAGTTAATGATATATGGACAGGTGTTGACAGACCTGCTTGGAAGTATTGGAAATGAAGATGTATTTGACAGAATGGGGACGCCAATTTTGTAGAAAAGCCCTAATGGTCAAGTACTTGAACACCTTATTACTACGATTGTTTAGGGTCACTGAATGTTTAATTTATTTTCATGTTCCTTTGTTTACGGAATGAGGAAAGATGATAATGACGTCTGTAAAGTGTACGGTCTCATAAGTTTGCAAACGCTGTTAGACTATCGATACTGCAATAAATATCTTCATACTGATGTTGATTAGGTTGGGACCAGATGATTGATAGTTCGACATACATTTCTAACAAATTGTCTGAACTTAAAATAATGGCAAATATTATCTGACGATTAAAAAAGCAGTACTTGTTCAAGTCAAATGTCGTCTATCATGGGGTTTTCCAATCGGATCTGTATCCGGAACATCCTTCTAGGATATGAATAAATTAATGCATGAACGTTTTTTATAAGAATAGAGCAGGTAATAACGTGTGGGTATTTTGCGTCGTTCCATAATTAGATTCTAGTTTTATTAATGCATTACACGCTCATGGGAGGGATAAATATAGATACCACTGTAGCTATGCAGTTGAATTGCCTGATTTCATCATTATGATTATAATATATAGATCTAAAAAACTGAAATTATCAAATATTTGTACATTGTACATCAGAAAGGTAATTTCGACCATATAACTTTAACATTAAGAGCTCTGCCTCATTAGGACGCCATGGCGACGTCGCCGGCTACGTATCTAAGCAGTTAATATAAAAATGTATGGTACCTAACTCACTTGGCGACGGTTTGGTGACCATACATTTCTATATTAACTGCTTGGATACGTAGCCGGCGACGTCGCCATGGCGTCTCAATGAGGCAGAGCTCTAAAACTTCGATGCCGCAATTTTTAGCTTAGAAAACTGATGACAATATCTCTAGGTATCGCATATCTGCTGTCACAGAGGTGTCCCTTCTATAGGCCATACAGTTAGCTCATAAATATAAAAAGTGTCAGAGATACTGGCACAGGAAATAGCAATCTACAATTATCTTGGTGTGTCGGTCCTCACTTGTTCGATGTAGAGATTTATATCGGAACATAGAGACAGTATGAAGGTCAATTGGTCAAAAACAAACATAGTGCGTTCCAAAAAATAAATTCTAGTCTTGAAAAACATGCCTTTATACGTCAAATGAAGTAGGTAAGTAATTATATTTTAGTAAAAATATATTTGTAGGTTTGCCAAACAAATATCAATGTTTTAAGTCTGTCACCATCGCGTCAAATGGCGTGATACTGATAATGTACCTACAACTAAATTTTGATCATGAATGTTTCTATCCGATTGTCCAAAACAATCCCAAATCCCTCAGTCAGTCCCACCTTCAATCAGTAACTTTTGAGCATAAACATAAATCTTACAATCGATAAAAAAACACTATTGATAACAATAACTATAGGTTTTGATAACGCTATGTATTTACTAAGAAGGCTTTCGTGCCTAATGATTATACAATGCTAACGAAATGCGATAGGCATAGGTAACAAGAATCACATTTCAAATTCAATGACCAACAAATTTTCCGTAAAATGAATTGGAGTAAGCTAGGTTACGCCCAGTTAAGCTTTTGCTTGCTATAAAGTCGGCACCGTCATTTAACAGCGTTGATGTTTGATACGATAGAGAATTATAATATTATACCTTTTCTTAATTTTATAATTTTGTTTTATTCGTAATTAATACAGTATTTAGGTAATAGAAATAATGAAATTTTACCAAATGAAAATATAAGTTCGTGTGAGCTAGTGACGGTAAAGTTCAGAAAAAAGATTTATTCTGAATTAAATTTTTGTTTATATATTTTGTGAGCTTTTACAATTCAAATTCAAATTATACAATTATACAATTCAAATTATAGATTTCTACTTATTTATTTATAATAAACACCAGATATTTAAATATAAAAATTACGATAAATAAATAAGCAAATATAATGATTTTAATCTTGATACGATCAAAAGAGATTTTGGTGATTTAAGTGTCAAAATCTCCTTGATTGAAATTTCTGCTCTAAAGGGAATTTTACCACTAACCCGAATAATAATTAATTCGTTCTATCCAAATATTCTTGACCCAAGTCTACGTTCGTATTTTGACGGTAATTTCTTCTCAAGGTATTAAGTTTGACGGCCAGTTACAGTTAACCCATCAATCAGCTCTGTCCTACCGTCATGTCTGCCCTTGCTCGGAGCCTCCGTATATGTCAAGCCGATATACTTACGCGCGTCAAGTTTTTGTACGGACCATAGCACCAGACTTCATAATCTCTAGAGTTGATACTATAAAACTTAAGATTAGTATTGATAAAAATCACCAATCTAAAGAATAGTAAAAACAACAAATTTTACTCTCGTGTTACTAATTTTGCAACTAGATACTTGAAATTTAAGATGCTATCGAAGTTGATCATTAGTCAAAGATATTATTGTGATCAGTTGAATTTCTTTAATCAGATTTTAAAATTAACTTCCCTTCAAATATGACAACACGAAAGTTAATTTCAACTATTAAGTTATTAAGTGCCTCTTTCACCATCCTCAAGTAAAGTGTTGATTAGTTACTTAACGTTAATTGGCAAGTAAAAGTTATGAGTTACTGGCCAGTTTTACTTACGAGTAGTGTTACATGACGTCGTGTAATGCGACTAGAGGTTACTCGACACTTTACTTGGTGACTAGCCTACTCGGAACTTTACTTGAAGATCGTGAAAGAGGCACTAAGTATCTTATCTTGCATATAGCAAATGATTGAGGCTTAAACTGACCTTCAAGGCGAAGCTATAACTGTTAATGATTTCATAGGTTCCGTATAAAAAAGTATGACTAAATCTCAACCAAAGTACCACAACCACTGAATTTGATTGTAACGTACTCACCATTGATGAACTGGTGCTAGGAGCTATTCCGACACAGTTTATCTGTCGTGCCAGTGGACCTGCAAGGTCGCACCGACATTGTATTTCCTTTCCAAATGAGCAAAAAAAGCGGTTGTTATCGTTCCACACCCTTTATTCCTCGCTTCACATTACTCTCAGTAAAATTCCAATTTTGTCAGCAATTATCGCCGAGTGAGCTACAGCACCGTTTGTAGTCACGCTTTGTGGTTTGTTCATACATAAATACTCGTAATATTTGCGCCTGTTCTCTGAACAGTTTTTTTGTCAATGTCTTTCATCACTTCCTTGAAGCATGCCAATTTGGGCGTGAAATTCCCTTTTCCCTCTCCCGGGAAATTTTGTGACATAATACTTTAGAGCTGAAATTTCAGATCAAGGGGATTATGACACTCTAATTCCCAAAATCCCAGGTTACTCAGCCAGGTTTTTTTCAAAAACGTATTTGAAAAAAAAAAACAGTTGTTCGATGAGATTTTGTCATTATTATGTTCATTAACTTCTTCAGAACTTTCTTACCAGAGCTAGAGTAGATATAGATAGGCAAAGTTATCTTTCGAAATAGTTTGTTGAATTCGTTTTTAATTAATGATTTTTTTTTAAATAAAAAACTTGTTGTAGTTTACCTTTCAACGTTACTTTCTTCAATGTAAATAGCTTTTACTGTTCGAATGTTTACGCGACCGGAGTGTCTGTTTACAAGACAAGTATAGACACGAAGGTCATTGCTAAACTCGGTTTAGTTTATACTATCAATCTATAAATACATTTAGATATTTTTTGCTTAACCCTGCACAGGTTAAGCAAAAAATTGACAGCGGAAAATAATGCAAAATGATTGACAATTTGCAGTAAAAATAGTTGAATATTGATCTTTATTAACGTCTCAAGCTACGAAGAATTTAATCATTTGTTCATGTAGAAATTTCTTAGAAGCTATACATGGTTCGTGTATTTTCCAAGAATATTTGTCTAAGTTTGTCCCATTTTTCTCAACATCGGCGTCGTTATGACGGATAATGATGTTAAATCGTTGAACATTATCTTGAAGAGAGGTTGTCTTGTGATACTCGCTTCAGTTTACGACTTTCCTTATATTTTAAAGACATGTCATTGGCATTTTATGACTTTTTATCGATATCTACTTAGGTATACGCTTTGTTCCCAAAAACGATATTTTTGAAAATACTTAATATAAATTATATGGATCGTTAGCAATGAAGGAGTACCTAATACCTACCTAAATACTAGAAGTGTATGGAAAGTAGATTACTTACTTTATAAGGAGATAATAATCATTAACTAAGAATAAAACATTATAAAATGTCTTAGTTTTTAAGTGAAACGTGAATATAGACATACAAACATTCCGTGTCATAAATATTGTAGATAGATCGACACTCCCTACGTACAGTTGTGTATCTGCAAAACACACATTTTACAGGAGAGCGTTTTTAAGATTTGAAAAAGTTGAAATGCCTATAACTGTAGCCCTTTTTGAGATATTGCTGTGAAAATTGGTGAGACGCTCTTACTGTAGATCACGTTTAAGATGGATACTATGTTTTATTTTAATATTTATTGGTTTAGATTTTATTACACGTACATATTTTTACGTGGTGCTTACGATGATGTATGTGGCACATACATACTTTTTCGTCGATGCTTAATAGAACGGCAATATTGTAACTGCCTGTTACACGGATATACTTAGAGAATTTTTCTGTTTAATTGGTACTTACATGGTTTAACGTTAGAAAGTATGATCTAATAATATGTTTTGTACATGTGTTTTGACCCTAATTGACGAATTGTCACTTGCGTAACTAAGCTTATTCTAAGGTAGTTAGTTTTTTGTAGAATATAACAGAACTTAATAATATTCTTATCCATTCCGCGTAGGCCATCCTCCATATTTTTACTGAGATATTAATTATATCTGAAATACAATAAAATAATTGTTTATTTTATTAAAATAACATGAAAAAACAAACGCAGAACTATGTAAGTGCATGGGTCCATACATTTAATTAAATAACTTTCCGATGTAAAGTTATGTAAAGGTAAGTTACCGAATTATGATTTAACATCTTTCCGAAGCATAAAGAAAGAAAGAAAGAAAGAAAGAAAAATCATTTATTCTTGTAGGACCTCAAGGATCACTTAAGTATCGTTTTACATGCTAGGTGATTCTAATGCCTGTTCCAACGCGACTCCCTACACCAGGGAAAGAATCAGGCAAGAACCTGGTGGTGTGGGCCTAGCTTTTTTTTAAAAGCGATCCCTTAACAATCTAAAATAATCTAAATAGTCAAGCTTCAGTGGGAAGCCAGTCGAACAAAGTAAGGCATGTCAAAAAAAGTAAAAGTAATTGTAAAGTTAACAAGATAACACCTCAACAAAATGTTGTCTGGCATCACACGCTACACTTGGCCGACTTAAGTGGTAGGTACCTACTTATCAAGGTAGTAAAGATATTGTATACCATCAACCGTCGAGGGGCAGAGCGACATCAGGCCACGTAATTTTATCATTAATAAAAGCCTCAATGGAATAATACGCTTTCTCTACAAGAATATTCTTTATGTACGTTTTAAACCTTCGAGTCGGTAGGTTAGTTACGTTGATTGGGAGTTTATTGTAAAAACGTACAGTATTTCCCATAAAAGAACCGTTTACTTTTTCTAGTCTAAATTTAGGCACACATAGTTTATTTTTATTTCTAGTGTTAATTTTGTGCACATCATTTTTTTTCTTAAAGTTGTTTATATATTTGTGAGTGTGCAATAAGTTTACATAAATATATTGCGAAAAAACAGTAAGAATATTTATTTCTTTAAATCGCTCTCTTAAAGAGTCCCGACGTTTCATTTTGTAAATGGCACGGACAGCTCGCTTTTGTAAAACGAAAATATTTTGAATATCTGCTGCTTTACCCCAAAGAAAAATACCATACGACATCACACTATGGAAATAACTGAAATATACTAACTTAGCTGTTCCTTCGTCAGTAAGTTGCCTAATCGTACGCACTGCATAAGCCGCGGAGCTAAGCCTACCTGCAAGTGTTTCAATATGCGGACCCCACTGCACTTTGGAGTCAATTGTAAGACCTAAGAAAACAGTTGAATCAACAAGATTAAGTGCTTCCCCATTTAATTTAATTTTTGTAGGTTTTTGAACCACGTTAGGCAAAGTGAATTTAATACATTTAGTTTTTTTGGCATTAAGTAAGAGGTTATTAGCAGTGAACCAGTTTGAGACTTGGGCTAAAGAGGCATTAACATCATCATAATTATCTTTAGACCTATCAACTTTAAAAAGTAAAGATGTATCATCAGCAAAAAGAACAATGTCACACATGTCTTTTACAAAAGAAGGAAGGTCGTTTATGTACACTAGAAACAGAAAAGGGCCTAGTATCGAGCCCTGTGGCACACCCATATCAATAACTGACCCTGAGGACTTTTCACCTCCTACTTCAACTTTAAGGAGTCTCTCAGAAAGATAAGATCGAATCAGGTTAATAGCTTGGTTTACGACACCATAGTACTTTAATTTGGAGATTAAAGTCGCATGACACACGCAGTCGAACGCTTTCGACAGATCGCAGAAAACTCCGACTACGTCTTGTGAGTTCTCAAAGGCATTATAAATGTGCTTTAGAAGCAATGTACCTGCATCGGTTGTTGATCTACCTCTCGTAAATCCAAATTGGTGCTGGTGTAAAAGTCCGTTGAGATTAAAGTGAGAGAGCAGTTGATTAAGAATTAGTTTTTCAAAAATTTTACTTAACGCAGGCAGAATCGATATTGGTCTATAATTAGCGGGGTCAGTTTCATTACCAGATTTGAATAAAGGAATAACTTTACTCATCTTCATTAGATTGGGAAAAACTCCCTCGTCAACGCAATTGTTAAAGATATAAGCTAAACAAGGAGCAATATCACCAACAATAGTAGCTAATATCTTAGTCGAAATTCCCCATAAATCTTCAGTGTTTTTAATATTCAGTGTTTTAAATATTTTGACAATATTGTCTGCGTTAACATAACTAAATCTGAATTCATTATTACCCTGAGCAACACTGCATTCCAAAAGGCCGTATGCTATAGTGGCGGATGAATTTAATGACTGGGTCACCACATGTGGTATATTAGAGAAAAAATTATCAAAAGCGTGAGCGACCTCATCGCTTTTAGTTAATAAATGATCATTGACTTTTAGATTTATCTGTTTGTGGCCACGTTTTGTCTTACCAGTCTCATTGTTGATCAATTTCCAAGTGGCTTTAATTTTGTTAGGTGCTGTTTCAATTTTATTTTTTAAAAACATTGATTTTGCTACCTGACATACTTTTTTGAATGTTTTAGAATAATTCTTAATGTAAAGGTTATGTGAAGGATCGTGGAGCATTAGTTCCCTTGTAGAATACAGATCATAAAGTTTATTTCTACTTCTATAAATACCAGGTGTTGCCCAGTCTGCAAAGCTTGCACTAGTTTTAGCTATACAAGTCTTTAATTTAAATATTTCCTTATGCTCCTCAGTAATTAAATTAGATAAACAGTTAAACAGCTCATTCGGGTCTTCTATACAAGGCAAAAGTGACATTTTAAGTTCTATGCAACCCTTAAACTTTGTAATACGACTCGCAGTGATAGGTCGGTAAGTGAATTTATGAGGTTCATTTAGTATGCAATTAGGAAATTTAACACTTTGACCATAATGATCTGATCCAAACTTTTTTATTAAGTTCTTACTAATTGGTTCACAACTACTAAAAATATTGTCTAGACATGTGGCTGTTGTTATAGTTACCCTAGTTGGTTCATTGAAAAGATGCGTCAGATTAAAACATTTGAACAAGTTAATGAACCTTTCAGACAGAGAATCTAAAATAATGTCTATATTAAAATCCCCGCAGATTATTAAAACTTTACTACTAGTAAAAATCTTAAGCAAAACTTCTTCCATAGTGGACTCAAACCGCCCGTAATCCGCGTCAGGTGGACGGTAAACACTCACTATGATATGTCGCTCTAGCTCAACGCACGACAGCTCAATAGTCCTCTCAATAGAGAGATTAACAACATCTTTACGTTCCTTGCATTTTAAATGATTTTTCACAATAATAAGAGAACCGCCTCTAGTGGCGTTCTTACGTTTGTATGAACTTACTATATTAAATTGTTCAAAATAAGGGAGCAACTGATTATCTACAATCCAGTGTTCAGTCACACACATAATGTCTACATTACATCCCTTTAAAAATAACTCTAATGCTAGTAATTTGCTGGGGAGGCTTTGCATGTTCTGATGTACAACATGCAAAGTGCCTAGCTTACCCATTGTCGAAGCGGTCAGTTTAAATGCTGACCGGCAGTCCCTACTACATTAATAACCCTATTAGTACTACTACTAAATACAGGCTCGTCAGTTAAATATGTTATACTACTTATAACACCATCAAAAATATTATATGCTAACAATTTAGCAATTATCAATTTACTACAGCTACTATGGTACATTGTACCTCTACATAAGCTAAAGTCACTAATAAAATTATTAGTGTCAAAATACAAAACGTCACTATGACGACATGTCAAGTTGTAAAGTAATAAATTGATTTTATATAGTCTCTGGTTTTCAAGTTCACTCAGAGACTTGGAGTAAGGGAAGGCACAAATGATTAATTTGCTCAACCCTAGATTTACCTTCTCTAACAAAATGTCAACAAGGTTTATTATGTCTAAACGTTTTATGTTACTACTGTCACCTAAATGCAACACCATAGTGGTATTGCTGTCAAGTGATGTATCAGACTTGATACATCTTGTAAATTGGTTTATGGGGGCATTTGGGAAACAATTATTTACTACAGTTTGATTTAATTTACTTCCAAGTAGTAGACCCATTCCCATCCCTATTCTATCTGAGTATATAACAGTCCTCCGGGTCTGTCGACAGAATGTAGGCTGTCTAACTGGGGACTGTGTGTCCTGCCTTTTCTGTACTACAGGTGCACAGGACAAAGTTGGTACCGATGGAGGTGTGATTTCCAAAGGCAAATTTTCACAAATGGGTGGATCTGTCTGAGAACTACTGTTACATACTTGTACATATATACTGTCATTATTTACTACATCTACAATGTTGTCCATTTTTTTAAGGCTATCTAATAATATGTAAGTGCCTAGATACACTTTATGATCATACTGAACCCCGATGCATAAATATGTAAGTGCGTAGATACACTTATGATCATACTGAACCCCGATGCATAAATATGTAAGTGGCGTAGATACACTTATGATCATACTGAACCCCGATGCATAAATATGTAAGTGCGTAGATACACTTATGATCATTACTGAACCCCGATGCATAAATATGTAAGTGCGTAGATACACTTATGATCATACTGAACCCCGATGCATAAATATGTAAGTGCGTAGTTACATATTTGTACGTAGGTAATACAAAAAATTATGAAAGTAACAAAATTTACTAATAATATCCATAATAGTTAAGGTAACCATGAAGGCAATAAAACACAACTGACTAGAAAAGCCCAATAACTATGATTGGACATCAAAAAGTACAAAACATTGGTAAATAATTAATTATAATTTACTTATCTGGTCTTAAGGTAGATATATCAGGGTCTGATATATCTATTTTTCTTTTTTTAATAGCGTTAGCTTTCAAGTTGTTTAAGAATGGAAATGTTCACATGTCATAGTTGCGGCAATAAAATATTTACAAATCGCACACGCATTGTACTCGCTGTCCACGCAAGAACTAAGTAAGTGGCAGTTACCCGCCACCTGGACCTCATTCCCCCCGCGTCAAAGTGTGTATGAGGAAGATAGAACATTGTACGGCGGGCAAATAATAAAGTTAGACAGTTACACGATTAAGAAAAAAGTACTTAGAGTAGACTTTTTTATTTTTTTGTAAGTTATAATGATAGATTGACATGTGTAGATGCCAAAAATGCAATAAACGTATAAGTGTGTATCCGGCAGTTACACAAGTGTACGTAGGGAGTGTCGAGATAGTGTTATGTATATAGGACACACACGACACGGCCGAGCCTTTCGCGTAAATAATTAAGTATGCTAATCAGTGTTGAAGTAATTAGTTGCTGTATAACTTATTTACGTAAATTGTGTAAATTATTTCATTGGAACTCGGCCGGTAAACATTATAATTGAGTCTATCTTCAATTAAGATTTATATGTTTTATCAATTTTAATAATACTGTCTAATATTACTGTCGTGATCAGGTTTGCCTTAGTGTTATCATTTTGAAACATTTGCTTATGAATTTTTATTATTATTGTTACAATAGATAGACCCTGTAGATACCTAATGTTTTTATAGTCTGCTTTATAGAGGGATCTTCGACCATTTTAGTCTCCCTGAAAGGACAAAGGTTGAAGATTGTTTTTCATAATCATTATATTGTAGCAGAACATTGAGCACTTGTAAATTGTAATCAATTGAAATACAATATTCTCTATTTACTCCTTTATTTACTTTAAAACTTTCTAAGTAGGTAGGTCCCAAATTTTTTTTTTTTCGGTTTCATAATCCAACGTATCAAAAGTTACTTCACACATCTGTTTTACTTATTAAAGTTTCTGTTCTTTCACAGACGAAGACTCAGAGCCCGCGATAGCAGCGCCTACTGGCGGCGGTAAAGTGAAGACTGGCAGCACACACATACACCTCTGGCAATTCTTGAAGGAACTTCTTGCTTCTCCGCAAATACACGGCTCCGCGATACGGTGGTTAGACCGAAGTGAGTATTGTGATAATTGTTAAACTGTTTTTGTTTTGCTAGAGGCTTGAAAAAGGGGTTTCACGCACCAACCTGAACCATAGAATAAGATCTCAGTACCTACAAGTACCTACCAAAATCCTCATTCCACTTTTTAACTAAGACAAAGTCATAGCCTAGTAAAATGTCTAAAAAAATAGCTAACGTAATGTACTTGTACCTAGTAGGTAGGTTTGAAGTTTTACCACACTATAAAAGTCAAGGTATTTTATCACAAGTTTATAACAAAGCTTTGCATTGTTTGAACCTGTTTCTCGCTCGACCACTTAATGGTCTCTATAATTGTACCAGTCACGGAATCGAGCCTCGACTTGCATTAATTTTGTCTTTTAATACCAGTCTGTAATTTTATTTGCTTGAGGAAGTATCTTGATATCACTAAAAGTTCTTTTGTTCAATCCTCTTTGCACTTTTTATGGGTTGAATTCTTTGACTTCTGGTTGCATAAAATATCATCTTTCACTTTGTTTTTCTTTTGGTGGGGTTGGGGACAGTATTAACTTCTGTTTATCATTTTTATTCCAATTATAGCCGTTTCTTTATTTTCAGTAGATTTTTCTAAACCAGCTAGGTAGGTAATTAAATTCACATAAATTTTTATACTCGAGAGTCGAGACTCAGATAGGACAAACTTTACAACACTGATTATTCATTCTAAGTACTTAAACTGTAGTGGTAATAAATAAATACCCTTGTTAAATCCATCTTACTACGACATTCACAAGCCAAGGTAATCCGGCCTGTTACTCGACATCTGGAAGATTTACTTATTTAGGTTACGAGTAAAGACTATAATTTATTATTTAGGATGTGCTGAAGTAGCATCATCTCATCTTAGAACTGCTAAATAATATTTCTAGGGTTTTTCATCATCATTATTTCAGCTCATTTTATTTTTTATTTTATTTATTAAGGTCTATCAACGATTGTTACAACAATACTTAAATAATTATACATGGTTACCTGTTTAAACTAATTGCACAACCAGTTAAAGATAAACACAGCATGCAGAAGTAAAGAAATGAGTCAGACAACAAAATGAGAGTAAATACAGAGTAGGTAAAAGAATAGAAAACAATTATGCAGTTAACAGGGTAAGGTAAGGAATAAAGAATAATATAACTAAAAAATATCTAGTCTAAGTTATGTTCGGCAAGTTCTCTGACAAGAACTTGCGGAACCTATTTATATTTGAGGAGAAGATATCTATCTCAGAGCAATAGCAGTGCAAAATTTTACAGAACCTTGGAACGGGGGAATTAATGCCAAGGACAGTAGTGCGAAGTGGTGGGGCTAGGAGTGGGATTGGACGACGGGGAGTTTGGCGAGGGACTC
The DNA here is from genome assembly GCA_963582015.1 of Xanthorhoe designata. Taxonomy (NCBI): domain Eukaryota; kingdom Metazoa; phylum Arthropoda; class Insecta; order Lepidoptera; family Geometridae; genus Xanthorhoe; species Xanthorhoe designata. Next base: position 11,489,750 of record OY757037.1, read on the forward strand.
TAAAACGTATTTTATATAAGAGCTGAGGGCAATCAATTTTATTGTTTAAAATTTTGTAAAGGAAAATTAAATCAAGTTTCGTTCGTCGTTTTTCTAAAGATGACATTTTAAAATAATCCAGCCGTTGCGAATATGACTGCAAGACTTTAGTTTTTTTTGCCGCGTATGCTAAGTGCCACAAAAATCTCTTTTGAATTCGTTCTATTTTTAGTTTGTGAGTGGCATAGTGAGGACGCCACACTGCAGGGCAATATTCTAGGATGCTACGGACCAGGGTATTATAAAGTAGAATTTTCGTATATGGTCTTTTGAATATTTTGCTGTACCTGATGATGAACCCAAGAGTTTTAGAAGCTCGTTTTGTTATATTATCTATGTGCGGTATGTAAGTTAGTTTTTTGTCAAGAATCACGCCCAAATCCCTGATCTGATCAACCTCAAGTATGGGTATGCCCCCAATATTATACTGTGACTTAATAGGATTTTGCTTGCGGGTAAATTTTATAAAGTAACACTTTTCTGTATTGATGTACATTTCATTCTTACAACACCATCCATGGAGCCGGTCAAGGTCGCGTTGCAGCAAGGTAGTATCTAATTCCGACTTAATATTCCGTAAGATTTTTAGGTCGTCGGCAAATAAGAATGGTAAAGAATTACTGAAACTCAATAGTGGGTGAAAATCATTTTCACCCACTATTGGGTATAGACCTCCTCTTTATCAAGGCACTCTATCCGATCCCTTGCGAGTCTCATCCACTGATCGCCAACCACTTTGACAATGTCGTGCGACCATCGGACGGGTGGTCTGCCTCTTGGTTGTTGAGCGCACCTGGGCTACCATTCTAAGTAGGATTTTTGGTAGGTTTTAATATATGTACCTATCATCAATCAAGCAAATTAATTTAAACTAGTCACATCCAAAGATTTCGAGTTATATTCCTAGTAGGTGGGAACCCAGGTAAAACACTGATGCTATTTATGTAAATCGTGACTTGTCATGTCGTGTACCGTTTCGATTTAAAGCCTCCTTTGTTCTAAGACATTATACTAGGTTCGTTCTGCGCATATTTCGTTGTATTTGTCGTACAAAATACCATTCAAAGGTCGACCATGTATAACAGCAAAGATTACTGATAATGTCGAAACATAAATTGTTTATATGACCCTTTTGGGTATTGGATAAAGTCAACTCGTTAGGAAACAAAGCAAGCTTACAATTTGATACCTAGCACAGTAGAGAATATTCAAGATCGGAAGTTAGCATTTTACACTTGACAGATTGCAAGCCCTCATATCTTCTCTTCAGTGAAATTAGTTAGGTAACTCTTGTCGATATAGAAAATTGCTGATTTAAGAAATATCCTTCTAAACATTTCCAAAATCACCAGAAACCCGTTAGATTTTGTGCAAGCGATTTCTGTCTCTCAAAAGTCGCAAGCTTAGTAGTCGAATTGATGTTTAATTCATGTCTCGTTGTTGCAGATAACGGTGTCTTTAAGATCGAGGATTCAGTGCGCGTCGCCAGACTTTGGGGCAAGAGAAAGAATCGGCCAGCGATGAACTACGACAAACTTTCCCGTAGCATCAGACAGTACTACAAGAAAGGGATTATGAAGAAGACGGAGAGGAGCCAGAGACTGGTCTATCAGTTCTGCCATCCTTACTGCTTGTAGACTCCTAGAATAAGTTTATTTATAGTGCGAGGCCCGCGGTAATGCGGCGCACGGCGACTGGTCGCGTTTTGACAAAACGCCACGCAGTCGTGTAATAGACGACCGAGTTTTTCCAAGTGAAATTATTAGGCGTCGTGTTTACTATCCCTCCAAACGATTCGGGAAAGGTAATTTTCTCTAGAACCGTTCTGGACGGGATCCTTACCTGTGTTTTAGTTTTAAGTTTTTTACCGGGGATTAGACGAATGCACTTTAAGTTTTTAATTACAAATTTGTAAATTGCGTTTGTCGAAAACCGGTAATTTTTATCCCATATATCTATGATATATTTCTCGTACGTTCTATGAACTTTTAGAAAGATAAGGATTTTGTAAATAATTGTAAGAGTTCTTTTAATTTTTATAATGACGTGTAAGTTATCGATGACTACCACTTAGGTACTCTATTTATTAGAGTAAAAAGAGATTGATAAAGATATCGTTAGTGCCTAAAGATGAACAAGAAAACGAAGAAAATAAGTGAGCTAAGAAATATTTTGATAATTAATGTGTAAGTTATGAGAAGGCAAGTTATGCCAGAATTGCAATATTATTATTTAGGAATAATAAACATGATTATAAATTTGATTAAGTTTGGGCGGTGAAATTGGTGAAAGCTACAATTGGGTAATAAAAATTGTGATTTTGTGCCAAATAGACAAGCTTAAGTTTTTTTATTCGGGACAAAATTTGTTATGTAGGTACGAAATTTTGTGATTGAAATGACCCGCCGATGTAAATATTGTCTCCAAAATATTTTGCAATAAAAAGGTGTTGGTTATATTTTATGAAATTTATACACGATTTTTTTGTATGTTTTAAGAAAAAAATGCAGTTAGCATTAATAAAATGCAGTTAGCATTGTTTAGCTATGAATATTAATTATTATTGAACCAAACTAATGTAGATTTTATGAATCAAAATAAAACATCAATATAAGTAAACCACAATTTGTTTTTCTCATCCGTATTTTGTGAGCACACCTACCTAAATACTTTAGGTATTTGTAAATTCTTAAGAATCGGAACTACTTAAGTACCTACTAAAATAATAATAACATTCAAAGTAGTAGGTAGGTAGGCCTAGAGGAAAAATGAGGATAGACAGGTACCTACCTACCTACCTATAGCTAATTAAATACAGGCAATAGATATAGAGACAGAGCATAGAGAAAGAAGAGGAAGGAGTAGAGAACCACTCAAAAGATGAACGGAACGGAGTGTAGAAATTGACAAAAATGTAGGTAGGTACGGAGAATTACTTCTAGAGGAAAGAAAAAACTAACAATTAGGTAAAGACACAACAGCAGGAAGGTAGAGTAGAATAAAACAAAAGAACGGAATGAGCTAAACGCTGTGATGCGGGCACCACACATTAGGCTTCAACTTGGTTCCATCATTGACTACGAATGGCCAGTAGCAATGCTCCGTTTGAGTCCAATAACCGTCATGATCGATCCCCATATTGGAGTGCTGGATGGAACCAACACGTTCCAACACTCCAATGTGTCAATGTGTGGTGCCCGCTTATGGCAGATAGAAGAGCAGAAAATTTTAAACTAAGTTTTGCATCTCAGGAAAACTTCTAACCCAAGGTCATTTTGGATAACTTGGATGACCACATAAGTAAGAAACTTTAAAAAACATTACTTTGTACTTAGCCCAAAAACAAAAGATGTTGAAACAATGATGCACAAAATATTATTATCGTTGCATCACATTGCGCAAGTGACGTCATTGTGACATTCCACGAGTGAAAGTCGCGCGCCTTTCGCTCGGGAGGGGAGGACGACCTCAAGGGGAAAGCGGAGGCGAGGGGGACACTTGGCTAAAGTACCTACCAACTTAACTATTATTTAATCTCTGACTCGGCTAAATACCTACTTAGGTACCTACCAATCACTTTGGTGATTGAATAATTTTTAGTGCTTTTTTGTTTTGTGCAGGGTAACTTAAGCTAGGCACCTACCTACTTAAGAAATAGAGAGCTTTGAGCTTTCATTAGGTAGGTAGGTAGGTACCTACTAATCTTTACAAATACTAAGTAGGTACCTACCTAAGGTACTTAACTGCCTGAATTTGTTTTGAATCATTGAAATGAAATGAAATGAAATTTATTTATTTAGTAGGTAGCTCAAACAAGTTTAACAGGAACAGATCAAACCCAACGGTGATATATGAGGAGTTTGCTGCCTTACTGCGTTGTACAGTGAGGGTTATTTGGAGTGTAGGAGTCGGTACCTAACCGAGGATTCAGGAGGGGGATAGGAAGCTACTTACTAGGGTTATAATAAGATACATAAGGTATATATATGAGCCCTAGGCCTCACACTAGGATTACCTGTGTCGTGCGTGGGGTCTAGTACCCGCCCTTGTGCATTAAAACAGAACGAATAAAATATAAATTACTAAAATAGGGATTTAAATTGGTAAATTATATGGTAAATTTTTATACTAACATGTCGGTTATTAGAAGAATTTACGAATAACTGCAGGCAAACTGAAAAAAAATTGACTTTTCTATTGGTAGAATTATTGATGTTGATTAGGTACCTACTACCTACCTACCATAACCCTCCGAAAAGTTTTCTTGTCCATAAGGAAACTAAGTACCTACCTAATTTAATGACTTGTTATATGTACCTACCTAAGTTGGTAGATCATTCTAATATCTACCTACCTACTTATTTAATTTGTGTGGCTTGGTCCAAGTTAGTGGAGGGAGCGAGCAAAGAGTAGGTAGTAAGTACCTACTTATATAGTAGGTATATAGGTACCTACCTACCTACCTAGTAACTAAGTAGGTAATTACCTACCTAGGTAGGTATATATACCAAAAGGAAGCGAGCCTTGGTAGTTTTTCACTTTCAAAACTATCGTGAGTTGTACCCATTAGGTAGGTAAGCTAGCTAGACAATAAAAGTAGGTACCTACCTACTAATCATAATTTCCCGTGTGCTATTTTAATATCTTAGTAAAGTTGTAGGAAGGTAGGTAGGTAGGTACCTAACTTACCTAAAGGCAAGTAAGTAGGTAAGCAATCTAAGTTATGAAGTTAGGTACCTATCCGCTTAGTGCTTTTATTTAGCCACACCACAAAATGGGCGTAGCTGAAGGTCGGCGGCATTCCAAATTTCTGATTCCAATGCGTGAACTGGCACGGTTGGTACGGCTACACCTTAGTTCTACCTTTATACACCAAATGCTTTAGGATGTTGGATTGGAAGTCGTTGGAATGTTAATTGTTAACGCCATCTAGATGCCTAGATGGCATAGAATAAGTTTAGTTCGTCACGAACAGAGATCTAGCGCGCATGAACTCTGGCAAACAAACAAACTCAAAGAAAAGCAAGATTTTAAAATTAAATGAACTTAAAAAAATTACCTAATGCTACGAAAAACTTTTAATACGCAACGATAGCGCGATCTATCATTTGGGTACAACTAGCAGCGACATCTAGTTCTGTTATTGGTAACTAGTATTTACTAAAATAGCCTGCAGGTCTAATCTACAAATTCCTAAAAATATTATGGACGCATCTTTTTTTTGTTTAGCACAGTCGAGGTATAATTTTACGTAGGTAGTAGTGGCAATTCGGAGTGTAGCAAAAGCTAAACTAAACTAACTAAAATTAATGCCATCCTTTTTATTTCCAACGCTATGAAAGGGACGGCAACATTTTTGGTTAGCAAACAACTAATAGTTTAAATAATTAAATTATTTAGTTATTAAGTTTAGTTTTTGCCGGACTCGAGGGTAGTTGCCGAGGATCGTGAGGTGTGGAAAGAGTGGGGGGAGGCCTTTGCCCAGCAGTGGGATCAGCACGGCTCTTAATAAAATAATAAAAGTTTTAATTGAAAGTGGCGTGAAACGGAACGCTTTTATTGACGTCACAATGACGTCAGAACCGCTAGCTTGCTTGCTTGTGCTTGACATTTGACATTTGAATGGAATCGTAAATGGTCTTTGTTTTTATTTTCGAAAAACCTCAGCTACTCATCCGAATCTTCACAAAATAATAAAAAATGTGTTTATTAGCAAAGTGTGCGATACTTTTTACTGTTTTACATCAAAGTAAAATGAGTTAGCGTTGAGATTTCGTTGGAAAATATTATTTTGCGTTTCATATTTTTTGCGTGGGTTTTTAGTTAAATTACTTTGAAAATGAAGCCTGGAAAGAGTGTGGATGTTAGGGAGGAGATAGCTGAGATCCATACGGCTGCTAGATCGCCGTCTCCAAAGCAGAAAAACAAAGGTAGGACGCGGAGTCGGTCTGGCTCCCGTAGGCTTTCAAACGGGCATGCTGATGCTGCAGAAGGCTTAGCCACCTCACCAGTAACCGGAGAGCCTTCGGACAAGTCGAAGCGTGATAGCTGGATAAAATCCGAACATGAATCCGTAGAACTGCCGATACACGACCAGATAAACCAAGGAATAATGGCCTTTGTGGAGAAGGAAATAAAAAAGTCTGATAAAAACCCAGCTATCGTTTTTTATTCTCACGATCCTAATGGAATCGATGAGAAGTTTATGAAGACGCTTTCAAGGCCTTCCAGCGGACACAAGGAGAAGAGGAGTCCCTCATACAGGAAAAAGAAACGGCATTCATCAAGGCATCGAGATAGCGTTTATAATGATTTTGATGTTCCTGGCTCCAGTCTTAGTGCGTTGGAAAAGGTGAGGCAATCATAAAATTTGAAATTTCATTTTTTCTTAGATTTCTAATGAAAGAAAACACACTCACAATGACCTTTTCCATTTCCTCATTGTTTGGCCAGGTGGGTGTTGTGGTTATCTTACTTAGATTTTTTTTTAGCCAACTTTTCTCATATTATACAGAAACTGGTCGTTAAGTATTTAAGACGGTCATCTGAGGTGCAGTGGATGAAGCCCGCTTGAGACACAGGTTGTAGGTTCGATCCCCGCAGTAGGACAAATGTTTGTTTCATCTGCAAATATTAATTTGTTTCCAGTTTGGGTGTTTTTTAATATAGTATTGTAGTAATAGTAAGTTGTACTATCAGTAATCTGGTTACATAACCCATTAATTGCTTAGCTTGGAACTAGATGACACTGTGTAGAATGACCAAGAATATTAAGAAATTAAAAAACATTTTAAATATATTTTCAATGAGTTTATCAACTACTTCCAGGTAGATGATTACTTAAAAGAATACAACAACGATGAAGTAGTAACTCTGAGCGGGGAACTTGAAATAGAAACTAATGATGTTGAAAACAACAATGGCATGTCTAAGGAGCTCAGACACAAGCCGAGGAAGACAAGGAGAAGAACAAGAGATGAGAGGCAAGATAGCAATGCTAATGGGAAAGACATTAGTCCTAAGGTGTTCAAAACTGGGAAGAGTAAGGGAGCTACTAAACCAGGTAATTTAATCTTCATGCATTTTAATATTTTTAAAACTCAAATAGTTTTGTAACAAGACAAATCAAGCCTCTTTTAATCATTAACTAATATTTTATCTTACTATCCTACTAATATTATAAAGGTGAAAGGTTGTGTGTGGGTAAGAGTGTAAATATGTAAGTGTGTTTGTTACTCTTTCACGCTCAAACGGCTGCTCGGATTTGAATGAAATTTGGTACCAGAATTGCTTATACCCTGGATTAAAAAATAGGATACTTTTGATCCCGGTATTTCCACAGGAACGGGAACTATTCATCGCAGGGCTAATCTTTAATCTTTTTTAACTTCCAGCCAGGCCAACCGATTTAACTGCGATGCTACAAACCCTGGAATCTTCAATGCCATACAACGAGCAATACATAGACAACCCCTTCTCATCACCGTCTCCGGTCACATCACCCAATGATGAGAGACTAGATCCATTCAGAAGACGGCCGGAGAAGATATACATGCAAGGTGGAGGGACCTTTAGGGCAGTTTCCCGGGATAGGATACTTGAATCTCAGCAGTCCAGAGAAGGAGACAAATATCTAAGGTAAATAAACATTGAGGTACAATCTATAGAGCGACAATCAGGGGGTCTATCACGAGTTAACCATAGTATTGGATACTGTCCTCGTTAGCGAGTCAAGTAACACAAATGTATGAAAATCCAGTGGAGCGCCCCCCCGGTAACTTGCATGAACTAAAAATACCATTCATTTAGAATACTTGACACGTGAGCGAGAATAGTTAACTATACCAGTCGAAAACTGATGATAGGCCCCCAGACAAATACATTGAACATTAATACAAACGACATAACATCTACATTCGAGCAAATGTCATTGTATAGATATGTATAACGTTGCTCGGACATTTTTTGAGTATTGTCAGCTATTAGATTGTGACTCCTTAGTATAGTATAGTAACTCAATGAATATAAAAGATTAACTGCGCCCCTCCTAATCCTAGCCAATCATAACGCTCTGTCTATGCGCGCGAAACGTGTTTGTTTGCTATTGGCTGATGCCTACGCGCCGTTCTTTCTGTGTACGTATCAGAGCGAGATAGCATAAGCCTCTATTTTGTTGATTTAAAGCGTAACTCAACGCCAAGTCTAAAATTCAACGGCGTTGACATTCGGGCATATGGGTTGAATTCCTCTGCGCAGACGAATTTTGCCGATGCGCTTATAAAAGTGGTACATCTATAGAGCGCTATATATTCCTTTCTCAGTCACACAAAAACAAAGAGGAATATATACAACATTCTTGTGAGTAAAAGAGACAAAGCATTAGATCTTTTGTCCCTCAACGCGTGCGCGCTCCAAATGTTGTACTACGAAACTGGATTCACTGCATTTTTTGTCCCTCTCGGCGGCATGCTCACTGTTCGTCCAGGTACTATACTAGGTCCATGGTAGCTACTAGATTAAAATGTTCAATAGTGGCAATTCGGAGTATCGCAAAAGCTAAACTTAACTAACTAAAAATGTTGCCGTCCCTTTCATAATGATGGGAATAAAAAGGATGGCATTAATTTTAGTTAGTTTAGTTTAGCTTTTGCGACATTCCGAATTGCCACTAATATCGATTTATTAGTTTAAATTGCAGGATGGGTGAGGTGACCCCTCTGGACGTAGCCATATCTGTTCAGAAGGCGTGGCGTAGCTTCGCGCCTGCCTGTCATGGCATCCTCGGAGGCTTGGCTCTGATGCATCTTCTACTGATATCATACTCAGATGGATTAGACGCAGGTATGTCCTGTTTACTTGAATACATTTTATGTACCTACTACATAACCTATCTGGGTTACCGGCGGTGTTTGTGTAGTATATTAATCTATCCTCGCTCACGTGTCAAGTATTCTAAATGTATGGAATTTATAGTTCATGCAAGCTATCGGGGGAACCGAATTCCTTTCAATCTTGTCACAGCTGTTCACATTTTTGGAAATCCGATGATCCGAAATGTGACGCCACATTTTTTACAATTAAACATGAGATTTTTTTTTCAAAAGGTAAGTAAGTGGGTACTTTTAAAACCTAGACAGTATTAGATTTCTTTATGATATACTTTCAATAGTGTACCTACCTAGAAATTAAGATTTAGAAATGTGACGTCACAAAACTTAGACCCTCCCTCCCACCCCCTTAGAAATGTGTACTTTATGGATGGCCCTTGCGATGTGTTTTAAAGCCTCAAGTGAATGAGTATTTTATATTTTCAGGTCATCTGTCCTTCCACTCCGTGGTGACCATGCCCTATGTAGCTGCTTACTACTTCTTCTGTGTACTGTGCCTAATGTCTGTGTTAGATAGGTGAGTGAATACCTTTATTTTCATTACAAATAGAACCATGGATGGAAACATTTATGCAACAAAAACCTAACGCAAACCTAATCTCTATCTCTACAAACCTTTAATAAAACTGTAACGCGTCGATGTCTTTACATTTGAGATATTAATGAAAAACTAGCAGAAAGCAAAAGAAGCTAAAAAATGGGTTAAACTTTTTTTGTATTTTTTTCTGTATGTAGGTATGTCTGTTCCCATCACCCAAAAACTACTCAATGGAATTGAAAGCTGTTTCCACCGATGTATTGCCAGAGAGGTCTAACTTAAAAAAGGCGTCATTTTACAGCAGCCCCCTGATTGTATAACTTGTCTCGGATTGTATCCAAGTTGTATCAAAGCAAAAATCAATCAATCAATCAATCATTTATTTATTAAAATCACAGTAAATCGCGAAAACAACTGTCAAATACGACAGTAATTAAGTAAGTTACTTACTAATTTACTTAATCAGCCTTTAATCTGACAGATATTTTCGCGATTTACTGTGATTTTTGCTTTGATACAACTTGGATACAACCTGAGACAAGTTACACAATCCAGGGGCAGGTTTACCTCTTTTAAGAGTTGCAAACACGCAAGCGAAGCCGCGCGGTACTAGTGTACTTATATTACTATCCCAAAGCTTATTTACTGTCCCTTGAACTAGTGTATAACTGTAATACTAACTGTATAACTGTAATACTACTGTAATGTACTGTAATAACTTGAACTAGTGAATTTACTTTCAGGTTAGACGTAACAAGTATAGATATGAGCAGAGGCCTCCAGCCGTACTTCCAGCCAATAGTGCTAGTTATACTGTATACCGCGTGTTTGCTCGTGTGCAGCGCGGCGAGAATGTACGACGATCTAATGGTGTACCAATATGCACCTCTCGTAGCTAACGTCACTGGGAACGCTACTGCTGTAAGTATTGTGTATTTTTGATTAATAAAATGTTGTTATGTTTTGTTATGTTATGTTATGTTATGTTATGTTATGTTATGTTATGTTATGTTATGTTATGTTATGTTATGTTATGTTATGTTATGTTATGTTATGTTATGTTATGTTATGTTATGTTATGTTATGTTATGTTATGTTATGTTATGTTATGTTATGTTATGTTATGTTATGTTATGTTATGTTATGTTATGTTATGTTATGTTATGTTATGTTATGTTATGTTATGTTATGTTATGTTATGTTATGTTATGTTATGTTATGTTATGTTATGTTATGTTATGTTATGTTATGTTATGTTATGTTATGTTATTGCGGTTTCCTCACGATTTGGTTTAGATTAAACTGGCTGCGCCCCGCGGTGTTCCCGTGGGAATACCGAGACCAAAAGTAGCCTATTTTTTATCCAGCATTGCCACTGGCCATTCTAATGTTGGATGGAACCAAGTTGAAGCCAATGTGTGGTGCCGGCATCACGCTCAAACGGCTGGACGGATTTGAATGTAATTTGGTACCAGAATTGATTGTACACTGGATTAAAAAATGTCTACCAAAAAAAATGGTACCAAGGGGTTAGTTTTTTGAACGAGTTGCTAGTAATTGATATTGAAGAAAGTGGTCACAAATCCACTAATTGAGAAGTATGATTAAAACTCCACAGAAAGTTATTTTTTGGTTAAGTATTGACCTTGAAAAGAGTGGAAGTTGAAGGGGGAGACCTTTGCCCAGCAGTGGGACATGATAGGTTAGAAAAAAAAAAGTACCTAAGTATTGACCGTTTGTTTACAAATATTTTACATCTAATTTGGCTGAAGTATATACTTACCAGCAATAGCTGCATTATCATCGATAAATAAATAAATATTATTTGTTCCAGGCTACAGTACCAACATTCTACCACACCTGGACTCACTTCTCCATCTGGCGTGCGATCCTCTCCATCCTGGGGCTGGTCTACTTCATCATCTCCAACCCCCCGGACCTGGTCTTCAATAACTTGAGTAAACTGCTGCAGTTCAAACAGTCCCTGCAGAGTATCGGATGATGATGCCTTTTAGGTTAGTTTTGCTTTATAACTTCCTAGCGACTTACGACTTTACTATTTAAAACGACAATTATCGGCCAATTTGTGCGGTTTTGCTTATATTGGTGGAAGCTGAACTCGGAACATTTCACAAACTTAGACTGAATGACTGATACAAGCGATCGCTCTTAAGCCGAGCTGCCTGACCATTAGGCTACGGACCCTGTAAGCCGAGGCCTGAAACTACAAGTAATATGATTTTATCGGTTGTAGTATAGTCTTCTAAAGTCCAGCCTATCTATTGAGCACAAACTCTGCGCTTACTGTACCTATCTACGATTAAGTCATAAATATTTTTGTTAGTTTGATAATTTTTATAGGTACTTACCTAACTTTTTGTTAGTAAAGTCAAAGACGATTAATATCAAGAAGACAGACAAAAGCCATACACAAAATCGTAACCCTGAAAATGGCCCAAAACGGGAGTTTAAAGTAGGTGGCAGCACCAGCAAAGCCTGAAAACTTTAAAACATAAATATTATTCAAGAAATTTCAATTACTTTCTAGTTAAAATTACCTACAATTTTTTTAATCGTCTTTGGTAAAGTTAACAAAGTCCTGTGTATTTAGTACCTACCATGACTGTCCATACTACGCGTATAGTTTTACCTCTTTTATGATATGATATGATATGAATGAGTATATCTGTAGGACAGATATAATAAGCTTATATTCTGTCCTAGGTAAAGCTTAATAAATACTTTATGTAGGTACATAGTTTAAAGACAATATTAAATTGGCAGCTGTTGGTATATCGATATTGGATAAATATATATAAGTATTTAAAATAATATTGAAATCTATCATAAAATATATATGAAATAGGATAGAAAATAAATATTTATATGAGATTATATTATTAAGGCTTTATCTATAGCTAATAATTCCACTTTTTAAATAACTAGATATTAAGAGGCAAAAGGAATTTATTTTTGGTTCTATTATGGGTCTATCTTTATTTTACCTCTTTTTTTACGTTCTTAGCCTTTTTCAAACCCCAGACTAAGCTGAGCTTGTATGGGAACTAGTACCAGCTTACCGTCAGAATACATACAAACATTTATTATTAAAAGTAAGTTCGTATGAGCAAGCGGCCAACAGGCCTCCGTCATGGCTTAACGATATTAAAAGCCGGGACCGACAATTTAACGTGCCCTCCGTAGCACGGAAGCGCTCAGCTGATAATGCCAATTGCGGTCACTCATCCAAGTAGTGACCGTTTAGAACGTTGCTTAACTTCAACGATCTATCAAGAACGTCTTAGCAAGCTTCGCTACGAGCGCTTCATTTTTTCCAAATTTTTTTATGTAATACATAGTTAATAATATTAATACCTACTAATTTTAATAGGTTCAAAAACGTATTGAATGTTATTTATTATTAAAATCTCTAGCTTTTTTCATAATTAAGTTATTTATAAAATTTGTGTTTGTAGAGTTGTATGTTTTAAGGATATTGAACGTATTTTCAATAAGTCTTACTAAGTTGCATTTTTTTTAATTTTCACATATCTTTGAGAAAAAAAAAATAAGTAAAACTGTTAAATATTTTCTTTACCTACAATCATTGAGATGTATTAAAGAGTCACAATCTAATAGCTGACAACACTCAAAAACTGTGCGTGCAAATTCAATGTTCTACAATGACATTTGACATTTGAATGTAGACGTTATGCCGTTTGTTTTAATGTTCAATGTCGCTTGTACGCAAAAAAGAAAAACTCTGCGCACTATGTAGCATGCGCCGAGTTTTGGCGTTTACATTTTATTTGTCTGATTGTGGCTCTATAATACATCTCAATGCCTACAATAATTGAAATAAATTAATATTAAAAACATATGAATATCATTCTCGCTATTATAGAAAAATTTCTTTTTTAACCGTCTTTCTACAATTGGACTCAGTGAGTAGAAAATATTCTCTCGGTTTTGCAAAAATTTTATTTTAAATAGAAATACTACTCTACAGCAGTGGCCAAAGGTACCGTAAAGACCAAAGAGAAAATATATATTTTTATAAAATATTTGAATCATTCTAACTGTTTAGCTTTCCTTACAAATTCCTAAGATGTAGTTTATTAACCCCCGGTTCCTAAGTACGGATGACCGTAGGTCGGTCGTCATAGCAACGTTGTTTATACAACACAAAATGTATGACACTTTTTGACAGATAACAACGTTGCTATGACGACCGACCTACGGTCATCCGTACGTTCGATATAGGAACCGGGCATAAGCTAATGATGGTATATGTCGAATTAAAGAGTGCTGTTATCTTAATTTTTATTGTATAATTATACTGATAAAACATAATCAAACGGGTATTTATCATGAATATACCTTTATACTGAGTTATACTGGATGACCCAAAGTTTCCCATAGATAAATCTTAAACTAGGATAAAGACTTACCCCGTTGTTCATTTTGGACTAGTATACCTATTTTAGCTAAACGGATAGTAAAACTGTTGCTATCTTTTTTCATTACCAAAACAACAAAAAAAAGACACTTTTAATTTAAATCTATTTTAAATTAACAAATCTTTAGGAATAAAGGCCTAATTATATTATGCAGATTAATGCATTTATAGATTTATAAAACTTGATTGTTTTAAAGAAGCCAATTTAATTTTATTAAGAGGCCGTAGGTAGCAAATATGTGGTTTGAATCGTATTAGATCTCAAAATCCGTGAAAGATACCACCTTATAATGTTTGGAGAAATTAAACTTTGAACTTTTATCTTGCGTTGTGGTTTTTTAGAAACACGATTGGTAAAAGTTTTCTCGATCATATATTTTTTTGAAAAATACATGTTTTTCACACAGTTTGCTATTTATCTCAGGAACAGAACGCTATTTTTGTTGGTTTTATGTTTTGACAAATAGCCTAGAAGTATTCATTTAGTTCTGGTATTTTAATTTTTCGATTACTTGTTTAATTAACTTGTAATTAAATAAAAACTGTTTTTTCGCTATAAATTATGTTGCGTGTCTATCGTTCTGCGCTTCTCACTCACGAGTAAAAACATTATTCGCTCTCCCGCTCATTCCTCGGCGTTATGGCACACACTTAAGTACAAATATCGCTATGTCAGTACATTATAAGAGCATGTTGAATTTATCTAGACTTCGCCATATCAAGCGATAGCTTGTTGAAACATCCTATATAAAACTAATTAAATTATACAATTTTCTCAAACTGTTCCATATTCCATCGTAAATTCTATTGTTCAAAAAGGTGTAGTAATACTTGGCGTTTGTGACCTTATAATTATCACACTTATAGTTTGTGTGTGTGTAGTGTATGTTTGTTACTCTTTCCTTCACGCTCAGAAGGCTGGACGGATTTGAATGAAATTTGGTAACGGGATAGCTTATATCCTAAATATAAGCTACATTTTTACATAGCCTACTTTTGATCCTGGTATTCCCACGGGAACTATTCACCGCGGGGAACACCACGGGGTGCAGCTAGTTATATTATAAATCGATGTCCCAAAATGAAGGTAGGTATTATTTTAGTACCTACCTTACTTTCACTATGTTCTATGTACTAACTATGTACTAATTTGAGACACATGCAAATACATGAAATTTGAGGAATATTTACAACTTTTAACATGCTATTGCGTAACGCAATAGTTAACGCAAGTATAAGAAGCTCGTTGCGCTTGCTTGATGTGAAGCTCGCTTCGCTCGCACGGCAGCTTCTTGAACATTTTGCAAGCAAAATGCCATAAAATAAGAACCTACTAGCAATCAGCCTTATTACACAACTTATTCACCGCGGGTAACACCGCGGGGCGCAGCGAGTATATAATATTTGAGTAAAAACAAACTCATTTCGCATCCTCCATTAATCTTCGTTTTATATTGTTGGGCACGGACTAGAAGATTAAAGTTCAATGACTTCTTTGTTAAAAAAAAATCAAATATTTACATTAAAATGTCACGAGTTGCAAAAACCGTTAAGCCTTAAGCGTGTATGTAATAATGTAAACGCTTTTAAACCCTACGTATCGAATGTATCGATAAAACCTCGATATCTTATCCGTGAATCTTATTCCAAAACAAGAAAATTCTAAAGATAGTCTAAGTTTAAATCTCGGTATAGACCATGGTCTAACAAAAACGTTATTCCAAAACGAAGTTTTAGCACTAAACCATGGTTCGTCTGTGGTTTAGAGATAAACCTCCGAGACCCCTAGTTTATCTTTGGTACTAACCTCAAAATGTCAAATGTGTTTTGTTGTTTGTTGTAATGTAAAGTGAGTGTTGTGATTTTTAAATAAAAATGGATTTGGACTGGATTGACCTCATTGATTTGGAAGATTTGGAAATGCTGGAGACGCCCATACAACGACGACCCCATACTCATCGTCATAGAATCAATCCCTTTGATATGAGTGACGAAGATTTTCGTTTTAAGTACCTATAGATTTACAAAACGCTTTGGCGAAAAAATCGTGAACCTGTTGCGGGAGAACTTGTCGCAGGATCCTCGAGGATGCCCCCTAAGCCCCTAAGCCTAATTGCAAGTAGTTTGCGCGCTACGCAACTGGGCACGCCACGAAGTACGTAGAAGTTATTTCTTATTATTCTATTGAAGAATGTAGGCACTTAGGTAGGTAAAATAACAAATTTACTGATACTTCCTTGTTTTATTGGTAGATTCAAGACGATACTGGTGATTTACATGGAGTGTCACAACTTGTAGTCAGCAAAACTTGCAAAAAAGTTGCAGAAATACTTGTGCGAATGTCTCACAGATGGATAAAAATGCCTGCAACTTTGAACCAACAAGAGGAGACCATGGGGAAGTTCCGCACAATAGCGAATTTTCCAACAGTCATTGGCGCTATTGACTGTACTGTACGTACTCACATTAGAGTAAAAAAAATAAATGCTGATGGTGGTTCTTTTCTTTTCTTTTCTTTACTTCTTGAATCTTGGTAGAGCAAAGGTTTTAGTTGAAGCTACGGGGAAAACCCCCGGGCTTCACTTCACTTCTTTTCGCCCCGGGTAAAATGGTACTTTCAAACTTCGCGCGCATAGCTATTTTAAGCTGACACTGACAGAGAAACTGTCATTTTTGACATAAAATAGCTTCAGATGTGACCAGCGAACCGAAATGAACGAATGGTTTTACATAAAGTTTTCGTTTAATCTGTGCATATTATTTAAACCTAGGTTGATCTCAGGTTTAAGAAAACCTTCGTTACTCGTCGTTTTGTAATAAGAAACGGTTTAGACCTCGGTCTAACTTTAAACCCTAGACTACATAGTTCTGGTTTAAACCTAGTTTTAAATCGTTTTTTGTAATAAGACCAGCTAAGTCTATTTCAATTCCAATTGATTTGTTATCAAAGAAAATGCGCGAGATTTTGTACGCTGTAACAAGATAAGCCACTCCATATCCTTCAAGTAAGAGACAGAACAGCCAGCGTCTTTTAAGATGTGTTTTTTTCTAAAAGGCTATTATGTTGATAGCATTATGTTTCGATAAATCTTATTGTTATTTTTTAAATTTAATTCGTCTCCAAAGAAACCCTGGACTTAAAAGTTCTTAGAAGATTTCTTATTTGACGGTATCATTGAGGTACATTGACATGAGTGTGCCCAAAATGACATTCAATACCTACAATTAACAAAGAAAAGCACACTGTTGGTTAATTTGACTACTCGTACCAATATCAATATCTATTACTGATACTCACTGTTGTAATACCAACAAAATCACTGTAAGCTCTAAAAACGTTCCTATGTAAGTATAGGTGTTTTCTCGTAAGTACTAAATGTTTACAGCGTCAGGGGGATCGTATTAGCCAGATAAAGCCCGTAAAAGTGATTTATTGCTTGATTTTATTTTATGAGTCTGTGCCGGCTTGCGACAGTTCTGTTAAAAATAGTTTTTTCACTTGGATACATCTTCTCTCTCTGGTGACTTAGTTGGTAAATTTTTTTTGAATACTTGTTGTGTCCTGCTGCTGATAGGTTCGTCAACTGGTCACTTTTAAAACTCGGCTTTTCTGACCGGTCTTTACTCGTACACAGATTCTCAGAGTATTGAGGAATAAACCACAAAAAGCTTCTATTATTTATAACACAGTATGTGTCATGTGCAATCAAATGCTTTTATTTTTATAATTTTAGCAAAGCGGAAGATTAGAGAGATTTAATTAACATCATAATGTTGCATTTTATAAAAACATTTTCGATACCTTGAATCATTTGTTCGTGCACTCTAAATAAATATGGGTAAGTATAAAATAATATGCAAGTCAGATGCTGAGGTTTAGTAATTTAATAATGAAAAAACAGCAGTTTTCTGATTTCATCCGAACAATGAAACGGCAATTCCATTTGAATATGTCCACCCAACGACTACATAGCCTGAATTATTAGAATAGGGATTCTCGGTATTGTAATATTTATCGAATGGGTGCATGAGAATACATTTGTTGCATTTACAACCTTTTAAATGGCGTGCTTTAGGGACTTAAAATACCATTTACAACCTTTCAATACTTTTTAAACCTTGTTTATACGAATATATACGAAACAAACACGAAGTTTGCCTTTATTTATGTATACATTCGGCTGCGCAATTCACTGCTTGAGGACTAAAAAATACCATTTATAACCTCTAAATGTTTTTTAAGCTTTGTAAAATAAAATAGGAACCAAATGTAATGTTTGCCTCTACTTATTTATACATTCGGCAACGCAATTCAACTTATATTATAGGATCGTAAAAGCTTTCAGAACTTTCGTGTGCCGGACTAGACCTTGAGCTTTATTCCCCAGCGCACAAAGTAACATAACTTCACTCAAACACGTGCTTTATTGACTATTCGAAATTCAAAATCCAAAAATGTGCAATTTTACATGTCACCTAGGCTCGTTTAGATTGGTATTGACCAATGAAAACATAACATACGCAATGTCATGAATTTTCAAATTCTGTATGCCACCGTTACATGCTCTTTGTGCCACGACTAGGCGAGGTTAATACCTGTCAAAATTCCATGCTTCTTAATACCGTGTTTTGTAAAAACACTGCTGAAGCGCGGTACAATTTTTCATATTTATTATGAGATTTGTGTTATTTTAACTATTCAATGGTGAAAGAAGACGTGTAGCACTCGGGAGACTGCCGCGGTAAAGCTATTGCATAGCATTTTTTCGGGGTGTTAGGTTATTTTCGTTAGGTACGGAATTTCTGTATTCGGTCTCCACGCTCAAGGCCCGCGATAGAAGCTATGCAATAGCTTAACAATATTATTTTTACGACAAATAATGTACTAAATCATTGAATAGGTGTTTCAGGCGGCAACTAAGATAAACGCCTTTTTGGTCACATCATCTACACTGCAGCCTCATTGGAGGAGAGACTTTTTGCCGTCGGGGAACATTGTCAGTAAACGTAGTGTTTATATTCTCTTTGATTGTCAGGGTTTGACTTGACATTAGTGACGGCACGGTATTATTTATTTATTGTATTTTGATAAAATTATATTACGTATTCTATCATTGAATATTTGTCGGCAACAAAGATAAATCAAGTCGGTAATCCTAAAAAGATAACCTAAAATAAGTGCTATAATAAAATATTATGCTTTGCCAGAAAAAAACAACACATTTTTTATAAATTTATTCACAAAGCACTATGATGAGATTTCTTTCACAGGATCGCTGATGTAATGGATCTAACAAATGCAATTAATAATAAATGGTTGTGAAATAAATGTGGTTGATAAAAAAAAACTCTGACTTAATTACTCTCTTGCCGAGACGAGAAGTAGGAAATGTAGGTTGGCAGCAACATTGAACGTGCTCTCCAATTTCGCTATGAAGCGACTTGCACTAGGCTGGCTGATAGTGCTAACCAATCGTTTCCAATTGACTTTTGATAGCTCCAAATAAAGTACAAAGCTACCCAAGTTTGGCTCCAAGGATGCCGCGCAATCACTAAAACCACTTTTAGGTAGTGCTCACACATTTACAATTTTAGGATCCATTGATTGGGATCATGATACCCTAAATCTCTCCTACTTATGTTTGTGCGTTGTTTTCGAAGAACAATTTACATTTTCATTGCTAGTTTTAGGTAATTAAAATAGAGAAAATGCAATTTCGATGAAAATTAATCAATGATTGAAGTAGGTAATTGTTATGACATTTGACAATTCGTCCGGGAACTAGTCGGACGTACCTAATGAATTAAAATAATTATTTTTTGACTCAAAACTTTGAATAACAACAAAATTAATAATTATTGTGATTTAATAATCATCTAATTCAATGTTATTTTACTTATAATATGATGTGGTTTAAACCAAAAAAATCTATCAACTAAAATTATAATATCTTTCCAAAAACATTCGCGGAAGTATGGTTTTGAACGAATTACGAAAATATCAAGACCATGAACGAAGTAGCCACTGGACCCGACATAAAATACAAATAAATAAATAAATAATAAATAAATATCCTTGGACATTCCACACGGCGGCGTCATCTAGTCCCAAGCTAAGCAATTTAATGCTTGTGTTATGGTAACCAGATGACTGATAAACTACATAGATACATTTTATCTGTAATTACATACATATTTATTATACATAGCGAATTTGCACTTGGTAGCTACCAAACTCTGTTTTCGCTATTTCTCCTAAACTATACAAAATGAAACTATTACATAGGTATTAAAAAAAGCTTATGATAGGTTTCACAAACTGTACATTCAGTTTTTTCAAATTCCTTTGTTCAACGAAATAATAAAATAAAATAGGCGGTGGCGCATGGCGCTAGTTTCACCCGTACATGCACCTTAAATAAAGTTGGCTAATACGAAGTTATATTTTAGATAGGTACCTCATGTGATTCTATTTAGTGATTAATAACAATACCTTAATGTAATAAAATAATGTACCTAACATGTGAAAAGAAGTAGTGCTGCTTCCGCCGCTATAGTTTTTACACAATTTAACTGAACATTTAGTCATTTTTGGGAGATGTTTGATTGAAAAGTAAGTGCTTCAGACTTACGCAAAAACAAACGACCAAGGCTAGAATTTGACTGGTTACTGACAAGACCGGTGAAGGTACGTTCGCTTATACTTAATATGTCTAGTCCAGTGGCTATTCGTTCAAGATCAAGACTTGACTTGTGTGAAAGAGCGTGGAGAATACCATTTTAAGAAAACAAGCCTTGGCACTATAGATTCGTATTTCAAAATGACGTCACTGCACGTTACGTTCTTATAAAGTGATTTGGGGAATAAAGCCCCTTATGTAAAACATGTGAAGGTTACAAAATGGATATGGGAATATCTGCTTTAGTCCAATATAATTTAAATAAAAAACAGGTTAATATTGACTTTGTATTTGTTGTTATAGCGGCAACAGAAGTACGGTCGGCCAAAAATGTGGTCTGCCAGCTTACGGTTGAGTTTCATTCGAACATCATGAAACAACAAGGTCGATTACCACTTGCAATAACATTATATTTACGTCATCCCATGTGTCAAGCAAGTTAGAATATTTGCAAGAAAAAGTCAACCTTATCAACAATTAGATCTCAAAGAAACTTTTGTCAAAACTGGTAGGTAGACCACTTTATTGGCCGACCGTACATCATCTGTGAAAATTTCAACTGTCTAGCTATCACGGTTTGTGAGATACAGCCTGAAGACAAACAGACTTGTTTACGGACGGACGAACAGACGGACAGTGGAGTATTAGTAATAGGGTCCCGTTTTAACCCTATGGGTACGGACCCATAAACAGGAATCGATTCCTTTCGTAATACTTGGGAGTCGCACTGTTTTCTTTGTATTACTACACCTTTTCGATATTTTTTTTAAGAGTTCGGGCCCATACCTTGGATAAACGAAAACGAAATTTCGTGACAATTTTCGGGATCAGCTTATGTTGGTGGATACTGTATTCGTAATAGTTTACCAACATAATTGGAACCCGAAAATTGTCACGAACCTTCGTTTTCGTTGATCCCGAGTAAGGCCTCAGTATTATTTTCAGATTTGGAAACACAGCGTCTTTTTAACTACGAAGTGTTTATTCAAGTACCGCTTAATATTGTTTGTTTTGCTATTTCATAATAATAATGTAAACTTCATAATATAATAAGTAATGAATTTTGTAAAGAATGCATATTTATAATTTTGTATGTGTGTGAAATATGCGAAATATTGAGTGTTGATTAGTTTTAATGTGAATAAAGTACCTACTGTTATGAAACCTATTTTATGGCGTTTTACTTCATAAAAATCCCTTAAAAATAAATCTGGTTAACTATTTCATACAAATAGACAAATTAGACAAAATAAATGGTCAATTTTGGTATTCATTTATTTTTGATATATTCAAAGGTAGCTAATACATAGTTATAAATGATGAAATAATATACTTAAATGTGATTCATAAAAAGCAGTAGAGTCACCAGCTTATAGACTCTAATAATATAGAGCATAAACTTAGAGAAGCCTAGACGCAGTAGTGGGTCAAGTTAGGCTGTGGCTGATGATGATGATGAAGACACAAAAAAAGACAGCGTCATTTTATAAAACATATAGGTATCTACCTATGGTGGGTTGTTTACATAATTAATTAGCTAACAGCCTTGTCTTTCAGATAAGTAGACAGGTATTTAGTAAGTATATCCGTTTACTCAGAAGCTAATGATTATGACGAAAGAAGATGACAATATATAGATATAATTAAAGGTTAAATTATTTGATTAAGTACATACATTCAGATATTTGAATTCGATGAAAGTGTGATACGGTCGATTAGTCAAATCAGTACGGACAATTTATTTTTGTACGTTTATGGACCATTAAGTAGTGCCAAGGTAGCTTCTGTGTACCAAATGTAATAACTAAGTACGTACTTTGTCAGTATATAGGTCGACTTTGACCGACTTATTTACTTATTTATTTATTTTTACATCTTAGGAAAACAAACAGTCATAAAAACAAATTAAATAACTAAATATAATACTAAAGACCATTTAGAAGTATTCGAGTTCGGCCATGAGGATATGACTGTTAGTCCTCGTAGCCAAACCAGTTAGGCGAAATAGTTCGGCTATGAGGAATAACCCCTTAGGACGCTCACTCTCGAAAAGTTTCAGTAATGATGCAGTAGCAAATGGTCGTGATGTCACCTGCCCCTTACCACTGCAAACACAGCCACGGTTCTAAGTCGCTCGATTCGTGATGCAACTTCAATTTTATTGCCCCAAAACAATCTCATTCTTCGAATCGAAAATGCACTACGGGCGTAAAGATTTTCAGGTTAAACCTCAGGATCAGATGTTTATTTAACGCATTTTAATAACAAGGTCCCAAAACCCCATGCTTTAAATTTAAAGGGTTGGGACTTACAATTCCGTGATCTATGTTAGAATATCAGAGAAAAAGTGCTTAAAAGAAACACGTGACGGCATCGCCACAAAAAGTCGCCGAAACTGCTTGTAACAAAGTTACTTAATCCCACAGCTGTTATAAAAGAGTTATAAAAGCCAGTTTACTTGGCGGTAAGTCTGATTGTTAGACCATAAGCTTTATAATAGCCAGTTAAAGTTACGGCTGGTGCCATTAGATCTCTGGTTACAGCTTGTCGTCGCTTGGGACATTATCATCAGCTTTTTTTATTTCTAGTAAGTTTCTACCCCAGAGTCATACAGGGGAAACTTAGGCTGGAGAAAAAAAACTGACTAGGCCCATAACCTATAATAAAACAACCATTGCAACAGCACGAGAACAACTGCCGTTTATTTTTTCTCTGACACTTATGACATTCAAAACACAATCATTATTGATTGTGTTGTCAAAATAATTTATTTTAATAAAATTAATAGTTGGTAGAAAAGAAAATCTAGTTTTGCCGGGTATCTATACAATTTCTTATCTGCCTATTTCATTAGCTGCGTCATTCATTCGAGGTTTGTACAACGTGCCCAACATGAAACGTGATCATGAAAATTGAAAATTACCTATCAAATTTATTTAGGTAAGGTACTTACCTACCTAGTCGTACCTTCCTAGTGGAAAAGTTAAAGCATGGTTTCTTGTTCAGTGTCACGTGTAGGTTTCGCAATAAAGTGCCTTTCGACAAAATAGGCCGATATTGCGTAACTTTTTCGAGTTACGCAATATCATGATCGCCAAGCGTTTTATAGGATAAATCCTGTACGTATGACAGACAAAATATGATGTGTGTTTACCCAGAAATAGCCGTGTTGGCAGAGTGGAATGTACCTTGACTTTCGATTAAGTATATAAAACTAGAAACACAAATAACCGATCAGTTTATCAAAGTAGTAATAATTTGATCATTCATTAGTGGTGGTATTATTAAGTTAAACAACAAAAAATATCTTGAATAGCACGATTTATCATCTTTTTTGTAAATCTTGTACAGTGCTGACATAAACATAGAAACATTACAATCGAATTGATTAATTTATTATTCCATTACAGTCTCTAAAATTTCTGCCTTAATTTTATTGGCTTCGGAGACGGTGCTTCACAGTCAACTAATTGGTAGTAGGTACCTACTTATCCATCCTCTTCCTCAATTTCAATCCAAATAAATGTAAAATCAATCGAATCAAACAATGCTTTGATGTAAGAGTTCCGTAACGGGCTATGTTTTGGTCTCATACTCTAGCTCGAATGACGATACCTCGATGTCTCTACCTCGACGTACATTTCGTCGATAGGTTGTTACTTTCTACGTTTCTCTTTGGTACAATGTTTTAATGAAAGTAAAGAAGTTCGGAGTTTTGTAACTTCTTCACACAAAAACTACTGAACGTATCTAGCTGAACATACTACTTTTTATCCTAATTCAAGCTGGCAGGGTCTGCTTGTACCACAATAGTTTTTTTTCACTTTTCTCACCGTTAAAATCTTCTCTGAATTTCCACAAATATTTCAAGATCAAAGTTAACCAAATCGGTCCAGCCATTCTCAAATTATAGCGTAATACGAAGAAATAGGGTTCATTTTTATATAATAGGTAGATTTACTACGCGAGCGAAACCGCGGCAGATACGAGTTGGCTATTTTAACGAAACTTTCCTATAATCGCACTTATAGCGGAATAACAACCACTTAGTAATACCACTAGATAAAATAGCAATATCAAGCCGTTTTTCCACAGGATATACGAATATTTTCCCAAACCCCTTTCCCACCGGTGGACTGTCTGCACTAGTATTGGGATGAGGAGGCCCAGGGTTGAGAAGAAAATGGCCCCGACTAAGCCGATGAGGAGCTCTAAATCTGGAACAGCTACAGCTAGGATCACTGTAATAGATTAAAAAGGTTAAACAATCACTGTAAAATTTCCATTGCATTCACCAAGTTAAAAGTAAGATACATAGAAGTCACAAAATATTTACGATTTTTTTAGTTTAATGTCGGTGCATTAAATAAATAATAATATATATCTGCATGGAAACCATTTTATATTATAGTAGTAAAACATCAATTATACCTACTAAACCAAATCACCATAGACACTTGGTGAATGTCCTTTTAAAAACATTTATTATTTATTTGATGTTATCATGTTAATTAAATTACCGTGGCGCGGAATTTCATAGAAAATACCTGCACGGTAATTTCGCTTCCCACAGCGGCAGCGAATACCGTGTAGGTCTGATCAGGCCTTAATATCATTATACCACTTCCGTGATATTTCATAAAATACACCAAATCATTAGCCACGAATACGTAAGCCAATTTAAGTTCTAAATTATGACAACTCACCAGTGAAAACTACGCTAGCAGTTCTTAGTGCAACTTGAGCTCCATTGTGATATGACTGGCTTATATTCCCCTTAATCCGAGACCACAGAATGTCCATCGGAGCGTACATTTGAAGGCAGTAGGTAAAAAATACCGCAATAGCTACTAGAAATTTCGCTGTCATCGCTAAACTGGAACAAATAAAATACGATTGACTGGCACAGCTGTTTACTTTCTTTATTTCGTTGCCTAGTTCTCAATATGTTACCTATCTACTTATTTCGTATTACCTATGTAAAGGGACATCTGTGACTCGCAAAAGGTTCCAACGGAAGATCAGCGTTGTCTTGTCTTGCGCAAAACAGCAAATGCTGAGTTGGACGCCTATTTGGGACACATTGTTTTTTTTTTTTTTTTTAATTATATTTTTGTGTATTGTTTTAGTTTGTGTGTGTGTCAAATAAATGCTTTTTCTTTCTTTCTTTCTTTTTATCAATGATGAAATCAAAATGTTTTATCTTATTTTAAAAACTTTTAAGTACTTACTGATTAGTTTATGACTTAACCAAAATGAGAACCGATCAGCTTTTGACTTAGCGCTGGTGTTAATTATAAATTTAAATAGGTACCTATTTCTAGTTTGCGTAATACCTCAGAACTCAATTAAAATTTAAAAACGCCGTAATAACAGTCAGAAATTATGGAAAAACCATAAAAATGTAAACAAAAATATCAATACTTTAGGTACAATAATTGTTCATCATCTCAGCCATAGGACAGCCATAGGCTGGACATAAGTCTCCCTCATAGATCTCTAGTTGTTTCGGTTGGAAGCGGCCTGCATTCACCGTGAACCTGCGGCTTTTACCAAATCATCCGAATGGTGCTCCGTCCATCCCGTTGTTGGACGTCCTACGCTGCGCTCGGATCGGCAATCCGCGGTCTCCATTCAAAAACTTTTCGGCACCAACGGCCATAACAATACAAATAGTTGTAGACCAATAACTGCGGTAAAGGTGTTAAATCAAGATGTGGATGATGATGATAAAAATGTAACACCAGACTAGCTGAAAGTCATAGCGTTGTAAATGCTTATTTTTATGAAAACGTAATAAACACGTGGGGTCTCTTAAACAAGAGTACCTAGTTTTCACGCTATTACCAATGAATCGAACTGTTAAATACAAACAAAGTTAATAAATTTAAGGTTTCTCGGCAATATAAAATTCAATCACGAATATTGCGCAGTTCTTTAAGTGATAGCAAAAAAATTAAGAGAAACTAAACTAGCTATCCTATGACTAATTTTTGTATATAATTCTTGTGACGTGCATGGCACGTACATTTTTGGATAAAGTATACTCTCTACAGAGAACTTTGTACTATACGGATGCTCTCTTAAAATAAGTCTTTGTATTGGAGGATCACATAATAAGGGCGTAGGTACCTATTAATTAGCGCTACGACGTAGGCCCGTAGCAAAGCTCTACGAAAATTGCTGAACACAAGAAATCATATCTGAGGGCCTAGCCAACCGGCATTCGCTATGAAGCGATTCGATTTCTATCATCGCTACACCTTTGATTTGACATTTCAGATCGCTCGAGTTTTCGTCATCGAATGTCAATTCCTATACATTTTTTTAGTTTCTAATCGAAAGCGATTGTCGAAATGTAATATGGCTAGCATTTCGGATTCTTTTCGTGAAATTAAGTTGATCTTAATGTGTTTTTTTGAAACGCTTTATTTATTTTCCCATACATCTACTTATCTCTTATAAGCGAAATGCCCTCCGAAAAGTAGACTAACAGTCGCGGATAAGAATTCCTATCTAAATTCGTTTATTGAAACGCAAAAATGCATTGACAGCGGATAAAAGTAGAGATTTCAACTGATAGTTAAATGTCAACATGTTATTGAGATTGGCCGTAAATAGATCTAAACTTTAACAGAAGATCATCTCCATGCAGAAGATCATCTGACGAATCCAAATCAAAGGGAAATTTGTGTTCTACGATAGGCCGAAACTATAATCTTCTCTCTCAGAAACCAACCCTCAAATTTGTTACAAGTAGGTAATATAAAATGATTATTAAATTAATTATTATTAAGTCTTTAATTATTACACGTTCCCAATGGTGGCTTATTGATTAGAGGAATGGGCTTGATCTATCAATTACGCAAAGGAATTCTCTAGGAAAGCTAAGGCTCAACTCACACCAAAGCATCGAAGAGCAGCGAAGCGGGGCGCAGTTTCAGTGTCATACGAATTTTAACTTTATTTTCATTACTATAATACTTATGGAAAGAGTGGGGGGAGGCCTTTGCCCAGCAGTGGGACACGAACGGCTGATATAAATAAATAAAATAAATAAAATACTTATTATATAGGCACTTACGCTTCATCCTGTGGTAAGTTGAGTGTGATACTCCCGAGTACGCCTTCTCCATACTTCAGATAGCCCACTACGCCAACTACGCCATACAACGTGGCCACGAGCCCCATAGTACTCGTCAGAACACCAGGACAGCCCAGAAAGCGGTCAGGTCGCGCCATCTCGTTCTCAACTGGCATGACTACGTTGATTCCTTCCATCGCAAAGATTGCTGTACTGAAATAAATATGAAATATGACTGTATTCCCAACGTGCGGTAGATATTATTTTGTTTTCAGGTGTTTTAGACATTTTGGATGCTTTGAATTGCTATATTGCGGGGCACTTATACGCTATGACCAAACAAAACGTAACGCGACAAAACCGCGCAAAAGACAATACGATAACGCGGTGACGACGCGCGTTTTGTTACGTTACGTTTTGTTGGGTCATAGCGAATAACTACGATGTACTGAGCTAAATAGCATACTGGTTATTTTGACCTTCTTGATCCTTCTTGACCTTGCACAGCTCAAATTTTTATGTGAGAATAAGTCGAGACTATGTTTACTAAAAATAAAAATGTCCAAATCTCGCTCGACCCCAATTCAATACTCTATTCCAGACTTAATTCTGAGATTTTCTTTCGAAAACAGTCTGCAGCTGCAGAATTCATAGCAGAAATGTTGGAGTTATTTAAAACTAGTGAATGCCCATGGCTTTTCTATTTTCCTAGTATTTTAAAAGGTAAGACAGCTAAAAAAATACGTACACGCCTTTTTTGAGGATTTAGTAGGTAGTTGTTTGTTATTTTTTGTATTAAATCATGGCACTGTCATATTTGGTAGGGATGCAAAATTTCAATTTTATTTACGTTTTGAGTTGGTCTAAATCACGTTAAAAGATTTCGTTACATAGTTATATATAAAATAAACTCTACAATACTCTGCGCCGCAATACATTTTTCACCAATCATAAATTCAACACAAAAAGTCCGAACAAGCTTATAAACACAGTAACTGAGACACTAAAAACATTCTGAGATCTATTTGGCATATTCAATTCAATTCATAATCAATTCATAGAAACTTAAGTTCAAAGGATCTACCGACGATATTAGAAATTGAGAAAGCTATCATCTGAACACATCTATTTTTATCTACCTTAGACTAAATAGATATGTTAGGATGTAAAAAAAGATGTGTTCGGCTTCGCGGAATACTAAGACTTGTCAAAATTAAAAGAAGTGCAATTGTTATAGTTAGGTACACTTGTTATAAAGAGAGTCACGGACATCCATTTATACATTCATACAAACTTTCGTGCTCTTAATATATATGTATATAGTAAGATTAGCATAGACGAACATAGAACATTTTTGTCATCAATACATGCCAAATATGCATGACAAACAAACACACATCGTTTTATTTAACTAGGCTAGAGACGGATTAACTTTTCCAGATTGGAATTGTTTATTTTATTTTAAAGTAGATCGCGTATAATCCTAGAATGAAATGAAAGAAAAGTGCTTTTATGAAAAACATGAGAAAGCACGACACTGTTTGAAAATTTATATTCGACCCCTTAGCTAGTCTTGTAAATCAGAGTCTGAGCTTATAATGTGGTTTATTTATACTAAAAACTATGAATAAGGTTTAAGACTTTGTACGTTTGTGTGAGCAAGTGGCCAACTCTGGTGACGAAGTTTTTAGGCCGCCTAAAGGCCTCCGTCATGTCTTAACGACTTTAAAAGCCGTAGTTTGTAGGTACGTGTTTTTGTACGAGGTAATATTAAAATATTTGAAAAGCATCCCAAAAGTCAAAATGATTCAGCATCATCCAACATAGATTAGGCCTTTGAATTTCCATATATCTCTACGTTTACTAGGAATTATTCTGCATAAAGATATTCTGCAAATTTCGTTATGTAAGCTAGTATGAACTAGTGAGTAGAGAAATTCAGTGCATATTCATGACTCTAAAATATTTCAGCCAACCGCCTCGCTGTAAGATATGCCCTCAATTTGAGACAACAACAAACTGGTAAACTTTAAAACAGCATGGTTTTGTACACATTGTAAGCTGTGCCGAGATATTGTGAAACTCGGAATTACACGAATCATGGTACATTATCCCACAGTGTTTACAATAATCACTGGTATATTTTACTGCAGTTTTTGAAAGATTGTTTTTCGAATAATTTACATGATAGTGATCAATATTTTATAAAAAATGATAGCAAAAAATAAGTTTTAAGATAATGTTGTAAGTAATCGATTTTTACCTTAAAAATAGCGGCCATTTTGTGATGCTTTCCGCCATTTTGACGTCCGGTTCGGCTGGCAGATTCACAAACGTGTAGTAGCACGTTATAATAAACGTGATCAGTAAACACAAGTTTGCAAGAATAGAAAATGGGACCAGAAACTTGAGGTAGCGTATTTGAGTGATCAAGACTAAAGGAAGGAGTAGAATTCCGCAGTAAGCTTCAACTTGATATTTGTGATTTGGTGCGAGGGTATCGAATATCTGAAACAAAGATGTTTTATTTTTCGAAGTTTGTGAACTTAAGATCAGAAGAAAAATATATAGGTACCTAAGTTTGTAGGTATTAACGTTCACTGCCTATGACGTTCGTGGGCTAGATGCAAGTCAGCCACGGTCCACCCCTTTGGAGACAACCGTGGTAGCTGTGCCGAAAATGGGTTATGCAACTATGAATTTAATTCCTGTACCTGTATGTTAATTCCTATAATCTCAATAATCTTTTTAATTGTGACTTTAAGTACTTACTGTCGTAAGAAATTTGATACTTTTAGTACATAATAAATGTCAAATAACTTAACTACAGTAAGCAAGATCACAGACAGATAAGTTATTAAGACCGGTCGTAAGTAACTGAAGCGTCAAAATAAAATGATTTGCTCCAGGTTTGTAGAAATGTAACATTTCTGGGGTAAAACGTAATATTTATTTACTCTGTAAGCTAGGGAGGATATTACATTTCTACAATAGTTTTTGATAAAGAAACAGAGAAAATGTATTGTTTAAATATTCTGAATGTGATCAGAAATGTCAACACAAAAGATTAGCGTTAATACCTAGAAATTGATCTGAAACCGAGCATAATAAGTCCAATTTATCCCTAATATCAATGAAAAGCAATTCGATGCTTTCAACTTAATTCTCTTCCAGGTAAACGCGTGTTGATTTCAAAATATCCAATTTATCAAAAGTACCTACGTCTTAGGCAAACAATCAAAGAAATATTCAATCTCAAAACGAAATAAACTAGACTAGAGAAGGTAACCTAAAGGCGGGTAAAGAATTTGTAAAATTAATTTTAACGTGTAACTATAGAGTTATTAATAAATTCTGTATTTCTGTATTTCTCAATAAACCACCATATCATTATGAGAATACATACAAATTTGAATAAAATAGAACCAGCCTAAAGAAGTTCTAATACAAACATGTTATTTAAGAGCGGTTTCTCCTAACACAAGCATACAAATTGCTTAAAAGGGGATACCTTCACCTTGTTATGGTATAATCTTAAGTTAAAGAAATAAACATTTTTATTTATTTAAACTAGAACCGATATTGGTGAGGAAAGTAGATCGCCAACTTGAAATAATAAACCCTACTCTACCTAGTTTTAATGAAGAGGTGAAAGCAAGAACTAGGTTAAAGCTCTTACAAGGTATGTATAGAAAAGCTGCCTTACAATATTCTCAACACAATGTTATCATACTTTATTAGTAAGATGTTTTTTTTATAGTTTCGAAATTAGAATAGGTATTACTGTGTTATGGTGGATATACACATTAGTTTAAGGCGAACTCAAAAAAGGAAGAGGTTCTAAGTTCCGATCAATAATATAAAATGGTAAATGACGCGATAAAATCCTGTATTTTTGTTTAATAAAAGAATGAATTGTGATCACGAAAGTTTAAGAAAGACTAAAGACGGAGAATCTCCATAATTATGTACGAGTAGGTAGGTATAAGAAACGAATGGATGGCAACAGAATTAGCAGTCTTTTGGTCTCTCATAATGTTAATTTAGTTTATGTTTGTTATTTTCAATTTCATCTCTTAAAGTCGTTAAGCTATGACGGAGGCCTTTAGGCGGCATAAAAACTCTGTCACCGGTGTTGGCCATTTACCTGCTCTCGGCTCATCGTACCTACCTACTTACTTTTATAAGTTTACGCATAAGGCCGTTTGTCCACCGCCGCCGTCACTGAGACGTCAACGAGAACGAGATGACGGCGCCGAAGTACTGATACATAGACTAACTATAGCCGCGTGTCCACCGCAAGGCCGTCACGTCATCTTAAACTCGACCCGAAATAATGTCGTTCTCGTTGACGTCCCGGTGACGGCGGCGGTGGACAAACAGCCTAACAGCCTAACATAGTCATTAGATTTTTACTCACATCTTTTAGAGAAGATGCTATAAATATGACGTACACTCCAGTTCCGCCAATACACACTCCCGCCATCGCTGCATCCGCGAAATGCCTGAAAAAAACATTAGATTTTTACGAATTGGCAAAATCAATATATTTTTTATTAAATCGACTTCAATTTCGTAAGAAGAGAGCAATTTCATGCATTCTCGAGGTGCATTTTTTGTTCATTACTCCGAAGATCTTCATCAGATCCTCAAGTTCTTTGTTTAATGGGATCACCTCGGGAGTATATTTATTCACCAAAAAAATAATTTTAAAATCGTCATACAATCCTCATAGTTTGAAGTCGGTTAAAAAGAAAATAAGAGCGCAACATAATGCTTATAGGTACATAATGCTCGGATATGTAATTCGTTTCAATACAATGGTCGCGAAAACACATAGCGCTGGACGCACATGTCAGCACAAAACTGGCTCAACTATGCCAGCTAAGCTAAACTAGCTTAAATTAGCTGGCCGGTGGACGACCGGCTTTCAAACTGTCACTGCCACAAGGATCAACGGTAGGTAGCTAAGAACAACACCAAAATTTTATAATGAAACATAAAAAAAGTTAATAGAAGTTACGTACCTGACGTGTTTTGAAAAACGCTGCAATTTTTTCGGACCTATTTTGAAAGCCCTCTCGCAGGTTTCTGTGTAACTTAGTAACGGCATTCTGCACGCCTTGCATACCTCTCTTGAAGTTGACACCTGAAATAGAAAATATTTTTAAAATACATAGACTTGGGATTTTATCGCGTTATTTATCTTTAAATTCCCGGCGTTTCAGCTGAATTGCAGTAAAAAATAAGAAGAAATAATTGATAGAATAAAAGGACAAAGGTCAATTAAGTACCTACAGACCAGAGTAGGCCTTTAAAAATAATAAAAAGTGAAAAGAAATAATAGTAAGATGAAACCCATTGGAAAAGGAAGAGAATATTATAAAAATGAAAGCAAAAAATAATTTACGGGCGATCTACATGTCATTGTATGACAGGTTTCTATCTCATTGACGCTATTGAGAAAGCTAACTGTTTTCCTTCACTGAAAATAGAAAAAGATTAAAGTTCACTTAAATAAACAAACTCTATTTAACTAAAAGGGGTTGAGACCCTGGGTCCGTGGGGTACCGGGGCCCATCGCGTTTTCAAAATTCTTTCGGGGCGTCTGGTCGAAGCGACGCGTGATCCAAGGGCTGGCAGATACTCGTATTTGGCTCAAAGAATCAGCATTGCCATTAAGCGCGGCAATGCTGCCAGTTTCTTGGGCACGCTTCCATCTGGTAGTCTGGCTTGGATCCAGTTGTTATACCTAGATCGTTTGTAATGATCCTTAGGTGGCTCAACTGGTTCTGACTGTATTTTGTACAGAGTAAATATGTAGCAAACTTGGTATAAGATAAACTTAAAGATAAACGTTTTCGTAATTAACCAAGCTTTCATTTATCACGTTAACGAGTTTGCATATTTCCATTTTATACAAGACATGGCTAGTACCTCCGTACGCATTCGGAAGAAGTTGTTTGTGCTTTATTCATGAAATTGAAATTGACTAATCTGTATTAATGAGACGTATCGGCGAAAATAAAAACCTATACTATATTTTAGAGAAAGCCCAGGTCAAAATACCCTAAACCCACGCGAAATATCAATTTTGTAAGGGGTGTGTCTGCTTTGTGAAAACTGGTTGATCACTTTCTTGGCCGACTGTACATAGTCTTAATTATCTTTTTATTGATTGTATTCTTTTTGTTTGCAATGAGAATGTACGAGATACTTGTAAAAAAATAAATATACATTGATATTTTTAGAAGATATCAAAAATCATTGCTTCTACTGATCATGGTTTAGGGAAGATCTGATAGCTATAACATCTATTTCACTTTCAAAACAATCGTGAGTTGTATAGACATTATAATAGCACACGGGAAATTACTCACGTACAATTAACGTCGATTTAGATACCGACAATGTTTCGATTCTTCCGGAGAATCTTGAAATCTCTTGAATCTCTTCACACTCATACCCAGATGACAATTCTCCGGAAGAATCGTAACATTTTCAGTATCTAAATCGACGATAATTTTACGTGATTAATTTCCCGTGTGCTATTATAACAGCTATGAAGCTAGTTACCAATATCTGGACGCAGTGTGTGGCAATCACAGCGACTATCAAGGTCCCGATACATCCAGGTACAATGCCCGCATTCCTGAAGGCTGCCGGCATCGCCAGTAAGCCTGATCCCAATGAAGACTTGAGGAGGTGGATAAACGCACCGATTGTTCTGTAATAAATAAAAGTCAGCCAAGTGTAAGTCGGACTCGCGTACGAAGGGTTCCGTACCATTCTGTCAATATTTCAAGCACCTACATGTTTTTGTTATTAATATCGATCTTCTTGAAAGTGTCCAGAGGAAGGCTACTAAGATACCACAGGCTCTACGTCGCAAAACCTATGAAGACAGATTACTCTCACTGCGCCTCACTACTCTTGAAGAAAGACGTCTTCGAGGAGATCTCATCGAAACATTTAAGATC
Source organism: Xanthorhoe designata (assembly GCA_963582015.1). Classification (NCBI taxonomy): domain Eukaryota; kingdom Metazoa; phylum Arthropoda; class Insecta; order Lepidoptera; family Geometridae; genus Xanthorhoe; species Xanthorhoe designata. Next base: position 11,524,418 of record OY757037.1, read on the forward strand.
ATGACCTATCAGTACAATCTGCCAAACATTCAAGACATCTTGAGAAGAAAAGATAACCACAGACCTTCACGCGGCCACCAACTTAAGCTCATCCGTGACCCTACCCACTTACTCGCTGCTTATCACTTCTTCAGCAACAGGGTGGTCCATAACTGGAATGCACTACCAGATGACATTGTTACAGCTACTTCTATCAACGCGTTTAAAAACAAGCTCGACATCTGGCTACAAACTAACAAAACAGTGCTCAAAAAGATTAACCAATCATAAACTACCAATGACTGTTCCAACACTGTGTGATATAGACATACCAGCTATAGCTGCTCGTCTATCATCTAATAAATAAAAATAAATAAAATAAAAAAAAAGACAAAAAAAACCACGTTTGTTGTATGGGAGGGGAGGGGAGAAAACTAAAGATAGAAACTAATAAACTTAGAATCGATTAAATAGATATAACAGCTCTCTGAAAACTTGGTGTAACAATAAAGAGCTTTCTTTTAGGTGTCATCTGTTGACATTATATTTATTAAAAAAAACATTGTAGGTAAGCGCAAAGCCGCTGACTGAAAGTGGATTTATTAAGTAATTAACTTAAAGCGTTTTATGTAAAGTGAAATTTTAATGATTAATTACGTTCCATTAAATAAAACTTTAAATCACCAGAAACTCTTTGAGAGCTGTTTGATTAGTTTTGAACAGTCTCGTATTTCCTTTAAAGCTATTAAAGGGGGTATTCGCCGAACCATTCTAATAAGTTCTTATCGGTCTTTGTATTCTAAACCCCCCCTTTTTTTATCGAAAAGAAAACATTTATCAGCCCAAAATGGAGTATTTAAAAACACATTTTGTTTTGACGCCTAAATTTGATTTGAAATCCGTATCTTAAAATATAAAATCCTGGAGCGCACTTAGCCTAAGCAAATCTGCAAAAAACTACATCAGTTCAATTTGAGATCTTCGTTTGCTCAGTCTGATGACAAAGAACCCTTTGTGGCCAAGATAAATAGTACCTACAATACAATCTCAACAAATAACATTATAAGAGGCTTTTCTATTATCCTGGCTATAGAAGTATAATCAAATAAACAATCTGCCTTAGCCATTGAGATGTTTTATAGAGCCACAATCAAACAAATAAAATGTAAACGCCAAAACTCGGCGCACGCTACGTAGTGCGCAAAGTTTTTCTTTTTTGCGTACAAACGACATTGAACATTGAAAAAAACGACATAATGTCTACATTCAAATGTCAAATATCATTGTAGAACATTGAATTTGCTCTCACATTTTTTTAGTGTTGTCAGCTATTAGATTGTGACTCTTTAATACATCTCAATGGCCTTAGCAAATTGTTTACCATAAAATATCTAGAGATAAATGTGGTTTGAGTCAACAGATTTGACAGATAACAAAATCTCATGAATTTCATAGAGCGTCTGCGTTCTACGCAATCACTCAAACTTTGATTAATAAACTGACGAAGAAATGAAACTTTTCTATGAAAGAAGTTCATTTTCGAAAAGATCGGCTAGTTCTAGATTGCCCTAAAGTTCGATTTATTAATATTAACTTTTATCGAAGATCGAATCACTTGACTAGACCTAAGTAGTTACTATTAGCCGTTACTCAAGTACAAAGTTACACAATTAGATATTGAAATAGCTATAACTATTTAGGTTCCTCTAAGCTGAGAGGCTCTGAAAAATTTTGCAAAAGCAAATTGGCTGGTGAAGTAGTATAACGCTTCGACTTTAGATCCTATGATGTTGGCTTTAAATTCAATTTCAATTTACCCTCGGAAATAATTTGAATACGCATTACGTTTACGGCGCGTTCAAAACGGTAAAGGAAGTTTTCTTTTACGAAGAATTTTCCAATACTCTATATCTGTATGTAGGTACTCATATTTTTAAGTACGACTTATATCTACGTTCCCCCGTCCGCCTACCCTCCGAAGTAATGCCGTACCCTGCAAAATGTACACGTGCGTCATGGACACTGAACGCGACAACCACTAAAAATGATATTAGGTGCATTTTTGAATTGTCTTCAAATGATTTGACATCAACCAGAAAGTGTTAGGTACTTACGATGTAGGATAATCGACATTTCGATTTTCAAAGGGATTATATTCGTCATCCTTTTCTAATGTTTCAGGTGTGAGTGTGACGGTTGACTGAGTGGTTGAATTTTGGTTTTCCACGCTTTCCTTTGACGTCCTGGGAAAATGAATGCATAAAATGAAACTCAAATATTGAGGGACAATTCTGGAGTAAATAGATTTGTTTGTTTGTTATTTGTATTTTTTATGCGTGTTCATCGTTCACTCCGTCCATTGTGGACCGAGTTTGAAAACTACGATTATACATACTATTCTCAGACCACACAACTCATAATAAGTTAATATTTGCGGCGGCCTAAAAACTCCGTCACCAGAGTTGGCCACTTGCTCATACGAACTTACTTACTTTTATTGCGAAGTAATTGTTTATAAACTCTATTGCTAATACAGTTATTTATATCATGATCGGATCTAAATGCTAATTGCTAAAGAATCTGCAATTTTTAATCCGCTTAATTTCAGGGCAGAGACTACTTCGAAATCGATTAAAAATAAATGAAGTTGTATATTTTTAGTCTTGGATAAACATTAATAGAAGAATATAATTTGAAATTCAAATTGAGAGTTCATTACGCCAAACGAAAAGACTGGGAATTTTTGTAAGGGGCTTGGTAAACAAGCAATTTTAAGTTATAAATATAAATAATCCTTGAACACAACACAACACTCTAGTCCCAAGCTAAGCAACTGAATGTTTTGTTATGGTAACTAGATGACTGATGCACTATTGTTTTTAAATACATACATTTATTTTACATAGAAAAATACCCAGACACGTAACAAATATCTGCAGACATTTGTCCCGCGGCGGGGATCGAACATGCAACCTCTGTGTCTCAGACAGGACCCACTGCGCCACAGAGGTTGTCATTATTGTTGTTTGCAGCAATTGAGTTGTGCCCTAACAAGGAGAGACATTATCGCTGAATAAAAAATATGGAAAAACTAAAACCTTTTTGGCACAGAAATTAATTAAATATTATGAAGAAATTGGAAATCTTAGCAATAAAAAAAACATAAATTACAAGCTTCACTCTCATTATTCTAACCCGGATAAAAAAATCCTAGTATGTGTTAGGCTCAACTCACGCCAAAAGAGCATCGAAGAGCAGCGAAGCGGAGCGCAGTTTCAGTTTCAAACGAATTTCAACTTTATTTTCATTACTATAATACATAGGTAAGTACACAAATGTCAAATCTAAACTTTTGCGTTTATAATATTAGTAGTTGGTATTGCTTGTTTGAGCTCCCTAAAAGATTGATTCCCAATGAGCAGTTCATTAATCATAGGAAATTAACATGTCATCAAGTTATTGAGTCGGAGCCAAGTCATTTTCGTTCACATTTTTCTGTTTTCAGTCGTAGCTGTATTGATCAAAGAATATTAGGTATATTTTCAACGTTCGCAACTAAGGATGCGAATTCTGATCCCAGCCATGGACTAAAACATTTTTTAATGCGTAATAAACATACTTTTTCATTTATTTATTTGAGTCTCCAACATCATAAACACCAATACAAAACTCAAGAAAAACAAAAGTTACACGCCAAGTGTCACAATTGTTCGTTCGTTCTTTCGTTCATATGAGCAAGTGGCCAACTCTGCCCCTTGCGGTCACCCATCCAAGTTGTGACCGCTCAGAACGTTGCTTAAAATCGACAATCTATCAAGAACGTCTTAGCAAGCTTCGTCGTTATAGGAGACAGACAGCGTGAAAATCAGTAAGAGCCTTTCGCTCTCATAATTAAAACAATAATTATATTGGGCAGCACTGTGTGCCCTAGTCTCCTACGAATTAGGCTGCTAATTGCTAAACAACTGCTGAGTCGCCGTGCGATTTTGTGTAGCGCGTCAACAAGTAGCAAAATTAAAAATTTTACTTAACCAACTTCGATATCGTAAGAGAGTAATTTTCTGCACTCTTGCGGTGCTCTGTTCATAATTATCTCTGAAGATCATTATCAGATTCTCAACATTTTATGGGACTATCAGCTTTCAAACAAAAAAAGAATCACCAATATCAGTTCACCCTGTCGAAAGTTCTGAGGTAACATTATCTATATTAATAATTTCGTGCAGGGGTACGGTAGACTCGATTGAAACCATAAAATAATAATAAAACACTAAAAAAAAATGATTTCGAATCGACAACATATATCCGCAAAATTCGGATTGTCGAGTATTTTGTTAAATTCTAATGATTATGACAAATCGCAGTCGCCATTGAACACTGGACACTCGAGCAAACGTCACGTCACTGACATCGGATGACATTGACATCTTGAGTAGACGTCGCGCCATTCATTTTAAAAACAAAGTGTCCATAGAGAACTGCTATGACTTTGACTTGACTTTACTAACTTATAAATTATATTGCATGGCAAAAGTCGGCGAAGCCAAAATAAAGAAGAAGACTCTTGGATTGTGTAAAACGAAACGTCCTACCATAATGGTAGTGGCTAAGTGCTGCGTGGCAAAATAAAGAAGAAGAAGACTCTTGGATTGTGTAAAACGAAACGTCTTGCCATACATGGTAGTGGCAAAAGTCGGCGAAGCCAAAATAAAGAAGAAGAAGAAGAAGACTCTTGGATTGTCTAAAACGAAACGTCTTGCCATACAGCAAATAAACAAATATATTTTTTTGTCGTTTCGCAAAGCTATTGTTTTGGTCATTTTTCTATGATGCGTTCTGTATTTTTTCTTAAAACCTGAGATTGGCCGATTGCCAAGGGAAAGGGAGAGGGAGAGGGATTTTATAAATTTACTACATTTATTAAACACAATGAACATATTTCGAGTCTCTCAAAAAGTCTATGTAAAACTGCCTGCAGTAAAGAACCCACATCTTTACTGACTTCGACTCTGACTTTGACTTGACTTTACTAACTTGAATAGTAGGTAATGGTAGTGGCTAAATGCGTGGCACAAGCCGTGCGAAAGCCAAAATAAAAGAAGTTGAAATGCGTGGCAAAAGCCGGCGAAGCCAAAATAGATAAAGAAGAAGAAGAACCATAATAGAAGTTTGTTTGTTTGCAAGTGCATAGCATTTTGCATAGCATAGTGATTTATCAAGTTCAAGGTGTGTTTTATCTATGGTGGGTGATTTACTTTGTTAGTTTGTTTTACTATTACATGCTCTTTGGTTTGTTTGGATTACACAGCACCATTATGCCGAAAATAGTAAGTATTTCTTAAAATTGTTCATTGGTCGTGTCTCTGTCTTTGTAAATAGGTACTTATGTATTTTTTGATGATACAAAATCATTTTGCAGCCGAATCTCCTTGCATTTGGTAAACATTGCCACAATTGTGGAAAGTGGATGCAACGAAGGGCTCTTCGTAAAGATGGTAAGAAGTAGTATTTTAGTAGGTAGGTATGTAGGCAGGTTGTGTTTAGTGAATTTTGTTCTATGTTTTCTTCAGTGTGGATTGTAAGACTTTCTAAAATAAGTGCTTATTTACTTCCAGTGTCATGCAACTTTTGTAATTGCAAAATATTTGCAAGAAACTGCAAGGAAATGCAAATGTGCAGTCGATGTGTAGAATGCGACAACATTATACTCGGTAAGGGGCTCAATATTTTTTCTCTTTAACCCGACAATTAATAATAATAAATGACCACATGCATAGCCTGTGTTGAGGTGTCATGAACACATACAAAAAGACATTACAAGCTTACTCTCCCGCGGCTTATGTATGAAATCCGATGAGTAGTTTCGGAGATTACCCCAAACATACAATAAACAAACAAACCAACATTACCTCTTTTTAATATTAGTATGATAAATTGATAATATATATTTTGCAGATAATTTCAATTATTGCGAGTGTTGTGGCCTAGAAACAACAAGGCAAATAAGAATAATCAAGGCTCGAACTCTGTCAAACCTTTTTCTAAAAAATCAAACTGCGAGTGTTGCATCTATGAAATCACCAGCTGCCTCTACAATACAACTTGACAAATCCCAAGATTTATTTGAAGACTTTCGGGTAAGTTAATGGTGCAGGTCATCGAGTACCTACAGTAAAATGAAAATAATACTTATTACCAGATAGAGGTGTGTGGATATACCTACATACATACCTACCCAATACTTATTATTTTTTGAATATTTGTCTAATATATTTTCTCCTTTAAGGTCGATAACGAAGAGTTGACGCTAATCGAAGAGTCTCTGGTGACTGATGATGTTTCTTCGGACAACGAGAAAAAACAAAAATCAATGCTGTCAGTCAGCAGTGATTTTATTTCTTTAGAAGAAGAGGAGAAAGAAAACATACCAAATGGCTGGCAGACCCCCCAAAAAACGTAAATATTCAAGCAGGTTTTGTACAGAACAGCAGCCCCCCCGGACTAACTATGTATATTTAGCACTTTCAAATAACACCATTCAAGTATCAGTACATTCAGTTGGTTCTATGATTTATGAATGTGTTCAATGTAAAGCACTTCATTTTTTAGGTGAAAAAATTAGAAATCATTTTAAAAATTGTTGTCATAATGGGAAGGTATACATAGACCCAGATAGAGCATTGAAGCCAATTCCAGATATATTATTAGATTTATACAAAGGCAATACGTCTGATGCTAATCATTTTAAGGCTAATATACGACAATATAATTCAGTATTTGCAATGGCATCTATAAATTCAAACTTGAATACACTCCCTCCAGGATTTTTTTCTTATAGGGTGCAAGGGCAAATTTATATAAAAACTGGATCTTTGTTTCCGTTGCAAGGTCATAAACCACAATACAACCAATTGTACATAATTGAAGATGAAGCAGCATTAAATGAACGATTATCTGATTCTAGAAATAAAATATGTAGAAGCAATATAATGAGGTCCTTACAAACTATGCTCAATGAATCCAATCCTTTTGTCAAAATATACAAAAGGGTGGCTGCAATTTTAGCTGAAGAGGAATTAAAAGCAGCCTCAGAAAATCGACCTAAATATTCGGTATCAATGCAGTTTTATAAACATAAATCTCTTGATTTGCGTCGGTATAACACTCCATCAAATAATGAGGTAGCGGTCATCTTTGTAGGAGAAAACGGCGAACCTCCATTAAATATAGACTTTTCTGTACAAGAATATTCTCAAAATTTAACTACACTCAAATCAACCAGTCCCAATATTGACCCTTTAGCCTTTCCTTTACTTTTTCCTAATGGAGAACTTGGATGGCATGAAAATCTTCAACACAGAGAAGAGAGACAAACTGCGCGAAGCCGTCTTACAATGTTACAATTTTATCAGTATAGACTTGCTGTTCGTAAAAATTTTTGCCCATTATTTTACGCCGAAAAACTTTTTCATGAATATTGTGTCTTAGCCTATGTTAGGATTGAATCTCAAAGATTATTATTTCTACGAATGAATCAAAAACAGCTTAGAGCTGACAATTATAACAATTTAATGGATAGCATGTACAATAATAATAGAGAAACGGGTCAAGGCATTGGTAAAATGATAATATTGCCATCAACTTATGTGGGAAGTCCCCGGCACATGATGCAAAATTATCAGGATTCCATGGCAATTGTATGCAAGTATGGTAAACCAGATTTATTTATAACATTTACGTGCAATCCGAATTGGCAGGAAATCTTAGATAATTTACAAGGCACTAAAAAAGAACATAGACCCGATTTAATTGCCAGAATTTTTAAAATTAAATTGGAGGAACTTTTAGATGATATTACAAGGAAACATATTTTTGGAATACCGAGTGCGTGGTTTTACACTATTGAATTTCAAAAACGTGGGCTTCCACATGCTCATATGCTTATTATTTTAAGAAATGAAGATAAACCAAGGTCATCAGAAGATTATGACAAATTTGTGTGTGCAGAAATACCTGATGCAGATAAAGACCAGGAACTTTTTCAGACTGTGTCAAAAAACATGATCCATGGGCCATGTGGCCCTGGATATATGAATTCACCCTGCATAAAAAATGATGGAACTGCCTCTAAATGTTCTAAAAACTATCCAAAGACATTTTGCGGAGAAACTAGAGATGGTACCCAAAATGGAGGGTATGCTATAATAAGAAGAAGAGACGACGGAAGATCAATAAAAAAGAAGGATTTCGAGTGTGATAACAGATGGGTGGTGCCCTACAATCCCTATCTATGTAAAAAATTTAATGCTCACATAAATGTGGAAATTTGTTCAACTGTCAAAAGTGTGAAATATATAAATAAATATATTTATAAAGGTCATGACCGAGCAAAGATACAAATCACAGTAGCGCCACAAGAATCCAGTGATCAATCGACATCAAGTAATGAACACCATGATGAAATTAAGGCTTATATTGATACCAGGTATGTTTCGGCTCCTGAAGCAGTTTGGCGAATATTTGAATTTTCGATGCACAAAATGAGTCACACAATTATACAGTTAGGTGTTCATTTGGAAAACCAACAAACTGTCGTATTTACAGATCAGAATGTTCATGAAGCAGCAGCTAGATCAGCTGAAAAATCAACATTATTAGCATTTTTTGAACTAAACAGAACAAAAGAAAGTGCTCGACAATATCTTTACACTGAAATTCCGACACATTTCAGATTTATTAATGGACAGTGGCAACCACGAATATCTCAGTCAGCGGCTGATAAAGTAATTGCAAGAATGTATAATTATTCCTTTTCTGATCGGGAACGATATTATCTCCGGCTATTACTTCTTCACGTCAAAGGGCCGACTTGCTTCAGAGATGTTAGAACTTATGAAAATATTATTTACAACTCATTTCGAGAAGCTGCTCTAGCAAGGGGGCTCCTTTACGACGATCAAGAATGGGAAAGATGTTTGGATGAAGCAATTGGCTTCAAACTTCCTCGGCAATTACGACAGCTGTTTGCGTTAATTTGCGTATTTTGTGAAGTAACTGATCCTAATGCTCTTTGGGAAAAGTTTGCATCACATTTTATCGAAGACTTTACAAGATCACGGCCTGAAATGTTATCCAAACAGTTGGCTTTACAAGAAATTGATGAAACATTAAAACTCCACGGAAAGAGACTAACAGATTTCGGACTTCCGGAGCCAGATATTAGTGAAAATGATGTTTTCTTAACTGATTCCATTTACGACTGTGAACTTGAAAAAGCAAATGGCTATGAAAAATACCAAAAATTGAATTTCGAACAAATATATGTGGTCGATACAATACTAAACGCTGTGAATAACCCCACAGAGAGAAAGCTGTTTTACCTTGACGGCCCAGGAGGAACTGGAAAGACTTTTGTGTTTACAACTATTTTACATATTTTAAGATCTGAAAACAAAATATGCCTACCCATAGCGTTTTCTGGCATTGCAGCAACTCTGTTAGATGGTGGTAGAACAGCTCACTCGCGATTTAAAATTCCTATTAATTCAGATGTAGATTCTACGTCTCATATGTCGTTAGGGTCACCAGCCGCTAAGTTATTGAAGGAAACTCATTTAATCATTTGGGATGAAGCACCCATGACTAAATGTCATGATATTGTTGTAGTTGATCGACTCCTTCAAGATATAATGAAAAATAAATTACCTTTTGGAGGCAAAACTTTGTTATTCGCAGGAGATTTTCGTCAGATTTTACCAGTTGTAGTTAATGGGTCACGAAATGATATTATAAAAGCTTCAATTAAGCACTTTTCAATGTGGCCAAACTTTACTCAACTCCAATTGGCTCATAATATGAGAGCTCACGATGATTTAGAGTTTGCTCAATGGGTGTTAAAGGTAGGCGATGGATCAGCTAATGAAGATAGTGACGACCATATTGAACTGCCTCTGCGATGTATTGTAGATAATTCAATTGTAGACCATATTTTTGGTGTTTCCCTTAACACAAATGATTATAAAAGTTATTCAATGAAAGCTATACTTACTCCTAAAAACGATGATTGTTTTCAATTGAACGACCAAGTTGTCGAGAAAATCCCCGGCCTGCTTAAAATTTATGAGAGTTCTGACGCTGTGGTTGAGGACGATCATAATGATGTTTTAAACTATCCTGTAGAGTTCCTAAATTCTATAACGCCTGCAGGACTACCACCTCACATTCTAAAATTAAAAGTTGGTTGTATAGTAATGCTTTTGAGAAATTTAAATCCGACTGTCGGGTTGTGCAACGGAACCCGTCTTATTGTTAGAGCGTTAGCTTCACGTGTCATTGATGCCGAAATTATTTGTGGTAGCCATGTGGGAACCAGAGTTTTTATTCCTCGAATTCGTCTCCAGCCATCTAACAGTCAACTGCCTTTTAAATTTAGTCGGCTTCAGTTTCCCATTCGCACAGCATTCGCTATGACAATAAATAAAAGCCAGGGGCAAACTTTCGACAAAATCGGTCTATTTTTACCTAATCCTGTGTTCACCCATGGCCAACTCTATGTTGCCTTCTCCCGAGTTCGAAGATTCGATGATGTAAAAATTCAAATTATCAATACCACTGAACAAGGCTTGAAAGGTGATAAATATTTAACGAAAAATGTTATATATAGAGAAATTTTATAATAATCAACCTGTGATGTAGGTATATTAGAGAATATTCCTTTATACCTTAGCCAATAAATATTTAACGAAAAATTTTATATATAGAGAAATTTTATGATAATCAACCTGTGATGTATAATAGAGAATATTCCTTTATACCTTAGCCAATAAATATTTAACAAAAAGTGTTATTTAAAGAGAAATTTTATGATAATCAACCTGTGATGTATAATAGAGAATATTCCTTTATACCTTAGCCAATAAATATTGAACGAAAAATGTTATATAAAGAGAAATTTTATGATAATCAACCTGTGATGTTTAATAGAGAATATGACTTTATACCTTAGCCAATAAATATTTAACGAAAAATGTTATACCTTTAAAGAGAATATTTATGATAATCAACCTGTGATGTATATTAGAGAATATTCCTTTATACCTTAGCCAATAAATATTTAACAAAAAGTGTTATTTAAAGAGAAATTTTATGATAATCAACCTGTGATGTATAATAGAGAATATTCCTTTATACCTTAGCCAATAAATATTGAACGAAAAATCCCACTAATATTATAAAGGTGAAAGTTTGTGTGTTTGTGTGTGTGTGTGTAAGTATGTAAGTGTGTTTGTTACTCTTTCACGCTCAAACGGCTAAACGGATTTGAATGAAATTTTGTATCAGGATTGCTTATACCCTGGATTAACAAATAGGCTACTTTAAATTCCTGAAAAGTGCAGTGTTCCCGTGGGATAAACCATTATTATTCATCAAAATAGTTTCGGTAGTTTGGCCGTGCAAAAGGCAGCTGTCAGACAAAATAACTTCATAGATGGCAGCAAAGGCAGAAATATAACTCCTTCACGCTCAAACGACTGGACGGATTGAATGAAATTTGGTAGCAGGATTGCTAATACCCTGGATTAAAATATACGCAAATTAAAATTCCTGAAAAGTGCATTGATTCCGTGGGATTATTAATCAAATTCATGAAAATAGTTTATACAAAATAGTTTGATGAATAGTTTGATTGAAAAAGTAATAAAAAAATTTCAATAGATGGCAGCACAGACAAAGTTATTATTCCTTCACGATCAAACGGCTGGATGAATTTGAATTAAATTTGGTAGTAGGATTGTTTATTCCCTGGATAAACAAATAGGCTACCTTAAATTCCTGAAAAAAGAAATGGTTCCGTGAGATTATAAACCAAATTATTCATCAAAATAGTTTGGCCGTGAAAACGTAACTGTTAGTCAAAATAATGTTAAAAGATGGCAGCACATGCAAAGTTATAACTCCTTCACACTCAAACGGCTGGACGGTTTTGAATGAAATTTGGTACAAGGACAGTTGATATCCTGGATTAACACAATGTCTTAGGCTACTTTAAATCCCTTAAAAGCGTATTGTTTCCGTGAGATTATCCAAATAGCTAAATTATGCTTCTTGAAACTCAAACGGCTTATCGAATTTCAAATATTGTTTTTTTTTGTCCCGATAATCTCACGGAATTGGGACTTATGAACGCAGATAAATCCCCGATAAAAAGATTTCTGGCTCAACATAAACCATTTGAACAAAATTTATATTTGTGTCTTCAATTAAAATTCGCTACAGCACCTCATCGTCGCTATTTTATTAAATTTCCCACAGTTTCGGCTCGCTTCGAGTCTAAAATCCTCGCAGCGCTCGCTTTGCTCGCATGTTGCTTTTTCAATCTTTTGCAAGCAAATTGAACTGTGTCAGACCATAGAATAGGAACCGACCAGCGCCTTTTCTTTGAGCATCATAAGCAAACATAAGTGTCAGTCATGATGAATGTGTCTTAAAAATTTGAGTCTAAGAAACTCGATGCGCTTGCTTAGTTCGAAGCTCGCTTCGCTCGCACGGTAGCTTCACAAATATTTTGCTAGCAAATTGAACTATGTCAGACAATATAATAGGAACCGACCAACAGTCAGCCTTTTATATGAGCTCCATAAGCAAAATCAAGTATCACGTCAGGACGCATTTGTTTTTAAAAATTTCCGCTCGCTTCGCGAGTTTAAGACGCTCGCTGCGCTCGCTTAGTTCGAAGCTCGCTTCGCTCGCACGGTAGCTTCATAAATATTTTGCTGGCAAATTGATCTATGTCAGACCATAGAATAGGAACCGACCAACAGTCAGCCTTTTCTATGAGCTCCATAAGCAAAATCAAGTAACACGTCAGGACGCATTTGTTTTTAAAAATTTCCGCTCGCTTCGCGAGTATAAGACGCTCGCTGCGCTCGCTTAGTTCGAAGCTCGCTTCGCTCGCACGGTAGCTTCATAAATATTTTGCTAGCAAATTGAACTATGTCAGACCATATAATAGGAACCGACCAACAGTCAGCCTTTTCTATGAGCTCCATAAGCAAAATCAAGTATCACGTCAGGACGCATTTGTTTTTAAAAATTTCCACTCGCTTCGCGAGTTTAAGACGCTCGCTGCGCTCGCTTAGTTCGAAGCTCGCTTCGCTCGCACGGTAGCTTCATAAATATTTTGCTAGCAAATTGAACTATGTCAGACCATATAATAGGAACCGACCAACAGTCAGCCTTTTCTATGAGCTCCATAAGCAAAATCAAGTGTCACATGACGAATTTGTCTTAAAAATTTCGGCTCGCTACGCTCGCATGGTTCGAAGCTCGCTTCGTTCGCACGGTAGCTTCTTGAATATTTTGCTGGCAAATTGATCTATGTCAGACCATAGAATAGGGACCGACCAACAGTCAGCCTTTTCTATGAGCACCTTAAGCAAAATCAAGTGTCACATGACAAATTTGTCTTAAAAATTTCGGCTCGCTGCGCTCGCTTGGTTCGAAGCTCGCTTCGCTCGCATGGTAGGATCTTGAATATTTTGCAAGCATAATAAACTGTGTTAGACCATAGAATAGTAACCGACCAGCAGTCATCCTTTTCTATGAGCACCAAAATCAAGTGACACAATGACGCTTTGGTCTTAAACAAGGAGCAAAATTAAAAATTTTATGATTTTTTTTCGATTACGTAAGAAGAGAGTAATTTTTTGCACTCTCGAGGTGCATTTTTATTCATATCTCTGATGATCCTCATCAGACCAAAAAAAAAACATCAAAATCGGTTCACCCAGTCGACGAATTGAGAACTTCCTCCTTTTTTGAAGTCGTAAAAAAAATGTATCAACTTATTCACCGCGGGTAACACCGCGGGGCACAGCTAGTGTTATATAAAGAGAAATTTTATGATAATCAACCTGTGATGTTTAATAGAGAATATGACTTTATACCTTAGCCAATAAATATTTAACGAAAAATGTTATACCTTTAAAGAGAATATTTATGATAATCAACCTGTGATGTATATTAGAGAATATTCCTTTATACCTTAGCCAATAAATATTTAACGAAAAATGTTATATATAGAGAAATTTTATGATAATCAACCTGTGATGTTTAATAGAGAATATTCCTTTATACCTTAGCCAATAAATATTTAACGAAAAATGTTATATATACCTAGAGAAATTTTATGATAATCAACCTGTGATGTATAATAGAGAATATTCCTTTATACCTTAGCCAATAAATATTTAACGAAAAATGTTATCTAAAGAGAAATTTTATGATAATCAACCTGTGATGTATAATAGAGATTTTTTTTGTAATTTATAACTTTATAAGTACCTTAGCCAAATTCTCGGGTGAGTGATGTTTTGTTGTTTGTTAAGTGATTTGATTAAAAATAAAAATTATTTGTTCAAAAACTTTTGCAGTTTTTATTTACTAAGTAGGTATATTTATTAAACACAATGAACGAAGCTATACAAATCTATGCCTTGCTTACTTTTAATATTCCTTGAGAACCGATCACTACAGAAATTTATACATCTATATTTTATACCTAGATGTGTATTATGAGTTACATTTCACCCGAGCGAAGCCGGGTTTTCATTATAATATATAAACTTAGACTACCACTGACTCACTGACTGACAGAATTGTTCTCCCTGTTGGTGGATGGGGAGGTAGGTATATTTTTACGGATTCGTATAGAGGTACGTCTGGAAACTTCGGGAAAAATCGCAAACCCCCCCTTTTTGCCCCCCTTCCCCCCCCCTTATTGAGGATCTCGAAAACTGAGAGACTTGGAACAATTTTTTTTGCGGAATCGGATAGAGGAGGCTCGGGGAAGTAAAAATTTTTTTTCAGTGTTGCCCCTTTTGCCCCCCCTCTCCCCCCCTTTTGCGGATCTCGAAAGCCTTAAGACTTGGAACAAATTTTTTTTCAGATTCTTGTAAAGGGGAACTTAATTAATCAGAATATTTGTTCAAAACTCACCCCCCCCCCTCCCCAACCTCCCCTAAAATTGAAAGAGCTGTAACTTCACAACGGTTGAAGATATCCATTAGGTGTTTGAACAAATATTATAGTGGGTAGGCGTCGGAGGTCCTGAGTGGAGCGAACCTACGAGACCTGAGTGGAGCGGAGGGGGGAGGAGGCGAGCGAAGCGAGCCGCCGACCCCCGTAGCGTAACGAAGGTCGAGTGGGTGAGCGTAACTCAGGGCCGACGACTTGGAAACTTGAGGGTAATTTTTTTTTTTATTAATTTTTTTTTTTCTTAATTTTTTTTTTTTTTTTTTTTTTTTTTTTTTCATAAATTTTTTTTTTTCTTAATTTTTTTTTTCTTAAATTTTTTTTTTTTTAAATTTTTTAAGGGTCTCTGCTTGTCAAAAATAGGAAAAAAATACCGCGAGCTGCTTGCAGCTCGCGCACCACGCAAACATCAAACAGGTCGGAGGTCCTGAGTGGAGCGAACCTACGAGACCTGAGTGGAGCGGAGGGGGGAGGTGGCGAGCGAAGCGAGCCGCCGACCTCCGTAGCGTAACGAAGGTCGAGTGGGTGAAGCGTAACTCAGGGCCGACGACATGGTTTTTTTTTTTTTTTTTCTTAATACCTACTTAGGGCTCCTAAAGGGTTTTCATACTGATTTAGGGCTTCCCATAGCGGTTTATTAAATATTTTAAATCTCCTATGGATTCTCAAAATTTTAAAAGGGTAAACCTACCTGTCAAACACATGGATAAAGAAAACCGCGTGCTGCTTGCAGCACGCGCACCACGCAAACTAGTTATAATATATAAACTTAGACTACCACTCACTGACTCACTCATTGACATAATTGTTCTCCCTGTTGGTGGATGGGGAGGTATGTATATTTTGACGGATTCGTATAGAGGTAGGTCTGGTGAGTTGGGGAAAAATCGCAAACCCCCCCTTTTTGCCCCCCTTCCCCCCCCCTTATTGAGGATCTCGGAAACTAAGAGACTTGGAACAATTTTTTTTACGGATTCGGATAGAGGAGGCTCGGGGAAGTAAAAATTTTTTTTCAGTGTTGCCCCCTTTGCCCCCCCTCTCCCCCCCTTTTACGAATCTCGAAAGCCTTAAGACTTGGAACATTTTTTTTTTCAGATTCGTAACAAGGGGCATCTAGATAGTCGAAATATTTTTTCAAAACTCCCCCCCCTCCCTCCCCAACCTCCCCTAAAATTGAAAGGGCTGTAACTTCACAACGGTTAGAGATATCCATTAGGTGTTTGGACTAATATTATAGTAGGTAGGCGTCGGAGGTCCTGAGTGGAGCGAACCTACGAGACCTGAGTGGAGCGGAGGGGGGAGGTGGCGAGCGAAGCGAGCCGCCGACCCCCGTAGCGTAACGAAGGTCGAGTGGGTGAGCGTAACTCAGGGCCGACGACTTGGATAAATGTTTTAGGGCTCCTAAAGGGTTTTCATACTGATTTAGGGGTTCCCATAGCGGTTTATTAAATATTTTTAATCTCCTATGGATTCTCAAAATTTTATAAGGGTCTCTCTACCTGTCAGAAACATGGAAAAAGAAAACCGCGTGCTGCTTGCAGCACGCGCACCACGCAAACTAGTCTAGTAATATATAAACTTAGACTACCACTGACTGACTGACTCACTGACAGAATTGTTCTCCCTGTTGGTGGATGGGGAGGTATGTATATTTTGACGGAATCGTATAGAGGTAGGTCTGGTGACTTCGGGAAAAATCGCAAACCCCCCCTTTTTGCCCCCCTTCCCCCCCCCCCCTTTTTAGAATCTCGAGCACCTTAAGACTTGGAACAATTTTTTTTGCGGAATCGGATAGAGGAGGCTCGGGGAAGTAAAAATTTTGTTTCAGTGTTGCCCCCTTTGCCCCCCCTCTCCCCCCCTTTTTCGAATCTCGAAAACCTTAGGACTTGGAACAAATTTTTTTTCAGATTCTTGATAAGGGGAACTTGGTTAGACAAAATATTTTTTCAAAACTCACCCCCCCCCCTCCCCAACCTCGCGGAGGGGGGAGGTGGCGAGCGAAGCGAGCCGCCGACCCCCGTAGCGTAACGAAGGTCGAGTGGGTGAGCGTAACTCAGGGCCGACGACTTGGAAACTTGAGGGTAACTTTTTTTTTTATAATTTTTTTTTTCTTAAATATTTTTTTTTTAATTTTTTTTTTTTTTTTTTTTTTTTCATAAATTTTTTTTTCCTAAATTTTTTTTTTCTTTAATTTTTTTTTTTTTTTTTTTTCAAAATTTTATAAGGGTCTCTTTCTGTCAAAAATAGGAAAAAAATACCGCGAGCTGCTTGCAGCTCGCGCACCACGCAAACATCAAACAGGTCGGAGGTCCTGAGTGGAGCGAACCTACGAGACCTGAGTGGAGCGGAGGAGGGAGGTGGCGAGCGAAGCGAGCCACCGACCCCCGTAGCGTAACGAAGGTCGAGTGGGTGAGCGTAACTCAGGGCCGACGACTTGGTTAATTTTTTTCTTTTTTTTTTTTTCTTAATGGTTTAGGGCTCCTAAAGGGTTTTCATACTGATTTAGGGCTTCCCATAGCGGTTTATTAAATATTTTTAATCTCCTATGGATTCTCAAAATTTTACAAGGGTACTCTCTACCTGTCAGAAACATGGAAAAAGAAAACCGCGTGCTGCTTGCAGCACGCGCACCACGCAAACTAGTTATTATAATATATAAACTTAGACTACCACTCACTGACTCACTGACAGAATTGTTCTCCCTGTTGGTGGATGGGGAGGTAGGTATATTTTTACGGATTCGTATAGAGGTACGTCTGGAAACTTCGGGAAAAATCGCAAACCCCCCCTTTTTGCCCCCCTTCACCCCCCCCTTTTGAGGATCTTGGAAACTAAGAGACTTGGAACAATTTTTTTTGCGGAATCGGATAGAGGAGGCTCGGGGAAGTAAAAATTTTTTTTCAGTGTTGCCCCCTTTGCCCCCCTTCTCCCCCCCTTTTTCGAATCTCGAAAACCTTTCGACTTGGAACAAATTTTTTTTCAGATTTGTATTAAGGGGAACTTGGTTAGACAAAATATTTTTTCAAACCTTCCCCCCCCCCTCCCCAACCTCCCCTAAAATTGAAAGGGCTGTAACTTCACAACGGTTAGAGATATCCATTAGGTGTTTGGACAAATATTATAGTAGGTAGGCGTCGGAGGTCCTGAGTGGAGCGAACCTACGAGACCTGAGTGGAGCGGAGGGGGGAGGTGGCGAGCGAAGCGAGCCGCCGACCCCCGTAGCGTAACGAAGGTCGAGTGGGTGAGCGTAACTCAGGGCCGACGACTTGGATGAATGTTTTAGGGCTCCTAAAGGGTTTTCATACTGATTTAGGGGTTCCCATAGCGGTTTATTAAATATTTTAAATCTCCTATGGATTCTCAAAATTTTAAAAGGGCAACACTACCTGTCAGAAACATGGAAAAAGAAAACCGCGTGCTGCTTGCAGCACGCGCACCACGCAAACTAGTTATTATAATATATAAACTTAAACTACCACTCACTGATTCACTGACTGACTCACTCATTGACATAATTGTTCTCCATGATGGTGGATGGGGAGGTGGGTATATTTTGACAGATTCATAAACAAGTAACTCGGGTGAGTTGGGGAAAAATCCCAAACCCCCCCTTTTTGCCCCCCCTCCCCCCCCCCTATTGAGGATCTCGGAAACTACGAGACCCGTAATTTTTGTTTTTTGCGGAATCGGATAGAGGAGGCTCGGGAAAGTAAAAATTTTTTTTCAGTGTTGCCCCCTTTGCCCCCCCTCTCCCCCCCTTTTTCGAATCTCGAAAACCTTAAGACTTGGAACAAATTTTTTTTCAGATTTGTACTAAGGGGAACTTGGTTAGACAAAATATTTTTTCAAAACTCACCCCCCTCCTCCCCAACCTCCCCTAAAATTGAAAGGGCTGTAACTTCACAACGGTTAGAGATATCCATTAGGTGTTTGAACAAATATTATAGTGGGTAGGCGTCGGAGGTCCTGAGTGGAGCGAACCTACGAGACCTGAGTGGAGCGGAGGGGGGAGGTGGCGAGCGAAGCGAGCCGCCGACCCCCGTAGCGTAACGAAGGTCGAGTGGGTGAGCGTAACTCAGGGCCGACGACTTGGAAACTTGAGGGTAATATTTTTTTTTTATAAATTTTTTTTTTTTTTTTTTTTTTCATAAATTTTTTTTCTTAATTTTTTTTTTCTTTAAATTTTTTTTTTTTTTTTTTCAAAATTTTTTAAGGGTCTCTACTTGTCAATCATAGGAAAAAAATACCGCGAGCTGCTTGCAGCTCGCGCACCACGCAAACATCAAACAGGTCGGAGGTCCTGAGTGGAGCGAACCTACGAGACCTGAGTGGAGCGGAGGGGGGAGGTGGCGAGCGAAGCGAGCCGCCGACCTCCGTAGCGTAACGAAGGTCGAGTGGGTGAAGCGTAACTCAGGGCCGACGACATGGGATTTTTTTTTCTTTTTTTTTTTTTTCTTAATGCTTTAGGGCTCCTAAAGGGTTTTCATACTGATTTAGGGCTTCCCATTGCGGTTTATTAAATATTTTATATCTCCTATGGATTCTCAAAATTTTATAAGGGTCTCTCTACCTGTCAGAAACATGGAAAAAGAAAACCGCGTGCTGCTTGCAGCACGCGCACCACGCAAACTAGTTATAATATATAAACTTAAACTACCACTCACTGACTCATTGACTCACTCATTGACATAATTGATCTCCATGATGGTGGATGGGGAGGTGGGTATATTTTGATGGATTCGTATAGGGGTAGGTCTGGTGAGTTGGGGAAAAATCCCAAACCCCCCCTTTTTGCCCCCCTTCCCCCCCTTTTGCCCCTTTTTCGAATGTTAAGAGACTTGGAACAAATTCTCAGGGGCGACTTGAAAACTTGAGGGTAATTTTTTTTTTATAAATTTTTTTTTCTTATTTTTTTTTTTTTTATTTTTTTTTTTTTTTAATAAATTTTTTTTTTATAAATTTTTTTTTTCTTAAATTTTTTTTTTTCTTATTTTTTTTTTTTTTTTTTTTTTAATAATTTTTTTTTTCTTAAATTTTTTTTTTCTGAATTTTTTTTTTTTAATTTTTTTTTTCTTAAATTTTTTTTTTGTAATTTTTTTTTTCAAAACTTTATAAGGGTCTCTACCTGTCAAAAATAGGAAAAAAATACCGCGAGCTGCTTGCAGCTCGCGCACCACGCAAACATCAAACAGGTCGGAGGTCCTGAGTGGAGCGAACCTACGAGACCTGAGTGGAGCGGAGGAGGGAGGTGGCGAGCGAAGCGAGCCACCGACCTCCGTAGCGTAACGAAGGTCGAGTGGGTGAGCGTAACTCAGGGCCGACGACTTGGTGAATTTTTTTCTTTTTTTTTTTTCTTAATGCTTTAGGGCTCCTAAAGGGTTTTCATACTGATTTAGGGCTTCCCATAGCGGTTTATTAAATATTTTACATCTCCTATGGATTCTCAAAATTTTAAAAGGGTAAACCTACCTGTCAAACACATGGATAAAGAAAACCGCGAGCTGCTCGCAGCTCGCGCACCACGCAAACTAGTTATAATATATAAAGTTAAACTACCACTCACTCACTGACTGACTGACTCATTGACATAATTGTTCTCCATGATGGTGGATGGGGAGGTGGGTATATTTTGATGGATTCGTATAGGGGTAGGTCTGGTGAGTTGGGGAAAAATCCCAAACCCCCCCTTTTTGCCCCCCTTCCCCCCCCCCTTTTTGGAATCTCGAATGCCTTAAGACTTGGAACTTTTTTTTTACGGATTCGTATAGGGGAGGCTCGGGGAAGTAAAAAATTTTTTTCAGTGTTGCCCCCTTTGCCCCCCCTCTCCCCCCCTTTTTCGAATCTCGAAAACCTTAAGACTTGGAACAATTTTTTTTTCAGATTTGTATTAAGGGGAACTTGGTAAGACAAAATATTTTTTCAAAACTCCCCCCCCCCTCCCCAACCTCCCCTAAAATTGAAAGAGCTGTAACTTCACAACGGTTAGAGATATCCATTAGGTGTTTGAACAAATATTATAGTGGGTAGGCGTCGGAGGTCCTGAATGGAGCGAACCTACGAGACCTGAGTGGAGCGGAGGGGGGAGGTGGCGAGCGAAGCGAGCCACCGACACCTGTAGCGTAACGAAGGTCGAGTGGGTGAGCGTAACTCAGGGCCGACGACTTGGAAACTTGAGGGTAATATTTTTTTTTTATAAATTTTTTTTTTCTTAATTTTTTTTTTTTTTTTTTTTTTTTATAAATTTTTTTTTTTTTTTTTTTTTTTTTACTTAAATTTTTTTTTTTTTTTTTTCAAAATTTTATAAGGGTCTCTTCCTGTCAAAAATAGGAAAAAAATACCGCGAGCTGCTTGCAGCTCGCGCACCACGCAACATCAAACAGGTCGGAGGTCCTGAGTGGAGCGAACCTACGAGACCTGAGTGGAGCGGAGGGGGGAGGTGGCGAGCGAAGCGAGCCGCCGACCTCCGTAGCGTAACGAAGGTCGAGTGGGTGAAGCGTAACTCAGGGCCGACGACTTGGATTTTTTTTCTTTTATTTTTTTTCTTAATGCTTTAGGGCTCCTAAAGGGTTTTCATACTGATTTAGGGCTTCCCATAGCGGTTTATTAAATATTTTTAATCTCCTATGGATTCTCAAAATTTTAGAAGGGTATTACCATCTGTCAGAAACATGGAAAAAGAAAACCGCGTGCTGCTTGCAGCACGCGCACCACGCAAACTAGTTATTATAATATATAAACTTAAACTACCACTCACTGATTCACTGACTGACTCACTCATTGACATAATTGTTCTCCCTGATGGTGGATGGGGAGGTGGGTATATTTTGACAGATTCATAAACAAGTAACTCGAGTGAGTTGGGGAAAAATCCCAAACCCCCCCTTTTTGCCCCCCTTGCCCCCCCCCTTTTGAGGATCTCGGAAACTACGAGACCCGTAATTTTTGTTTTTTGCGGAATCGGATAGAGGAGGCTCGGGGAAGTAAAAATATTTTTTCAGTGTTGCCCCCTTTGCCCCCCCTCTCCCCCCCTTTTGCGGATCTCGAAAGCCTTAAGACTTGGAACAAATTTTTTTTCAGATTCTTGTAAAGGGGAACTTAATTAGTCAAAATATTTTTTCAAAACTCAACCCCCCCCTCCCCAACCTCCCCTAAAATTGAAAGAGCTGTAACTTCACAACGGTTGGAGATATCCATTAGGTGTTTGAACAAATATTATAGTGGGTAGGCGTCGGAGGTCCTGAGTGGAGCGAACCTACGAGACCTGAGTGGAGCGGAGGGGGGAGGAGGCGAGCGAAGCGAGCCGCCGACCCCCGTAGCGTAACGAAGGTCGAGTGGGTGAGCGTAACTCAGGGCCGACGACTTGGTAAATTTTTTTCTTTTTTTTTTTTTTTCTTAATGGCTAAGGGCTCCTAAAGGGTTTTCATACTGATTTAGGGCTTCCCATAGCGGTTTATTAAATATTTTTAATCTCCTATGGATTCTCAAAATTTTTAAAGGGTAGCTACCACCTGTCAATAACATGGATAAAGAAAACCGCGTGCTGCTTGCAGCACGCGCACCACGCAAACTAGTTATATTATAATATATAAACTTAGACTACCACTGACTCACTGACTGACAGAATTGTTCTCCCTGTTGGTGGATGGGGAGGTAGGTATATTTTTACGGATTCGTATAGAGGTACGTCTGGAAACTACGGGAAAAATCGCAAACCCCCCCTTTTTGCCCCCCTTCCCCCCCCCTTATTGAGGATCTCGGAAACTAAGAGACTTGGAACAATTTTTTTTGCGGAATCGGATAGAGGAGGCTCGGGGAAGTAAAAATTTTTTTTCAGTGTTGCCCCCTTTGCCCCCCCTCACCCCCCCTTTTGCGGATCTCGAAAGCCTTAAGACTTGGAACAAAATTTTTTTCAGATTCTTATCAAGGGGCATCTAGATAGTCGAAATATTTTTTCAAAACTCACCCCCCACCTCCCCAGCCTCCCCTAAAATTGAAAGAGCTGTAACTTCACAACGGTTGGAGATATCCATTAGGTGTTTGAACAAATATTATAGTGGGTAGGCGTCGGAGGTCCTGAGTGGAGCGAACCTACGAGACCTGAGTGGAGCGGAGGGGGGAGGAGGCGAGCGAAGCGAGCCGCCGACCCCCGTAGCGTAACGAAGGTCGAGTGGGTGAGCGTAACTCAGGGCCGACGACTTGGTAAATTTTTTTCTTTTTTTTTTTTTCTTAATGGCTAAGGGCTTCTAAAGGGTTTTCATACTGATTTAGGGGTTCCCATAGCGGTTTATTAAATATTTTTAATCTCCTATGGATTCTCAAAATTTTATAAGGGTCTCTCTACCTGTCAGAAACATGGAAAAAGAAAACCGCGTGCTGCTTGCAGCACGCGCACCACGCAAACTAGTTATAATATATAAACTTAAACTACCACTCACTGATTCACTGACTGACTCACTCATTGACATAATTGTTCTCCCTGATGGTGGATGGGGAGGTGGGTATATTTTGACAGATTCGTAAACAAGTAACTCGGGTGAGTTGGGGAAAAATCCCAAACCCCCCCTTTTTGCCCCCCTTGCCCCCCCCCTATTGAGGATCTCGGAAACTAGGAGACCCGTAATTTTTGTTTTTTGCGGAATCGGATAGAGGAGGCTGGGGGAAGTAAAAATATTTTTTCAGTGTTGCCCCCTTTGCCCCCCCTCTCCCCCCCTTTTTCGAATCTCGAAAGCCTTAAGACTTGGAACCAATTTTTTTTCAGATTTGTATTAAGGGGAACATGGTTAGACAAAATATTTTTTCAAAACTCTCCCCCCCCTCCCCAACCTCCCCTAAAATTGAAAGAGCTATAACTTCACAACGGTTGGAGATATCCATTAGGTGTTTGAACAAATATTATAGTAGGTAGGCGTCGGAGGTCCTGAGTGGAGCGAACCTACGAGACCTGAGTGGAGCGGAGGGGGGAGGAGGCGAGCGAAGCGAGCCGCCGACCCCCGTAGCGTAACGAAGGTCGAGTGGGTGAGCGTAACTCAGGGCCGACGACTTGGAAAATTGAGGGTAATATTTTTTTTTTATAAATTTTTTTTTTTAATTTTTTTTTTTTTTAATTTTTTTTTTTTTAAATTTTTTTTTTTTTTTAATTTTTTTTTTTCTTGATTTTTTTTTTCTTAAATTTTTTTTTTTTTAAATTTTTTAAGGGTCTCTACTTGTCAAAAATAGGAAAAAAATACCGCGAGCTGCTTGCAGCTCGCGCACCACGCAAACATCAAACAGGTCGGAGGTCCTGAGTGGAGCGAACCTACGAGACCTGAGTGGAGCGGAGGGGGGAGGTGGCGAGCGAAGCGAGCCGCCGACCTCCGTAGCGTAACGAAGGTCGAGTGGGTGAAGCGTAACTCAGGGCCGACGACATGGATTTTTTTTTTTTTTTTCTTAATACCTACTTAGGGCTCCTAAAGGGTTTTCATACTGATTTAGGGCTTCCCATAGCGGTTTATTAAATATTTTACATCTCCTATGGATTCTCAAAATTTTAGAAGGGTATTACCATCTGTCAGAAACAAGGAAAAAGAAAACCGCGTGCTGCTTGCAGCACGCGCACCACGCAAACTAGTTATAATATATAAACTTAGACTACCACTCACTCACTCACTGACAGAATTGTTCTCCCTGTTGGTGGATGGGGAGGTATGTATATTTTGACGGATTCGTATAGAGGTACGTCTGGAAACTTCGGGAAAAATCGCAAACCCCCCCTTTTTGCCCCCCTTTCCCCCCCCCTTATTGAGGATCTCGGAAACTAAGAGACTTGGAACAATTTTTTTTGCGGAATCGGATAGAGGAGGCTCGGGGAAGTAAAAATTTTTTTTCAGTGTTGCCCCCTTTGCCCCCCCTCACCCCCCCTTTTGCGGATCTCGAAAGCCTTAAGACTTGGACCAAAATTTTTTTCAGATTCTTATCAAGGGGCATCTAGATAGTCGAAATATTTTTTCAAAACTCACCCCCCACCTCCCCAACCTCCCCTAAAATTGAAAGGGCTGTAACTTCATAACGGTTAGAGATATCCATTAGGTGTTTGAACAAATATTATAGTGGGTAGGCGTCGGAGGTCCTGAGTGGAGCGAACCTACGAGACCTGAGTGGAGCGGAGGGGGGAGGTGGCGAGCGAAGCGAGCCGCCGACCCCCGTAGCGTAACGAAGGTCGAGTGGGTGAGCGTAACTCAGGGCCGACGACTTGGAAACTTGAGGGTAATATTTTTTTTATAAATTTTTTTTTTCTTAATTTTTTTTTTTTTAATTTTTTTTTTTTTTTTTTTCATAAATTTTTTTTTTCTTAATTTTTTGTTTTTTTTTTCAACATTTTATAAGGGTCTTTCTACCTGTCAAAAATAGGAAAAAAATACCGCGAGCTGCTTGCAGCTCGCGCACCACGCAAACATCAAACAGGTCGGAGGTCCTGAGTGGAGCGAACCTACGAGACCTGAGTGGAGCGGAGTGGGGAGGTGGCGAGCGAAGCGAGCCGCCGACCTCCGTAGCGTAACGAAGGTCGAGTGGGTGAAGCGTAACTCAGGGCCGACGACATGGGATTTTTTTTTTTTTTTTTTTTTCCTAATGCTTTAGGGCTCCTAAAGGGTTTTCATACTGATTTAGGGCTTCCCATAGCGGTTTATTAAATATTTTAAATCTCCTATGGATTCTCAAAATTTTAGAAGGGTATTACCATCTGTCAGAAACATGGATAAAGAAAACCGCGTGCTGCTTGCAGCACGCGCACCACGCAAACTAGTTATAATATATAAACTTAGACTACCACTCACTGACTGACTGACTGACAGAATTGTTCTCCCTGTTGGTGGATGGGGAGGTAGGTATATTTTGACGGATTCGTATAGAGGTAGGTCTGGTGACTTTGGGAAAAATCGCAAACCCCCCCTTTTTGCCCCCCTTCCCCCCCCCCCTTTTTAGAATCTCGAGCACCTAAGACTTGGAACAATTTTTTTTGCGGAATCGGATAGAGGAGGCTCGGGGAAGTAAAAATTTTTTTTCAGTGTTGCCCCCTTTGCCCCCCCTCACCCCCCCTTTTGCGGATCTCGAAAGCCTTAAGACTTGGAACAAAAATTTTTTCAGATTCTTATCAAGGGGCATCTAGATAGTCGAAATATTTTTTCAAAACTCACCCCCCACCTCCCCAACCTCCCCTAAAATTGAAAGGGCTGTAACTTCACAACGGTTAGAGATATCCATTAGGTGTTTGAACAAATATTATAGTGGGTAGGCGAAACTTGAGGGTAATATTTTTTTTTATAAATTTTTTTTTTCTTAATTTTTTTTTTTTTAATTTTTTTTTTTTTTTTTTTCATAAATTTTTTTTTTCTTAATTTTTTTTTTTTTAAATTTTTTTTTTTTTTTTTTTTCAAAATTTTATAGGGGTCTTTCTACCTGTCAAAAATAGGAAAAAAATACCGCGAGCTGCTTGCAGCTCGCGCACCACGCAAACATCAAACAGGTCGGAGGTCCTGAGTGGAGCGAACCTACGAGACCTGAGTGGAGCGGAGGGGGGAGGAGGCGAGCGAAGCGAGCCGCCGACCCCCGTAGCGTAACGAAGGTCGAGTGGGTGAGCGTAACTCAGGGCCGATGACTTGGTAAATTTTTTTCTTTTTTTTTTTTTCTTAATGGCTAAGGGCTCCTAAAGGGTTTTCATACTGATTTAGGGCTTCCCATAGCGGTTTATTAAATATTTTCAATCTCCTATGGATTCTCAAAATTTTAAAAGGGCAACACTACCTGTCAGACACATGGAAAAAGAAAACCGCGTGCTGCTTGCAGCACGCGCACCACGCAAACTAGTTATTATAATATATAAACTTAAACTACCACTGACTCATTCACTGACTCACTCACTCATTGACATAATTGTTCTCCATGATGGTGGATGGGGAGGTGGGTATATTTTGATGGATTCGTATAGAGGTAGGTCTGGTGAGTTGGGGAAAAATCCCAAACCCCCCCTTTTTGCCCCCCTTCCCCCCCCTTTTGAGGATCCCCCTTGGGACAAATTGTATGAGGTTTGGACTTGGAAACTTGAGGGTAATATTTTTTTTTCATACATTTTTTTTTTCTTAAATTTTTTTTTTTTTAAATTTTTTTTTTAATAATTTTTTTTTTTTTTTTTTTTAATTTTTTTTTTTCATAAATTTTTTTTTTCTTAATTTTTTTTTTCTGAAATTTTTTTTTCTTAAATTTTTTTTTTTCGAAATTTTATAAGGGTCTCTACTTGTCAAAAATAGGAAAAAAATACCGCGAGCTGCTTGCAGCTCGCGCACCACGCAAACATCAAACAGGTCGGAGGTCCTGAGTGGAGCGAACCTACGAGACCTGAGTGGAGCGGAGGGGGGAGGTGGCGAGCGAAGCGAGCCGCCGACCTCCGTAGCGTAACGAAGGTCGAGTGGGTGAAGCGTAACTCAGGGCCGACGACTTGGTTAATTTTTTTCGTTTTTTTTTTTTCTTAATGGTTTAGGGCTCCTAAAGGGTTTTCATACTGATTTAGGGCTTCCCATAGCGGTTTATTAAATATTTTATATCTCCTATGGATTCTCAAAATTTTAGAAGGGTATTACCATCTGTCAGAAACATGGAAAAAGAAAACCGCGTGCTGCTTGCAGCACGCGCACCACGCAAACTAGTTATAATATATAAACTTAAACTACCACTGATTCACTGACTCACTGACTCATTGACATAATTGTTCTCCATGATGGTGGATGGGGAGGTGGGTATATTTTGACAGATTCATAAACAAGTAACTCGGGTGAGTTGGGGAAAAATCCCAAACCCCCCCTTTTTGCCCCCCCTCCCCCCCCCCTATTGAGGATCTCGGAAACTAGGAGACCCGTAATTTTTGTTTT
This sequence comes from Xanthorhoe designata, assembly GCA_963582015.1. Lineage (NCBI taxonomy): Eukaryota > Metazoa > Arthropoda > Insecta > Lepidoptera > Geometridae > Xanthorhoe > Xanthorhoe designata. Next base: position 11,552,329 of record OY757037.1, read on the forward strand.
TTGCGGAATCGGATAGAGGAGGCTCGGGAAAGTAAAAATTTTTTTTCAGTGTTGCCCCCTTTGCCCCCCCTCTCCCCCCCTTTTTCGAATCTCGGAAACCTTAAGACTTGGAACAAATTTTTTTTCAGATTTGTATTAAGGGGAACTTGGTTAGACAAAATATTTTTTCAAAACTCACCCCCCCCCTCCCCAACCTCCCCTAAAATTGAAAGGGCTGTAACTTCACAACGGTTAGAGATATCCATTAGGTGTTTGGACTAATATTATAGTGGGTAGGCGTCGGAGGTCCTGAGTGGAGCGAACCTACGAGACCTGAGTGGAGCGGAGGGGGGAGGTGGCGAGCGAAGCGAGCCGCCGACCCCCGTAGCGTAACGAAGGTCGAGTGGGTGAGCGTAACTCAGGGCCGACGACTTGGAAACTTGAGGGTAAAATTTTTTTTTTCAAATTTTTTTTTTTTTTTTTCAAATTTTTTTTTTTTTTTTTTTTTTTTTTAATTTTTTTTTTTTTTTTTTTTTTTCCTAAATTTTTTTTTCTTTATTTTTTTTTCTTAAATTTTTTTTTTTTTCAAAATTTTATAAGTGTCTACTTGTCAAAAATAGGAAAAAAATACCGCGAGCTGCTTGCAGCTCGCGCACCACGCAAACATCAAACAGGTCGGAGGTCCTGAGTGGAGCGAACCTACGAGACCTGAGTGGAGCGGAGGGGGGAGGTGGCGAGCGAAGCGAGCCGCCGACCTCCGTAGCGTAACGAAGGTCGAGTGGGTGAAGCGTAACTCAGGGCCGACGACATGGGATTTTTTTTTTTTTTTTTTTTCTTAATGCTTTAGGGCTCCTAAAGGGTTTTCATACTGATTTAGGGCTTCCCATAGCGGTTTATTAAATATTTTATATCTCCTATGGATTCTCAAAATTTTATAAGGGTCTCTCTACCTGTCAGAAACATGGAAAAAGAAAACCGCGTGCTGCTTGCAGCACGCGCACCACGCAAACTAGTTATAATATATAAACTTAGACTACCACTCACTGACTGACAGAATTGTTCTCCCTGATGGTGGATGGGGAGGTATGTATATTTTGACGGATTCGTATAGAGGTAGGTCTGGTGACTTCGGGAAAAATCGCAAACCCCCCCTTTTTGCCCCCCCTCCCCCCCCCTATTGAGGATCTCGGAAACTAGGAGACCCGTAATTTTTGTTTTTTGCGGAATCGGATAGAGGAGGCTCGGGAAAGTAAAAATTTTTTTTCAGTGTTGCCCCCTTTGCCCCCCCTCACCCCCCCTTTTGCGGATCTCGGAAGCCTTAAGACTTGGAACAATTTTTTTTTCAGATTTGTATTAAGGGGAACTTGGTTAGACAAAATATTTTTTCAAAACTCACCCCCCCCCCTCCCCAACCTCCCCTAAAATTGAAAGGGTTGTAACTTCACAACGGTTAGAGATATCCATTAGGTGTTTGGACAAATATTATAGTAGGTAGGCGTCGGAGGTCCTGAGTGGAGCGAACCTACGAGACCTGAGTGGAGCGGAGGGGGAGGTGGCGAGCGAAGCGAGCCGCCGACCCCCGTAGCGTAACGAAGGTCGAGTGGGTGAGCGTAACTCAGGGGCGACGACTTGGAAACTTGAGGAAAATTTTTTTTTTTCATAAATTTTTTTTTTTTTATTTTTTTTTTATTTTTTTTTTTTTTCATAAATTTTTTTTTTCTTAATTTTTTTTTTCTTAAATTTTTTTTTTTTCAAAATTTTTTAAGGGTCTCCACTTGTCAAAAATAGGAAAAAAATACCGCGAGCTGCTTGCAGCTCGCGCACCACGCAAACATCAAACAGGTCGGAGGTCCTGAGTGGAGCGAACCTACGAGACCTGAGTGGAGCGGAGGGGGGAGGTGGCGAGCGAAGCGAGCCGCCGACCTCCGTAGCGTAACGAAGGTCGAGTGGGTGAAGCGTAACTCAGGGCCGACGACTTGGATTTTTTTTTCTTTTTTCTTTTTTTTCTTAATGGTTTAGGGCTCCTAAAGGGTTTTCATACTGATTTAGGGCTTCCCATAGCGGTTTATTAAATATTTTACATCTCCTATGGATTCTCAAAATTTTAGAAGGGTATTACCATCTGTCAGAAACATGGATAAAGAAAACCGCGAGCTGCTCGCAGCTCGCGCACCACGCAAACTAGTTATAATATATAAACTTAGACTACCACTGACTGACTCACTGACTGACAGAATTGTTCTCCCTGTTGGTGGATGGGGAGGTATGTATATTTTGACGGATTCGTATAGAGGTAGGTCTGGTGAGTTGGGGAAAAATCGCAAACCCCCCCTTTTTGCCCCCCTTCCCCCCCCTTATTGAGGATCTCGGAAACTAAGAGACTTGGAACAATTTTTTTTGCGGAATCGGATAGAGGAGGCTCGGGGAAGTAAAAATTTTTTTTCAGTGTTGCCCCCTTTGCCCCCCCTCTCCCCCCCTTTTGCGGATCTCGAAAGCCTTAAGACTTGGAACAATTTTTTTTTCAGATTCTTGTAAAGGGGAACTTAATTAGTCAGAATATTTTTTCAAAACTCACCCCCCCCCCTCCCCAACCTCCCCTAAAATTGAAAGAGCTGTAACTTCACAACGGTTGGAGATATCCATTAGGTGTTTGAACAAATATTATAGTGGGTAGGCGTCGGAGGTCCTGAGTGGAGCGAACCTACGAGACCTGAGTGGAGCGGAGGGGGGAGGAGGCGAGCGAAGCGAGCCGCCGACCCCCGTAGCGTAACGAAGGTCGAGTGGGTGAGCGTAACTCAGGGCCGACGACTTGGTAAATTTTTTTCTTTTTTTTTTTTTCTTAATGGCTAAGGGCTCCTAAAGGGTTTTCATACTGATTTAGGGGTTCCCATAGCGGTTTATTAAATATTTTAAATCTCCTATGGATTCTCAAAATTTTAAAAGGGCAACACTACCTGTTAGACACATGGAAAAAGAAAACCGCGTGCTGCTTGCAGCACGCGCACCACGCAAACTAGTTATAATATATAAACTTAAACTACCACTGATTCACTGACTCACTGACTCATTGACATAATTGTTCTCCATGATGGTGGATGGGGAGGTGGGTATATTTTGACAGATTCATAAACAAGTAACTCGGGTGAGTTGGGGAAAAATCCCAAACCCCCCCTTTTTGCCCCCCCTCCCCCCCCCCTATTGAGGATCTCGGAAACTACGAGACCCGTAATTTTTGTTTTTTGCGGAATCGGATAGAGGAGGCTCGGGAAAGTAAAAATTTTTTTTCAGTGTTGCCCCCTTTGCCCCCCCTCTCCCCCCCTTTTTCGAATCTCGAAAACCTTAAGACTTGGAACAAATTTTTTTTCAGATTTGTACTAAGGGGAACTTGGTTAGACAAAATATTTTTTCAAAACTCACCCCCCTCCTCCCCAACCTCCCCTAAAATTGAAAGGGCTGTAACTTCACAACGGTTAGAGATATCCATTAGGTGTTTGAACAAATATTATAGTGGGTAGGCGTCGGAGGTCCTGAGTGGAGCGAACCTACGAGACCTGAGTGGAGCGGAGGGGGGAGGTGGCGAGCGAAGCGAGCCGCCGACCCCCGTAGCGTAACGAAGGTCGAGTGGGTGAGCGTAACTCAGGGCCGACGACTTGGAAACTTGAGGGTAATATTTTTTTTTTATAAATTTTTTTTTTTTTTTTTTTTTTCATAAATTTTTTTTCTTAATTTTTTTTTTCTTTAAATTTTTTTTTTTTTTTTTCAAAATTTTTTAAGGGTCTCTACTTGTCAATCATAGGAAAAAAATACCGCGAGCTGCTTGCAGCTCGCGCACCACGCAAACATCAAACAGGTCGGAGGTCCTGAGTGGAGCGAACCTACGAGACCTGAGTGGAGCGGAGGGGGGAGGTGGCGAGCGAAGCGAGCCGCCGACCTCCGTAGCGTAACGAAGGTCGAGTGGGTGAAGCGTAACTCAGGGCCGACGACATGGGATTTTTTTTTCTTTTTTTTTTTTTTCTTAATGCTTTAGGGCTCCTAAAGGGTTTTCATACTGATTTAGGGCTTCCCATTGCGGTTTATTAAATATTTTATATCTCCTATGGATTCTCAAAATTTTATAAGGGTCTCTCTACCTGTCAGAAACATGGAAAAAGAAAACCGCGTGCTGCTTGCAGCACGCGCACCACGCAAACTAGTTATAATATATAAACTTAAACTACCACTCACTGACTCATTGACTCACTCATTGACATAATTGATCTCCATGATGGTGGATGGGGAGGTGGGTATATTTTGATGGATTCGTATAGGGGTAGGTCTGGTGAGTTGGGGAAAAATCCCAAACCCCCCCTTTTTGCCCCCCTTCCCCCCCTTTTGCCCCTTTTTCGAATGTTAAGAGACTTGGAACAAATTCTCAGGGGCGACTTGAAAACTTGAGGGTAATTTTTTTTTTATAAATTTTTTTTTCTTATTTTTTTTTTTTTTATTTTTTTTTTTTTTTAATAAATTTTTTTTTTATAAATTTTTTTTTTCTTAAATTTTTTTTTTTCTTATTTTTTTTTTTTTTTTTTTTTTAATAATTTTTTTTTTCTTAAATTTTTTTTTTCTGAATTTTTTTTTTTTAATTTTTTTTTTCTTAAATTTTTTTTTTGTAATTTTTTTTTTCAAAACTTTATAAGGGTCTCTACCTGTCAAAAATAGGAAAAAAATACCGCGAGCTGCTTGCAGCTCGCGCACCACGCAAACATCAAACAGGTCGGAGGTCCTGAGTGGAGCGAACCTACGAGACCTGAGTGGAGCGGAGGAGGGAGGTGGCGAGCGAAGCGAGCCACCGACCTCCGTAGCGTAACGAAGGTCGAGTGGGTGAGCGTAACTCAGGGCCGACGACTTGGTGAATTTTTTTCTTTTTTTTTTTTCTTAATGCTTTAGGGCTCCTAAAGGGTTTTCATACTGATTTAGGGCTTCCCATAGCGGTTTATTAAATATTTTACATCTCCTATGGATTCTCAAAATTTTAAAAGGGTAAACCTACCTGTCAAACACATGGATAAAGAAAACCGCGAGCTGCTCGCAGCTCGCGCACCACGCAAACTAGTTATAATATATAAAGTTAAACTACCACTCACTCACTGACTGACTGACTCATTGACATAATTGTTCTCCATGATGGTGGATGGGGAGGTGGGTATATTTTGATGGATTCGTATAGGGGTAGGTCTGGTGAGTTGGGGAAAAATCCCAAACCCCCCCTTTTTGCCCCCCTTCCCCCCCCCCCTTTTTGGAATCTCGAATGCCTTAAGACTTGGAACTTTTTTTTTACGGATTCGTATAGGGGAGGCTCGGGGAAGTAAAAAATTTTTTTCAGTGTTGCCCCCTTTGCCCCCCCTCTCCCCCCCTTTTTCGAATCTCGAAAACCTTAAGACTTGGAACAATTTTTTTTTCAGATTTGTATTAAGGGGAACTTGGTAAGACAAAATATTTTTTCAAAACTCCCCCCCCCCTCCCCAACCTCCCCTAAAATTGAAAGAGCTGTAACTTCACAACGGTTAGAGATATCCATTAGGTGTTTGAACAAATATTATAGTGGGTAGGCGTCGGAGGTCCTGAATGGAGCGAACCTACGAGACCTGAGTGGAGCGGAGGGGGGAGGTGGCGAGCGAAGCGAGCCACCGACACCTGTAGCGTAACGAAGGTCGAGTGGGTGAGCGTAACTCAGGGCCGACGACTTGGAAACTTGAGGGTAATATTTTTTTTTTATAAATTTTTTTTTTCTTAATTTTTTTTTTTTTTTTTTTTTTTTATAAATTTTTTTTTTTTTTTTTTTTTTTTACTTAAATTTTTTTTTTTTTTTTTTCAAAATTTTATAAGGGTCTCTTCCTGTCAAAAATAGGAAAAAAATACCGCGAGCTGCTTGCAGCTCGCGCACCACGCAACATCAAACAGGTCGGAGGTCCTGAGTGGAGCGAACCTACGAGACCTGAGTGGAGCGGAGGGGGGAGGTGGCGAGCGAAGCGAGCCGCCGACCTCCGTAGCGTAACGAAGGTCGAGTGGGTGAAGCGTAACTCAGGGCCGACGACTTGGATTTTTTTTCTTTTATTTTTTTTCTTAATGCTTTAGGGCTCCTAAAGGGTTTTCATACTGATTTAGGGCTTCCCATAGCGGTTTATTAAATATTTTTAATCTCCTATGGATTCTCAAAATTTTAGAAGGGTATTACCATCTGTCAGAAACATGGAAAAAGAAAACCGCGTGCTGCTTGCAGCACGCGCACCACGCAAACTAGTTATTATAATATATAAACTTAAACTACCACTCACTGATTCACTGACTGACTCACTCATTGACATAATTGTTCTCCCTGATGGTGGATGGGGAGGTGGGTATATTTTGACAGATTCATAAACAAGTAACTCGAGTGAGTTGGGGAAAAATCCCAAACCCCCCCTTTTTGCCCCCCTTGCCCCCCCCCTTTTGAGGATCTCGGAAACTACGAGACCCGTAATTTTTGTTTTTTGCGGAATCGGATAGAGGAGGCTCGGGGAAGTAAAAATATTTTTTCAGTGTTGCCCCCTTTGCCCCCCCTCTCCCCCCCTTTTGCGGATCTCGAAAGCCTTAAGACTTGGAACAAATTTTTTTTCAGATTCTTGTAAAGGGGAACTTAATTAGTCAAAATATTTTTTCAAAACTCAACCCCCCCCTCCCCAACCTCCCCTAAAATTGAAAGAGCTGTAACTTCACAACGGTTGGAGATATCCATTAGGTGTTTGAACAAATATTATAGTGGGTAGGCGTCGGAGGTCCTGAGTGGAGCGAACCTACGAGACCTGAGTGGAGCGGAGGGGGGAGGAGGCGAGCGAAGCGAGCCGCCGACCCCCGTAGCGTAACGAAGGTCGAGTGGGTGAGCGTAACTCAGGGCCGACGACTTGGTAAATTTTTTTCTTTTTTTTTTTTTTTCTTAATGGCTAAGGGCTCCTAAAGGGTTTTCATACTGATTTAGGGCTTCCCATAGCGGTTTATTAAATATTTTTAATCTCCTATGGATTCTCAAAATTTTTAAAGGGTAGCTACCACCTGTCAATAACATGGATAAAGAAAACCGCGTGCTGCTTGCAGCACGCGCACCACGCAAACTAGTTATAATATATAAACTTAGACTACCACTCACTGACTGACTGACTGACAGAATTGTTCTCCCTGTTGGTGGATGGGGAGGTAGGTATATTTTGACGGATTCGTATAGAGGTAGGTCTGGTGACTTTGGGAAAAATCGCAAACCCCCCCTTTTTGCCCCCCTTCCCCCCCCCCCTTTTTAGAATCTCGAGCACCTAAGACTTGGAACAATTTTTTTTGCGGAATCGGATAGAGGAGGCTCGGGGAAGTAAAAATTTTTTTTCAGTGTTGCCCCCTTTGCCCCCCCTCACCCCCCCTTTTGCGGATCTCGAAAGCCTTAAGACTTGGAACAAAAATTTTTTCAGATTCTTATCAAGGGGCATCTAGATAGTCGAAATATTTTTTCAAAACTCACCCCCCACCTCCCCAACCTCCCCTAAAATTGAAAGGGCTGTAACTTCACAACGGTTAGAGATATCCATTAGGTGTTTGAACAAATATTATAGTGGGTAGGCGAAACTTGAGGGTAATATTTTTTTTTATAAATTTTTTTTTTCTTAATTTTTTTTTTTTTAATTTTTTTTTTTTTTTTTTTTCATAAATTTTTTTTTTCTTAATTTTTTTTTTTTTTAATTTTTTTTTTTTTTTTTTTTCAAAATTTTATAGGGGTCTTTCTACCTGTCAAAAATAGGAAAAAAATACCGCGAGCTGCTTGCAGCTCGCGCACCACGCAAACATCAAACAGGTCGGAGGTCCTGAGTGGAGCGAACCTACGAGACCTGAGTGGAGCGGAGGGGGGAGGAGGCGAGCGAAGCGAGCCGCCGACCCCCGTAGCGTAACGAAGGTCGAGTGGGTGAGCGTAACTCAGGGCCGATGACTTGGTAAATTTTTTTCTTTTTTTTTTTTTCTTAATGGCTAAGGGCTCCTAAAGGGTTTTCATACTGATTTAGGGCTTCCCATAGCGGTTTATTAAATATTTTCAATCTCCTATGGATTCTCAAAATTTTAAAAGGGCAACACTACCTGTCAGACACATGGAAAAAGAAAACCGCGTGCTGCTTGCAGCACGCGCACCACGCAAACTAGTTATTATAATATATAAACTTAAACTACCACTGACTCATTCACTGACTCACTCACTCATTGACATAATTGTTCTCCATGATGGTGGATGGGGAGGTGGGTATATTTTGATGGATTCGTATAGAGGTAGGTCTGGTGAGTTGGGGAAAAATCCCAAACCCCCCCTTTTTGCCCCCCTTCCCCCCCCTTTTGAGGATCCCCCTTGGGACAAATTGTATGAGGTTTGGACTTGGAAACTTGAGGGTAATATTTTTTTTTCATACATTTTTTTTTTCTTAAATTTTTTTTTTTTTAAATTTTTTTTTTAATAATTTTTTTTTTTTTTTTTTTAAATTTTTTTTTTTCATAAATTTTTTTTTTCTTAATTTTTTTTTTCTGAAATTTTTTTTTCTTAAATTTTTTTTTTTCGAAATTTTATAAGGGTCTCTACTTGTCAAAAATAGGAAAAAAATACCGCGAGCTGCTTGCAGCTCGCGCACCACGCAAACATCAAACAGGTCGGAGGTCCTGAGTGGAGCGAACCTACGAGACCTGAGTGGAGCGGAGGGGGGAGGTGGCGAGCGAAGCGAGCCGCCGACCTCCGTAGCGTAACGAAGGTCGAGTGGGTGAAGCGTAACTCAGGGCCGACGACTTGGTTAATTTTTTTCGTTTTTTTTTTTTCTTAATGGTTTAGGGCTCCTAAAGGGTTTTCATACTGATTTAGGGCTTCCCATAGCGGTTTATTAAATATTTTATATCTCCTATGGATTCTCAAAATTTTAGAAGGGTATTACCATCTGTCAGAAACATGGAAAAAGAAAACCGCGTGCTGCTTGCAGCACGCGCACCACGCAAACTAGTTATAATATATAAACTTAAACTACCACTGATTCACTGACTCACTGACTCATTGACATAATTGTTCTCCATGATGGTGGATGGGGAGGTGGGTATATTTTGACAGATTCATAAACAAGTAACTCGGGTGAGTTGGGGAAAAATCCCAAACCCCCCCTTTTTGCCCCCCCTCCCCCCCCCCTATTGAGGATCTCGGAAACTAGGAGACCCGTAATTTTTGTTTTTTGCGGAATCGGATAGAGGAGGCTCGGGAAAGTAAAAATTTTTTTTCAGTGTTGCCCCCTTTGCCCCCCCTCTCCCCCCCTTTTTCGAATCTCGGAAACCTTAAGACTTGGAACAAATTTTTTTTCAGATTTGTATTAAGGGGAACTTGGTTAGACAAAATATTTTTTCAAAACTCACCCCCCCCCTCCCCAACCTCCCCTAAAATTGAAAGGGCTGTAACTTCACAACGGTTAGAGATATCCATTAGGTGTTTGGACTAATATTATAGTGGGTAGGCGTCGGAGGTCCTGAGTGGAGCGAACCTACGAGACCTGAGTGGAGCGGAGGGGGGAGGTGGCGAGCGAAGCGAGCCGCCGACCCCCGTAGCGTAACGAAGGTCGAGTGGGTGAGCGTAACTCAGGGCCGACGACTTGGAAACTTGAGGGTAAAATTTTTTTTTTCAAATTTTTTTTTTTTTTTTCAAATTTTTTTTTTTTTTTTTTTTTTTTTAATTTTTTTTTTTTTTTTTTTTTTTCCTAAATTTTTTTTTCTTTATTTTTTTTTCTTAAATTTTTTTTTTTTTCAAAATTTTATAAGTGTCTACTTGTCAAAAATAGGAAAAAAATACCGCGAGCTGCTTGCAGCTCGCGCACCACGCAAACATCAAACAGGTCGGAGGTCCTGAGTGGAGCGAACCTACGAGACCTGAGTGGAGCGGAGGGGGGAGGTGGCGAGCGAAGCGAGCCGCCGACCTCCGTAGCGTAACGAAGGTCGAGTGGGTGAAGCGTAACTCAGGGCCGACGACATGGGATTTTTTTTTTTTTTTTTTTTCTTAATGCTTTAGGGCTCCTAAAGGGTTTTCATACTGATTTAGGGCTTCCCATAGCGGTTTATTAAATATTTTATATCTCCTATGGATTCTCAAAATTTTATAAGGGTCTCTCTACCTGTCAGAAACATGGAAAAAGAAAACCGCGTGCTGCTTGCAGCACGCGCACCACGCAAACTAGTTATAATATATAAACTTAGACTACCACTGACTGACTCACTGACTGACAGAATTGTTCTCCCTGTTGGTGGATGGGGAGGTATGTATATTTTGACGGATTCGTATAGAGGTAGGTCTGGTGAGTTGGGGAAAAATCGCAAACCCCCCCTTTTTGCCCCCCTTCCCCCCCCTTATTGAGGATCTCGGAAACTAAGAGACTTGGAACAATTTTTTTTGCGGAATCGGATAGAGGAGGCTCGGGGAAGTAAAAATTTTTTTTCAGTGTTGCCCCCTTTGCCCCCCCTCTCCCCCCCTTTTGCGGATCTCGAAAGCCTTAAGACTTGGAACAATTTTTTTTTCAGATTCTTGTAAAGGGGAACTTAATTAGTCAGAATATTTTTTCAAAACTCACCCCCCCCCCTCCCCAACCTCCCCTAAAATTGAAAGAGCTGTAACTTCACAACGGTTGGAGATATCCATTAGGTGTTTGAACAAATATTATAGTGGGTAGGCGTCGGAGGTCCTGAGTGGAGCGAACCTACGAGACCTGAGTGGAGCGGAGGGGGGAGGAGGCGAGCGAAGCGAGCCGCCGACCCCCGTAGCGTAACGAAGGTCGAGTGGGTGAGCGTAACTCAGGGCCGACGACTTGGTAAATTTTTTTCTTTTTTTTTTTTTCTTAATGGCTAAGGGCTCCTAAAGGGTTTTCATACTGATTTAGGGGTTCCCATAGCGGTTTATTAAATATTTTAAATCTCCTATGGATTCTCAAAATTTTAAAAGGGCAACACTACCTGTTAGACACATGGAAAAAGAAAACCGCGTGCTGCTTGCAGCACGCGCACCACGCAAACTAGTTATAATATATAAACTTAAACTACCACTGATTCACTGACTCACTGACTCATTGACATAATTGTTCTCCATGATGGTGGATGGGGAGGTGGGTATATTTTGACAGATTCATAAACAAGTAACTCGGGTGAGTTGGGGAAAAATCCCAAACCCCCCCTTTTTGCCCCCCTTGCCCCCCCCCTTTTGAGGATCTCGGAAACTAAGATACCCGTAATTTTTGTTTTTTGCGGAATCGGATAGAGGAGGCTCGGGGAAGTAAAAATTTTTTTTCAGTGTTGCCCCCTTTGCCCCCCCTCTCCCCCCCTTTTTCGAATCTCGAAAACCTTAAGACTTGGAACAATTTTTTTTTCAGAATCTTGATAAGGGGAACTTGGTTAGACAAAATATTTTTTCAAAACTCCCCCCCCCCTCCCCAACCTCCCCTAAAATTGAAAGAGCTGTAACTTCACAACGGTTAGAGATATCCATTAGGTGTTTGAACAAATATTATAGTGGGTAGGCGTCGGAGGTCCTGAGTGGAGCGGAGGGGGGAGGTGGCGAGCGAAGCGAGCCGCCGACCCCCGTAGCGTAACGAAGGTCGAGTGGGTGAGCGTAACTCAGGGCCGACGACTTGGAAACTTGAGGGTAATATTTTTTTTTTTACCAAAAAATTTTTTTTTTTATTTTTTTTTTTTTTTTTTTTCAAAAATTTTTTTTTTCTTAATTTTTTTTTTTTAATTTTTTTTTTTTTTTCAAAATTATTTAAGGGTCTACTTGTCAAAAATAGGAAAAAAATACCGCGAGCTGCTTGCAGCTCGCGCACCACGCAAACATCAAACAGGTCGGAGGTCCTGAGTGGAGCGAACCTACGAGACCTGAGTGGAGCGGAGGGGGGAGGTGGCGAGCGAAGCGAGCCGCCGACCTCCGTAGCGTAACGAAGGTCGAGTGGGTGAAGCGTAACTCAGGGCCGACGACATGGGTTTTTTTTTCTTTTTTTTTTTTTTCTTAATGCTTTAGGGCTCCTAAAGGGTTTTCATACTGATTTAGGGCTTCCCATAGCGGTTTATTAAATATTTTACATCTCCTATGGATTCTCAAAATTTTAGAAGGGTATTACCATCTGTCAGAAACATGGAAAAAGAAAACCGCGTGCTGCTTGCAGCACGCGCACCACGCAAACTAGTTATTATAATATATAAACTTAGACTACCACTGACTCACTGACTGACAGAATTGTTCTCCCTGTTGGTGGATGGGGAGGTAGGTATATTTTTACGGATTCGTATAGAGGTACGTCTGGAAACCTCGGGAAAAATCGCAAACCCCCCCTTTTTGCCCCCCTTCCCCCCCCCTTATTGAGGATCTCGGAAACTAAGAGACTTGGAACAATTTTTTTTGCGGAATCGGATAGAGGAGGCTCGGGGAAGTAAAAATTTTTTTTCAGTGTTGCCCCCTTTGCCCCCCCTCTCCCCCCCTTTTTCGAATCTCGAAAACCTTAAGACTTGGAACAAATTTTTTTTCAGATTTGTATTAAGGGGAACTTGGTTAGACAAAATATTTTTTCAAAACTCCCCCCCCCACTCCCCAACCTCCCCTAAAATTGAAAGGGCTGTAACTTCACAACGGTTAGAGATATCCATTAGGTGTTTGGACAAATATTATAGTAGGTAGGCGTCGGAGGTCCTGAGTGGAGCGAACCTACGAGACCTGAGTGGAGCGGAGGGGGGAGGTGGCGAGCGAAGCGAGCCGCCGACCCCCGTAGCGGAACGAAGGTCGAGTGGGTGAGCGTAACTCAGGGCCGACGACTTAAAAACTTGAGGGTAATTTTTTTTTAATTTTTTTTTTTTTTTTTTTTTTTTTTTTAATTTTTTTTTTTTTCAAAATTTTATAAGGGTTTTTCCCTGTCAAAAATAGGAAAAAAATACCGCGAGCTGCTTGCAGCTCGCGCACCACGCAAACATCAAACAGGTCGGAGGTCCTGAGTGGAGCGAACCTACGAGACCTGAGTGGAGCGGAGGGGGGAGGTGGCGAGCGAAGCGAGCCGCCGACCTCCGTAGCGTAACGAAGGTCGAGTGGGTGAAGCGTAACTCAGGGCCGACGACATGGGATTTTTTTTCTTTTTTTTTTTTTCTTAATGCTTTAGGGCTCCTAAAGGGTTTTCATACTGATTTAGGGCTTCCCATTGCAGTTTATTAAATATTTTTAATCTCCTATGGATTCTCAAAATTTTATAAGGGTCTCTCTACCTGTCAGAAACATGGAAAAAGAAAACCGCGTGCTGCTTGCAGCACGCGCACCACGCAAACTAGTTAAAAATATACAGACGAATTTTGAATATACCTACCTCCTCCTTTTATTGAAGTCGGTACATGATTTTGATATTTTTTTGTTCGTAGAAAATTTTAATTAAGTACCTATAAGTACCTACTTACTCAATGTTACCCGGATTCCACGAAATCGCCTTTTATTACTAAATTCATTTTTATTTTGTTGTCCTATTAAGCCCGTCACACACGTACCTATAATATATATTAATATGCCGTGCTGTAATGTATATTATAGTAAGCTACCACACACGGAGACGATGCTATAATAATATATTTTGCCGTAATATGTCTTGCCATACAATACTATGCAATAATATATTAATATGCGATAATATCAATTACGGTATAAGTTGGTGACGTCATAGAAATATAATATTATAGCTGCGTGTGCGGTCACTTGAATATTTGTAAAATATATCGTAATATGCCTTGCTAAAATTTATATTAATATATATTACCTATAGCTACGTGTGTGACGGGCTTTAGTCTCTTTCATATCCAACTGATTTATAGTCAAGTTATTTGTATTTTAACTGAAGTAATCCGTTGTCTTTCAGACAACTTCTACTCTTGTAACAATAAAATAGGCAGATCAAAGTAAATACCTAACCGGTTATAACTAGGTAGGTTACTTGTAAACATGGCATAGAATACTAAATACCTACACAACACAACACAAGGATAAATATCTAACTTATTACTCTTAATCTACTTACGGTTTTAAATCCATATTTCATGAACAAATCCACAAAAATACCATACAGTTTCTAAATCCACATTAAACACAGTAATTTAGAGAGATTCACATTTTAAAAGACATGAATGTATTGTCTTTTTTAAACTTTCGCGATCAGAACACATGATTAAACATATATTTACGGGTATTTATCGCTATTTACCTTTATTTATGCGGGCAGACTGGGCAGTCTGCCCGCGACCACGGCTGGTGCAATCCAGTCGAAACGTCGGGTTAAAATTAAAATTAAATAAAGGTAAATAGCGATAAATACCCGTAAATATATGTTTAATCATGAATGTATTGAACACAAGTGAATTGAAGCGTTTAACTCGTTTAACTCTACCGTGCAATGTAGTAAAACTAGAACCGCGTATGTGCTCGAGTGACCATGCTTTGAGATAACAAGGAAAGTTACAAAAAAAACTGTATTTTTTGCTAGATGTTTTCCGGTATTTTTAAATGGAATTGGTTCTTAACTATGCAGCTGTTTTGTAAGAGTTTTTACTTGTATTGTTTCTTATAAAATAAAATGTTTAACGTCCGGTTCCTATATTCAACTTACGAATGACCGCAGGTACCTATAGACCTGCGGTCATAGCAACTTTGTATAAAACAAATAATTTTTTTATACATACCTTTGACTACCCCTTTAGAAATCTTCGAGAGGATCTAAAAATTGCTTAAAAATCTGAAAGAAATTTCTACCGCTCCCTGGGATACAGTCGTGATCATATTTATTTTATATTTCATTTGTAGGGTTAATCTAAATTATTTGTTTTACGTGACTCTCTCTCTCTGGCTACTGCCACATCTTCAAAATGCATCTTCATCGTAAGTCATAGTCACCACAAACACAAGTCATTCATAGACATCATTATATAGAAAATTTATTTGCGTCTTGCACACACTCATGCTGGTGAAAACATAAATAAGGCTTTGTACACATCGTTATTTTTCTTATTGACTTTCCCAAGTATTTTGGGTCCTGAAATATTCACAATTTACTGCCTTGTCCTTGTTAAATTCTTCGTTGTTTTTATGTTGGTTATTGGTAACGCACCAAAAAAATCTGAGAATAGTTTTTGCTATATTTTCGCAGGTGGTGTAAAACATTTCTCAAACTTTTTGAATTTTTGGGGAACATAAAAATTGCAGTTTCGTTGAATATTGGATACCTACTTATACCTACCTACTTTTATACTACTTAATAATAACAAAGGAACAGTATTAATTTATTTAATATAGGTAGGGACTTAACCTCTTCCTTTTTTTAATCGATCAACAAGGTTTAAACAAGATTTAAAACATGGTAAGTATAAGTAGGTACCTAGTTGGTATAAAGTTATGAGACTAAAATTACTTTTCTCTCTACATTAAAGTTAATTTTATGTTTAACATTTTTTAAATAAAATCAATATCCTAAATTTAATGTTTTGTATACTATGTTCAAAGCTTTAAGCCCGTCACACAATAGTCCTAGCTATAATATATATTAATATGCCTTGCTATATATATACAAATACACACGCAGCTATAATATATTATTATAGCTGCGTGCGGTCACTTGAATATTTGTATAGAAAATATATCGTAATATGCCTTGCTATAATTTACCTATATTACTTACTATATTATTATAGCTACGTGTGTGACGGGCTTTACTATGAATAAGTAGGTACTTTTCGTATCATCTATCCATCAATGAAAAGACAAATGTCATTGTTATGACAAAACATTTGCACAGGTAGGTATCTACCTACTATGATTCATTGTCACGACTCTACAAATTATTATTATTCTTAGAAAACACTCGGAATTTGTACTAAATAACCATAGTAAGTGAAATATTTAGTAGAATATTGAACAAACCGTTGTTAAATCTAAGATGTCCGCTGTGACTGGCTGTGACGTCATCACGCGCGAGTGTGGTTGTTGTTGTTGGCTGTGACGGGTGGCGCCTGCTCTTAACAAGTAGCAATACAAAAAAAATACTTCAATTTCGAAAGAGAGCAAAATTTCCTGCACTCTCGAGTTGCATTTCTGTTCTTTTCCGAACATTAAATCATAAAAAAGGCCTCGAATCATCTTGAAATTCTGAGATTGAAGTTTTAAAACTTTACAGGTAAGTACCTACTTAACGAAATGTCTTGGCTTTGGGCACAAGTCTTTTAACTGTCTTGTAATAAAGACAGGGGTTAAAAAACAGAGTGTCGAGCTACCGGCTAATTAGTTCACGTCACACGTTCAATGGTGGCATGGCAAAGGATGCGACTAGCACAGGGCGCGTAGACAAGTGACAAATGTTTCGTATCTATTCTCTTTCTATCATCGCTGCACCTCTGATTTGACTGATCGCTCGAGTTTTCGTCATCGAACGTCAATTCCAGTACATTTTTTTTAGTTTCTAATCGAAAGCGATAGTCGAAATGTAACATGGCTAGGGCAGCAGGACCGTTTGATGGATAGCACAAATTTATGGAAGCCTATTTAAAAGCCAGCATTGTTAAAAATTGAGCTGTATACGTATAGGTACGTAAAACTAGCACTGCCGCCTATTTTATTTTATTATTATGTTAAAAAGGAATTTTAAAAAAAAATTGTGCGGTGGCGCTAGTTTGATGTTATACAGACACCGTGTTTTATCTCAGCCTTCGTCGTTGGCCAAAATGTTTATATTTTAAAACTAAACTACTGAGCTAGGTTAACTTAGTGTAAGTAGTCTAAAAGTAGTTCTATGTTTTAAACTAAAATTCTTAGTAGGCAGCCAAGCCAAGCAGCTGACGTTTATCAGACCTAAACATAAAATGTGTCTATACAGTCAGGATTACCTATTATTTCTCAACATTTACATTGTAATGATAACAGGTCTATCGTAGACACGTTTATGAGTTTGCGCAACGCTATGATACATTCCATTATACTCGTAATCAACTCAACACAGTCCATTGCCATCGTAAGCTTATCTTTTCTATAAAGACACCAGAGTCTCTTTTCATTAAGTTTAAGTCTGGATGAGCGACTACTAGTAGAGTAGGTACCTCCTAACCTACTCAATTAGAACATAATATCGTCTTGTCTAAAAAAATGGATAAAATATATTTTTTTGAGGACTATTATAATGTACAAATACGACATCTGTGGCATAGTAGGTAAGATGTGGGAGTAGAAAATAAACTGGAGGAGTAAAAAGTGGAAGTAAAAAAAAAAAAGAGACATAGTGATAAACCTCTACACAAGTGGGACAAGAAAACAAATTAAAAATGTTATACAGATTCTTAGTAGGTATTTTAATTAACTAGCTAGACGAACTAATTACCTGTTTAAAATTAGATTTTTTTTGGGGGTTCGTACCTCAATATGACAAAACGTAACCCATACTTAATAACTATTTAGTGTTATTTTTATTTTGGGATTCTATTGTAATATAAAAAACTTTATTAAACTTTATCTTTGTTATTATTCTAATATTTCATATTAGCAAAGACCAAAGATATTAATTAGGTACCTACAAAATAATCCCAAAATAAAAATATCTTTCCACTCATAAATTTTTTTGTAACTATGGATAATAGGTACTAAGATAAAATAAATAAAGATTAAAATGTACCATTTCAGTTTTTTGCAATCGTCCTGACACTTTTATTCAATCGTAAAGGTTTTCGTGGACAGTAACCCAAAGTTGACCCTTGCAACCTTGACACACTTTTTTTCTTTCACACCCTATAGGTACACAGTTTAAAACATAGACTTCCTGTACAAATATCCTTGTGCGAACATTTTCTGCACATTCTCCAATGGAATATGTCTCGTTTCCTTCATAATGAAGAATGAAACCACAGTAGCTAGAAATCCCAACGCACCAAACATGAAGAAAGTCCCATCAATGCCGAGGAGTTCTACTGACGGCACGAAGATTGAGAGAACGACAAAGTTCATTGCACTTAGGGAGCAAAGCACTATGGTTGTAGCTGTACTGTTCACCTGCAGAAAGAAGCTTGTTTGAAATAGTTTAATTGACTCATTGTGGTATTTTCTTCGTTACTACTGGATTCAATCGGATAAATTTTACGTTGGTATGAAAATAATTCCGAAATAGTTTTAAACAGATAGATGTTGACGGCGTACAAGCAATCCTACGCTAAACCATAGACCAAATAAATCAAGGCTAAACTAAGTATATAAGTTCGTATAAACAATTGGCCAACTTTGGTGACGAAGTTCTAAGGCCGCTTTAAGGCATCATGGCTTTTATTCTACGCTTGGCCCCCACGAGGCCATTGGCTCTTGTCAGGACATACTCGTACCTGTGGTCCGAAGCATTCTGATAACTGCACTAAAACCACGTTCATGCAGCCCATAGGGAACGCGAGGCAGTACAGTAGGATAACAGCAGGGGCTAGCCAGACAGGTCCCCATTGCCATCTCAGTAGCGAGCCGAGGACAACCAGACAGACACTTGATGTCAAACATGTAGAGATCATTAGAAACTGGAAACATATCGGTAAATACACAAAACACGAAACAGAATCAAGTTCAGAAAATCTGGAGAAGCATTCGGTTAGCCTGAGTTGGTTTTCCTTAAAGTACCTAAGTAAGTTCGTATTAGCAAGTGACCAACTCTAGTGACAAAGTTTTTAAGCCGCCTAAAAACTCAACCTAACCAGGTTTAAATAAGTTTAAGGTACCTACAAAGTTTCGAGCCAGCGAAATCGTTTTCGTACAATAAGTTAGGATATAATTAGGCTCAATAGGCTGTTTCTACTTACTCGTCTTGACACCATATTTGTAACCACCACAGTCGATCCGCTGGATACAACGAAAACCAAAGCTAAAACCACAGAACATAGATCGGGAGAGATTGTCGGCGCTGCCATAGAGAAGAATGTTCTTGCGTAAGCTTGCACAGCTATCATGCCAATTAGCACCGAGAGAGCCATTAGACTCACTATGCTGATAAGCGCTCTGCGGTTGTAATCCACTGTTACTGCAATAAAAAGAGACCTCCATTAGACATTTGCTTCTAAATTACGTATTAAGAGTATAAGTATAAGCTCTTGGTTGGTATAGCTTGCTTGCTTGTTGGCTGACCGCAGCTGAGCGCTTCCGTGAATTGGAGGGCACGTTAAATGACATGACGTGTGTCTCGTCTTAGGCTATGACGGAGGCGGCCATAAAACCCCGACCCAGAAGTAGCAAGCTCATAATTTACTTTTTTTGTTATTCGATTATGTAAAATCATAATTGATCTTGTTAATTAAGGGTATAATAAAAATTACATAATAAGGTTCCTACATTAAATACACGAGTCTTTCTGAGCAGAGGCGTTTGATACTCAACTTAAATATACCTAGAAACAAAAATCACATTTTCACCCGAATACTGAAACGCTACTTAAAAATATTTGGGAGCGTATTATCCATTTAAGACAGATTTCTATAGACAAACATCAAATAAAGTCATAGATAAGCGCCACTAACACTAAGTAGCGAATCTGTATTCGGTTGTTAGAAACTTAATGTCGTAACTTACATAAAAGTTTCAAAGGATTCATTGTGTTAAGATTTTCCACAAAATTTGAATCAGCTTGCAACTTTTCCTTTTCGAAGTTGGGAGAATTTTCTAAATCTGTAAAAAAATCCTCTAAATTATTATAAACGTGAAAGTTTGTATGCATGTATAGATGAATGTTTGTTACTAAGTACATCACGCAACATCACGTTCTGAACGGATTTGGCTGAAACATGGAATAAGCATTAGCTTAATCAGCTTAATTAACAGATGTCAGATATGCTACTTTCATCCGGTTAAATAACACGCGAATGAAACCGCGGGCCGAAGCAAGGTCTATAATAAGCAAAAATAAACGTAAGATTTTAAATGTCATGTGGAATCTAATGTAAACGAGTAGAGCCTGTAACAAAGCCTCTTCAAATTCAAATTTGTAGTCTAAAGTTAAATGCCGATAGATCTAGCTAGCTAGCAGAACTCTGTTGCGTATTTAGAAATGTTTTTTTTATTTATTTGTTAGGACTTAACTCAGACTACCCCTTCAGACATCTTTATAGGATTATCTTAAAAAGTCCCTAAAAAGATCTGAAAAAGTCTACCGCTCTCTGGGAATACAGTCGTGATAATAATTAATTTCTTATGGTATGTTAACAGACCTGTAGGAATTTCAGAGTAAGTTCCTAGACTTTTCATATACGAAAATTCAGCGAGAATCTCTTCAGTTGTTTTGGGTGAACCTCTATAAAACTTTAGAGAGATCAATGCTTCCTGCAAATTGCAAAAAAATATTTAAAATTATAACCAGCAGGCCGAATTGTTTTTACTGTAACTGTGTATTTCTATGTTGGTGTAATGAAGAATTCATTCATTCAAATGCAATGTGTCGAGACGACAAAATAATATCTCGATAATGTGACGACCTCTGTGGCGCATTGGGCGAAGGCCCGCCTGAGACGCGGAGGTTGCGGGTTCGATCCCCGCCACGGGACAAATATTTGCATGTTCTGCAGATATGTGTTCCGTGTCTGGATGTTTTTCTATCTATAAGTAATATGTATGTATTTACAAAAAAAAATCTAAGTATTATATCAGTCAGTCATCTGGTTACCATAACACAAGCATTAAGTTGCTTAGCTTGGGACTAGATGACGCCGTGTAAAATGTTCAAGGATATTTATTTATTTATAATGTCAAACTGCTCTAACGTACTATGCTAGAGCAGGAGAGAGCATTATGTCGACGACGAGAAGATTTGTCGTGTTGCGCATGTTAGGCCGCTGGATGATCGTCAAGTGCCTGCTTTATAGTACAGTTTTAATTGTTTCAACACATCTTACCTTCTCCTGTCCATTCCTCAGTAAATAAGCCGGTGTATCCTTCAGGCAACAGGCTATAACAGTATACACGACACATTCGGTCACACATAAATAGCTTATCACGTTATAGCTGCAGAACCATCCTAGGAGGTATGACACCAGGATTCCAACATTGAACATAAGCCCGAGTATTGAGGCCGCAGAACCTCGCACTGACAGATGGGTGATCTCGGTAATGAAGACGAAAACTACGACCTGAGTTATTCCAAATCCTATACCGAGTAAGAATCGGCCAATGAGGATTTGGGCTGAAGTTTTCGCTGTTAGAATAAGCGACCATGCGACCTGTAAAACAGTCCATGAATTATACCTAAAAGTTTATACAGTAGGTATCTTAAACAATAACTTATGGGAACCTATAGGTACTACTCGTATTAAACTCGTATTAAACACTTTTTAACTATCGTGACTTGAAAACATATTACTTACCTAAATATATTATCAATATATTTAAAAACTACTCGTATTTTCATAATCAAATATTAATGTTTTATCAAAAGTAGCCTATTTTTTAATCCAGGATATAAGCAATCCTGGTACCAAATTTCATTCAAATCCGTCCAGCCATTTGATTACACACACAAACTTTCACATTTATAATATTAGTTTGATATTTTTACATAAAATTAGAAACAGTTTCAGACAAATTTTTATATTTTTTTTTGATAAAATGTACAAAAAGAAAGACATTTGATAACTTACCACATTAAACAAACTCGTCAATATAAGAGTTTTCTTTCTTCCAATAGCTTCGCACACAACCCCAGCGACTGGTATACTTAACAAGGCGCCTAGCATAGGCAGTGAACCCACTAAGTTGCTTTCGTGTTTGCTCAGAGAAAAACCTAAGGGTGAACTTTTATTCTCCAGAATCTTGAGAGAGTATGATGGCCAGACGCAACAAAAAGACATCATTGCTGTTTGTACCGTTACTAGAACAAATATAAATACTGTTAATATTTTTGCAGAGCCGCTGTCAAGTTTTACTCAATAATTTTTTTTACTGGATTCTCAAAAGAACTAATAGGAATAGGTAGGTACTTAACTAGTCCCACATTCATAACATTTTGAATCAAAGTTCATAGTCACATTAAGCGGATTAACTAATTCAATATTTTTATTGGTGACTTTAGTATGTGTAAAAACTATGTTGACCGATTGGTGGTTTTTGACTCTCAATACGAAGGTTGTGGGTTTAAATCCCTGTTGCGAATTAAAAGATTTCTATTTTCAATTTTTTTTACACGTGTGTCATGCATGATACGATAAAAAAAATACAATGAATAGTTAGATAACTAATGACTCTATTTCAGGATAATTATGTTTTACTGTATACCTAACGTATTATGCTCAAAATAATTTTATCTACTTATCATTGTTTCAACTATCTATGTACCTAATCAGGCTAGCGCGCGTAGTGAAGCATGTTATGGTAATGAATGACACAAAGAAATTGTATGGTAATTGTACCTAATTCAATAACGATAAAGCCCGTCATACACCTAGCTATAATATATATTAATATGCCTTGCTATAGGTATATTATACAAATACACACGCAGCTATAATATATATTATAGCTGCGTGTGCGGTCTTGAATATTTTTATAGAAAATATATCGTAATATGCCTTGCTATAATTTATATTTTATATTTTATAGCTACGTGTGTGACGGGCTTAAGTCACGTGGCGAAGTGTCAGAACAAACGACAATACAACTTTCAAGACAGATTTTATACCCAATTCCAGTTTTCCTACATTATGCGGATTTCGCAGGGAACTGGAATAAGCCGTCGCAAATACTTAGATCAATTACTTTAAAACTTACAAATGAATGTGAAGATGAGTTGCACAACCGCTGATTGCTTGCTTATTTTTTCCATTGCAATGTCTTGTTGAATTTATTTCCTTAATTTATTTATTATGCTCAGTAACAATCTTCACTATGACCCGTGCAAGACCGAACTACTGAAGCTAGACTGATAACACTATAAAAATAAAGCATTTTTTAATTGTAGCTACGTGGGTTAGATATTTGTGTAGTAGTACGTAAATCTTAGTTATATAAATAATCAACGTTCAAATAGTGTGCAAAAATAATGCTCAAAAGTCATTGTAAATAATGTTTCTTACATTTTTGTACGTGAGAAAACCCATTAGTAATGAACACATGACACTAAGTAATAGTAAAAGTAGTATTTTATTATAAATAAAAAATCTTACTAAAAGTTAACAGCTCCGGCAGAATTCGAAATTACCTACCTACATACAAGCGATCGCTTGTCTGGTCAGGCAGCTCGGCTGTAAAATTTTAGTAAGATTTTTCATTTATAATGAAATACCTAAGTGTGGTTTAATACTGTAAAATATAAGTAGTATTTTGTCCTGCGACAAAGAAAGGCGAACGATATTGTCATATCTCTGTGATATTTTGTCAATTGCCTCGCGGTTCGCACCGCGATTCACGGCTCGACTTCGCGTTCGAATCGCATTCTGCTATGGATAGGCTATACACACAAATGAGATCCTAACTCACTAATAACAAATCTATCCAAAGGTTGCCTGGAAAGATCGCTTCTTAGCGATAAGGCCGCCCATTGTACATTGTTCGTAGTTTTATCACTGATTGTATTTATGTCTTAGAAATTAAGGTGTGCAATAAAGAATTTTCATTCATTCATTAATCTCAATTAGCTGATTTATGCAGCGTTCATGTTTTATTTCCGCGCTAACAATGTTTGAGTTACTAACAAATGCCCGCAGAATTGGCGGAAAGTGCATTCAATAATTTGAAAGCATTTAATTAGGATTAGCTAGAATTCTGCAGCCATTTAACTGCAGAATTGTAGCTATTCCTAATTAAACATGCCAGCAGTGACGCATATAATATCTCTTCTAAGAATCAACCGAATGCACCATGTCACTAACGCCTGAGTACTGAAACTCTACATGATTATTGGGACATAATTAACTGCATAAGACGCACTTACTTGTCGGATTTGTATGTAAATATAAGACAATGACAATAATAAATATAAATATAAGACAAATGTCAAATAATGACCAAAGATAAGCAACACTTAGATACATAGCGTTTGAGTATTTGGGCGTAAGTGTCCACATGGTTGATTTATATTAATCATATTCTATCCAACATAGTGCATAAATTGCATCTGCGATATTTTATTTTCTATAATCATAATTTATTATATTTTGTCGAGTCAGACCCCGGGAAAGATGGCGGGAAGACCTACACAGTCATACAGATGATTGACGTCTAACTGACACAAGATGTGGTAAAAAGACCTTTGTGTAGCGGTGGGCGAAATATGATAAATATAAATACATTGTTCCACCGCTAAGTAGAAGTACCTAACTAACTGTTATTAATCCTCTTTGTCTTGCAATCACTCTGCGTGAGGATTTTGCCGCCCACTCCCAATTCAGCTTATCGGGTTCATCCCCTACTATGAGCGATTCCTATTTTAAGAATATATGTGCCTACACTTCTAAAAGGCTTAAGAGATTCTTATTTAAAAATAATAATTAAGTAAACAGTTCGTTTCATTTTTATTTAACGAAGCCACATAGGCTTCGGTAAATAAAAATGAAACGAAAGAAAAATACTGCTTAAAAAGTTGTAATTTATTTTCAGTTTTATACAATTATTTTCAATTTTCACATTCATTTTACAGTGTTTCACAGCAATTCACAAACATAGAAAACATTTACTGAAACTCTTAATTCCATAAAAGCTTCTATTTAATATTTATTACTATCTCAAACTGATGACAAAACAGCAAACAGCAGTGGGCAAATTCAATTATTACTTTTCAATTATTCAAAAAAATAAAAAACAAGGTTAACCAACAAACACAATGTTTGCATCCAGTATTTTTAGAATGGTTGATAACACAGTTCTGAATACTCTTATTCAAAATGTCCTAATCTGCCGGCTGCAATTATACGTGTCATTTGGCCGTGACAGTAACATTTATCTCCGTGCCTTTGTCTTTGTGACCATGAGCAAGCCGTGACACGTCACGCCAGTCGATCTGGCCGTGGCACGTCACGCCAGTCGATCTGAATAGATCCCCGATAATATAGACAACGGGGAAGTATTATGTTTGACTGGCACAGGATCGGAAAAATGACGTGAGGCCTATTAGTTAGCAGTGATGTGGTTGGATGTGGGCTGATTAGATAGATAGATAGATACATTGATGTTTGCCTTGTGTCTGTGTCTAACATAGGGGTTTTAAAGTGCGTAAATGAGCTAGTAACCAAATCAGGTGGAAACTGAATTCGGAAGATTAACCGACATAAAATGAACTGCGATTATTGATACGATGTAGGTATCGTTTCGGTTTGTATAGATAGCAATAGCTTTTTATCGAAAGTATTTCTTTAATCGCCAATTCTTTGTTTTCGTAATACTAACCACTGTTTTTTTTATTATTTCGAAACATTTTCTGTTTCTATAAATATGTTAAATAAACGCCTTCATTTTATAAAGTTTCAATGAATAAAACAAAAACGCCTCGAATATTTTCCTATCTTCTTTTGGAAGGATATTTGAAATAAACGTTTTTTCAGTACGTTTTCGCTCGTTTTACCAAAAGCCGTTTCAATAAAATCCGAAATCCCTAATCTGAAATCCTCCTAAAAATACATAACAGTTTACATACATCTGTTCTCGGAGAACTAAAGATTACGGATTTGCACGTATGTATACAAAAGGTTTTTGCTACGAGGTTTATACATTATGCATATACCTTAATCTGGCAACCCTAATTCGTGTGAATATTACATTGGTTGAGGAAACGGAAGGGTCTTAGAACGTGCATTGCGTTTGTATCACAGAATCTTGTATGAAGAGTGTTACGCTCCAATTTATAAATATCCTATTGAAGCTTGACTATTTAGTAGACTTTGAAGTAACTATTACAGCAATATCAAAAAAAAGTTTATGCACAATAATTATTTTTAATTCCTTTATTTAACGTAATAATAAAATAGGTGGTGGTGCTTGTTTGACGCAAAAAACTGA
Source organism: Xanthorhoe designata (assembly GCA_963582015.1). Classification (NCBI taxonomy): domain Eukaryota; kingdom Metazoa; phylum Arthropoda; class Insecta; order Lepidoptera; family Geometridae; genus Xanthorhoe; species Xanthorhoe designata. The sequence continues at coordinate 11,578,358 of OY757037.1, forward strand.
CATTATTTTGTTTGTGAATACACTTCTGACAGGTAGGAGCGTCTCAAACGGTTTATATTGCTCCAAAATATTTAGATAGCGTTTCAGTATGGGGGTACAAGTTGAAAGATAAAGTATTTTCTGTACTGGAACGTACAAGCATAAAAAACAAATCAATAAGATACGCGCGTTCGATGGGCAATAAATAACTTTCATTTTTTATCGTTTCAGAGCAATTATCCCTGTAATTCCCATTAAGAGGAAGGTTGATGGTTTGAGCTCCATTCTCCTGTATTTCACACACACAGTCATTTCTCCTGGTAGGTTTAATAAAAATCTTGTATTTTATCAATTTATTGCCATCTAGGTATTTATGTCAAAATGAAATACACCAACTTTTTTATTTTGTATGCATTCGGAAACTTACTCACTGACACACTGAACTATAATTAATGCCCGGTCTGGCCATACATAATTGTAATCAGTCTAAATATGTTGCTCGCACTATTTGGGATTACAGAGCGTCAAAATGATGTGCGTAAGCGATACTCGATATCGATATGATTTAGAGAGATATTTGTTAATACTTCAAATAAACAAAAAGTTATGAAATAATGTTAGTAACCAGTACTAAGTAAATTCAACTCTTAGTGACGAAGTGTTTTAGGCCGCCTAAAGGCCTCCGACATTTCTAGTTCCGTTGGTAACCTGACGACCCAATTCGTTTACAATACGTTTCCTAATAATTTTTTTGACTTTGAACTTATATGATTTCTACCTGATTACAATGTCTTGGTCCCATAAAATTATTATTTTAGATCAGTAGGCAACTTACTTGAAAACTTATGAAAAAATATGAAAAATATTTTAATAAAAATATTCAAATGATAATTTAATGATAATAATTTACTTTTAATAAAACTGAATACATTTGTGAAAATTTATAGGTGATAAAGATGTCGGAAGATGTCACATCAATTACTTACAATAATTTGGGCTTAGACTGTTGCATACTTTATACATTTAATAATTATTTTGTAAGAAAATCTTGAGTTATTTATTTACACATTGTAGCTATTACTTAAGTAAACTTAAAACAGTTTACACTGAGTTGAAGAACACGTACCACAACAACAATTATTAACAATTTTAAAATCGATGCTTCGTATCGGTTTATTATCGACTAGATGACGCTGTGTAAAATGTCCAAGGATATTTATTTATTACAATCCTTACCTGTCTACAACCATATTAATACTCATTCCTTCATAAATTCATTATTAAGTCTTAGCTTCTCACAAAGTCTTTTCACAATATTGTTCTTCACAAATCACAAACAATTCGAAATCACCGAGACAATTCACTTTGCACAAACTTATTTTACTTTCGCAATTCACTTTAAAAGTACTTTAATTTAACCATATTCGTTGCACTTATGTTCATAAAGTATAGTTGTATGTTCACTCATAGAGTGGTTGACTGGGCCCTTTGGCTTGACCTGTCCTTGCCCACGAGATTTTGTAGAGGAACTGGCTTCCTTCTTCTCCGGTTTCTATGACCTAGAGAAAAGATAGAATATAACAGTTATTTAGATTTTGGAAAAAGTCTTTAACCCAGCTGCCTAGATTCAATACCCAACTTCTATTTGTCGAGTAATAAGAAGGAACAATATTTAGGAGTTAGATAAATAAATAAAACAAGACTATATGATGAAGCAGTGATCAACTCTGGAGACGGAGTTTTAAGGTAACTAACAATATATTTATTGATAACGCCAAGTTATAAGTCTAGTACTAAAGTACAAATATTAGCTGGTTATTTAATAAATAACAATACTAAAAAAATCATTATTAAAAAAAAAATTCTGCAACAAAATGAAATATTATGGAATCACAAAAAATTTCATTAAGTAGGTACTTATAAATTTCAAATCATTATTAACAAATAGGTAGTTCGTAGAACTCCTTAATTGAGTAGAAGGAGTTTTCCAGGAGCCATTTGCGTAGTCTCGATTTAAAGACTGTCGTGGAGGTTGCATCTCCGCGGATTGTGTCCGGCAGCCTGTTATATACAGAGGGACCCATGACGTACACGGACCTCTCCGATTTGCATAATTTATGTCTTGGTACGACTAAAATATGGGCTAGCTTATTACTACGTAGTGCCCGGGTGGTGTTCGCGCCTTTACGTTTGAAAAACTTAATGTTTTTGTGGGTGAACATCGCCACTTGATGGATAAGTTCGCAGGCGAGCGTCATTATACCTAACTCCTTAAAATATTCGCGGCACGATACGTCGTCTGGCACTCCAACGATGTAAAGTAGGTACACAAGTACAAGTGTGTCTGAAAAGGTCCAATCGTAATCCTACTTCAACAAAAATAGTAAGAAAGTAGCGCTGGTTTCCAGATTGGACTAAAGTAACTCAAATAGCTAATTCGTATTAATAGTTAGTTAATACTGTCTTGGCCGATTTCGACCACAGCGACTGTTTGGACTGGATAGGCGTAGTACTTATTGGAGGGTGTGGATGTTCCACCCTTTGGTGCGCTCTCTGGTGGCTTGCATACCCGAGTTTGTTGGTGAAGGTACGAGCGCACTTTGAGCATGTCAATACTCCGCCGACGTAGTTATAAATAATGGCTACTGGTGATTCGGATTATTTGTGATATAAGTACCTGAGTAAGGGGCCTCGTGGAGACGGGAGCGGGCAGTGCCGGGTGGGAGCCACTTGACACAACTATACTTTGTGAGCCGCTGCTAAACACAATCCTCACCTTCTAGTCCGTCGAGGTCTGCAACAAAAACACTCACAATTCACAACATCCAAGGTAAATTTCACGGAATATATAATGAATGCCTACGCCAAGGAGGCGACTGCTACCTAAACAAAAATAGTTTTGTAATAATTAAGTATAGATATTTTGTGAATTTAAGTGAGTGTTAGATTAAGTCATATTTTAGTATCTATGTAAGTTGATTTTGTAGTAGAAATAAAGACAATTTTTATTTTTATTTTTATTTTATTGTTATTTATATAATGAATGTATCCCATAATTGCATCGAGAGAAGATTAGATTGCGTTTCCACCGTAGGTTATAAAATGAGCGAAAATGCGTTGCGAGGAATGTATTTGTCAAGAACCAATGGAATCGCTTTAATCTCCTAGGATAGTAAAATAAAGCGATTCTATTGATCTTTTCTCGAGTTCCTTCTGAGCTCGGTTTTTCACAAGTCCAAAGGCTATCTCTGTCCATTGACGTGGACCGAGCTGGCGGAGCGGAGAAAGGGAAAAAATATTATGAAATTAATATAAAAACATATTTTGGTAACTCTGCTAACTCCCGTGTGGAAATGAGACGTGATTTTATATATGTATATGCTCAATGCTCATTGAGTCATGAACGAGAACCATAGCCGTGTTGGATGGTACAAACAAGGGTACAACCTTACAATAGGAGAAGTCGGATTGTGCATGTTAATAATTTCTTCAACAGGAAAATGTTAGCTTTTAAAAAATACTTGTATAAGAAGAATACACCGTCCTTTCCCCCTGTAATTTAATGAAAAAGTTTCAATGATAAGTTGTGCAGACACTTGCATTCTTTTTTATATATCAATAAAAATATCACACAGTGTAATACAAAATCGAATATCAGCAAGCCATAAATCGTGGAAGTTATTGCAGCAGACGACCCCTAGATATGCAAGAGCTATTCTTGCATATCGTAGGGGTCGTCGTAAGGTCAAGTAAATTGAAATTGTTGGGAAGCCCTTACCTTTGTTAAGAATTCGAAATTTCAGTGCAGTACATTAATTTACATCGTAAATAGATTATGGTATTACATCGTAAATTAATTTAAGACATTTGAAAGTTTTATTGCTAACGAAGCATGAAATATTACCTAAAGGTAAGGTAATAGTACCTACCTACAATCTCGCGTACAACGTCGCGGGTACAAGTTCACTATAGGTACTTAAATCTATTTAAAAAAAAACAAGAAAAATAAAATAATATAATGTGATCACGACTATTTCCCAAGAAGACGTTGTTCATTGTTCTGTGGTATTTCGAAATACATATTTGACATTATGCCATTATTTTAACATTCCAAATATTATGACAGGTTGCCAGTCTATCGACACTGCTACAAAGCTAACTAGCTTCCTCACGAATTTCTTCACCGTTAAGAGCTTATGTGGCTCCACTGGCTGCAATTGTATTTTGTACAGTTTTGCAAATATGTAGTCGTTTAGTATCTGTAAACCGTTTGTCACCATTACCACTTACCATTATTCAGATTGAAACAATGTTAAAGATTACCTGAGCGTGCCGTGTGACTGCCCCGAATAACACAAGCGGTGACTTCCTGACTGGAGCTCATTGGTGGCGGGGTGGCTGTGGGCAGCTTAGCACGCTCGTCGTCTTTGCTAAAACAGAACGTGCAACAAATTTGAACATTTGAATTTTGAGTAAACCAGCCCCTTACCCTAGCTAAGTTACATTTCTACATATTTACAATCACTTTATGATCACCTACTAGCATCTATTTCCTCATTGCTGAGGATCTTGATCCCCTAAACATGGAGTAGTCTTGCTCTTTATATACTGTGCCACCAGTTACTGTCTTTGGCATCATAGAGCGCATCATGGATCACAATTACATAAATTAATAAACAACATAAAATCAATGAAGTTTTGAACCAAAAATTCTGGTAGATTTATCATCGTCATCAGACCTGCTGGGTTATCATCCCACCTTATCATCCCACTGCTGGGCATAACCATCTCTTCATTTCTACCCCTCGTTCGTCCCGTCAAGATTACCACCAACTACATACCATATCTGGTAGATTACCACAAAAAAATAAACACATACCTAACTAAACAAATATGTGGGTCGGGAAAATAATATTTTATATGGTTTCATTATATCATTATTTTGCGACACGCTTTTTACTACTCAACTTTTTGCTTAGACTAATGCGTACATTGAAACGACATCAATGAGCTTTATAAAGTAGGTAATACTCTCTTGTAATTATTTTGAATGACGAAGACATTATCTAAGTATTTGTCAATTATTATTACTTGCTTGGCGAGTTTTCTCTGTTAGAAAATTGTGTCAAATAACAAATATATTTATAAGTTTTAAGCCAACACGTGTGTCAATTATGTGTTATTACACTATATTCATCATAAAACACAATATGTCACTTACATTTTAACATAGGCCATAAGACATAAAACATAATTCACAATTTATAGTAGAATTTCACAACATATATCTTCAAAAATGGCCCTCTTCACTTTTAATTTTGCCATTTGTCTGTCTCCCTGATTATTTATTGGGTGAAAAAGAAAATTATTTAAAAAATTAACAGTAACTTAAAATGAGCCTGTACCAAGAAAAGCTTTCTTAAATTCAGTTCTAGTTTATGATTGCACTAAAATAAACAGTCATCAAATGGCATCCTTAATTCTGAGATCTGACGCTCTCATTTTAGCAAAAAGTAGTTATTGAATAGGGTCAAACATTGCCAAAATAAGAAAATAACTGTTAACTATGTGTTTTCTATGTATAATATGTATGTATTTACAAAAAAATAAAATTATATAAGTAGTTTATCAGTCATCTGGTTACCATAACACAAACATTAAATTGCTTAACTTGGGACTAGATAACGCTGTGTGATATGTCCAAGGATATTTATTTATTTACCTACCCACTTTCATTCAGACTCTGTGATTTCAATTAACGTTTCATATCTGGAAAATGTTCAATGTATTTCATTTTCTCCGATGTTCATGGAAAACTCTTTGGGTTTTCAGAGTAGACGTCTTAATACACCCTGTATAATACTGCTTGCACTCAGTTAAAACGACTTGTTTCAGGTAAGACGTGACGCCGTTACCATTCATCACATACGTGAGGTAATAAAACTCGATTCACATCATGATTAAACTTTTCAGGTGAACGTTGGCGTTCACCTGAAAAGTTTAATCTAATGCTATATAGCTGACGATGATAATACATTTTTTAGACACTTATAATACAATTTTATATATATTGATAAATATAATATTTTTTGTATAGTCGAAAACTTCATGCAAACAGATCTGCAAATATTTGTCTCGAGTGTGGGAATTTTCTATGTATAATTATGTATGTATTTATACAAGTGATAATTATACGTCTAAATAATACGCCAGCGAAGCTATTAATTGCTATTTTGTAAAAAAAAAATCTGATTAAATTTTCGACGATTAAAAATAGTTTTATTAATTTTGAAGGTGTTCCAACAACTTTTGCGCATAGTCGTTGTGCATTTATTTATTTATCACATAACAAAGAAGCCATAAAAGGAAAATAAAATGTTTTCAAATCTCACTTTCCGCAAAAACTTACCTACATAAATTGTTAAGAAAACAAACTTGTACTTTTACAATTATATTCGGTTTCTGCATTAAGTACTTAAATCTAAAGAAGTTCAGACAGAAGGTCATTACACTGATAGGTAGGTACGTCTATAGTTCGCGCCGGTCGTTTGCGGAGTGAAGCAGCGAGCGGGTCAGGCGCCGCCCGCGCCGCCCGTCCCCTCTCGTCCCGTACCGCACTCTTGCTCCTAGCATAGTGATGCGCGTAAACATACTCCGGGCCTTGAAAGCGTTGCTTTCAAAGAGTCTGTGTCATCTGGTTTAGACTTGGTTTCATCAGGATCATTTGGTGTCTTCATGGCCAGATTTGTGACGTCAGATTATGCCTCATCATTCCCTACCGGCGTCATGACATCTTTGCTGGTAGGTATTATGCACATCTTGTTCACAGCTCTTGTTATTGTGCCCTTAGTAGTCAGCACATCGGCGACTCTGCTTATCCCGTCAGTCCCAGGGTATAATTGGCGGACACGAGCTAGTCGCCATTGCAGTGGAGGTAAGTTGTCTTCCTTCAGAATGACTAGGTCCCCGATCCGCAGCTCTTGCTGTTTGGTTCTCCATTTGGTCCGCTGCTGAAGCTCCGCCACGAACTCCCGACGCCACCTCTCCCAGAAGTGTTGCCTTAGTTGCTCGATGAGCTGGAATCGGTTTGGATGCTTCGATGTAACGGGTAGCGACGGCACCGCAGTGAGGGGTCGCCCTATCAGAAAGTGGCCCGGGGTCAAAGGAGAAGGATCGGTTGGGTCTGAAGAAAGAGGAGTTAGCGGACGAGAATTCAATATCGCTTCAATTTGCGTGAACAGCGTGGCCAGCTCTTCAAAGGTTAGGGAAGCGTTACCAGCCACGCGCCGTAAATGATATTTTGCCGACTTTACGCCTGCCTCCCATATGCCCCCGAAATGAGGCGAATATGCGGGGCTAAACACAAACTTAAAGCCTTCATTGGAGGCAAAATTATAAATGGATTCACGACTGGATCTGAGTACTCTACTTAACTCATTGTTTGCGCCTCTAAAATTAGTACCATTATCACAAAAGATTGAATTTGGCTTGCCTCTTCTCGAGACAAATCTTCTCAAAGATAAAATAAATGCCGCTGTACTTAAATCACTAACTAATTCTAAATGAATCGCTTTAGAAGCCAGACATACAAATAAACATAAATAACATTTTGAAATGCGATTACCCTTTCCTTTGCGACTAGAGATCATAAAAGGTCCGGCAAAATCGACACCGCACGAGTAGAAAGGGAACGATGAGTAGCTCCGCTCGGCAGGTAGGTTGCCCATTAAGGGCTGCAATGTTTGTCCACGTAAACGAGTACAAATCATGCACTGCTTAGTCGTGCTGCGTGCCAGATGCCTTCCACCTATAGCCCAGAATCTTTCTCTTATAGACGCTAATAAATGCTGTGGACCAGCATGGAATAATCGTTCATGTTCGCTTTTAAATAATAACTTAGTTAATTGATGTTTCGAATCTAATATTAGGGGGTGTTTCTTATCGTAGTCGAAATCAGAGTTTTGAATTCGACCCCCTGTTCTCAATAAACCTTTCGAGTCTATAAAACAGTTCAAAGATAATAACTTAGACTTACGATTGAGAGATTCATTTCTACCTATTATCTTAATTTCTTCACTAAAACTATCTAGTTGACTGAATTTTACCAACATAAGTAAAGACTTGTTTAATTCATCAACATCTAGAAGATCAGTGACATTTGACCTTTTAGCTTTACAGTTTTCTATAAAACGTAGCACGTAGGCGTAAATTCTTTTTAATTTGTTTAGGTTTGAATACTTATGAAATGGAATAGTGCTATTCTCCGTTGAAACATGACATTCAATGGAGACTTTATTTTTGAGTTCAGGAAGGTTAGTGTGTGTGTGAGTTTGTTCAGGCCAGTCAGATGGATCTTTCACGAGGAACGAAGGCCCTTCCCACCAAAGGAAAGAAGAATGCAACTGCTTCGGGCTTACACCTCGGGAAGCCATATCAGCTGGGTTTTGATCTGTAGGCACATGAAAAACGTAAACCCAGAAGTAAGTTCATTGACCTCATTCACACGATTACAGACAAAGACTTTGAGATCTCGTGGTGAAGTCTTCAACCAGCCTAACACAACCGTTGAATCAGTCCACAAGTATTTTCGACTGATATCACACTTTAGTGACAGCAAAACCTTTGAACACAAACGAGCACCTAAAAGAGCACCACATAGCTCCAACCTCGGTATTGTGGTAGGATTTAGCGGCGCAACTCGTGCCTTTGCGCACAACAACCTCACAGTGACGCTTTGGTCCTGGTTCTCAGAACGCAAGTACACACAAGCTGCATAGGCTTGTTGAGAGGCGTCTACAAAACAATGTAATTCTATATTAATAGGGTTTTCACACAGTACCCGTCGCGGGATCTGTATTAGAGATAAATTGGAAAACTCTTTTAATAAGCTTGACCATTCTTTGCAAAATTTTGCGGGAACAGGATCATCCCAGTCAAGCTTAGAAGACCATAACTCTTGTAACAATATTTTAGCTACTATAATGCAAGGGCACAGTAACCCTAACGGGTCGAAAACTTTAGAAGTAGCAGATATCACTGATCTTTTCGTAATCTGAGGGGAAGGTTCTATGTCTGTGGAAAATTGTAGCGAATCAGCTGTCGGTGACCAGTTAAGACCCAAGACACTAGAATCTTTGTTGAAATCTACAGATTTCGATGAATCAATTTCGTTTTCGAATATTTGAGGACAATTTGACCGAAACTTTCTAAGAGGTAGGCATGCAGACTTTAATACGTCTACAACATTTTTATAAATGTATTTAAGGCCTTCTACAGAGTCAGAACCGGTATTTAAATCGTCAGCATAAAAGTCATTTTGTATGACATTAGCAATAGTTTCATCCTTACATTCATTTGCCAATTGAAGGAGACATCGAGTACTGAGAAAAGGCGCCGACGCCGTACCGTAGGTAATGGTGTTGAGTTGCAGAACATCGACTTCGTGATGCCTGTCCTCACGCCATAGAATAAGTTGCAGATGGCGCTGTTGTGGCGCAATTTCCGTCTGTCTGTACATTTTCTCGATGTCACCTGTAAGAATGAATTTATGCAAACGAAAACGAAACAAAATAGATATTAAATCACTCTGCACTACTGGCCCGACCATTTGAATATCATTAAGTGACTTTCCGGAGTGAGTTTTAGAAGACGCATTGAACACCACTCTGAGTTTAGTGGTTTCACTCTTCTCGCGGATTACTGCGTGATGGGGCAGATAATATCCAAAATGGGGTCTATTTACTTTAGTTAGGTGCCCTAAATTTGCATATTCATGTATAAATTCTCTATAATCTTCCTTTAACTTAGGATTTTTAATAAATTTTCTTTCTAAACTTTCTAAACATCTTTTCGCAATATGAAAGGAGTCACCGAGAGCTTTCTCCGGTACTTCTTTCATCGGCATTTGAACACAAAATCTGCCGTTAGGTAGGCGAGAAACATTACTTACAAAATGATTTTCACAGAGTTGCTCTTCTACTGAATATGTCTTTGTCTGTGGTAAGTCATCAATTTTCCAAAACTTTTCTAGGGAATCCTTTATTTCTTGAGAGAAATTACAACGGACTTCCGGGATTGACTGACTCATTACTACACATACACTACCACCGACAAGCCATCCGAGCTTAGACTCTTGAAGGACCGGTTTATTTAAACCTAGTCTTATTAAATTGGACCCGACTATATCCCAATAAACATCTGCTCCTAACAGAATATCTACCTCAGCAGGGGAAAAATATTGAGGGTCAGCAAGATCAATATTATTAGGCAAATTTAAATATTCTGTGTCAATCACAGAGTTTGGCAAGGTACCTGTGATGCGTGGCACTACCAAACATTTAACATTAATTTCAAATGGCATCACTCTTGATTTGACTTTAATCATACATTTCTGAGAAATATTACAGCTCGCATTATTGAGTCCACTCACATGTACCGAACTAGAGCGATCACTGAACAACCCTAGTCTTTCCTTCAAATTTTCGGTAATGAACGAGGACTGGCTTCCCGTATCTAGCAAAGCACGAGCTTGGTATGATTTATTATTTAGCACTATCTTCACTAAAGCCGTACACAATAGAACCTGACCTGTCGACGAGGCTACTGTTAAAGAAACAGGCAGCGATGAAGTCGAAGCCTGTATTTCCGTGGATGTTTTGTGAATGAGTGTGTTATGTTTCTTTCTACACGTTAGACAGAGGCCTTTGAGTTGACATTGAAAAGAATTATGACCACTGCGTAGACAATTTTTACACAATTTCAATCTATAAACTTCATTTAATCGATCATTCACATCCATATTCTTAAACTTAGCACACTCGTACAAAGGATGCACTTCGTTACACAAAACACAATAATTATTATTACCTTTTTTATCAAACGACACTAGAAAACTCTTAGACTGAGCGTTGGGCTTTGGTTTGTAATCAGCTGATTTGTCGAACCGGCTGTTGTTACTGTACGCAGTTTCAAGGACATCAGCACGGCCGCGCAAAAATGAATAAAATTCACTTAGCATTGGTAACTCGCTTAGACTGCATTTGTGTTCTTCCCACTTTCTACTCGTGCTCATATCTAACTTTGCCGAAACCATAAATATTATTAAGGCATCCCACATATTAGTTGGCTGACCAAGAGTGTCAAGTGCACGTAAATGCTTTGAAACGTGATCTACGAGAAAACGCAATGCTTTGAAGGATTCCGTACGCAAAGGCTCAATATTAAACAACGCCTTCAAGTGGTTGTTTATTAGAATATTTTTGTTATCAAACCTTTGACACAACAGATCCCAAGCGAGTTTATAATTTTTAGCACTAAATTCTATTGATTTGATTACTACGGATGCACTTCCTTCCAGTGAGGAACGCAAATAATGAAACTTATTAATGGGAGGAATCCCTTCATTACCATTTATTACCGAATCAAACGTGTCCTTGAACTCCAGCCAGTTTAGATAATTGCCATCAAAAGTAGGTAACTTAATTGTAGGTAATTTAATTGCATTAGCCGCATAGGAATGACAACTGCTAAAAGAGGCACGATCAAAATCGTCCTCGGGATTCTTTCCCTTTTGTTTTTGACCTGGGCGGTTGTCTAAAATTTCCTGACAGTCGGAAATTAAACTTAAAAAACTATTCTCAACCAAATCTCTTTCTTTGACTTGTTCATTTGAATTAGAGTGCACTAAATCTATCTTATCCTGCAGGGTTTCATAATCACTCAATAACAATTGACATCTAGATAATTTTAGTTCTAATTCCTTGTATTTAACAGAAGTAATTTCTTTTAAATCTTTAATATTAGTTAGATACTCGGAAAACTTAGTCAATCGTCCTTTAATAATGCCTCTTTGCTTGATTAGGCTAGCCAATTCAATCTTATTCACTTGATCCTGAACGGTATGTTCGGGTTGACTCATATTGTCTGATAAATAACTTGTCACTTGGGCAAACAAACAATAAATCAAGCAAATATGCACTCAAACCTGATTAAGGAGATGAGTAGCTCCAGATCCAGTCGCTGCACCGCAATCAGGGACAGAAACGGTTGCTCCCGCCGAGCTCACAGCATGCGCCAGCCAGCCAACACAGCTCGGGTCGGTCGGGCACAGCTGAGCGCGTAGGTAGGTGCAAGCGCCCCGTTGCAAAGCACAACGCTTTGAGCTGGAATTAGTCGGCAAAATCTTTTGAATGGAGTGAAATGATTTTAGAAACAGATAGGGCTAGCTTTTAGCTAAGCTAAGCTTGAATTTACAATTGCAGGTTGATTAAAATAAGAAGAAATGAAATAGTGCGAACAATACAAAATAGGCGAAAGGATTTAATGCTTTTTAAATAAGTTGAGAAGTGAAAATAAATTACGGCTAGATAGGTTTGCAGGCTTTTACAAAGCTAATAAAGTGAAGATTATCTTGGGTGCGTTTTTACCATTCATTTAGATAAAATAAATCTGCTTATCGCTAAAGCGTGTCGATGACCTTGATTGTCTTGCTGCAAGCTAGATTAGATATACTTCCTAACGCTTAGCAAGTCGGCCGCTGCACACAAATTAGGCGATTGAATAAAAGGAATAGGAATAGGAACGAGATTACGAATGAATAGGATTTGGGCTTACTTTCTTTAGGACTAGACCTGGATCCCGCTGGTGCGACGTCTCCCGGCTCCACAAGTAGCAATCCTCTCCTTCCTTTCCTTGATTGACTCCAACTCCAATCCAATTTTCGATTTCGATGTTCGCCCTGAACACGAAGATGGCCGTTGGAATGACTCCGCAAATTTGAACTCGCCGACGCGCGACGGTTATGAACTCGATACTCGATTTTTAGACCTTACTGTCCTGTCACGGTCGCCACTTTTGTTAAGAAAACAAACTTGTACTTTTACAATTATATTCGGTTTCTGCATTAAGTACTTAAATCTAAAGAAGTTCAGACAGAAGGTCATTACACTGATAGGTAGGTACGTCTATAGTTCGCGCCGGTCGTTTGCGGAGTGAAGCAGCGAGCGGGTCAGGCGCCGCCCGCGCCGCCCGTCCCCTCTCGTCCCGTACCGCACTCTTGCTCCTAGCATAGTGATGCGCGTAAACATAAATAATTTTGAATTTTTCAAATGCAAAGCTTTTTTTTTCATAACTCTCATAGTCTAAGCCTCAGTAGTCCTAAAACAACTTACCTTGTATTTTATTTCTTTCATGTAGCTCCTGGAAATGTATCGCTCGCGTGGTACCTACCTTAATAAAATATACTCTATGTTCATTCGGAAAGTTCATGCTAACCATCGGTGAAAGAATTTTTGAAATCGGATGAGTAGTTTCGGAGATTACCCCAAACATACAAACAACTTTACCTCATTACAATATGATTATATTATATTATATAGTATAGATAATATAATTATTACTTACTGAATAATCCTGCAGTTCTTGAACAATGCGACAAAAGCCTGTCTAAACTTCCTGTTCATGAAGCAGTACGTGATAGGGTTGCAGCAAGAGGAGCAGTAAGCAAGCAGCTGCAAGGACATCACTCCATTGGAGCCGATGTACAGGTACAGCTCTTCAGGATAGAACAGGTAAATCTGGTGGAAGAATTTTAGTTTACCGACGAATATAATATCAATTTATGTTTGAAGGCAAACACTTAATACTGCATGCTGAAAAACTGACTATAATATGGCTGATCTATATTTTATTCATTTGACATGCCTACTTTTGTTGTACCCATTTTCGCAATAAATTAATTATGAATATGAATAATACTAATAATACTACTACTGTCTTGGCCGATTTCGACCACAGCGACTGTTTGATATATGAATGAAATAATATAATAATAATAATATGAATACAAATGAGTGAAGTGCGCAGGTCGACATGTGCGTATGGAAATTTAAGCGATTTTTTATAAATACGTATTTAAGTAAAAAGCTTTAACTTTGGATCTAGAGTAGAGACATGATGTACTAAGCTTCATGTAGGTGGTGATCTACTTATATTTGCAGCGTCCATACTCTACCCTAACCTATTGCCATACTTTTGAAAATAGATATGACTTTTTCCGTAGAACTCAGCGTAGAGGGTGCTACGGTGCTTCCGTAGCAAACAAAAAACTTCAACGCGCACCTTCCATGAAATGCAATAACTATTTCGATTGTGCTACGTCGTAGCTGCGTAGAGTGATGAAGTCGAATGTGTTTATGTGTGTGTACACTGTACATAAACACATTATTTATGTGTGTGTACACTGTACATAAACACATTCAATTAAATAAACTTGTATTTACTGTATTTATGACGTGCAGTGGAGTCCAGCATACGAAGAACTCTGCTATGATCACAAAAAGCATCCTTATTACCTGAAAATAAAAACTATTTTAACACCTTAACGTCATAACTCATGGTGATATTATTTTTAATATTTAAGGTTTCGAAACAAGGCACAAAAAGTTATTGTATTCGCTTTATTGGACGTAATTTTAAACAATAAAACTTCAATCACTATTTTCATCAGTTTACTTTTAATTATGACAAGTGAGGTCACTTGAGGGAATTCGAGTTTTAATATTTACAAAATACCTCTACAGAGCTGAAAGTCTTCTCGAAATGGTGATCAGGCTGCAATTATTCATTTATTGAACATAATGTTCAATAGATTATTCGTCTATTGAACATAATAATTATATTCAATAGACGAATAATTGACACATATGCCGACACGCGCAGAATAGACCACAGGTACCTAATATATCTGTGGTCTTTTCTGCGCGTGACCGGTCACATAAACAAGCAACAACGACAAGTGGTAATGCTGTTTGTACAGCGGTTGGTACAATTCCGAATACAGCCACAATATCTGAATTAAAATACGATACTATAATATTCAAATATGTTGCTCCAATACGAATTTAAATTCGGAACACTCATGCTATTTTTATACAAACAACACGTGGTATCGCTTTGACCACAACCAGTTATTCGCTAATGACCCATCAAAACAAGGCATTCACGCGTAAAATACAATGCGATAACGCGGTGACGGTAATGTTTTGTCGAAGTACGTTTTGTTTGGTCGTAGCGAATAAACACCCTGTGTGTCGCGGCAAAGCACATCAGTAGCAAAGCATTGTCGTAGCGATTTTGATGTCAATTCACAAGAAAAAGAGAGCCGTTTTGTCAAAGAACTAGCCGCATTGTAATGTACACACTGGGTTTTATCAAGGGCGAGTGTAACGATTAAATCAATTTGACGTGTTTAAGAGGAATTGGTGGGAGATCGCCAAAGACCAGTGGAAAATTTTGGGGGAGCCCAGCAGTGGGATACACCAGGTAATAAAATGAAAATCCCCCAATGTACTTGTAAATTTATACCCTTAATAAATTTATCAACTACCCTCGCCCGCAAAATTAAAAGGTCACCAAATAACTTTAAAACCACTTAAGCTGTAGCTCTTTAAATTAACAAGTATCTGAAAGAAAATTTATTTAATCATGCATAAAATAAAGTACAATTTGATTTAAAATAACCATTTATTATTTTGAAAATGAAAAGAAAACGTAAATTGATCGAAACCATGATGTCAAAGGCATGATTTTGCACAAATTACTCGAATTGAATAAGGAAAACCAAACCAATTTCAAGTCCCATTTTAATACAAAATCAAAGAAGTCGAAATTGAATAATGAATCACAATTTGAGGTCGTTTTTACTTATAAAGCATTTTTTATGCCATTACAGTAAAAAAGGTTAAATGAAGGGTTGCCTACAGTCCGCATATCCTCTTTTGGTTTAAATTCATAAGCAAAAGAAGTTATCTTGGTTAGTTCTTGAATATATTGCTGTTTTCAAAGATGACCCTTTATTTTTGCGGGCGAGTGTAGAAAAGAGCTGCTGATTTTCAAATGGCAGCTTTTCTTATAGCATAGTTAAGAACACACGTTCGTTCGCTCGTTCGTATGAGCAAGTGGCTAACTCTGGTGACGGAGTTTTTAGGCCGCCTAAGGCCTCCGTCATGGCTTAACGATTTTAAAGCCGGGACCGACAATTTAACGTGGCCTTCGAAGCACGGAAGCGCTCAGATGAAAATACCACTTGCAGTCACCCATCCAAGTAGTGACCGCTCAGAACGTTGCTTAACTTCGACGATCTATCAAGAACGTCTTAGCAAGCTTCGGGAAGAACACTCTTGACGATGAAGAGATAATCAAAATAAATTTCCTAGCTTTCCCTTGCTTTTATTATCCATCGAAGAACCAGATTTCAAAATAAATAAATAAATGTAGCCTTAATCATTCCACACAGCTTCATCTAGTCCCAAGCTAAGAAATTTAATGCTTGTGTTATGGTAACCAGATGACTGTTACACCACAAGCATACATTTATTTTTGTAATTACAGAATATTATCATAGAAAACACCCAGACTCGAGGCAAATATTTGAAGATTATACAAACATTTTGTCCAGCAGCGGGGATCGAACCCGCAACCTCTGCACTTCAGGCATTTCAGGCTTTTACCAACTGCGCAAAAAGTAAAAATGTGTCTCAATGCGACACCTATGATTTTGTCTCAGCACCTTAATTCTGCATTATACAATAGAGGCTAAGAAACATCGAAATATAAAAAAAAACAGGAGAGAAAGAATTTTCGCTCCATCCTAATATACATTTACAAACTAACAAAACCCCTTATTTTTATCGGAGGTTAAAAGTGAACTCTACCCCACGATAACATACTCCTTTGATTACCTATATACACTCATTATGTGTTACTAAAACGAATACCTTCAAAAGTACCTACAAAATTTAAATGGGACAACAACATTATGATTATGTAGTAATGTAATTAATCGTTATCGACATTTTAAAAGGTTGTTTGAGCTTCCCCATTTCCTAATTTGCAAAGTCGTTAGGACCTAATTTATCAAATCTTAATCAAACGAAACTTAGACAAGCGAAAGATTGCTATTTGATGATAAATCAACTTTAATCTACTTTTAGGAAAGACTCAAAATTCTTTTGGTAAAAGAGAAAACAAGCAAATACATAAAATTTTTAGCGAAGCAACTATTTTGTTTTGTTTCATATATTTACTTGAATGTACTGCGATCAGAGAACTTGCGCAAACAATCAACACGACTATTTTTTGAGAATGTTATTTTTGTTTATTACAATAAATAAACTAATAAAAAAAAATTAGGATACGGGTAAAAATAAGAACTTTTAAAGTTAAACTTATTAATATAGTACAATAAGATATTAACTTACTTTTCTTTTGGCTTCTATACTTTTGTCGATGTGCGTGGATCGGACTACGTGTCTGAACTCCAAGTCCATGCTGTGCATGCAATATGACTGAGTGGTTTTGTCTAACTCTGGCTTCGTCTCTGCTTCCTGCCGACAAAAATATTGATTTAGTAAATAGCCTCACGACAGTAACGTCGAGAATAGATATATCTCTAAACACACGTTTCCAATATATCCGTACACCAATCAAAAGCGCGCTTTGAATACGTTACAATGTGTACGGATGTATTGGACTGAAAAAACAAAATAACAATATGAAATATGATCTGCATTTCTAGCTGCCCTAGCCATGTTACATTTCGACAATCGCTTTCGATTAGAAACTAAAAAAAATGTATAGAAATTGACATTCGATGACGAAAACTCGAGCGATCAGAAATGTCAAATCAAAGGTGTAGCGATGATAGAAATCGAATCGCTTCATAGCGAATGCCGGTTGGCTAGGCCCTCAGGGCCGCTCCTTGGAAATGCTCCTGGAAATAGACATTTCTTTCAGATTTTTAGGCAATTTTAAGATCCTATTGAAGATGTCTAAAGGGAAAGTCAGAGATATGTCTAAATACACATTTGGTATATATCCTCGTTTTGCAAGTTAACATTCCATACGCGTTCCATTCGTGTCACTCCACTCAACCATCTTAACATTCGCATATCTAGGTACCTTATATTAGGTACAACATTGATTGTTTAATTAAATGTCTGTTTAAAGACATTAGTGGCAATTCTGAGTGTCGCAAAAGCTAAACTAAGCTAACTAAAATTGTTGCCGTCCCTTTCATAGCGATGGGAATAAAAAGGATGGCAATAATTTTAGTTAGGTTAGTTTAGCTTTTGCGACACTCAGAATTGCCCCCATTATGGTCTTATTCATAAAGATTTGTTAATTTAATATAGATTTAAATATGTTTTTTTCTTGTCACTCTTATGTCAATAAAAAGAGATAGCAACAGATTTAATATCCGTTTTAGCTAATAAAGGTTTACTGAACCATTATGCATAAGAGGGTATGTCTATGTCTAAACCAACTACATCACAAATTCATGTAATGTGAACCTAAAGTGCAAAAAGGTTTGATTATACACCAAAAAGCTAAAGTCTGTGGCAAAAAACACTTACCCTAATGATCATTTTGGCAAAACCTTTAGGAAAAGTGTAGCCTATAAATAAGCTTACTACGCTACAAACTTTTTGCGCGTCTTTCAAGATCTGTCTGAATATTAAAAGATATTTGTGATAATATAGGTATGCTATATTATTACATATTCAGAACACGGCTGAGTTCCCACAAAGATTTCATAATTTACTGTCTAGACATTTCTGTCGGAATAGCTTGCTCAGTTAGTTGTTATACTCGTAAATGAGTAACCATTCAAATATTTTACTTACCTACATGACATGCGTAGAGTTACAATATGTTTTTAATTTCTATAGCAAGTAAACATGCTGAATAATTTAAACAAAATCACCTGTACGTATCAAAATAAATCTATAAATAGTTTGATTAGAAAAATGATTACTTAGTTATTTTTAGAAAGATATGCGCCTCTCCGTACTAATAATACAGTAGTCCAAGATGCCTTTAAAAAATAAAATGCGTTATTATAGCTGACACCGTGTACACCCAATATTGGAACTCAATTTACTGTGAAATTGATACGACACATCGTATCTCAGCACACAATATAATGTATTTTGCCGTTAAGGTTTTCTTAGATGTATCATGTAAAATATTTTAGAATACCTTCGAATTTTTGAGTAAATGGAAAACACTCAAAGTGAGATCTTTAGTTTACTTCGAAGTTTCGAAAGTGCATAGTAATCCATTACCTATAGGTAACGTCTGAGAAACAGAACAAAAATAAACAAGAAGCGTCCTAAGAAAAGAAGAATTCATTTTATATTTTGATTTAGTTATAATGCATGAAATTAAAACCTGACTTCACATAAACATTTCACAACAGAGACGGAATTTTATATTTATGTTTCATGAAAAAAATATGAAATTCCATCATTGAATGATTAAAAAATGTTAAAACCAGAGGCCCTAGCCATGTTACATTTCGACAATCGCTTTCGATTAGAAACTAAAAAAAATGTATAGGAATTGACATTCGATGACGAAAACTCGAGCGATCAGAAATGTCAAATCAAAGGTGTAGCGATGATAGAATATGAATCGCTTCATAGCGAATGCCGGTTGGCTAGGCCCTCAGGGCCGACTACCTTTGTAGGTAGTAGGCATTAAAGCGCTCATGCATAAAACATTATGCAATGCATGCACTCTTCCATTCAGTGTCCGCAACACACATTTGTTACAGATGCAGACCCGGAAATGTCAGAAATGTAACACGAAAGTGTCATTTATGCTGGGGCTACATCTGCGGGCGAAGATTCGTGTCGCGTTGGCGCGACAAAAACATCGTGTTCGGGCATAGGCGATATTCTTGTCTACATACCGCCGAAGAATGAGCGGGAGAGCGAATAATGTTTTTACTAGTGAGTGAGAAGCGCAGAACGATAGACACGCAACATCGTCTTCGCCCGAATACAACGCGATGACACGATGTACCCGGCCACATTTATCGCGATAACATGAATATTCGCCGTAGCCCTCAGATGTAGCCCCAGCATTACGCGATGCAAGATACTTGCCTGTTGCATACAATTAAATTGACCATCATCATGACTTGCATGGTCTAAACAACAGTTGCTTACAATTATTGAACGTCAATTAGGTGCGCGTAATTATTGCTTTCAATTAATATTAATACATTATGCTACTTTTGATCCCGGTATTCCCATGGGAACGGGAGCTGTATAATGTATAAACTTATTCACTGTGGGTAACACGCGGGCTTAGCTAGTAACTTCATAAATAAAAAAACTTTTATTTAAAGAAAAATTGACAACAACATACCTACTTTCATAACTGTACAAAATACAATAAGAACCAGTTGAGCTATCTAGATATCGTACAACGATCCAAACCAATTCAATTCGAAAGTCGAAGCGCTGAATACGAAGTGATTCAAATTTCATAATCGCTATTGGTATGAACTTTAAAATAATTGATAATAGTGGCAATTCGGAGTATCGCCTAACCAAAAATGTTGCCGTCCCTTTCATAGCGATGGGAATAAAAAGGATGGCATTAATTTTAGTTTAGATTTTTTAGTTTAGTTTAGCTTTTGTGTCACTCCGAATTGCCACTATTGTATTCATAAGAAGTTTTTTAGAGAGAAACATTTATTTTTTCAATTAATTTTGTAGATTTCATCGAAACGGCCTTTTTAGCCCCTTCTATAATTAAAATCGTTCTTACCTACCTTTGGTTTAATATTGTCGATATTACAGCACTGCTCGGAATTGCTCTTCATCAAAGAAGGCGCCATTAGGTGGTTGTTCTTGCACTTCGTTTGTTGTTTCACTGTGAACAAAATGAATTATTATTTTAGTTGGCTGTGGGAACCAAATCATAGAATGTACATGTGTTTGAAAATGTTCATCACCTTAGAGTCGGTTTTCGCTTGCACCAGATTACAAGAATCAATTTTTATTGTACCAACACATATTATTACCAGTGACGTTCCTTTTTCAAGTTTCAAAAGGGATTATGTGCTCGTGAACGAATCACGTTGAAAACCGACGAACATTTTAAAACCGTCACTGTACATGGTACTAGATGATTTATACAGAGTCAGGAGGCAAGCTTTGCCTACACAACGTGAAACTGTAGTGCCTGGGACATTGTTGAGATGGAATACGCTTGCCCAGCACCTAAACCATCCTCTCAGCTTAGCCGGCCATATCCACAGGAATGACAATGGTCAATGCGTGTGTGGCTAACTAGCCGCTGGGTTTCCTTACGATGTTTTTCTTCACCGTTTTTCGTGCACGGCCGAGATTCGAACCCACGACCTTCGAGTCAAAAGTCGAGGTACATTATCCCACTTGTCCAACACGGCTCATTCCTGAGTATCATCGGGTTATTTAGGTAACCAACTAAGCCAAAAAAGAATTTACATTTAAAAATAAAAGCCGAATTTTTAGGGAGCTGTAGTGCTCCGCTACAGATGGAAATTTTACTTTATTTTTATTTTTTATCGTACTGAAAATGTTTTCAAAGGAAAACCAGCTCAAGTTAGAACCTTTTTGTATCAATAGGTATGTATGTAATCTGTTTTTTTTTTATTTTGCTTCCTGTGTGTAGCAAAACTACCTTGCTTTTTGGCGGGAATTTGAGAAGTCATGTTGTCTTTTTGTTTTATTTTCCGAAACTTGTGTTTTAGCGAATGTTCATGTGTAATAATGATGGATTATTAACCGTTGAGTGTTCTTAAACGTAATAAGTGTGGGCAAATGAAATAAAACTACAAGCAAATGCTAACCGCATTGCATTTCGAGTTCTCACAAAAAGTCCGTGCGATGCTTCAGTAAAGCCCATTCCCTTGTGCCTCAGTAAAGATGTGGGTATATTCTTTACTGAGGCACAAGGGAATGGGTGGGATATTATGTATGTGTATGTATCATAGTATATAATTTGTATTTGTGTACCTTTATCTCATGACTTGAAAATAGGACACGATAGTGGCTAAATGCACAAGCCGTGCGAAGCAAAAAAAAACTACTTACTGCATTCATTTGTTCATTAATATAATTATGTAATGATCTCGAAGTGTTCTGCAGGACTTTTGCTTATGTAACTTGTCGCAAAATCGAAATGTATTGCCATCACGACTAAACTGTCAAATATGACAGTTGTTATAGCGATTTACTGTAATTTTTTTTTTGCGGCATCTTTGACAGCGCTGTAGTTGCTACTTCTACAGCAAATGCTGAGTGGTGGTGGTGACCGATTTGCTTCACTCATATTTTCTTCATAAAATATTTTAATTGTACCTGTGTAAAGAAATGTTTTTCTATTCTATTCTATTCCTCTGTGGCACAGTGGGCGAAAGCCCGCCTGAGACGCTGAGGTTGCGGGTTCGATTCCCGCTGCGGGATAAATATTTGTATGATCTGCAAATATTTGTCTCGAGTCTGGGTGTTTTATAGTATAATATGTATTTACAAAAAAAAAAGTATCTATGTAGTATATCAGTCATTTGGTTACCATAACACAAGCATTAAATTGCTTAGCTTGGGACTAGATGACGCTATGTGGAACGTCCAGTGATATTTATTTATTTATTTATTCTATTCTATTTTGACAGTTTATTCGTGATGGCGATAAATTTAGTTTCCCGACAAATTAGGCTGGTTTTCACCGTCCAATGTTAAATGTTTGAATGGAATTTATGGTCTGTAGATTTGTTATATTAAGAGTTAAAATGTTTACCGAAACTTTCCTTTTGATACGGAGATCTAAATCTTCTGTTGGTTTTTCGTTTCAACTTTCGTTTATAAACTTTTAAGCGACGTTTAAATATTTGTTTTTGATGGATTACATCTAATAAAATATTCAATTCAATACGACATTTTGATTAATTTCTGAGCTTAAACTTTATCATCTAGGTATTTCTGTCTTTAACATTGTTACGAACAATGTTCTCATAAAAGTAAGTAAGTACCTAATTTAATGTTCTAATGGACAATGGACACTAACGAAAATTAGCAATATTTCACAAAAGTATATTAGATTAAAAATTATATTGATCTTAGAGTGAGATCACTGCTCAGTTGGACTACCAACTGAGCAGTGATCTCACATATTTTGGCCGAATGGTAGGGTATCTCGCGGATTCGAATCTCGTCAAAGTCATAAAACTTTTAGTAAGATTTTTCATTTATAATGAAATACCTAAGTGTGGTTTAACACTAAAATAAAAATATCTATTAATATTTTGTGTCTTGTCTTCTTCTGTAATTTTAATTTGAACTCACGATTGTTCTGCCACGTCGTGTTATGCTGGATCTCATGACGCATCCCCCGCCATAGCTTGGTGACGATGAGGGAATACGCAAACACCATTATGAAGAACGGAATGAGGAGTAGAGCTACGTCCAGCAGCAGGTTGAACGACCTTTCCAGCTCAAGGCTTTGCCAGTTTTCACGGCATTTTGACGCTGCAAGAAAAAACATGTATTAATAAATATTGAATTAATCTCTCTGGTCTGGCTGGTCATGTTTGCCGCATGCTGGACGAGCTGGGGGCCAAGATTTGGCGCGACGAACTTGAGGGTCCAAATGGCACAGGACCGTGATGATTGGAGAGACCAAAGGGAGGTCTTTGCCTAACAGTGGGACACAACGGGCTCATAATAATAATAATAAATAAATAATAATTAATCTTTCTGGCCAATTTCGGCTACAGAGACATTGTTTTATGGGCTTGTGCACTGAATTTTCAATTTGATTTTATCAATGCAACATAAAAGCTGATATTATAACCTACCATTCCCTTTCATAGGCTGCAGCGTCGACACAATCAGAATGGGTGAGTTGAGTATCAAGGACAGCGTCCACACTGTCGCTATCATTTTATACGCGTGGCATTGTGTCTGCCATTTCCTGGACTTTAATGGTCGACAGATTGCGAAGTATCTTTCCAGGGAAATAGCTACGAGGGTCCACACGTCCACTGATACTGACACCGCTGGAACAAAATACTTCTTTATGTTCTACTCAAATAATACAATTAAATTATAGTATTGAAAAAAAAAGTAGGTGAGGTAGGTAATGCAACAAATGATAAATCAAATTACGAACAAAATATAGAATTAATAAGGATTTTTTTCTAAGAAAGATTTGCTAATGGAGTGCTAAACCTCTCTTTATCTGAAAGGTTTTTAAGTTTTCCTTAAGTCCAAGTAATGATGTATTTACGCAGCTTATCCCGAATAAAGTAAAATGCCTTAAGGGCGTAAAGACAACAATGATGAGAATACTGACTTATGATACTGACCTTGAAGAAACGGTATAAGCTTGCACATAGTAGCCCCAAAGAGAAATCTCCTGTATATCTGACCGATGAGTGTAAATGGAAGACACAGCACACCCAGCAGAAAGTCCGACACAGCCTGAAATATTACTAGGATGAAACAGATAATTTTATTCACTTTAAATGAAAAACCTTAAACGGCCACGAAGCCTGATGACGCCGAAGACTAAACTATCAGTAAGATGATATTAAAAAAATACCTAAGCGTAAACATACCTGACATTGGATTTTTAGTAATAATAAAAACAACATCCTAACACTATAATACACTACTTTTTCACTTACCAAATTCAACAGATATACATTCGTGACCGTCCTCATCCTTCTGTTATTGGCAAGAGTTGCTATAACCATGCAATTTCCAGAAATAGATAAACAGAATATCAAAATATACGGAAGTAACATCAATCTCCACTCGTACGAGTTTGATTTTGCGCTTATCACCACACTGGTGCTTTGGACGGCAACAAATGGGAGCATTGTGGTTTCCATGTCCCTTCGAAGCAGGTAGGAACTATTTGAAATCAACTCTTCCATTTTGAGTTTATCTGTAACAAAAAAAAATAGTAATAACACCTGCTATGAGTAATTACATTTATTTACAGAAAATAAACTACTACATATTTATATAACTGTACAAAATACAATTAGAACCAGTTGAGCCACCTAAGGATCGTTACAAACGATCTATAGGTAGCTCAACTGATCCAAACCACTGTTAGACGGAAGCATGCCCAAGACACTGGCAGCATTGCCGCGCTGAATGGCAATGCTGATCCTTTGAGCCAAATAAGTGCCAGCCTTTGGATCACGCGTCTTTTCAACCAGACGACCCGATATAATTTTGAAAACAATGAGTTACATATCTAAGAAATATAACTGTAAATAGAATAAAATAAATGAATAAATAAATTATATCCTTGGACATTTCACACGGCGTCATCTAGTCCCAAGCTAAGCAACTAAATGCGACTGATATTGCTTAGATATTTTTTTTTATTGTAAATACATACATAATATAGATAGAAAAACATCCAGACCCGGAACAAATATCTGTAGAACATACAAAGATTTGTCCCGTGGCGGGAATCGAACCCGCAACCTCCGCGTCTCCGGCGAGCCTTCGCTTACCGCGCCACAGAGATTGAAAAAGAATTGGTCACAAAAATAATATGAAAATCTTATAGGTAGCTCAAAGTACCAATAAGACCACAACGAGAAGGTTCTCGTTGTGGTCTTATTGGTATGGTCAAATGATCCGTCCGATCACTCTCAGTAGATCTATTGTCCAGACCAGAGTAGGGCCTAGCCAACCGGCATTCGCTATGAAGCGATTCGATTTCTATCATCGCTACACCTTTGATTTGACATTTCTGATCGCTCGAGTTTTCGTCATCGAATGTCAATTCCTATACATTTGTTTTAGTTTCTAATCGAAAGCGATTGTCGAAATGTAACATGGCTAGGGCAGCAGATCCATAATGGATTTAGTGAGATATTTATTTCTCTATATGTATATATAATATGTATCTATTTAAAAAAAAAATCTTTGTAGTTTATCAGTCATCTGGTTACCATAACACAAGCATTAAATTGCTTAGCTTGGGACTAGATGACGCCGTGTGGAATGTCCAAGGATATTTATTTTTATTTTCTTTGCGAGAATTCGAATTCGACACGTAAATAACGTAAAGAGAGCAATAATTGCTTAACGACAAATGTTGTCGTGAATACCATAAATTAAAAAAAAATTTACCGAGCAAAGCTCGGTCATCTGGGTGCTGCATGAATAAAAAAAAATTATGGTCATCTAGGTGCTAACATTAAATTGATTAAAACTTCTGTAGACTTTGACCTTCGGACAAATCCAACAAACTTTTGGGTTCAAAAAGGGCTAATTAAAACTGTTTGTCCCTACAAAGTTTCAATAATAGGGATGACCTCAATGAGATTAATATGATATGACATGCAACAAAAACATGAAGTTTAATTTGATTAATGTATTTTACATTGTGAAATTTAACATCATTGTCAAATTTAAGTTGCTTAGCTTGGGACTAGATGATGCCGTGTAAAATGTCCAAAGATATTTATTTATTTATTTATCATTGTCATCATTGTCTACCATGACAACTTTCCAATCAAAACTGGATATCATTGCATTTCGAGTTCTCACAAAAATTAAGGAAATGCTTCAGTAAAGTCCCACATCTTTACTGACTCATAACTTGAATTATAATATGACAGGTAGTGGCTAAATGCGTGGCACAATCCGTGTGAAGCCAAAATACAGAAAAGAAGAACTTTCTAATCAATCCACACACGCGTTCGCGGTTATCGCCGCGATCCGCGCGCGGTTCGTACTCGTAACATTAGATTTAGCATAATTTAACTAGTCGGTGTTACAACAGATTCAGCGCCACTGTCCTAAGTTGTTCTTGTTAATAGATAGAAACAATAACAAAGCTAATTTCAAGGCATGGAAGATACTCTCCAGGATCCTTAGGGAAAACAATATTCTAAAATTTTTTATTGCACAAAAAACAGAAAAACATACAAAATCATATGAGTAATCAAAAGCTTGTGTACCAAATTTAGTACACACTCACATTTTGCAAAGCCAAATCCTCCTCCTCCTGCCTTCCTTGGACATTTTACACAGCGTCATCTAGTCCCAAGCTTAGCAACTTTCACGATATATTTACGTAGTTCACGTGTTTCTCGTTATTTTTAAGAAAGTAATTCTCATATGGTATTAAAGATAACGTCCAAAATAGAATATAATCTTTTGACGACCTCCATTCTACGAAAATACGGCCCTCGCAATGTCATCGGCTTATCAAGCTGTCACACACATCGTCATTCGGTCCCTGGACGCCTTTGAAGCCTTAATTTCAGAAATAACTGTTATATATTTATGAACCGTAGCTTAAAAGGTATTTCCGATGAAATTCTACGAAATTATTCGACAGTGTTTCATCTCAATAACTTCGCATAAATGCAAAAGAAATTCCTCATGAATACAAAATAATCTTCATTTATGAGCCCTTTTCATAATTTTATTATCATATATGATTTGTCATTTAATTTCATTTTAAAAACTTATAACTGCACAATGCACATGCACATGCTACATAACTTTTTTTCTATATCCTTCTATCTGGGTTGCCTGGAAGTAATCGCTTTTAGCGATAAGGTCACCTATATTTATATATTGTGTGTATGTTTATTATGTATAAAATAAAGTGTTAAGTACTTCTTTCATTCATATTTTATCATAATAGATCTAATTATATTTCAACTTAAACGGCCTTTTCAGCTTTTATAATGTTTTTTTTTGTTCAAAAAAAAAAAAGCTTAAGTAGGTAGGTACACTTTATTCCACTTATTTAAAGCAGTTATTTTGCAAGTTCGTCCCCGTCTCTAAAAATAGTAACTAGACTTTGCGTAGGTACAATTTCAAAAATGTTTGCACAATAAATGTATTTGTACTGCTTCCTGACTGCCAACTTCAATGTTGAAAGGTAAAAGATACAGACTATCAGAGGCCGTACTCGGGATCAACAAAAACGAAGTTTCGTGACAATTTTCGGGTTCCAATTCGGTTTTCAGTATCCACCAACATAAGCTGACCCCGAATATTGTCACAAAACTTCGTTTTAGTTGATCCCGAGTAAGGCCCCTGGAGTAAAATAATTTCAGAGACATTTATTTTATTACATATTTTACGTAGATCCTACAAACATTTGCCCGAGGCGGGATTGGAACCTCACCTACTACTCTACAGAAACCAACTCCGTTACCAGCGCGTCGAATAGTTTATTCATAAAATGGGGGCCCTGTATCACTAAGCCCGTGATGGCATAGTGGTACGGGGCTGTTAAAAAATGAAAAATTGAAATATGATCACGACTGTATTCCCAGGGAGCGGTAAACATTTCTGTCAGATTTTTATAGGCAATTTTTAGATCCTTTTTGAAGGGGTAGTCAGAGGTATGTTCAAATACATATTTGGTAGGTACATGCCCACATCTTGCATCAGTTTTCCTTCACCGTTAAAAGCTCGTGTTAAAGCGCATATAATTTGATGCGAAAAGTTCATTGATGCACTGCTGGATTCGAACCCACGACCTTCGGATCGAAAGTCGAAGTACTAATCCACTTGACCAACACGGCTGTTAAAAGCCTTCACAAATTACTACGTGGTTTGAATAAAGCCCTTTGTTTGGGATTCGCAATCTCTAAGGGTTACGAGTATATGTACATATGTTACCTAGAGGATTTGTAAAGTAGGCATGAGTAGACTTTAGGGGCACTGATCCTTTGTTAATTGAACAATGATGTTGTGTCAATATAATATGCTTAAAGTCGACAGCGTCGACCTCTGTTGCGCAGTGGGCGAAGGCCTGCCTGAGACGCGGAGGTTGCGGGTTCGACCCGCCGCGGGACAAATGTTTGTATGTTCTGCAGATATTTGTTCCGGGTCTGAATGTTTTTCTATCTATGTGTACCTACCTATGTATTTACAAAAAAAATGTATCTAAGTACTTACCTAGGTACATTATTTGTACCGGTGTTATAGTAACCAGATGACTGATAATTATTATACAATACTTAGATAAATTTTTTGTAAATACACATAATTATAAGTACCTACATAGAAAACACCCAGACTCGAGACAAATATTTGCAGATCATACAAACATATCTCCCACAGCGGGGATCGAACCCGCAACCTGCGTCTCAGGCGGGCTTTTATCCACTGCACCACAAAGGTCGTCAAAATTACGACTCTGTCAGGCTATTTTCGTAGTCTGTTAAAGGTCCTGGATTCTGTCATAAAATCATTTATTGTCACCATAGTAGCACGGCCACCATCGTTAAATGTGTATTTCAGATCTATCGGAAATCGGGAAGTGGGTTAACAAACTACTTATGTGAAAATCGTTAAGAGATAATTAATAGTTAATCGAATTCGTGGCAAGTGGCAAAATTAAACGTTTATTATAACCGACCGATATTATGGCGAGATGTCGAGCTTGACTCCTTTAATAGAGATTGGCTCCAACAGGCACAGAACAGAGATCAGTGCAGGGAGGGAAGGGAGGCCTTTGCCCTGCAGTGGGAAACGTCAGGCTTATAATAATAATAATAATTATAACCGACCGGAACAGGCATTAGAAACACCTAGCATGTAAGACGAAACTGAAGTGATTCTTGAGGTCCTACCAGAATAAATGATTTTTCTTTCTTTCTTTCACTTTAATTTCACATGAAGAGAGCAATTTTCTGTACTCTCAAGGTGTTTGTTTGTAACACCTCACCCAAATCCTCATCAGGTTATTAACCAAATTCGGAATTTTCGGAACCTCAACTTCAAAATCGGTCCTCTATTGACGGAATATTCGGTGAACATCCATAAAAAAGTACATACATAAACTTACAGTGAAACATAGAACTTCCTCCTTTTTTAAAGGTTTAAAAGGAAGGAAATTACCTAATAAAGCATGTTTGAAGTCAATTAATAGAGGAAAAGTTTACTTTTATTTGTCCTAAAACCAAAATGGTCACACCCTAAAACGGTTCCATAATATTTCTTTAATGTATCATCAATAATTTCATTTAAATCATAAGTCTTTCTTAGAGATTTCTTATAGTTAGCGCCTGAACATGCTTGTAAATTAATAAAAAAAAAAAATTATTTGACTTCTAAAGAATTTATTTACAGAAACTAAACTAATACATATTTACATAACTGTAGGTACAAAATACAAACGATTTTTTTTTTATTTGACTTTATTATTTATGACTTCAATTTCGTCTGTTACAATGAAATAATACAATCTACATAAAACATCAACAATTTCTAAAACGTTCACGTAAGTATTGAGAATGTGAGAATATGACTACTTACAACTGTTTTAATTTATAAAAATAATAAAAACATTTTCGATATACCTACATACCTCTTTAAAATTACTAAATTCGAAAAATCCTCAAACTTGTTAAAATCCACACTGATCACTTTGCACCATAACAATCACACTTTATTATTCCCAATTGTTACATTGCACACTTTTAAACAACTTCAACAACTTTCTACAAATAACAAAAATCTAATTTTCAAAACTTAGCTTTGAACTCACTTTACTTGCTCAGAACTGTTATAAGCTCACTTAACTTGATCAGAAATGTATTTACGCGGTTCGCCAACAATGTTCTGTCACTTTGCCTATCTACTATCAACTTCAGACAAAGTTACGATGTGTTAGCCAGAAGCTCTGGTACAGCCAGGCCTTACAATAGCTACCCTGAAACTGGGAGTTTTGACAGTCCACGCATGCGCGGAAACATTTGAGAGACAATCTCTTTGAAGAAGCTGTGTATCCAATATGTTGCTTGTTGATACACTTTCAGTAGAAACTATATCAAGTAGTTCTGTCTTTTGCGCTGTAGCTGTTATGTAGGTCGTGGGTTCATTTCCTGACAAATATTTGTGTAATAAACATTCCAGCTTTTAAAGCTGTTATGTTCTGACGGAGACCTTTATACAGCCTAACAACCGTTTAAAGCTCGTGTTAAAGCGCATATACATTTTTCGTCGGCCGAATCTGAACCCACGACCTTCGGATTGAAAGTCGAGGTAGGTACTAATCTACTCGGCCTACACGGCTTTTCCGTCGTCATCATATTTAAAAATGTCTATATAGGAAGGTTTGATTTCAATCGTAATTCGACTTATTATAGTTTTACTGAATACTTTAGTTCGTTTAAACAATACAGTTTGAGTATAATGGCTATAGTTTACATAAACCTTATTTGAGCTGGAATCCTAAATCTACTACAATAACTATACAAACATAGATTATAATCGTGCGATCCTAAAGACAATTGAATTTGAGTTGATTGTCGGTAAGCCTGTGATTACAGAACGTTCGTGACAATTTTTAACTGACTTTAAAAATTGAGGAGTTTTATATTTCACTGAATGTATTTTATGTATGTTCACCGATAACTCCACTACGGTTCCCGGATTACTTTTTTGTTTGAAAGGGATTGCACTCTCGAGGTGGACTCATGAAATTAAGGATCTGATGAGGATCTTTGAAGTTATAAATATAAATGTACCAGGAAAATTGATCTTCAAGAAATTGTAGTCGGTTAAAAATGTAATTTTGCTACTTGTGCTAATACTACGTCGTATTAATTACCGAGTTCTATGGTTTTGTTCGTGACAGTAAAACAATATTATAAACATTCTGTTTATATTCAAACGGGATGTAAATTGTTTAATTCAGACTATTCAGTTAAAAATTATACACTGATAAATAAAAAATATAATCTCTACATAATGATAATAAAAGTAAGTTCGTATGAGCAAGTGGCCAACTCTGGTGACGGACTTTTTTAGGCCGCCTAAAGGCCTCCGTCATGGCTTAACGACTTTAAGAGCCGGGACCGACAATTTAACGTGCCCTCCGAAGCACGGAAGCGCTCAGCTGATAACGCCACTTGCGGTCACCCATTCAAGTAGTGACCGCTCAGAACGTTGCTTAACTTCGACGATCTATCAAGTACGTCTTAGCAAGCTTCGCCACGAGCGCTTCTACATATAATAAAACTGTAACACGTCGATGTCTGTACATTTGATAGATATTCATGAAAAACTAGTATGGGGGTCTTTACTAGAGCAACAGAAGCCACTTACTTCGAAGTACTTACTACTCCCCCAACACATCTCTAAGGCTCGTATTCAGAGACTGCATCCAGACTTGTCTTATAATAACGGTCTTTTTAGTCTCATCTATTTCGTTGTTAACGAACACCTGGCTGGTGGCTAAATGTAAACAGAAAATACGTAATGGCGGCGGCGACGCTTAAATAAAACGGTACTAATATTAAATGATCTATTATGCCGCAAATGACTTGGCAGTGAGACCTTTATCCAAGACTTGTTTGTTTTTTGTTGTTGTATGTAATACGTCTCTTATTATTGTATTGACTTGGTCTCACAGGCCAAACATACATAATTTTTAGGATCTGCAAAAGCTGAGTTGGGACCATTTTGTAACTAATTGTTTTATTATAGTTTTTGTTTGTGTTGTGTTTAATTCGAAGTTACAAATAAACCGTCTAAAAGATTTGATTGATCTCAAACTTTTAATGAAAGAAACCTTTAGAATAGAATCATGCATGGGCATCAAGCTTGGGCCTGTTTAATATTAGTCTTTATTTCAATAACGTGTAGAACTTCATTTCATTATATCGCAGTTCAAGTTCAAATCAAGCACGAACATTTTATCTTTGTATGTTATGAAATACTTAAACAAAAAACATCTTTTTTAATTTCAAAGTTTGTTAGTAATTTTGGAGGTAAGTTAAACTTGCAACTGATCGTTATCAGGAAAAGTCTGTAGACTAATAAAAATGTTGGAATCACAAAAACGACGACCGATTTTGATGTCACGGTTACAAGGTATTAAGAACTTTTCATTTATTTTATAACTTCACTTATATAACAACTCTATAATGTATATTCTGTGTAATATTTAATTTTGTAACTCAAAATAAATGATTTTTTTTTTATTATTTTAAAAACAAAGCCACGGACGAAAGCTTACTTTAACTGGAAAAGGGCTCGTAATAACTTTGAAATTACTTTGCGGTTGGAGGGTTTAAATTGATTGCTCTACGGTTCCAAGATCCTATTTTGTCACCCAAAATGAAGCAACTGAAATGAATACTATTTCTACTTCTACTGCCTAATTGTATTGATTTTACTAACATAAACCTACCTTTCGTGATCAAAAATGGTTTGAAAATAGTTAGACAAACAATAGTTCCATTTTACCATTTCGTCAAGAGTACTCATTAAAAAAAAATTAGTCTAAGTTACAACATTATAGGAAAATTTTGCATCAAAATCGTGCTTACAGACATTTGCTGAAAAGGATTTGTAAAGCAAACAAACAATTCGTTTCAAAACAAGCATTTGTTAATAACATTTGTCTTCTAATATTGTTATAAAACCATTCATATTATATCAATAGTTAAAACAATGTATTGTTATACTTCCTAGTAGCTTTCTTTGGAGAGAATCATAGAATCCATTTATATTTAAATGTAATTGTTCAACGAGATAAAAAGTAAATACAGCACGACAGTCATCTCTATAAAATGAATCTGACTCCGGACGTTGACTATTACAAGACCGGTCATAGGAACGAGCGGTCTTCAAAATGATGACTGCATCTTTATTTTTACTGTTCACTATATTTTCTTCTTACCACTGCAGTGACTACCGCTATAAGTACTATCCATCGTACCACTTAGGTCCACTCATTTCAGACCAGACGAAAGTAGGATGGATGAACGACCCCAACGGATTCTGCTTATACAACAACGAGTATCATCTGTTCTACCAGTACAACCCGAATAGCAGCCTTTCACCAGGTATTGTTCATTGGGGACACGCTAAGTCACGAGATCTTGTCAACTGGGAACACATGCCAGCCGCACTTTACCCGAACAACACTTACGACAAAGATGGAGTGTTCTCTGGAAGTGCGCTTGTTGAAGATGACGTCATGTTCCTCTACTACACGGGCAATGTAAACCACGAAGGAGAAAACCCCGACCACGAACAGCACCAAATTCTGGCCACAAGTAATGATGGAAAGACCTTCAAAAAGTACGAACAGAACCCCATAATTGTTGGCGCCGACCGTCAACCCAATTTCAGGGATCCAAAAGTTTGGAAACACGGAGACACCTATTACATGGTACTGGGTAACTCTTATAACAATAATACACTCGGACAAGCACTGTTGTACAGTTCAACAGACAAAATTAATTGGAATGAAGTATCGGTACTGGATAAATCAGACGGCAAGCTTGGCTACATGTGGGAGTGCCCCGATTTCTTCCAGTTGGGCAGACACTTTGTCCTTTTGTTCTCGCCACAAGGCGTGAAGCCGGAAGGTGATAAATACAACAATCTGTACTCCACTGGTTACATTGTTGGTGATTTTGATTACAAAACTAACAAATTCACCCCGGTACATCCGTACAGAGAATTAGATCACGGGCATGACTTCTACGCAACTCAAACGATGATAACAAAACAGGGTGAGAGGGTTCTCGTCGCTTGGATGGACATGTGGGAGCAAAACTATCCAGAAGGGCCCGATGGGTTTACAGGAATGTTAACAGTTCCTAGGACATTGACATTAACTCCTGATGGACATGTTTTGCAGCAGCCTCTGAGAGATATCAATCATGCGGTTGGAAAAAAACTGCATGCAGGAAGAGCCGGTGATGGGCATAAGGTTAAATTGGAGCAGAATGCAGCTCAAGTTGAAGTGCGCGCATCGAAGCGAAAAGATTTTACGCTTGTGATTGAATCGGCTAGTGGTAATGACACTGTGACGATACACTACGATTATGAAGAAGGTCGCGTGACTCTCAACCGAGGAGGTCGAGATGGTGTGCGCCGCACTCAATACAAGCCCCTATTGCCTCATTTGCGTATGACTGTGTTCATTGACCACAGTTCCGTTGAGGTATTCCTTGGGATAGGTGAGGTGACGATGTCCAGTCGGTTCTTCCCACAAGGAACTGTGTCTGTTTCTATTGGTGATGGTGAAGCAGATGATCTGACGATCCACAGCATGAAGCGAACCATTGCTGCACCCTCCACTTATGTTTAAACGGCTAACAAGGCTATGTTTCCAAACTTTATAAATTTTAATCAGTATCGTATATTAATGATTATTATTTGTTATTGAAATTATTATTAGAGAGTAGTTCATAAAGCAAAGTAATAAACCACTTTTATTTAATTGTATTTTATTTTGTCTTACATATATTAGTTTTATCCTCCATCATCAAAGGAAAGCTATATTTATTGTAACAATTACTTTTGCACCTTTTACATCTATATCGAAAGGTAGTATAATGCTGGCAATTGTAAAGTTTATTTTTGGAATGAATTCTGTTTCATGAATCCCGTCTTAATCCTTGGAGCCCTGCCTTATAATGTGTGAAATGGGAACTTCTAGTTCCGTGAGTAGTAGAGTATTAGCTTCCCACATCAAAGGCCTTCCTCAATCCCTAAGGACTAAAGTCATAACGTGTGCGCTATCGTCAAGCATCAGGTTATTCATATCCATAATTGGTTAGCTGGAAAAGTTTAATGGATGTTGTCATTTGAGACTAGAATGGCGTGAAAGAAGGTAATGAGCACTTAATGAGTTTTTTTTATGTTTTTAGGATCATTATACTTTTTTGGCACAAGTTATAAGTCTAGTTATGAAGAGTAATCCTAAATGGACAATAATTAATTGCATCTCAATGCATTGCGGGTGGTTCGCGCATCGATTCACATACTTCACGTCGCGTTCGCCTCGGTTCCGTTTATCGTCCCGCGACAAATACTTCGTGGACTTTTCCCCTTTCTGTATTCTGCGTTTATACTGTGAACTTAGCACGATGCTCTGTGAGTGTTGAACAGTGGCAGTTTTGCGCCGCGATTCAATCCGAGTCGCGACGCTGTGATGCGCGTGTAAAGTGTAGAGAGGCTTTTAAAGGACTTCTATAAAGTAGGTTTGCAAAGTGGTAAACTGTAGTTTCAGAAATTTTGGGCCGTCTGAAGGCCTCCATTACGGTTTAATTACTTCAAAGCCAGGATCGACAACTTCACATACCTTCTGATGCGACAACTTCCCATTTGGATAATTCTTATTTCATAACCCTTGTAATTTAACACTGCTTTTAACTGTAGGTCAATGCAAACCACAATCAGTCATCTATTCTATTCCTAATACAGAATATCGCTTAACTTTTACGATCAATACTTTCAAAATGCCTCCAATATACTCGTACCTTCAAAATATCGTAGGTACCTACTGGTATTTAAAAACCCTGTTATTCATATTGGACTAGTAAACCTAATTTTCCTGAAACGGATATTAAATCTGTAGCTATCTCTTTTCATTGCTTTAAGAGTAACAAGAAAAAAACATTATTTTAATCTATATTAAATTAACAAAATATATTTATGAAGAAAGGCCAAATATATCAATAAAATGTAATAAACTGTTCATAGCAACAAAATAGAGGACACGCCGAGACAGTTCTATAAACAAAAAATATTTTTCATACTCTCATTTCGGAGAACCATTTTGAGTGTTTTAATTTTTAAATATATTAATTTAAACACATAAATTATAATTTCCTGCAAATTATTTTACTGCGACATACGTTACTATTATTAATACTGTCTTGGTCGATTTCGACCACAGCGACTGTTTGGACTGGATAGGCGTATTTAACTTTGAGTACTTATTGGAGGGTGTGGATGTTCCACTCTTTGGTGCGCTCTCTGGTGGCTTGCATACCCGAGTTTGTTGGTGAAGGTACGAGCGCACTTTGAGCATGTCAATACTCCGCCGACGTAGTTGTAAATAATGGCCACTGGTGGTCGGGCCTTGAGCTCATCGCGCTTTTTATCGAGCTCTTCGCGACGCTCAGTTTCAAACGCGTTAAACTGTACGTGAATGAGACGTCGCCATTCAGGCCGTTGCGCTGCTTTTTCCTCCCATTGAGAGGGCTCTATATTGCAACTTTTCATATGTCTTTTCAGAACATCTTTGTATCGCAGATACTGGCCACCGTTTTTACGCTTACCGTACTGAAGTTCTGAAAAGAAGATGCGCTTCGCCACTCTACTCTCCGACGAGACACATGTCCGCACCACCGGAGCTGTCGCCTCTTCAGATACACCTCAATGCCTCCGACGTTTGCTCCTCTCAGGACGTTTGTATTTTGTTTGTATTTTTGCGACATACGTTACAGCGAAACGTCAAGACCGCAAAATAACAAAACTACTATGTTATGTAAGTAAACATAGTTTTCATAATTTTTTAGTTGTTTGGTTTACGAATTGTAGATATTTTTTGTTTCTGTGTGTTTGTTTCTTTCTTTGTACATTAATTTGTAAAAAGGTAATATTTCATAAAATATGTATGTTACTTTTAAGTAGGTATTTAAAACCAGCTAAAACCAAAACCAGCAGCAAACCAGCAGTCCAAAATTGTTTTTTTATAATATCTAGTAGTTGTATTATTAGAAAAAAAAAATACTTATACTCGTTCCAACCGTTTATTTAACTTTTGACAGCTGTAATACTGACTCAAATAGTGATACCCTGACCCGTTACCGATTCGATTTATTTTATCGATCGATTTTATTCATGAAGAAGTTTTAATCGATTTAACACACTCATTATTTACTATGAATTTCAACATTTTGCACCTTTTCATTACAAGTAGGTACCGCAGTTCATTCACATGATTTTTATTTGAACCAACTACAGTAAGTCTAAACGATTATTTTAGATTCATTAATTTTCAGCGAATAAATTCGATCCCATGGAACTGTTTTCATTACGCAAATTATTTATGCATTACAACAGAGACATTTAGGGCATTTTAATGCAAAATAATAAAGGTTTTTACGTGATTTGATATAAAAATAATCACAATAATTTTATTGTATGTTTTAATATAATCGATAATCGATTTATTTCAAAACCAGTTGTCATTAATTACGAATGAAACATCTCTAAGTGGGCGGATCCCGTCCATGACAGTACAGTATTCCCTGTAGTACATTGTATCAAAAATTATTACAAAACTTTATGTGCATGATCTGTCAAAAGTTAAATAAACGATTGGAAAGACTATAATTTTAATTTTTGTATAATTTTAACTTCCGCGATACAGGCTTCACCTATAGTGCGGGGTAAGTTGTTAATCGAAACCCTTCTTTTCAATTACTTGTCTGTTGAATTTTTGTATCAATTTGTTTATTATTAAATACCTAGTGTAGTTTAACACTGTAAAATATAATTATAAACTACATAAATTATGTTTTATGAAAAATGTTGTACTTCAGCCGAGTTTGCAGACTTTGTTGAGCAAACGAGAATAAATTCTACATAATTTTAGTCACACACAGAGGAAATAAAACACCTGCTTCTTCAAAATACAGTAATTAACAATTTTTATTATTGGGACAAAAAAAATTTTAATAAGTGTCATTTATTCACACCTGAATACATTTGTAACGATGGGAGTAGGTAAAGAGTCTATTTAAATTTAAATTAATTTATTCAGAGCGATAACATAGCATGACTGTCACCTCTATAAATAAAAGAGATCTAGCTACCACCGCTATTACAAAATCGGTGTTGGAACGAGCGGTCTTTAACATGACGACCGTTACTTCATTGTTTTTACTTTTTACCTTAATTTCTTCTTACCATTGTAGTAACTTTTGTAATAACTATACCTATAAGTTCAAACCATCGTACCATCTTTCACCGCGCATTTCGGATCTGACCAAAGTAGGATGGATGAACGATCCCAATGGATTCTGCATGTATAACAACGAATATCATCTATTTTACCAGTACAACCCCTACAGCAGCATCGATGCGGGCATCGCGCATTGGGGCCATGCCAAGAGCAGTGACCTTTTTCATTGGGAGGATCTTCCTATAGCCCTCTACCCAGACAAACCTTACGACAAAGATGGAGTGTTCTCTGGAAGTGCAATCGTTGAAAACGGGACTATGTATCTGTACTACACAGGCAACGTGAATCATGAAGGCGAGAACCCGGACCACGAACAGCGCCAAATTCTAGCTACTAGTACCGACGGCCTGAACTTTGAAAAGTATGACGAAAACCCTATAATAATTGGTGAAGACTATCAACCCAATATCAGGGATCCGAAAGTTTGGAAACACAAAAACACTTATTACATGGTACTGGGTAACTCTTTCAACAATAATACACGCGGACGAGTACTGTTGTACAGTTCAACAGACAAAATAAATTGGAATAAAGTATCGGTACTGGCTGAATCAGACGGCAAGCTTGGCTACATGTGGGAGTGCCCCGATTTCTTCCAGTTGGGCGAATACCATGTCCTTTTGTTCTCGCCACAAGGCGTAAAGCCGGAAGGTGATAAATACAGGAACCTGTACATTACTGGTTACATTGTTGGTTATTTTGATTACAAAACTCACAAATTCACCCAGGTATTTAACTTCAGAGTGTTAGACCACGGACACGACTTCTATGCAACTCAGACGATTCTAACAAAGCAGGGTAGGAGGGTTTTCTTCGCTTGGATGGATATGTGGGAACAAAACTATGCAGAAGGGCTTACTGGATTTACAGGAATGATGACTTTACCTAGAGATCTAAAACTAGACTCTGATGGTCGGCTCTTGCAACAGCCCGTTAAAAGTATCAAGAGGGCGCTCGGTAACGAATTGTACTCAGGTAAGGCATGTGCTGGTCAAAAAGTGCAGTTGGAGCATAATGCCGCTAGAGTCGTAGTACAGGCATCGAAACTACGGAATTTCACTCTTGTGATAGAGTCGGACTGCGCAAATGACACAGTGACGATAACCTACGATGCTAAAGAAGGTCGTATTATTCTAGATCGAGGAGGTGAGGACGGTATACGTCGCACTGAATTCCGTCCTACATCGAGCTTACGTATGACTGTGTACATCGACTATAGTTCTATAGAAGTGTTCGTTGGCTGCGGCGAGGTGACAATGTCTAGCCGTTTCTGGCCTGAGGGGACTGTGTCAGTCTCAGTGGGTGCCGACAGCTATGCTTATTCATTACGGGTAAATAGCATGAAACGTACCGTGCCTGCACCTAATACTTATGTGTGTACCTACGACTAGTTCAAGAAATAACAATACTATTGTTAAGCTCTTTTATTTGTATAACCTAATTTCTAGTAATATAGGTAGTCAGACTACTCACGTAAACTAAAATAGTCAAAGGTGCAGTAACACTTAAAACAAATCGGTAAAGCCGTTCTCAAGTTATAGCATGACCAGTAGAAATAGGGGTTCATTTTAAATATAGATAGTAGTCCATGGACACTCAGTTAATTAACTTGCAATTTATTTTTTGTAAATACAAATCAGGTTAGTCTGTCGGGTCGATATAATTAATGAACAATTATAATCCAATTGTTCTTTAGCAAGTACATGCTCTTTGTAATGATAACCTCATTCAAAACCTATTATGTATAGAGAGACTTACTATTGTATAATGTTACATCAGCCTATGAATATCCAAAACTGGACAGCATTAAAAGTCATGATCGCCTTTCAGGTGTCCAGGAGTTAGCCTCCCCAATACCTCCTCGAGCAGCAGCGATTTGTTATTGTTATTTTGTTAAAAAAAGTACTTTCACTTGTTATTGTTACCAACAGCAATATCGTTTTTTTGTTTTTCATTTGTTACATTAAACTGTTTTTAACAATGTTGATTACACTATTATCCTCTATATGGTTTTTTTTTAATGATTAGTAGATCTCGTTTTACCTACACTTGTATAATTACATTGCTACAATGAAATCACGATCAAAACACATAACGTTATTAACCGATAAAATCATCTTACTAATAGTTTCAGGCCTCGGCGTACAGGGTCCGTAGCCTAGTGGTCAGGCAGCTCGGCTTAAGAGCGATCGCTTGTATCTACGCACGTTCGAATCCTGCCGGAGCCGTTAACTTTTAGTAAGATTTTTCATTTATAACGAAACATTCGACAAATTGAGTAAACTCGTTTATTATGTACCTACCTAAGTTGACATGCAATTTCTTGATTATGAATACTCAAGTGATTACCCTATATTTCCCGACTGTTCCAATACACCAATCTGTCCGTGACAACAAAAGCTGCATCGCTTATCGGATTATGTTACTAGACCACATCCATTTTGTGACCGCACACTGCACAGACCGTCTCTAACTTTGTTAATCTATTATGAAGAAGCTAGTCCACAACAAGCGTTAAACTATCGGTAGCCACGTTAGCCAAGTATATTACCTCGATTTTCTATCCGAAGATCGTGTTTTCATCAAAAATGTATGCGCATTAATAATCATCCTAGCTGGTTTCGGCTACGGCGACCTCATTTCTGCTATGTTATATGAGGATGGACTCTGAGATGACTTATATAGCCAATTTTGGCTTTGAATGTACGTGCGCAATGAGCGCAAGTCAGAGTTCCGTTCACATAGTTGTATTGAACGTTCGCAGGCGGTTTGTTCTTAAGATAGTCTCGTCTCTCGTCTAGTTCGCGCCTGCGTTCGTCTTCAAAAGAGTGGACATTACGATGCACCAGATTCCTCCACTCTGGCCGATTTTCTGCCAGCGATTCCCAACGAGAGGGCTCAATTTTACACTTCTTCATTGTTCTCTTCTGAGCATCTTTGTATCTGAGGAGTTGGCCACCGCTTTTCCGCTTACCATCCTGAAGCTCAGAGTAGAAAGTGCGCTTCGCCACTTTCTCGTTGGACATGCGTAATAGATGCCCGCACCAGCGCAGTTGACGGCGCATTAAATACGCCTCCATCCCGTAGACATTCGCACGTCGAAGCACATCGGTGTTTCTCACCCGATCCGACCAATGTATGTTTAAAATGTCACGCAGGCACTTGATGTGGAACCGATCTAAGGTTCGTATGTGTCGGCGATACGGACACCACGTTTCCGCGGAGTACAGAATATTTGGCAGGACTATAGCCATATACACCTTTATCTTCGTACTTAGTTTGATGTCATGGGAGCGGAAAACTTTGACCCGAAGTTTCCCAAAAGCAGCAGAGGCAGCACCGATCCTGTGGTTAATTTCTGAGTCGAGATCGTTTTTTGATGTGATAGTGCTGCCTAAGTATTTAAACTTGTCTACCTGCTTTAAAGCTTTGTCACCGAGAAGTAAATTTGGCGGAGCAAGATGAGGTGCATCCATTACCATCACTTCAGTCTTAGTGACATTGATTTTAAGACCAAATTTACAGCATATGGAGTCAAGCTTAGACATCAATATTTGCAGCCCATTAGATGTTTCAGCTACAAAGCACAGGTCGTCAGCGTACATTATTTCTGTGACCATATCGTACGAGACTTTCGTATAGGCCTTTAGTCTGGCTAGATTAGAAACAGGTCAGATGCGCAGGATATTTTAAAGTGCATAAACGGGCGCGCAATCGCAGATGCACTCTCTCGTCCACGCTCCTCTTGGCCTAGTGGAACGGAAAACCGCTACAACTAGAGAGGAACAGGATGCAGTGTCTAGCCGACGATAACTATCGTCGATATATAGTATATATAGTAGTCGATATATATGATATATAGTTATGCGCATTAACACGCTCTCAACGTTGAAGGAAAACATATTGAGGAAACCCGCGGCTTACAGTAAGAAAGAAAGAAAGAAAGAATTTGAAATTTATTTTGTCATTAGGTATTATGGAAACACATTACATATGAAAGGAGAAAGAAAAAACAAGAAAAATGCCAAAAATGGCTACTACTAACTATGGTATACTATTATTCCTGGTGTTAACCATTATCTTTCTTATGGATATGGCCATATCCACATCCAACCATACTCTCAGCTTGAGAGGATGGTTTAGGTTCTAGGCAAGAATTTAAACACAGGCCTACAGAATATACTATGGTTTAAAACCATTGAGATGTATTATAAAGCCACAATCAGACAAATAAAATGTAAACGCCAAAACTCGGCGCACGCTACGTAGTGCGCAGAGTTTTTCTTTTTTGCGTACAAGCGACATTGAACATTAAAACAAACGTCATAACGTCTACATTCAAATGTCAAATGTCATTGTAGAACATTGAATTTGCACGCACATTTTTGAGTGTTGTCAGCTATTAGATTGTGACTCTTTAATACCTACATCTCAATGTTTAAAACATATAAAATAAATAAATAAATAAATATCCTTGGACATTTCACACGGCGTCATCTAGTCCCAAGCTAAGCAACTAAATGCTTGTGTTATGGTAACCAGATGACTGATATAATACTTAGATATTTTTTTTTGTAAATACATACATAGGTATTATAGATAGAAAAACATCCAGACCCGGAATAAATATCTGTAGAACATACAAACATTTTTCCCGTGGCGGGGATCGAACCCGCAACCTCCGCGTCTCAGGCGAGCCTTCGCCCACCGCGCCACAGAGGTCGTCAATACAATTTTAATAAAACAATGACGGTTGTACGTTTATGTAACAGATTAAACAACTTTTGCATTTAAATGGATTGAATGTGAACGCATTAATTAAAAGTGTAAAATTAGCATTTTTTAAATATAGGTTATCTTTCGAAATAATCTATAACTTTCCCTTGAAACATATATTATTACAAGCTGACCCGGCGCACTTTGTACCACCATAGTTTTTTTTCTTTTCTCATCGTTTAAACTTTCCCTGAACTTTCACAAATATTTCAAGATCAATATTAGCAAAATCGGTCTAGCTATTCACAAGTTATAGCATGGCACGAAGAAATAGGGGTTTATTTTGACGACTTCTGTAGCGCAGTGGGCAAAGGCCCGACTGAGGCGCGAAGGTTGCGGGTTCGATCCCCGCCGCGGGACAATTGTTTCTATGTTCTACAGATATTTGTTCCGGATCTGGCTGTTTTTCTATCAATAATACTCGTATGTATGTACTTACTTATGTAATTATTTACAAATAAACTAAGTAGGTAGTCTATCAGTCATCTGGTCACCATTACACAAGCAAGTTGCTTAGCTTTATTTATTAATTTGTATATATGTATTATAAGTATAGATTATCATATAATATTACGAGGATATATCCTCGTAATTATGATTCATTAAATGAAAACTGTAGACTCAACTTCATCTACATTATCCATGAATATTCAGGAACGACATCTAGACTCAACAAAAATCTGTGTCTGGCTTTTGAAAAACAGTGAAGGCATCATGACATCATGGAAATATCTGAGAAATATAAAAAATCTTCAACTTCAACTTATAATGTCAAAAAATCACAACAAATTTTTATACCCTTATTTATTAGGTACATATGCAATCATTTATTTACCCTTTTATTTGTAGCAGTAGGTCTACTCTATCTAGGTATATGCATTTCCAGGCTAAGGTTATTAACCACTTTAGGATCTGTTATTGCTTGCTCAGTAGATATTAGTTTAACAGCACACTCGTCTAGTACCTACGCAGTTTAAAAGGTAAAAATGTGCTTGCAACGCGTCAAACGAATATAATTGAAAAATATGTACAAAAAGTTCTTAAAGAAATCAAGTATCACAAATACTCTCAAATTCTGAATCAAGTTTTTAATATGAATACGTATTCTTCAAGTGCAAATTACTGAATAATATTTAGAAGAGGACAATAACCCGCTGAAGAAAATGATTTTAAACATTCTGTACAAAGCCATTGTAACCATTTCTATTCTGCGCCTCGGGTCTAATCTCAGTTATGAGCAATACGCTCGTAATTTTTTATTTTATTGCTT
This sequence comes from Xanthorhoe designata, assembly GCA_963582015.1. Taxonomy (NCBI): domain Eukaryota; kingdom Metazoa; phylum Arthropoda; class Insecta; order Lepidoptera; family Geometridae; genus Xanthorhoe; species Xanthorhoe designata. The sequence goes on from OY757037.1 coordinate 11,622,999, forward strand.
TGCAATTTTGCCATTAAAAGCTTGTGTACAGATACACATTTTCTAACGTTTGTTGACGCATTACACTAAACAGTGGTTCCCAACCAGTGGTCCGCGGACCACCAGTGGTCCGCAGAAGCCAAAATATGGTCCGCAAATGATTTTAAATTTAGCGGGCGTTGAGCCATTAGCCGTTGTTTGCCTTGTAGTTGTAGTGAATGAGAAAAACGCAGGCGGTGGGAGCGGTACGGGGGCCGCCGACCGGCTCGTCGAAGTCGCAACAACGTCTGCAATCTACCCACTTTATCGTGTGCAAGGAACCTACGTTTTGTGCTGTCATTTGTTATATTTGAGTGTCAGTCAAGGCCGCGCCGCCCCTGTGTGCGAAGTGTGTGCGTTTTATCTCTTTGAGTATGTTGCGAGCAAGTTATGTTATTTCTGACCGCGGAATAAGAACCAACCGTAAGCTAAAACAAGCGCTACGTTGCTTTCATCTTAAAAATATGTTGCTCGCTTCGCTCGCGCTTTCATTTAATTCTCACGAAGTTTTAGCAACTCACTACAATACACCTTATTTTTTTTAAATTATATAATTTGATAAGGCAGAGATAATGATAATGGTGAATAGAAGTGATGCAATCACAATCATATTGTAAGTATACCTATAGCCTCTGAAAATACTGATCGTACAATTCAAATAAATGTTGCTTAACAAATTAAAGCTTTATTTTTGAACTCCGAAAGTTAGTTTTACGTTTTGATAATTATGTCCGCGGAAACTATCAAAATTTGAAACACAACGAAAGTACCCTTATCTAAATGTCAACTTGTCAACCTCTTGTATTAAGTTGTTGTACAAGTAACTAGTTACCTAACAATAATTTAACTTTGATCGTAGAAAATGGCAATGTAATTTAAGGGCCCTTTTAAGAGTTCGAAATCCAGCTCGTCGCGCCATCGCTTGCGTGGTCTACCTTTACTACTGCTATTACTATTTTTATTATAACTAATTTTAATAACCAATTTTAGCTATTCGTTACCAAATAATGTCACATGTTCCGTTTGGAATAAGTTGTTCTGAGTTTGAGAAAGTTTCTCATTCGGTTTTGAAACTCTCAGAATAGTTTTGGATAGTAGATTGCAATAAAGTCAAAATAATTTCAGTTACATTATATTTATTTGTTAGTTTTCTAATTATAAATAACTATTTACATTCCTACACTTAAAATACATACTTAATCATCAACAGTTTCTAGTAAGCTTCTGTGGTAAAAGTTAGTGTAGAATTACTGTCTTGGACTTCGTCGTTTACGTAAAACTCTTCGATCATTCCCACGATAGACACGTAACTTCCAGAGACGAGGCATACAAGAGAAATAATAGCTATGATCAAATTCTTCCACAGCACCCAGTTCATGCATCCTGGGCTTCTGTCCCAGCGATAAACTGATTCAACGATGGCCGGAAACAGTAGGCCGAGGGTTGAGAAGAAGATTGCACCGACAAAACCGATCACCAACTCCAAATTGGGAAAGGCTGCTGCTATTGCCACTGAAAATTAAACAAACTTGGTTATTGCAATGAAGGAAATAACCGTCATGAGTACACGAAAATGACTTTAAGAGCCAAGGCACACGTTTTTCGAACTGCGTGTTTTGTGTAGCGCGTCATGCGGGCATAACACATTAGCTTCAACTTTGTTCCAACATTGGCTACGAATAGAATGGCCTATAATAATGCTCCGTTTGTTTCCAATAACGAATCCGATCCCTACATTGGAGTGTTGAAACCAACACGTTCCAATACTCCACTGTGTGGTGCCCGCATCACCTGCTAGTCCGCAACGCGTTTCACAAACGCGAAGATAGTGTGCACGGTCACAGCTTACCACCTACGTTGAAACGTTTACGTTTTGTGTAAAGCTACAAACGCGCAGTGTTGGCGCGTTTTTCAAATCTTTAGAAATTTTAACAATCTTTGAAGATGTCCAAGTAGGTAGTTAGAGGTATGTCCAAAAACATAATTCGATGCATGCCCACATCTTGCAAAAGTTAACTTTCCATGTGACAGATTGCAAGCCTATCGACGCTATCAGTATGTATCACTCACCAATAAGACAAAGCAGAGTAATCCTTATTGCGACTTGAATCACATTCTCGTATTTAGTCGAGATCTTGTTCTCCAAGGTCCTGGTGATCATCTCCATAGGCACGTAGAACTGGATCGTGCACGACAAGAATATCACTAGTGCCATCAATAGCTTTGTGCTTTGGGCTATTCTGAAATGTAAAACAAAAACCTATTATGTTTCCTCTAATTATACTTTTTTGCACAAAATAAACATTTAAACAAAGAGCTTAAAACTAGACAGGTAGTGGCAAAGGCGAGCTTAACTCTAAAAAGAGTTTTCTTCCAGCAAACCCTATAGGGAGAGAGAGACGGAGTTTAAAGTAAGGGTGTGTGTGCGTGTATTAATAAAAAAAATCCTTTAATGTAGTTTTGTCGAAAATTTACATTCTTACCAAATGTTTATGGGTTCGGACTCTAATTTTAAACCTCTTCAGGTTTTAAGTTATTGTAATATTTAATTACACGCTATATATTTTGTTTGAGTTATCTCTATCATGCTTGAAATATATCAAAAACGTATGTTATTAAATTCTTAACCTGGTTTTTTTTTCGTTTTTCGAAGTTTATTATCTGTTTCTGTTAATCTGTTGGAGTTTAAACAGAGAGTGATCTGAATCTTTAACCAAAATAAAAATGTAGGTTTGAAAGAGAGGTTACTAGGATACGTACTTAGTGATAAGTTATTCTTAATGTAAGTAAAAAAAAGCTGCAAAAACCAGTGCAGATTAAAAAAAAAACAGGTAGGTACTTACATTAGAATAGAATGGAATAGAACAGAAAAAGTTTTTATTTTCCATCAACATAAACATGGGTACCTAACAGAAATGAAAAATACTTATTGACAATCGAGTGACAAGAAAATAAGAGTACCCCTCAGCATTTGTATTACAGTACAGACCATTTTGTGTCTTACGTAATCTGGATTTTCTTTTGAGTACCAAGCTACTCCTTTTTCAAGCAAAATAGGATAATTCATTATAGAGGAAAAATTCCAACAACGTGGCTAACAAAACATTTTTCTTGTTATAATTATCGACAGTTATGAAACACGATCCTAACGTTCTAATTTGGTTTTGATAAATGAGCTGAGTAAGTATTAATATTATAATACTGCAAAAAAAGAATACTTTAATTTCAAAGGTTCCCAGAGTACTTTGTTTATAATACGGTCATTGTATTTTAATAATTAATATTTTGATGCTCTAACCGCTAATGGTTAAACCGAATTATCTTCTAATAGCGGTGCTGGGCTTGCTACCTATTATTGTTGTTTTGTTTATTTTACTGAGCTATTTTTTTAAATAGAACATTAATCAAACCTTGATGTAGGTAGGTACAGGTATAAAAAAAAAGTATAAATAGAAATTACAGATCGAAAGACGAAAAAAACACAAGACAGACCTTTCATTCAGGTCTTTCTTGAGTTTTTTTCGTGTTTGTCTTGTCTGTTTGGCTTTCATCAAAGGTTTTGTCTATTTGTCGCTGACAATTATTAATATCTAAAAAAATCTTCAAAATAATCTTAAGATTCTGATGCTCATGTGTCTACCGTACCTGGACTAAGCCTGTTTTTTGTGTTTGCCACTAAAGATAAGCCGACCTTTCAATTTTGGTCACAGCAAAAAGATGCGAACCAACATCAAAGCAGCGCATTCCTGCTGTTTCCGCAAAACCCGAGAGGGGATCTGTTATATATTAACATCTCTGACTTTGTTGATATATTTATTACATAATCTTTGAGTAAGAATTTTGATCTGTGTAGGGCTTTAAAAATGTTTTTGATGGTAAACCTATTTTAAAAGAAAAAAAAATTACGTATTGCTTCTCGAAAAAAAATAGGCGTTGCACGTAAAAATCACACGTCATAAATTAAATTAAGAATGTTTTTTCTTATACAGGGTGTAAAAAGACGTCTACCGAAAACGAAACGTCTAGTGACATATAATTTTGATAATCCATTGATGATTAAAAATCTACTCATAGTCAGGCTTCGAAAGATTAAACGCCCGACGATTCTGACAACTTCAGTGAGGTGATCACAACCATAGTAATTGAATACTACAGTACAGAATCAATGTGATCTTACAGGTCCCATTAAATAATTTTTGACTTTGACTTTCAGGGGCTAATCAAAAATGTACTTACAAGTCATCTTCCGGAAGGTTCAAAGTCACGCTTCCCTTCACAGTGTCTCCAAACTGGACGTATCCGAAGAACCCGACGACTCCATACGCGGTGATGACAATAACCATAGCTGTGTTCAATACTCCGGGACAACCGAGGAATTTCTGTGGGTGCTTCATTTCGTTCTCTACCGGCATCACGACACCGATGCCTTCCATCGCGAAAATTACGGTACTGAAAATAATGATTTGTTTTATCTGAGAAAATGTTAATAGGGAATCTTTGCTTGAATCATTTATGAATCTGTTTTTACTGACAAAGAACTTGAGAATCCAATTCATATTTTGAAACTTCTTTTCCCAAAATCATTATGTTCTTAATAATAAGTAATCAGGTATGCGTGATAGTTAAAAACAAACTGTTTATTCTATCGTTTTCTGGTTTTAAATACATGTTTTGCTTCTTGAGGGGTAGATTACGCTGTTTAAACATGTTTTTCTCCAATGTTTACGTTTAACTTTATTTTTATTTAGAAAACTCTCCTGTTATTTCAGAAATGTGACCAAATTGTGACAGATGGGTTATTTTAGACAATTTCTACTAACCTTAAAAACAGGGGCCATGATGACACGCTAGCGACCATCTCTCTCTCCTTGATCGGCGGCAAGTCTTTGAACACGTAGTATAAAGTGATGGTCAGCACAATGAATACCATCACGTTGGCTACTCCCGAAAACGGCACCAAGTACTGCAATACACAATTGAATTTCAACAAAACTTCATTGAGCACAGCTAAGGCATTTAGCCGGGGCAGATCTTGGGCAGATGTTACATCTCCTTAAATTTACCTTTAGGTTCCTGATTTGACAGACTAGTGCTAGAGGCACCAATGTCAGGACACAATACGTCGAGATTGAAATTTGTGATTCAGGATAATAATAATCTGCTACCTGAAAAAAAAAAAAAAGTAACACTAATTATAATTGGACTTACAAATAAATTAATATCCTTGAACATGAGTGAGTGAGAGGTGCCAATGTGTTGTTGCTTGATTCTTTTCTTAGTGTGTCGCGAGTTTAACTCTTAGAGGTAACTCATCCAAATTGTGAACGGTCAGAACGTTGCATAACTTCAGTTTTGTGTTAAAATAAAAAAGGTTAAGAAAGGCTGCACTACGAGCCCTTCAAAGTCATAGGATCCAGGTGCCTAACAATCCTTTATCTACAACAAACGGAAACACACTCCTGTGTAGGTCGCGCCACGTCAAAAGAGCGCTGGCTGTCAAACTGCGCAGTGGTTGATGATTGGTGGAGAGGTAACGCGGCGCACTTCATACCATTGATTTAGCGAGTGCTATTGGTTCGTCACACAGGTGCAAACATACCCCCGCTACTTCCCCTCAGCGCTCTTTTTACGTGGCGCGACCTATATCACGGGTTGTTCGCGGTTTCACGCTCGATTGAGGGTAGACAAAAAGGTGACAAGAATTCTAACTTATAAACGAGTTTTGAATTATCAACACACGGCCAAAATTAACGTCTAAAATTGAAATTTGTTTATCGTTCGTTTCATAACGTAAACATCCGCTAAGGAAAGATTTATTAAAATTCAAACTTTAAGCGGTGGGAAACTTTCAATGAGCTTTGTTTGAAGCTAAAAATATGAACGTTATATTACTTCTACCCAAGATGATTAAATAATGACGTGCTCAAGGCATATACACATTTAATGGGGGTGTAGGAAAACGGGGAGTTAAGTTAAGATCAGGTTTTTAAATCGGGTATGCATCAGTATACCTACTACGTGTAGCTAAAAACGCTAATCATTATATCTGTTACTAAACTAAAACTGAAAATAAATAAAATACTTAATTAACAAATAAGTACCTACCTATTTATAATACCATCAGCATTATCGCGTTAGTTCGCTGGAAGTTTGTATGAGCAACTGAACTGAGAAGATTAAAATCTACCTACTAACGCCCGAAATTAATAATGTATCTTCAATCCGAGATTAAATTCAATCTTGGATTGCTGGGTATCTCCCGATCGATCTCCTATCCGCATGCCAATAACCTATCTGCTATCCCAATCTTTTTTTTTGGTGGCAGATTGCCGGCAATCCTTTCCCTCTTTAACGTTCCGTTTTATGTAAAATGTTTAATGGAACCACAATATTAATTTGGAACCACAATATTAATTTGAGTAATATAAAAACAAATAATCAATAAAATTAATTAACAAGTTGTAGATAGTAATATTTATAGTTCAAACAAATTGTTATTTGCCTAAAAACTTGCAGATTTAACAATCTCAATACTTATACACAAAATACTTTAACTGAAATGGAACGTTCAAGTTGACGAATGGTATTTGACAAAGAGAATATAAGCAAATATAACCACTACTGTACAGTTATTTGTTGCGAAAATTAGGTAAATAAAACAGATGTGTGTTGTGTGATCATTTCATCAGCATTACTTCTAATGATGGATTCAGAAATCGTAAGTTACCTACCTACCTACCTACTGGTTTTTATGGAAGTTGTAGAGATGACGCCTAACTTAGCAAAAGCACACCAGGTTCTTGCCTGCTCAGAGAAATTCTGAGCTTGCCTGTTTCTTTCCCTGGTGTAGGAAGCTAAAGCTACGAATAGCCCTCGCACATGATCCATTTTAAAGGCAGCAGATGCGTTTAAAATGGGAAAATTTAAAGAAAAATGCACGTATGTTCATTCCCTATTAATCTCATATTTTCTGTTTTTCAGTAAAAAAGAAATTGAAACCTGATGAAGGGAAAACAGCCAGAAATAATGCAAAAGCAGAACATTTTGCTACTAAAAAACGATGTCTGGACGCTAATATAAATAATACAATCTAGAAAATAATAATTTCGAATTAAAAAAACACAGCTTACTTTGAATAACTTAGAATTAGGATTACAGAAGTGGAAGGAGAGTTTGTAAGGTGTTTTGTTAAGTTTTTAAACCTTTTTGATTTATGTATTTAATTGTTTTAATTAAATATTATAATTCAACAAACATTTCATTTCATTTCAATTGTCCTACAAAACTGTATTTTGATGGTAACATGATTGTTCTGAGATAATATGAATAATCTTTTGACTTATTATTCCTAGTAGGTAGGTATTATTGTTTCTATAAGATAATGTAGGTACTAAGTTACATTCCTATCTCACATTACCTACCACCTACTACAATTGCTTACCAAGGGTATTGATTAAAAAAAAAACTATTTTGTCATTTATTATAGTAGTTTTTATTATTAGCACTGTTTAAATCGTCTTGCTAGGTAAAAGCCTGTGTATATAAGTAACTAAAATAATAATTTATGAGAGCTGCCCATTCTGTAACATCTTGTTCTTCCGTAGGTATTATTCTCTAGATTCTAGAATAATATCTGCTGCTGGTAGCTATACTTCAGCCTAACCGAAATCTGAAGGTGAATAATTCTACATCCTCGAGGGTCTGCATAAAGTTCACCCTTCTGATTCTTCGTGAACTTCTAACTTCGGCGTTGGCGTCGATATCATCACTTTCCCAATCCGATAACTGAGCCAGAATCACTATCACTATCACTTGAAAATTCCGACAGATTTATTAGGTACTTTTAAATATAATAAATTTATCAAGATTACAAAATCGATCTTTTGGCAATCTCAATCTGTCAAGAAGAAATCCAACAAATTTCTCGGATTGCAATCTGCGATTGTTTTCACCTATCAAAGCAAACGTCAAATAGAAAGATTGGTTATTGGCAAGCTCAAACTGTCATTTTCGAACAGAGGCCAATCTTTAATCCGTGATCCGACCTCCCAAAGATAGCCTGGTTTTTTGGATTGCAAACTCAATCCAAGGATTGGTTATTGGCAAGCTTTTTCTAGAAAAAAGATTGAAATGTCAATCTCAATCTTCAAATTAAGGATTAGGATTGAATATTAATTTCGGCCGTTAGTTATCCACATCGCGTTCGAACCGTGACGTCAGACTGTCAACAATCCAAACTCACATGGATTTGACAATATCGATCGATAATTTGTCGCGGGCAAAATACCGACAACAAAAAGGAAGGAGGCGCGGATCGCTCGCCCGGAATCCACCTTTGTCACGGGTTGTTCACGGCTTCGTGCGCGATCCACGAGCGGTATTTGGTGGATAGGCTAGGTATTTTACAAACAGAAAAGAAAGGTTATTTGTTATGCTGTCAAGATCAATCAAGATCAGAATAAGTAATTATCTTACCTCTTTCATAGACGATCCGATGAAAACAACGTATACGCATAGAACGCTTAGGTATGTTAGCGTCATGGAGTAGTCAACAAATTTTCTGTAACAAACAGAAAATTATTATTTCTAAGTTTCGGAAGAAGCGGGTCTGCTAGTGTATACGCTCTAACTAACGTAATGGTTATTTGATGATTGTGTGAATTAACCATTTGAGATGATCTTACCTGTGTAGACAAATGTAAAATAATGTCAAAGATACGCACCACTTAGTATGAAGTGGCATTTCAGTATTTGGGTGATAGTCCCAATAATATATTAAAAAAATAAAATAAAAAATAAATATCCCTGGACATTCCACACAGCGTCATCTAGTCCCAAGCTAAGCAATTAAATGCTTGTGTTATGGTACCAGATGACTGATATACCTGCTACATGATACATTTACATTTTTTGTAAATACATACTTACATAATTATTATTCATAGAAAAACATCCAGACCCGGAACAAATATCTGCAGAACATGCAAACATTTGTCCCGCAGCTGGGATCGAACCCGCAACCTCTGCGTCTCAGGCGAGCTTTCGCCCACTGCGCCAGAGGTGGTCAAATTAAACTACTTACTCCACAAAACCGCTCCATTTTCTAAGTTTCTTTGGTCCGTACGCGAAAGCAGCTCCGCAAGTGCCTGCGAAGCTAAGTGAAGGAGTCTTGGCGTCGACACATAGCTCTTGGGAGGTTCTAACCTGTACAAAGATAAATGATAAATGTACAAAAAAACCGTGCTGGTACCTAATATTGCTCATCAATCGCCATTTTATGAAACGAGAGCTGGAGGTTAGAACTGAAGTTACATAGCTAAAAAGAAATAAAAAATCTATCAGTTTAGGTATTTTATGTTTGTATAACGCTACCGTTATCCCAGACAATCAAATCCTCTGGAATTCATGAAAACGCTTATACAATCAACCCTTTGAAAACATTGTGTAAATTAGGCATTCTTCTGTAAACCTTATAAAATTTAAATAGGTCTCTAATAGAATAGTTCAATATTGGAACAGATACAATTGAAGTAATCCCTGGAATTTATAACTATCTACAATTCTACAATAATTTTTTTTTTTAATTTTTTATTTTACTTATTTTACAAACAATTGTACACTAAGGCTAAAGTATACTTATAAATAAGATGTATTGCTAGTAGTTCTAAGCGTACAATCAGTCCCGTTGTCCACAAATTAAGTTACACAAAAACAGAGGGTACCGGTAAAATAGTATGCTATAATGTAACACAAAAATATATCAAATTATTTAGTCTGAACCTTCTTAGCCTAGTTCTGACAAATCCGACATTATACATAAATCTTAATATAATACATTTAAACGAGCAGTTCTTTTATTATATTATAATATAATCTGAATCTCGTAAACGGCTCCAACGATTTACATGAAATTTTGTATGCAGGGAGTTTCGGGGGCGATAAATCGATCAATCTAGTATTAATTAAAAAAAAATGACATTTTATATCCAAGAACACGATTTACTAAGAAAAATACCGAGTAAAACTCGGTCATCCAGGTACTATTAATAATAATAATAATAATAATAATAATAATAATAAAGCCTCTTTTATTTCCCATCACCTAAGTAAGTAAGATTACATTACATATTTTTATAACTAATACTAATACTAGTGTCTAAAACCTTGTTTTTTTTCTATGATCGGAACCCCTATTTGGGTATAGGCCTCCTCCAGTTTTTTCCAGTTGTCTCTGTCTTTTGCCTGCTCGTTCCACTCCTTGCCTGCTGTAGCTATGATGTCATCGCTCCATCGCGTCGTAGGTCGTCCTCTCCGTCTTTTACCGCTAGGCCCTTTCCATCCAGGTACTATTATGCAATGATTATTTAATTTTATAAAAAGTACAGAATGTAACGCTAGGAACTAAAACTGTTAAGGCGGCTAAATAGGCGGTGGCGCTAGTTTCACCCATACAGGCAGTATGGGTGAAATAGCGCCACCGCCTATTTTATTTTATTATTACGTTGAACAAAGGAATTTTAAAGGCGGTGGCGTAGTTTCACCCATACATGCACCTTAAGACTAATAAATACCTAATAACTATCCATAGACATTCCACTTAATAACAATTGTTACTTAAGTATGTGTTTGTATACTTAAGTATGTTAGAAACCACGTTATTAAATGTTTAGTCTTCATACATAATCATGAATTCTTAAGGTTTACTACTTTGATTCTTTTGTAAATGCACAATAAAGTATTTTCATTCATTCATTCATTCATGAAGAGGAAATTAAAGACAACATCAGAAAGAGGCAGGACTAAAAGAATTAAATACACTAATAAAGCTAAGAAGACCGTGCCTTGTACACTGACGGTTTGAAAATGTTCGTCACCTTAGAGTCGGTTTTCGCTTGCACCAGATTGCAAGAATCAATTTTTATTGTACCAACATTTACCAGTGACGTTCCTTTTTCAAGTTTCAAAAGGGATTATGTGCTCGTGCTCGTTAAACGAATCAAGTTAAAACCAACGAACATTTTCAAACCGTCACTTACAACAGTTTTGCAATAAACATCCGATTAAAAGAAAACATTTTAAATAGTAAACAAAAATTAAGGAAATACTCAATATCGATATCAGGAAGAATTTTATTTTAAAGGGCAGATAATCAGGTCATTATTGTATTCTTAGAATAATTATTTTCGAAACAATTTAAACAAGATTTCATCTACGATAACAATGGACGGTAACAACAATTTGAACTTTTGGAATTAATCATAAATCGTTCATGTTTCAACAATCTTCTTTGATGTTGAATAATATTTCTTGAAAGTAAATAAACAAATTTATAAGCTTCAAAAGGATTATTGAATTTGTCGAGAGCGTTCTGTTATAGTGATTTTATAATCTATGGTACAAATAGTTATCCAAATGTAGAGTAGCTTATATTAATCTACTGCGTTGTAGGCATTCTGATCATTCTGACCATCAGTGGACAAAAATGAGAAAGGAACGAGAAAAACAAATAATACATTTAGGTATGTGAGTGTGCATTCGCGAACATAAGTGTGTAAGGCTACCTATACCAAAAACTCAATTGCTCGGTACAGTTTTGTTTTCAATTCGTTAGCTCATTGCTCGGTGCAGTTTTATTTTCAACTCGTGTGCTCACTTCAATTCGCGTTCTCCATAAGACATTATCATAAGAAACAGTAAGGTTTACTTAAATATCCCAAAGTTTATGTTAACCGACTTAAAAAAGAGGAGGTTGTTTATGTTAGACCGAATATTCCATCAAGAGTAGAAAGATTTTAATATTTTTTTTGTTTGAAAGAATATACTACCGAAGTGGTCCCATAAAAAAAAATATGACGATCTACAGATTCATGACCAGAAATGCACCTTGAAAGTGCAGGAAAACTGTTGTTACGAAATAGAAGTCTGTTGTACTTAATAAAATGTTTTTTTATTACCTGTTAGGTACTTACCAATATATTGACAGTGTGTGTACATATAAACCCTGCAAGTATGGTGCCGATGACTCCGGCGACAAGTCCTGCATTCTTGAACGCTGATGGCATAGCCAAGATGCCTGAACCAAGACATGCTTTCAGTAGATGAAGTATTGATCCTATGGTTCTGTGGGCAACATTCTGATATTAAAAAAGGCTCTGTATCTATATGTATGATTGTAAATATTTTTATAAGCTTGGTGATAGTAGTTGGCGTTCCATGTGATAGGTTTCAAAACCTGCGATTATTGGCACGATGTGTCGTTTTCGCATTTTTTAGAGTAGGTACGAGCCAAGACAGTAGTCTAATGCCGGGTTCCTATATTCAACTAACGGATGTCCGTAGGTCGGTCGCCATAGCAACGTTGTTATCTGTCAAAAAGTCTCATAATTTTGTGTTGAATAAACAACGTTGCTACGTTGCGACGTACGGACATTAGTTGGATATAGGAACCGACAAAAGTGTCTGTGAGATCTAATTATCGTTAAGGTTGAATTTTTCTTGCGAGAATTCGAACTTGACACATGACATAACGTAAATATATTACTTCACTTCACTTCACTTTTTTAATGGCTACTGCGAGTAAATTATAATAAAGAGATCAATTATCACTTCATAATGTTATTGTAAATGGACATTTGGCAAGACGCGGTGACGGCAGGTGGAGTAGGGCCTTAACAGAATGGAATCCCAGGGGAATACACGCAGTGCTGGCAAACCACCTGCTAGATGGGTCGATGATATTGTTAGGGTCGCCAACAAGACCTGGATGCGATCGGCTCAACACCGAAACGAGTGGCAGTCATTGGAGGAGGCCTACACCCAGCAGTGGGTTGACACAGGCTGAAAATGATGATGATGATGATGAAGTGGAATCGACCTTGATTCATGACGTTCAAATTAAACTAAACCGTAGGGTGGTAGACCACATTTTTGGCCGACTGTACCTAGTGGGGCTGAATAACAGACCTTTCTATTTTGAGTTGAAGCCGTCGGTAAATTTTATCGAGTATTATCCGAAAAATGGTGTTGTGTTAAAGATTACCTACTACTAGTCTGTCATTTATAAAGACAAGTTTATTGCCCTCAAAACACCCTGGCCCTGCATACTTACTAAATTTCATAAAAGTAGCCTTATTATACATATAAACCTTCCTCTTCAATCACTCTATCTATAAAAAAAACCGCATCAAAATCCGTTGAGTAGTTTTAAAGATTTAAGCATAAATATGAACGTGCTCCGACTCAGTTTATATTTACTTAGTATTAAGATTGGACCGCTGAAAAAAAAAGCTAGGCCCAAACCACCAGGTTCTTGCCTGATTCTTTCCCTGGTGTAGGGGTCGCGTTGGAACAGGCAGTAGAATCACCTAGTTTTAAGAACGGGACATGTCAAAGTGGTCTATAAACGATCGTACTGAATAAATATATTTTGAATTTGAATTTAATTTGAATTTATAGGGACAGGGAGAGCGACTTTGTTTTATAGTGATAGTGAAGTATAAGTACTTATATGTATAGCTAATAATGATCGTTTAAAAGTATAAGATACCACTGTAGGTACGTAACCTTTTTCTGTCTCTCATAACAATGCTGTCAAGGTTAAGTAAAATGTTCGTTTCTTTGATAACCATTTCAATAAGAGTTTATGCATATTTTAAGAAATTTCCTTTCAAGTTGGACGTTTCTTTATCTTCTATATTTTCATGAAAGTTTCTGATCAACTTAATGTCTATTTGATAGACATTAACTTAAAAGGGACATTGTGCTCTGCCTTATGCGTATTTTGAGTAACGTATTATTACAACGGTAAAAGTTGAAAAGTTAAAGGAAATTTAAACTTACGAATTCGGATGTGTCACAGTGCGATGGTCAAAAGGGTTGTATGGCTTGTCATCGATTTTTGAAGCAACACTCAGCGATGATTGGAAACCAGGGTTACTCGTCAGATCAGCGCTGAAACACAAAGCTTTATTTCAAACATTTTATTATAATATTTTTAAGGTAGGTACCCTACCCAAAGGGTAAAAACGGCACCCTACTCCGCTGTCTGTCCGGCCCCTGGAGCCTTACTATGTTGGTGAACTATTACGAATTTAGTATCCACCAACAGCTGACCCCGAAAATTGTCACGAAACTTCGTTTTCGTTGATTCCGAGTACGGCCTCAGGCTGTATGAACCTTGATAGCGTGACAGTTGAAATTTTCACAGATGATCTGTTGCTGCTATAACAAAAAATACTAAAAACGAAATCCCACACAACAAAGAAACGTGATTTTTTTGCTGTTGTTGGCTTACTCTCAAAGATCATTGCACCTTAAATGCCTAAATATTTGAGAAAATCTCTAACGCGCCTAAAGATGCAGTTGTGATCTTAATTAGGCTCGATAGGCTCCGTAGTCAACAAGGAACTTGTAAATCTAGTTCATCCTAAGATTGTCTATTAAATTAGTGGTCTTGATAAGACTGCCCCTTGTACCTACTTTTCTAATTTTCTAATTTCTATGTACAATAAAGTATATAGGTAACTATGTTTGATGTTTCGATATACATAATATTTATCATTTCACAAGTATTTTTGCATGAATCTGAATAATGTATAAACGATGAATAACACATTAATAATTATGTTTGATGAACCGCGACGAGTATTTTAGAGTTCAACGAACGAAAAAGAAAAAGATAATAAGAAAATTATAAAGAATTTAGTCAAATTAACATCAGCATAGACTAATGTTTTGTGGACTGGACACGCTCACGTCCACTAATGTAACGCCACAGAATAAATAATAACAAAACTGTACAAGTAGGTATGGAAAACCCACTACACGAAAACATGCATGTAAATAATGATTTAATAAAAAGCGCAATTAATTTCGCACAAGCGCTTCGTGCCGATCGTCAAATCATGTTAGCTCATTCTAACAAAGTTATCCATTATAACTTTGTTACTGTCACGCGCGTAAAGTTCTAAGTGGTGGTGCTGGAGACTTGCATAGAAACGAACCAAATATACATAAAGTAATCGACTTTCGATAACAAAAGCTCGAGAAATATTAAAATAAAGGAATTGCTGTAATATAAAATAAATAGAATATACAAAGCGCTGGGCACTTTGACGAGAATTAAATCGTTAATTCTAGAATTTTCTCACATATTAGTTGTGTAGCAATGATGGAGGCCTTTAAGATAACTAAAAACTCCGTGATCAGAGTTGACTTTATCTACGAACTTATTTATTGCACAGGAATCTTTTTAAAATCACAAAAAAGGTCCAGCAAAAAAGGAAGCAAATATCCACAGGCTGACTATGAAATGAGAAGAAGTAAGAAATTAACAACGCAATGGCTTCTTACAATTTACCAGGAAAATCGCTATTACATAAGCGAAGGTTACAACTATTTTCCTAGACATTCGAGGTTGTAACAAGGGCAGTTACATGCGTCGCTTTTGTGTAGGTATTTGTTTTTGGATGAATAAATCCTTTCCAGGACGAAGAATAATGGAACAAATAAACTTAGGCATTTGCTTAATTTGATTGGTATCTTTGAAGTGCAAGTTTAAAACTTGGAAGATAATTTTATAATGCTACACCATTTTTAGTTGGTATAAATTTAGCAAGAGCATAGGTTTTACATTTACAAAAAAGGCCGCACCGATTTATCATAGTCCCTAAAGATCTTTGTAAGTAAGTAAGTTCGTATGAGCCGAGAGTATTTAGGCCTCCTTAAGGCCTCCGTCATTGCTTAACGACTTTAAAAGCCGGGACCGACAATTTAACATGCCCTCCGAAGCACCGATTTATCATAGTCCCTAAAGATCTGTGTAAGTAAGTAAGTTCGTATGAGCCGAGAGTATTTAGGCCTCCTTAAGGCCTCCGTCATTGCTTAACGACTTTAAAAGCCGGGACCGACAATTTAACATGCCCTCCGAAGCACGGAAGTTTTTTGATGACTCTTGGTCTCGTACATACCTAAATACATACAGTCATACCTACATACATAAAATCACGCCTCTTTCCCACGGGGGTAGGCAGAGACCACGGATCTTCACTTGCTACGATCCTGACACACTTCTTTCGCCTCATTCACTCTCATTACATTCATAAAACACGCACACAAACTCGTGGATAGTGCTGTGCATGGATCACAGCTGGCCGACTGACTTTATCCGCAACGCGTTTGTATCGATACAAAACGTGCAGTGATTGCGCGTTTGAAAAATGTGGTGTAACTGCTCTTACGGCTAGTCTCAATAACCTATCTATCTTTGGTTTTGCTTACTCCGGGTAGATTTGACATTTCGTCCATACAAAAAACGTCAAATAGCTACTGACAGTAAGCAAAACCAAAGATACTTAGATTGGTTATTGAGATGCACAGTAAGTCCTTCAGATAAAAATCCTTGCCCAGTAACACAGTCATCATATTCGTAACTGGCTGGAAATAACAACCACACGCGATCAAAAAAATATTTTAATCTTGTTTCTACCCGATAGGCGTGATAGTTTCTTGTCATTTCGCTGTCAAAACCTAACAAGACTTATCACAAAACACTTATCATTTATAGAAAACTGTAGTAAGAGATAATATCGAGTGCTTGTTCACTTGATTTTTATATTAAAAACAAATAAATTCAATTATGATTATTTCAGAATAATTTGTTTTGCTAACAGATATTGTATTCTACAAGGTTTGGTACTTAAACTTTACGTGTGAAGATTATTATTTTATTCCTAGTTCTTTTTTTGAAAATAGAATTAAAAGTTAAAAGGTGGTCTTATTTATAAGATTGAATGACGGTAGTTGTAAATTATTTTGGTTTATTTATTTTCTTTGCAAATGATAAGTGTTTTTTTATTATTTAGTTTTTAGTCAAATGAGGCGAAATTTGCAATCATTGATCGCAAGAGAACAAAGATAGAGCCCGTGTTCATTAATTCCCGGTTTCAATATTCAACTTACGAATGACCGTAGATCTATCGATTTACGGCCAGTCTCAATATCCTATCTATCTTTGTTTTTGCTTACGGACTGGCCGCTAGTAATATGCCAATGGTCTTAACTTTTTAAGTAGGTACCAATTAATATTCTGATCGTTTTTGACTTTGATAATCATTAAAGTAATCCTAGTTTTTTTAATTGTACGGGACTCTTCAATACTATAGCAGACTGTCACTTATCTCGAATACAAAGTGTTTCGGTTGAATGAGGCTGATCGTAGGCCATCCAAGGTTACTGAGATGAAAAGTTGAAGGTTGATTGACACAATCGTGATGACTAATCTAGCGCTGTTTGTAGTGGCAATTCGGAGTGTCACAAAAGCTAAACATAACTAACTAAAAATGTTGCCGTCCCTTTCATAGCGATGGGAACAAAAAGGATAGCATTAAATTTAGTTTAGTTTACCTTTTGCGACACTCCGAATTGCCACTATAATCGCTATGAAAGGGACGGCAACGTTTTAGTTAGTTAAGTTTAGCTTTTGCGACACTCCGATTTGCCACTTATTTTATACTAGCTGCGCCTCGCGGTGTTACCCGCGTTAGTTTCCGTTCCCGTGGGAATACCGGAATCAAAAGTAGCCTATGTGTTATTCCCGGTCATAAACTATGTATATTCCAAGTTTCAGCCAAATCCGTTCAGTAGTTTTAGCGTGAAAGAGTAACAAACACACTTACACACACACAATCTTTCACCTTTAAAATATTAGTAGGATTCACTTAAACATTAACGTCGTTTATAGAAGTAAAAGGAGATCGCATTGGGAAGACATATTAGGAGGAAATTGCATAATTACACCGACAAGAGCTGTGAAATTTATACATAATATTCACAAAATGTTTTTAAATAATTTTAGAGAGAACCGTAGGTTCATTTAAATGACGAGTCCATTAAATGTTTTAACTTCGTCATCAGGATAAATAAATATAAATTTCCTTTGTTACTAAATAGCTTTTTAACATATTTTTTTATCAGAAAGTCTAGGATAACCCAATATAAAATTATAAAGAATTTACGATACGATTGCATCTTTTCGTTACCAAAAATACAATGTCAGTGAGGATCATTATATCGCATTGTCATACAATTTACATAAACGTCATCATAATTTCACCTCAAGGGAATAAGTGGGTCAAGTTTAACTTGTAAAATTTGATTACGCTTAGGTACCTATGCAGAAAAAATAAAACTTATTTAAATAACCTTCTTAAATTTTTTTATGTAACATGCCTAAGGTTCTGCATTTGAGCTAAGAATAAGAAGTACGTTTAAATATTAACTAGAGAAATCGGTCGTTATTGTCATAATAACAATTACGACTATTGTATTCCATCTAAAATGTAATAGCTTATGGAATCAACATTTTATGGTATTGTTTTGTGGTTTTCGTTCAGTTCAAATTTTCAACCACTGAAACAGAGTTCTAATATCAATCAGCGCACGTTCATTCATTCGTTCGTATGAGCAAGTGGCCAACTCTGGTGACGGAGTTTTTAGGTCGCCTGAAGGCCTCCGTCATGGCTTATTAGCGCACGTTGATCTTCCGTCAGAACCATAAAAATCATTTGGAGCTTAAAACATAAAAAATAAGTTGGTCACAGATTTCAAAAACTGTGACGACTTCACTTGTAAGATAAGGTAAAAGAACTTACGTTGATTTAAAATTGTCTATCTCCATGTGTTCCTGCTTTTCCTTTGCCATTTTGATTGGTTAACTAAAAAAAAAAGAAATTGGATTTATTTGGTATACTTATACACACATACAAGGTAAGGAAAGGAAATCTCTGAGGAAATTTACAGAACGTCCCACACGTCATCAACTTATTTATTTGAGACCGGCCGTTAACAAATCTTAAAGTAAATGAAATCTTGAAAAATGTCTATTTAGGAATCGAGACAATAAATAAATAAATATCCTTGGACATTCCACACAGCGTCATCTAGTCCCAAGCTAAGCAATTTAATGCTCGTGTTATGGTAACCAGATGACTGATACACTACATAGATAGGTACATTTTTTTTTGTAAATACATACATTTATACATAGAAAATAATTTTAAGGTATTTAAGTTTGAAAGTCGTTGATAAAATAAAGGCTAGCCTAGCCACATAAATTGCCCTCATATGTTTTGGGCTATTTTTATTCAATATACCTTAATAAATTCTCTTAGTTTCTAGAAAATTTAAATTTTCTGGTATCCACCAGAATACTATTGCCGAGTAAATGTTTATCCATTAAGTAACAATAAAGTAGGATAAAACGGAGAAATAACACAGATACCTAAACATAATAGATTAAAGTTAAAAGGCCAACTCGCTAATTCAATGTAAATAAGAGTACCTCTACTCGTAAATCTTAATGGCTTATTGCGATTTCTCAGAAAATTTCACATTGTATCTCGTATTGAGGCAATAATAAAAAAATGCCAATAGTGTATGATACGTCTGAACTTTATTTAATAATGAATAATGAAATAGGTATGTGTGTTGAAACATTTTTTTTTCAAACATGTTTGTAACTTATAAGTGCTCCCTTAGCGACATGGGATTACAGGCGAATGTAATGTTACATTTTGAGCAGAATTATCATTAAAAATTGGGCACTGTAATGCCTTACTTTGTTCGACTGGCTTCCCACTAAAGCTTGACTATTTAGATTATTTTAGATTGTTAAGGGATCGCTTTTAAAAAAAAGCTAGGCCCACACCACCAGGTTCTTGCCTGATTCTTTCCCTGGTGTAGGGAGTCGCGTTGGAACAGGCACTAGAATCACCTGGCATGTAAAACGAAACTTAAGTGATCCTTAGGTCCTACAAAAATGAATGTTTTTTTCTTTCTTTCTTTCGGTTCTCCCCATTCACTGCATCGTTCTTTGAACGTTGAATCTGCAACGTTACAAAAGGCAAGTGCTCCTGGTAAGGTGATAATAATTTAAGTAAGCCACATAAAATGAGCTTAACAATACATTATGTATTTGATTTATATTCACTGGAAGTTAACTCAAAAAGCTCTTGACTCCATCATTTTACCAAATAAAGGCAAAAAAAACAACCAAAACCAAAAGGATGCGGACGATTTTTTAAACTAAAACACAATTCTAGCTCTATCGATTCTTTATTATTAGATAGTGGAACTAAAGCGACGTTGCTTGCAGACGCTGATAATCAAGTAATGATGCAAATACTTAAGTATATAAAGGTTTATTTCAAAATGTTGTCTAATGACCTCTAGTCATGACACAAACATAGTGTATTTCAGCAATGGACAATTCAATCATGAGAACAATGGCAAAGCAAATTATTGCAATACAAAATCAATTATTACTTGATATTGGTACATCACCACAAAAGCTTAAATAAAAACTATACAGAAGTATTGTTATAGTAAAAAAAACATTTTTCAATGAAACATTAACAAAAAAAACACAAAAAAGATGAAACATGACAAACAATAGTGACAAACAATCTGAGAAATCCATCGAGGTAGTATTATAGAGCCACAATCAGACAAATAAAATGTAAACGCCAAAACTCGGCGCACGCAACGTAGTGCGTAGAGTTTTTCTTTTTTGCGTACAAGCGACATTGAACATTAATACAAACGACATAACGTCTACATTCAAATGTCAAATGTCATTGTAGAACATTGAATTTGCACGCACATTTTTTTAGTGTTGTCAGCTATTAGATTGTGACTCTTTAATACTACCTCGATGGAGAAATCAGATTTTTTGTTTTTGGATTTTTTGGAAGAATTTTATACTTTTTGTCGATGCTTACAATACGAAAAATCATAAATGAAGACGACCATGAAGAGTAAAATAAGATAAATAAATACCACGCAAGTTAAATATTGCTTTAATTTTATTGTAAGCAACAGGCAAGAATCTTGCATCGTGTATTTTATGATGCAATTTTGGTGATCATTTAACTATTATTATTTATCTTCTGTCAACTCAAAATTCAAGTAGGTAGTACCTATTTTTAATTAAAAAAAAAAAAAAAATTAAGTATGATCACGACTGTATCCCGGGAGCGGTAGACATTTCTTTCAGATCATTAGGTAATTTTTTAGATCTTTTCGAAGATGTCTAAGGGGGTAGTCAGAGGTATGTCCTATGTCCAAATACATACATATTTGGTACATGCCCACTTTTTGCAGAAGTTAACTTTCCATACGTGACAGGTTGCAAGCCCATCGACGCTATTAGAGAGCTAACTGGTTTCCTCACGATGTTTTCCTTCACCGTTATAAGCTCGTGTTAAAGCGCTTTTTTTTTAAAGGATGCCATTATTTTCGGTAAACAAACACATAAAACAACAGAAAGTTGCTTTTCGGTATATAAAAGAAAAAGTTAGCCGCTTGCAATCCGAGAAGTAGGCAGATATCGTCACTCCTTGGGTGCCTGATAAGGCAAAGCGACGACGAGGCCGGCCAAAGAGGCGTTGGCGGAACCACCTTGACGGGTTTGAGAAAATATGGTAGGGATCGTCAAAGACCATCAGTGGACATTTTTGGGAAGACTTTGCCTAGCATTGGCGATACCAATTATTTTTTTTGGTATGGCTTGGAAAATTTTCTACCAGACAGACTATCTAACTACCCAACTCAAAGACTTTGTACGTTATAAAGTACAAAGTCTTTGACCCAACTACGCTAACTCAGCTATCGTTGTTGGGGAGTATGGGGTTGTCAACTTGACGACTCACTAAAAACTTATCCGGTGGCTCGCCTCCATGCATATCACAGGTCCGTCGGAACGCACCGTCTCGCAATTTCCCTAAAGCATTAAAATACCAGGGTTTAACATAACTAAACATTTTGTGACTAAAGTATTGTCTGATATCCCCACATCAGACATTACTTTACACACTAAAACGGTAGTCCTTATTGACAACTTTGACACTATTTGATTGGGTTATCCGTATTGATTACTGTTATCTGAACCACTTGTGCAAAGGTTGTTTGCTAAGAAATCGAAATTCCTGGCTCAATTTGTACATCCTTATTTGTTTGGGGACTGCCCGTTTAAGTTTTAATAGTCTCGTCGTAATATTATATATATATTTTGAGATCATCTTGTCAGCGCAATGATGCAATTTCCTCCATATATTCCTTTTCAATGCGATCTTTTCCTTCTATATGACGTGACGACGACCTTTTCTTTCGTCTGACTCATAATTAATTATCTAGGCTGTCTTCCCTTCCTTGCCTTTTCTTCTATGATGTTTTTATTGTTTTACGATTGCACAAATTTATATCGCCGTGTAAGGCCTAGTTTAGTGATCAGAACTTTTTAATTAATTTAGCCATGCATACCTAAATAAGTTATCAGTGTCAATTTATCTCTAAGTTATGAATGACAATGATTTTAATAAAGCCGCACCACCTAAACTGAAGTTAAAACACCATGAGCGGTGGCCGGTGGCGCTCAAAGTTCCATAGCATCGTAAATATCGTCATCAATCATCAAGTGTGCAACCCGTCTTATCTAACTGCTGGGCATAGGTTTCTCAGCTTGTGTCAACTTTCCATATCTTGTCGGTCTGACACAAAAGTTCAACCCGCTGTTTTGACAATGTCGTCCACCTATCGAGCAGATGGACGACAAAATATGTACAGCTATATAGCCAACCTGAGAGTTTCGCATTCATAAGAGCCTAGGCGTTCTAAAAACGTAGTGTACGTTTTTCGAACGAGTAGTCACTGCAAGATTTTTTGTGGCGCGCTGCTAGTTCGCAGCGGTCACAACTTGATGCCTACATTTTGTTCGCCACGCGTATGTATCGATACAAATGTGCAGGTCTGCGCTTTAAAAAACTTGTGTCCAGTTTTTAGATGGAAGGCGTGCATTTGCAAAATGGTATTTATAAAAAATACCTAAACTATTTCACACAATGACATCGAGCGAGTGAAGCGATCGAAGATCTTAGTCGCCACCTCCACGGGCGAGTATATCGCGACGATTTCGTCCTCCTTGGTTCTTAACTCTAAAGTGACAAAGAACTAACTGCGTCTTACTAATAATAACTAATAGTCCCACCAAAATATGAAGGTTCTTTGTAATCATCTACACTACATCTGCATTGACAAATTGCATCCGATTTAAATTATGGTCTTTTGAAACAAGTTGTTCTGTTCATATTCATACCAGTTTTGACTTTGACCCCATTTCGAATATGGATATTATGTGGATATTCAATATTCATACATTATAACGTATTTATGTATTCGTTGGGGAGTGTCTATGTCTAGGACAAGTCTTGCCATTTCTTAAGTGACTTTAATTTAAGTGAATCCTGTGACATAACTGAATTTAAGAATGACATTTGAGGAGTTTGGGGAGAGTTCGTTTTTTAATATTTCGTCGTTGGGACGAAAGATGAAAAAAATGATTATGTTAATAAAATAAATAAATAATGCAGGACTCAGCATCATGTTCTCCAAAGTTTACTACTTAGGTTACATACTTTTTTAAATTATGTAGTACATTTTTAAGCTATTGCATAGCTTCTATCGCGGGCCTTGAGCGTGAAGACCGAATCCAGAAATTCCGTAACGAAAATAACCTAACACCCCCCACTCCGAAAAAATGCTATGCAATAGCTTTACCGCGGCAGTTTCCGAGTGCTACACGTCTTTTTTTTATTTATATTCCGAATGTTTCCCACTTCAGATCATAGAATCCAATCAGAAACCAGAGTTTTAAGTAATAGTTTTAGATTAAAAAAAAAATATGATTTCCCGGTAATTTGGTAGAGCGGTGTCCATGATGAAGCCAAAGTTGCTGGTTTAAAATAAACATATTTTTCTGGTTTCAAATTTATTCGTTTATTAATACTCGTAGTAAAGAGGTAGGTAAGTATCTTTGTCTAAATTATTTGAATTTTACAAATACCTAATGTATTTTTTTGTGTCGAATATATGAAGATACCGTCGACGCATAATGATATCACGTTTGCAACATTAATTTGAATAAGGTTAGGACAAGCAGATTTCCTCGTAATATTTTCCTCACGGTTCAGTTACATTTATAACTCAGCCTTTTGTTATTTCGCTTGTTGCTTTGTAGGACATTTTTTTATGTGGATTACAAACATCTTATAAAAATAGTAGTGCTAGATGTACATTTTAACATACATGAAATATTCATATTGTATAAGTTTTTAAGCTTTAAACGGTGAAGGAAAACATCGTGAGGAAACCCGAGGCTAGTCAGCCTCACGCGTATTGACCATTGTCTTTCCTGTGGATATGCCGGCTAAGCTGAGAGGATGGTATAGGTGCTGGGCAAGCCTTTTCCATCTCAACAACGTCCCAGGCACTACAGTGCCCCGTTAAGTGTAGGCAAAGCGTGCCTCCTGACTCTGTATAATCATCTGGTAAAGGCCTGAGTTTTTTTTTAGGTTTGTGGCTAGTGTTTTTTTTTTAAATTCATGATTAAATTTTTGTTATTTGTCTAAAGTTATCCAAATGTTATTAACCTGTATTGTCGAATATAAACAAATAATATTGTGTAACACAAATAAACAAATTTATGAGGTAAAAAGAACGATGTCAAAAAACATGTTTCAGTTAGATAGGAACTCATCAAGGTTTTTACTGTTCTTTCTGTTTTTATCACCCCGAATACTAATTACTAAACAAAGAATAGATACAGAAACCTCACTAAGTAAAATAGATTCACATAATATCTTCAGTCAACTCACATTTTCAAAGGAATGCCAACTGAAATAACAACAATTTAGTATCAAAGGAGATTCCTACTATGATAGGATTAGGTACCTACTAGGTGGTCTTTTTTTAAACTTTTGCGTTCAGAACACAATCATTATAAAATAATAGTGTCTTAGGCACGCTTCCGTCTGGCAGTGGTTTGGATCAGTTGAGCTATCTATAGATCGTTTATAACGATCCTTAGGTGGCTCAACTGGTTCTAATTGTATTTTGTACAGTTATGTAAATAATGTAGTAGTTTAGTTTCTATAAATAAATTATTAAGTATAATAAAACATAATTTTATTTTATTTTAACAAATAAATAAAATAAAATTATAATGCCAACGGGAAGAGTCTTCCCGCGAGTTCTCCACGGCTGGTGCGGTTGAAAATTCGGGCGAATATTAAAGGTAAAATTCGAAATAAAAATCCGTTTGCATATTTTTATGTTTTACAAGGATTACTAGATATTGTAGGGTTTTTTGTATTCTCCGCTCCGAATAGCAGAATAACTATAAAAACACTATAACTTAAAAAAATATTTTATTTTCATGATTTTTTTTTTATGGAGTGGTTTTTTTGATGATGCCTTGAATTAGGTGGCGGTACAAAGTTCGTCGTTCAATTTGTACCTATTGGGTATAGGTATCCAAATAAATCCCTATTTGCCTTGTTCTCTATTGCCATAATAATCTCTGTGTGTGGATTGTTTTATTGTTTTTATCAAAAAACAGACTTTAGTCATTTTAGATCATATTTTGATCATGTCTTAGGGGTAGTCAGAGGTGTCTAAAAAGTTGTTTAATTTAATGTGTATCATCGCGTAATTGTTTTGTAATGTACCTATCCATTACAAAACAATTACTTAAATGAAATATTTACCTTAATTAGTACCTATCTTTTAAATTCACTCACACACACCTACAATTAAAACATTTAAAAATAAATATTACAACTACTTAGGTTGTGATTCTATGACACTCAGAATGTAACTGATCCATGATCAACAATCCTTTTCACGGTTTTGCGACAAGAATACAGTCAATCGAAAATGAACTTTATCGTCATCAAAACAAGAAGCAATAATGGAAAGATAAAAACGGATGATCAAGGTTGTTCACTATTCAATAATGCTTCGACTTACTGAGACTTGAGATTTATACGTTTATCTTTATTTTAAGTGTTTTGTTTCGTTTTTATACGAGTAGAATATCGTGGTATGGAAAAATTGGATCACGGCTAAATTAAACCAACTAGGTACTTACTTACAATTTTTCAAAACTTCAAACATTCAAGATTCTTTGAAGAACCTTAGAGGTAGACCTTTAAGGTTGCTTGTCAAAAATACATTGCAAATAAGCCTTAGTTTTAAATGAAAAATCTTACTAAAAGTTTATGACTTCGACGGGATTCGAAGTGATCACCCTTTCAATGGCAACCCGGCTAAAGGGTGATCGCTTGTATCACGCGGGTTCGAATCCCGTCGAAGTCATAAACTTTTAGCAAGATTTTTCTTTTTTTCTTCAAATTGTTTTATTTCCTTTAGCCATTCAGTTATTTTTCTAGTCCATTTCTCTTTTGTTTCTCTCAACATGGTGTCCTGTCCAACGCCATTTAAATTTTCTGTATGTTGATTGGATATTTGTAAACTTAGTATTTTCTCTGATCTTGTTTAACCGTACTTTATCCCTTTTTTTACTCCTAGTACGGTTTTTTCTATTCCATTCTGACATAAGTAATTAATTTATTTTCTTGTCTGGCATCCGTATGTCAGACATGGCAGAATGCAAACATTGAAAACTTTAAAGTTCTTGACTTAAGAGCGGCCAACCCGGCTAACTTTTCATACAAACGCTCGTACGTGATTGCCGTTGTAACAGATCTTTCTTTTAAACTTTTGGACTAAAAGATATCTTGTGCACTATAATTATCTAGGTTTCTATCGAAACTAAAAATCAAAATTTTGAGAAACAAATTCAGTATCAGCTTGCAAAAACCTGCTTTTAGCATAAATTTTACCTGAACTTTGACCGTTCATAATGTACTCATAAATTGTAAAAGTAAAGAAAATATTGTCATAGAAACCTTGCAAATCTTATGGAGATTCTAAATAACTAATATTTATTTTACAAACTTGTAAGGCTTAGGTACTGAAAAACACGTATTTCCTGGAACACTTTTTATGAAATTTCCGCACACTATTTTTCGAGTGAGCGAGTGAGCGGCGAAAGTACCTACTGAATGCCGAGCGCTGAGGCGCTATCTCTCTTTTTTCGCTTTGAAAAATATGAAATAAGAAACAAAAAAGTTGAAACAAATAGAAATGTATTTTCTCTTTCATTGCTATGAAAGTAATGAAAAATATTTTCTAAAATTAAAACGACTATTTGAAAATGCATTGGCTTGTTGACGGCATGACCGCCGGCTGGGCTGCCAGCATAGTGTGCCTTTATAATCGCCATCTTTGGTTTTTCCTACACTTTATAAAGTTCAGAGCAGGATAAGTATTAAAGATAAGCTTATCAGGAATAGACCTTTATAAGGCATTTCGACAGTCAAGGGGTTGGTTTGAATGTATAGTTGGATGTTTGTTACTCTTTCAAGCAAAAACTGCTATAAATATTTGGCTGAAACTTGAAATATACATAGTTTATTATCTGGTATAACACAAAGGCTACTTTTTATTCAGGTTAGCACTATGTGAGCAAAGCCTGGGGAAGCTTGTAAATTATAGATACGTTGCTTTACGCCCACAATATTGATAGATAGATAGATAATGCTTTATTGTACAACAAAAACAGACACAGGAAAAATTACATAATCTGTTAGAAGAAAAATAGGCGGCCTTATCTCTAAAAGCGATTTCTTCCAGGCAACCTGGGTATGGAAAGTAATGAGTTTAACAGATTTAAGGTAGTGCACAAAGCAACATAAAATTATAGATAAATTATTGGTAGGGGACCAAACAAATCGAGTTGAAAATTTTCATGGTATTCACGGTGATATTGTTATATTAACAGCGAGAACTTTGTACTAACTCTGCCTATGCATTATCGTTGCTATGAAGTGATAAATAGAAACATTTTGACTACTGTTTATCAGTTTCAACATCAGCATCAATCGTTTGGATCAAACATCAATCTTATCTTATCTTTGTTCAAGTTGATCCTCTGATCTTGTACCTGTATCTCCTGAGTGCTTGCGTAAACTTCTTTAATAAATTATGTTTAATCTGAAGCGTCTTCTGACATGGTTATGATTTATATAGCTACGAATAGGAATCTCACTGCGAAATTAGCTCTTCGACGTTCGAAATGAGTTTACAGATTAGCTCTAGGTAATGTCCTTAGTCTTGATCCAAGAACACAATGGTGTATGTAGGCCTGTCACATCGTGTACTTCTCGTCAAACTAAAGTAGATTTGGACATGTTTCGAGCTGTCTCAAGAGATCTTCAGCGTCTAAAATCTCAGTGTTTTATTTACCGTTGTTGGAGTTATAATTGTGAGCTTCTATTTTTGTGCTTCTTTACTAATAACGTGCAAGAGTTTTTTTAGATTTGATCTACTATTTGGATTTGCAGCTATTTAAGAGCCTTCCAAGAGCTTTTTGAGGCAGGTTAAGAATTGACTATTTATGACAACCGAAACCGCCGGGTAGGTACAACCTACAACTTTTTCATTTTATTACCATTTAATTTTCTAAACTTGACATTATCTTATCACCCAAAAAATATATTTATTATATTGTGTGTTGACAGCTTTCCTAGAAGATAAATCTGGGTATCAACAGCAATCATTTCAAATCATTGTTTGCTTATCAATATTGAAACTGATGTCAACATTTAACCTAGATACGTATAACGAACATTTCAGAGAAAACTGATGATCATTTTGTATTAATGTTCATTCGGAAAGTTCATGCTACACATCGATGAAAGAATTTTTTAAATCAGATGAGTAGTTTCGGAGGTTACCCCAAACATACAAACAAACAAACCAATTTTACCTCTTTATAATATTAGTATAGATATAGACAAATGCGCAGTCACAGCGCGTTTCATTCGCGTTTGTGTCGATACAAACGTGCGTGCCTGCGCGTTTGAAAAAAAGTGGTGAACACAGGCTCTTACACAATATTTAAGTGTGGAATATTATGGATAATATTATAGAGGGTGATTCATTCTTTAATAAATTTACACTTTGATTAGACTCCCCTGTATGTTCTACGATATTTTAGTTAGGTAGGTAAATAAACTGTTTTGCTAGACTTCAAACTGTATAGATATAATTACTTAACACAATGGGAAACTACTCACGTAAAAATATCATTGTCAAAAAAACCTTTGGCGTCTGCAATAATAGTAAGAGCAAAGTTAGATGTTACTTCAGATGGTAACAACACCTAAATTGTCATCTGAGCAAATATCCGCAGTAAAGACTTAAATTATGGTCAAGCTGCGCCCCGCGGTGTTACCCGCGGTGAATAGTTCCCGTTCCCATAGGAATACCGAGATCAAAAGTAGCCTATTTTTTATCCAGGGTATAAGCAATCCTGGTAGCAAATTTCATTCAAATTCGTCCAGCGTTTTGAGCGTGAAAGAGTAACAAACACACACAAACTTACACTTTTATAATAATTAGTGTGATACGAATGGGTAATATTTTTTTTAACGTTAAAACTATTTGATGTTTATACATTTTATGAAACGTTATACCTATGCATTGTTTCACGGCCATGATTCGAACCCAAGACTTTTGATTCGGAAAGACCAACAACACTTTTTTCAATCCAAAATGACTAGGTACGTATAAATTATATAGTCTATGGATTGACTCTGTATTTATCGACATCAATAAAAGTATCCTATGATAAAAAATGTATTTAATTAAGGCTGGTCTAAGATTTCTTGATGAAAGTAGGTAGGTTAGATTTTTGAGAGTCCTTGAAAAACAATCGTTTAACTATTAGATATTTAGACTTATATTATTTCTTCAAGACATTTTCAGGAGTCGAATAATATTAAAAAAAAAACTAATGTCAGACTAAATACTGAGACTTTTTCAGGTCTGTTTAGCTCTTTCGTAACGACTGTTAATAATGCGCGACCGCCTGGAAGGCCCAAGTTCGGCCCGGTCGTGTTATATAGCGCTTACTGTATCACACTACAGTTACTACTAACACTTCTAGACTATCTTTACAGTATAGAATAATAAAATAAAGACAGATCCCAAAATATTATTTTATTATATACAATTACCTACTAATAAAATACCTGAAGGTACTAAAGCTTTGCTCTAAGAAGTGGCGACTTTAATACAATACTATAAATGGGTTCCTAATTAATGTGTAGATTATAAATGAAAAATCTTAAAAAACTAACGACTTCGACGGGATTCGAACCCGCGATAATGCAAGCGATCACCCTTTAGCTCTCTCGGCCACGAAGCCTTATGACGCCGAAGACGAAACTATCAGTAAAGTGGAGATTGCAGGGTAATTGTATAATTGCTAAAAGATTCTATAAAAGTGTGCTTTTTGTTAATAAATAGGTACGAGTAGGTACCTAACAATCCCCAGTTGACAACTATCTAGGAAAATAAATAAATAATTCTTTAGCAATTACAATTAGCTAAATTTTCTATTCATTTCTTTATATTCTAAAATTCAATATAAAATTTTAAACTTTTTAACGTAAAAAAGTCGCCGTTTCTTGGAAAACCTAAATTAATTGAAGTAATAAATTAATTTGTATTCACGTTACTAAGCTCTAATTTTGTTTCAATTTTCTCTGGGCTATGGTTTCTTCGTCATCAAGGCACTGTCCATACCTGACCTCCATACATTTGCTGCCCTGTAAAGAAACACAATAATTAGCATAACTTGTTATAAAAACAAAAACATAAGGCCTTTACATATAATTTACTAGATAATTTATACAGTAGACAATTTTGACTAGGTACACCTAACGAAATACGATTAAGATGGAATAGGCTTGCTAATCGCTTAAACCATCCACTCAGTTAACCGGCCATACCAACAGACAAGAGAATAGTCACTACTTAGTTAGTCTTCTCAATCTGGGTATTTTGTAACTTATAGGTATTTCCACTTCTAAGGACCTTCTCGGTATTTTTTTTTGTCTATTTTTTACACGGCAATTTTAAAAACATCTAAGTACCTACATTTGTCATATCTTTTCATTATCATAATGACAAATAGAACAGATTTTTATGAGAGTTTTTTAGTTATATTATTCTCTCATAGCTACTAAACCTTTTTTAATATTAATAAAAAATAATTACATCAATAGTAAGTATATAAAAAACATAAGGAGTCTGTCATTCACACGAGATGTAATTCAAACGATCGATTTCGTTATCGTGTTTGTTGGGTTTATTTTTTACTATCATTATTTTGGTAAAAAAACTTTTAGATCTTCCCAAATATAGCAAAACATAAATGCCATTACATCTGACATAACCTTCTTAAGAAAGTAGCATAACGGAACTTACTTCACTGTCACTTTCACTCTTGTGCAACAGTGATGTAACAAAAGTACTTTTAATATGTAATTATTGTTAAAGTATTACGTTATACTCGTAACGTTCGATCGTGTGTAACGGAAGAATCTTATCTGGGACAGGTATGTAGGCTGTATAGTTACGTTGTACTAGATTATCGGACAAGGTTTTCAAATGAAAAATCTTGCTAAAAGTTAACAACTCCGGCAGGATAAGATAAAATTTTTCATTCGTTCGTTATACTCCGCGCAAATTAATAGGTCCACTTGGACATATTATGTCATTGTGATGTAGCTAGTGATGTAAACCTAAGACTCGGTACACGTTACTCACGAAAAATTGATTCAATTTGTATGAGTATTTGATTGATTTGATTATATTGTAAAGCGCATTGGATTTAAGTTCTAATTAGAAAATTTAAATTAAACTTTAACACTGTATTTTCTTTTGATGATGATGAGCCAAAATCGTCAGATGAGCTATTTTCTTCTATAATTCGTTCATTTTCTATAATATTATCAATATGGACGTCTCTGTCATAATCTTCCTTTATTATTTTTCATGTTCTTTCTACCACTTTGGTTTGCACAGTCTTCTTAAGTGATTTTGGTACAAGCTTGTTTCAGCAAGTCATCATTTTAGTAGTGGAGAATGGCGGCTTTGTATTATAGCGTGCTGCGTATCCTTTGACTTATAGTATTTCGTTTATTTATAAGTATTATTTTTTATATTATAATACATTATAGTATTTTGTGTTATAAAAAAGACAAATGCAACATCCTAGTGAAAATATTTCACAAATTAAAAAATACTCACGACAAAATAATAAAACTTGTGAGATTCAAACATGAATTGTTTACAACACTATTATTAAAAAAGACTGAGAATGTAACTGTTTTTGATACGTTTCGTAATAATTTGAAATTGCATGCTACTATAATTATATTATACGTGAAAATAATAGTCACAATATATTCTATCATGTTATTTATCGCACCACAAAAAGTATGTATGTTTGAGGAACACTCTAGGACTCTATTATTATTTTGTTGTTTCTTTCAGTTTCGTTCCAAGTTACATTCTATGGTCTTTCATAAATGTCAAAACGGGCTTCTAATTTTATTTTAACTATAGTTCGTATGAGCAAGTGGCCAACTCTGGTGACGGAGTTTTAGGCCGCCTAAAGGCCTCCGTCATGGCTTAACGACTTTAAAAGCCGGGACCGACAATTTAACGTGCTTTCCGAAGCACGGAAGCGCTCAGATGAAAATGCCACTTGCGGTCATTTTTCATTTATAATGAAATACCTAATACCGAAGTGTGGTTTAACACTGTAAAATATACAAACTAATGGTTTTCAACTAATGTTATATACGCCTCTGATTGCTGCTTTGCTTCCGATGAAAATATTCCTTATTATTGTCCGTTAAAAGCTCTTCAAACGAATAGAAAAACAATATACAGGGTGTTACCAGACCACTACCGAAAACTTAAGGGGATGAAAGTACCCATCAATATGAACAACTTTTTCTAAGAAACCAACACTGTGAACGCGAAAAAAAAAACAGCTGTTTCATACACTTTAGCCAAGTAGGTATTGAACTTATGTATGGAACTGCAATCATTAGGAAATGGACAAAGATTATTTCAGAATTAGGTATTGAACTCATCCATCCAATGGGCTTAAATGAAGAAACATTAATAACTTAAGGGTATCTCTGCCCTTTCGGAGTACTTATCCCGTCCATATAAATGGGATAATTCCCACGATTTATTCATGTGTTATTGATTTAGGCTTCTATAGATGTTTCTTCTGTTTTTCGGATCCCAATTCAATTCATGAACATAGATACTTACTACTTGCTTTGACAATTGTTTTCTCTTGAAATAAATACGACACAATATAAATTCGTAATGATTGTGATTCTAAAACTGACCACTTTACGTCTTAAATCTCACTATTACTGATTTAAAATTACTTTCATGATAATCAAATATTTTACTAGAGTAAGCAAGACCACATTAGACAGGGTTATTGAAACTGGCCGTTAATCAACGTAGTCAGCCTAACAAGACACAGACTGCAAAAACAGTCTAAAAAGTCTTCTATAACTTAGCTTTTTACTATGAGTTCTCATTAGTCATAAATTAATTTCAGCTGATGACATTGCTTTTTTGTAAATTCATTGTGATTTAAAACGCGATCAAATAGATTAATTCGCACGTGGTACATAGTTCAGCGATCCAAAGGTCAATTTAAGGGCTTGTTGATAACTGTAGAGCTATTCTGTAAACTCATTTCGAACATCGAAAGCTGAATCCGCAGTGAGAATCAAATTTATTATTCTGTAGAACTAGATGCCTATATCGAGCGTGCCAGCGATATGAAAATTAAAATTATTTTGTCTACAATTTCTTACCTTAGCAATATACGCTTTCATGTAAAAGTTTCCAAAGAGCACAATAAAGGAAATCATGTAGATGATGAGTACATAATGCATCCACAGAGGGAATTCACAGCCTGTTCTGATGCCATTGACTCCAAGGATCAAGGCGCAGGTAAACTGGATCTGTAAAAAAACATTTCTATAAAGAAAGAAAGAAAGACAAATCATTTATTCTGTAGGACCTCAAGGATCACTTCAGTTTCGTCCTACTGCTAGGTGATTCTAATGCCTGTTCCAACGCGATTCCCTACACCATATAAATTGTAGAACCAATGTTTGTAGGTATGTTAGTCTTCTGAGGATGCGCGCGAGGGTTTTTAGATCAAAAAACTATGTAGTATCATGGTATCCCATCCCCTTATAAGATGGTTGTAGTTCTAAAATCAAATGAATAGATGGCATTACGTGTTGCTATTTCGAAATAAAGTCTCTGGAAATTTATGAAAATGCCTAAATTTTGCCAAAATCATACATTTTCTGTTTGACATGACATGAACGCTAGATGGCGCTGACTCAGATACACAGGTAAAACGAGATAGCCGGACGAATTACCCGCAAATTCAGGATTGTGTTCAATGTTCTACATGCGGCATCTGTACTAGTGTATTATATAATCTGTGGTAGTATGAATCAGCCCGGTCTATTTTTTCTACTAAAGACCGTCCGACCCGACTTGTTCTGTTTTTTATATCGGAGTTTCATATTCATAATCATTTATTGCTTCAAGTTGGTACATAAGGTCTTAAAAATTAGGTTTGGCCGCAACAAGAGCTCCGTTGGGACACCACAATGTTTGAGGAAATAGTAGTACGTAGTACCTAGATACTATACAATAACAATAATGTAATTACCTACCATTTACTTAGTATTTTTTTTTTATAATTCAAGAACGGCTGGACCGATTTGAAATCTTTGGTCTTCCAAACGTTTGCGGAAATCCACAGGGATTGTATGTAATATATTTATTCTACTTCACAAGAACATTTCTCGTTAGTAATAACAAAAGGCAATTCATCGCACATTCACACATAACCCTCTTGACGAACACAATACCTTTTCGGTACCTACACAATGTCTGGTATTGACAGGAATGTTTAATTATGAATTGGTATGGTAATGATGATAATGATGTACAGGGTAAGGGTACCTGGATGCAAAAGGCCCAAAGTAGAGCTGATTGGAGGTTAGGGAAGGAGGCTTATGCCCAGCAGTGGGTCACAAGAAGCTGAATATGATGATGATGATGATGGTAATGATTACCTCATCTTAAAGACAATATACACAAAAGACAAAACGGGATCATGATTGTATTTCTTTGATTATTTAGAAAAGGTTTTACAAAGTATGCCACCTTTTTGAACTCTCCATACATTGAAAGTAAATTCATCACAAGCATTAGAGATGCAAAAGCCTATGCACACGCCATTTTTCAAACATGCAGTCACTGCGCGTTTTTGTTTGGTTTATTATTCGCTATGACTCAACAAAACTTATTGCGATAAAATGCCGCTCGTTACAGCGTTTATGGCGCGTTTTGTCACGTTATGTTTTGCGTCATTCATTGCGAATAACCACCCAGTGCTAGTTTGCAGCGCGTTTTGACAGATTGCTTGCGTTTATAAAACGCCGCAAAAAGACGCATAGGCTCCGGTTGTATTTTTGAAGCAGGGATTTTTTTTTGATATTGAAGAACCTTTGATGTAATAACATAAGCAAGTTCAAACAATTATGATTTGTAACTTTCTTATTTCCTGCAGAAAGTGATTCGATTTCTAAGCATTTTAAGGTGGGTCCCTCTTCAAGTTATGCGACATTGGAGTGCAAATCCCAAGGGACAATGCGTACGATTACAATAGAAAGGCAAGAATTCCTATAAAAGTCCTTTCAATAAAGAAACGAATCATACCTACACCCACGTGTTGTATTCAAACGACATTATGTAGTTATCGCTCAAGTGATTGAATATATTGCTAGAATAAAGAATGTATGAAAGATTATAACTATACAGCGGACTGTAGGTACATCACGATTTCTTTGTTTATTGAACAGAGTATTCAGACAGAAATTCACATATAGGTGGCTATTCGCTATGACCCAACGAAACGCGGCTCGTTAACGCGTTACTTTTTGTCGCGTTTTGTTGGGTTATAGCGAATAACCATCATAAACTTATCATTAAAATGATATCGGGGGAAGCTCCTAGGATCTCTGGAAAAATGAAATGAAATGAATTCAGAATATTGGCACGTGTTATTATAAGTTCTGACAGTCTCGGAAGTTTCAGCCAATTAACTTTCTTTCTGTGTAACTGGGGCAAGTAAAGCCATGCCAAAGTTCAAACATACAAATAGTTACAAAACCAGCTCCCCTAGACAAGTTACATTTACAATCAACAACAAAAATCGCCTTAGAAAATAAACGAAACAAATGTATAGGAATTGACATTCGAGGGAAAATAAAATGCGATCTAAAATGTCAAAGGAATAGCGATGATAGAAACAGAATAGGTACGAAATACGAAGCGTTTGTCACTCGGCTACAGGCTCAGTAAAACAATGAAAGTAAACCAAAGCACGTGAAATAATATTTTATTAATACAAAACACGCAAATCACACGCATTTGCGTCAAGTTCGCGTGCTGTGACTCAACAAGCAAATTCATACCCTATAATTTGTCGTTTAGGATTGAAATGAGGGTAGCTTGAACAATCGTATTCCATTTCAAAAGGATTTGCCTACCTTTCTTGCCCTATATATTCAATCAATAGTAGGTAATTGTTTCCAATAAAATTGCAGCTATTTACAGATGCAGCTATTTGATCTAAAGACTAGACCAGAATATATAAAAGCTATTAAAGTCTAACAATGTCGCTGATTCTGTAACAATGACTAGCTAAACTATAACTAAAACCGAAAGCTCTTATTTCGTTTTCACATAAGCTTCAATTTTACTAAAATAAAGCAATTTTAGAGATGTCACTCAGGCTGTATTTTGTCTTGAACTTTAACAAGAACGTAATAAGATCTTTCGGATTTAGCAATATTTCAACTAGTCAATAGATATTATATAAAATAGAATCAGTGCCCAATAATGTTGATCTGAATAAAAAACACAACTTTACCATTATGGCGTGGCATTATTATTCCGAAAGAATCGAGATTAAGTAAATACTTTTTATAAAAAAACTTTGATCTTGTTAAGGTGTGAATGTATTGTACTTGAAGATATCCTAAAGTCAGAGATAATGCTCTGACTTTTGGATATCTTCAAGTTACTTACAGATTTAAATATGGCTACCCAGTTAAAGAAGTCGTCGTGACCAAAATCGGTTAGAAAGTCATCATCGTCCTCATCATCAACATCATTTTAAAAAGATGTCCTCCTCAATGCCTAAAATACTCTACCACTCTTTGGAGATACAGTAGTGGCAATTCGGAGTGTCGCAAAAGCTAAACTAAACTAACTAAAATTGTTGCCGTCCCTTTCATAGCGATGGGAATAAAAAGGATGGCAATAGTTTTAGTTGGGTTAGTTTAGCTTTTGCGACACTCCGAATTGCCCCCAGTATCAATTATACTGTTTTTTTTAGTCATTTTTAATTTCAAAGTGTTATCGTCTTACCAATTGCAAAATGGTGAGGTATTTCTTCCACCAAAGGTACTTGCTGACAGTAGGACCGAAGACAGACAGTCCGTAGTATGTGTACATCAGAACATGGATTGCACTGTTTACCATAGCTGGC
This sequence comes from Xanthorhoe designata, assembly GCA_963582015.1. Taxonomy (NCBI): domain Eukaryota; kingdom Metazoa; phylum Arthropoda; class Insecta; order Lepidoptera; family Geometridae; genus Xanthorhoe; species Xanthorhoe designata. The sequence goes on from OY757037.1 coordinate 11,660,446, forward strand.
AGGAACGCTGAATCAACGTAAAATAAATAAATAGATAAAGATAAGATAAAAGAGATAAAGATAGTTTATTTGCTTGAACACAATGTAGGTCACATAGATGTTAAGAGTATTCAGTAAGTATCGATTATGTTCTACTTAATTTAGCATGCAAATGTTAGAGTAATTTAGAGTTAGAGTTAGAGTAATATCCTTGAACATTTTACACGGCGTCATCTAATCACAAACTAAGCAACTTAATGCTTGTGTTATGGTAACCAGATGACTGACTAGTGACTAGTCATCATAATATGTAACTGACTTAAAAAAAGGATAAAGGTTCTATGATCCCCTGTATGTATTTCTATATTTATTTAATGGATTTTTATTACCGAAAAACGTCCGAAACTGCTAACAAAATCAGAGGTAAAGGAGTCGAGTGACGTCACACGATGAAATCTCGGATTCTTGATTGAATTATTTTTTTGCCGCCGTAAAAGTTGAATAACTTTTTCATTTTTCAAGATATTCAAAAAATTATTTCACCACTTACTATAGATTCCTAAGATCTTGCTTATAAAAATAGATTTTGAAGTTTAGGAAACTTCTCCATTCTTCTGGTTTAAACCGACTTCTAAAAGTAGAAGGTTCTACACCACAGTTTTTATAAGTAGGTATAGAACGTTGCTCTGTCATTATGGGCCTATTTTAAAAATACGTTTTTTTTTATTTCAAAGGGTTGAATTAAGGGGTGATCCCATAAAATGTGGTGAGGATCCGATGATTGTATCGTCGTTATGACACGATATTAATCGTCTTTGGTTATGAGCAGAAAATTAAATTCACCTCGAGAGTAAGAAAGTGTTCTGCTTACAAACTATGTAGGTATTATTAAAAAAAGTGCAACTTGTTTTTCTATTGTAAAAATAAAAAATAGAGATATTTACGACTCTTTACAAAATAAATTAATTAAGTTTATAAAAGAAGTTTAGAAAGATATACCTAATCATCTTAAGAAAATCTAATCTTGGTGCCCAATGTAAGGGCCTTTTAACCTTCAAATGTTAGCATTTACATTTAAATTAAGCGCCTAAAGCAATCCTTTGGTGCATGAGACTTTAAATGGAATCGTAATTAATTATGTCTCCACAATTTTAATTATAAGTTTTCGTTATCACCACAAAATACGAACTGGGACATTTAGGTACAACATGAATAAATTCCTTTGCGGTTAAAAAATATTATATAGGTTCAGTGTGAGTAGATTTTAGTCATTTTTAACAACAATTTTAAAAATACTAAGAGTAGGTAATTAACGAGTCGTTTACTCTTTTTTGTGTTTTCTATCGATTTAAAACCACATGAAGAAGCAAAAGCAGTCAAGTAAGGTCATTGAATTACTTACTCTATGTGAATTCGGTATTCCACACGAGTAAATTTGCGCTTAATTAACATTGTAATAAAGTAAATACTTGCAATGCTACTAGTATGTTATGTTATGGACCTGCCTACTAAATTATGCTTCAACTATAACACATCTACATTTACACCAAGGCGAATGGAAAATGGGATCAAAATTTAATGTCAAAATTTAATCTCAAAATTCAATGTAAATGTATCCATCTGAAGAAACATAAAGATCTAAAAAATTCGAAGAACCGTAAGAATTATGTCACAAAATACATTTAATCATCTCTTAGAAGTATGAGATTTTCCTAGGATAAGGTAAACCTCTAACAATTAAGATATAAAAGGATTGGTTCTCTAAAAATATATAGCTCGCTTTATCTAGAAACATCCTTTGAAATAAACAGACGAATTTTATTGAATAACCCAATCAACCTTTCTAACTTGATTGAGTCATTCTAAGCTAAACTGATTGGTATAAGTCATTCACAGTGATTGACTACTGAACCAGATATTCAATAGCTCATTGATTAAATTAAGAACATTACTCTCATATTTCCAAGTTAATATACTTCAATAAATTACTTTCCAAGCATTAAATTAATAGTGTTCACGTAAACAGCCTTTTAGGTTCAACACACACCCCGCGACAGCAGTTAATTATTATTTACTTACCGTACTTTGAAATTAGCGAAAATATAATTTATTGACATCATTGTAAAAGTTACAATTGATTAATTAGAAACTTTTCAGTCACCAATTTTTTTATTACGGGAGACAACCAAATTCCTAACAAAATATAAATAAATAATATCGCTATCTCGTAGGCAAACGTGCGAACAATCTAAAAAGGGATAGCGATATATTTTTTTTGTGTTAGCCCATTCCCACTAGAATATCGTCTTTTGTAGAATTTGTTTTTTGTGTGTGTTGAATAAATTTTTATATTCTTTCTATTCTATTCTATTCGATATTAGGGTCGAATTTTGAACGCGCGGCGAACTTTTCCGAGCCACTTCGCGAGATCTTTAACTCACTTGATCCACTCGGCACCCATTTGATGCCGATCCACCAGAAACTAAACATTGTAGAATGGTGGTACACATGCAGGAACGTCAGCTGTTCTTCTTTCTTTCGCAGGATGAAGAAGAACGTGTCGCAAAACTCTAGCAGCTTCGAGAAGTAGTACCACCAGACAGCATCTGCTATCTGCAATCAAAGAGTTTTCTTTTAAAATCGCCTGACATCACACGATATATTTGGCCAACTTAGATGGTAGGTACAGTCAGCATGTACAGCAGCAAACTAAGAAAGATAGTAGAAACATTGTACTTTATGTATGACACTTTATAATGTATACATTATAAAGTGTCGAGGGGTAGAGCGACACCACGAGTTCATCGTAGAAAGTATAGGTACTAGTCTTTTTTAAACTTTCGCGATCAGAACACATGATAAAACAAAATGTCGGGATAAAATTAAAATTAAATAAAGGTAAGTAGATAGCGATAAATACCCGTAAATGTATGTTTTATTGCGATTAGCGTCGCAGTGGTCGGAAATATCACTATCTCTGTTTCACGTGCTGTCGATAAGTCTGTTCAGCTCTTTTGTAACGACTGTTCATAGTGCGCAAATGAACGGAGGGCTTAAATTCGGCCCGGTAACGTTATATTGCGCTTACTTTAGGAATACTTTATCATCACTTACTTGAAGTTCATCAGGATCATATTTCTGTCGACAAGGCTCACAAATATAGCTGTATCGTAATCTGAACGAAGCTGTTAGTAATCTGAAATACGAGAAGCATTACAATAATGTTGATCTAGCCAAGAATTTATTTATAAGATCTTATCTGAAACATCTTAATCCTAATAGGTTTAAGTACATAATAATATTATAGATGCGAAGGTTTGTGAGTATGGATGTATGATTGTTTGTTACTCATTCATGCTCCAGGTAGATACCACAGGAGCTAAACCGCAGCGAGTAATTTATTAATCTCATTGTACTTTATTAACCTCATGGCATAGTCAGATGTTTAGATTATGATAACCATTTCCTAAAATAGTTTCTATTTTTTTCTCATTTATGTCATGAAATCTAAACATATTCAAGAAATATAATTTTTAATTTTAAATTTCAGAGAATTGAAAGAAAATAAATAAAAAGAAGATAAATAATTGACTTGAAAGATTGAACTAGACAATCGTTTTTTGCTACGGTTTATTCAAATAGTGATAAAGCAAGTTCAATAGAGATTGAGTGGGTGAGATAAACAATACATTTTGAATGTCAGAGGTTTCCATCGAATAATTTAAATAAAACAAAATACCAGGACCAAGGGTCGGACTCAGTCTAACGGGCCCGGATGCAAACAGTCCGGTGCCCAAGGATAGATAATGGTACCTATTAATGAAATACTATCGAAAAGTAATGAAATACTCAAATGATTAATACACCCTCACTCTCTATTCAGGGTCGTGGTCAAATTGAGCTACTGGAAATCAATCACTATAACTATTTTTTATAATTCTTGTTAATTTTACAATTGCTATTGCTTTGACGTGCTTTACTTTGTTTGACTGGCTTCCCCACTGAAGCTTGACTATTTACATTGGGCCCACACCATCAGGTTCTTGTCTGATTCTTTCCCTGGTGTAGGGAATCGCGTTGGAACAGGCATTAGAATCACCTAGCATGTAAGACATTGAAGTATCCTTGAGGTCCTACCACAATTAACGATTATTCTTTCTTTCTTTCTTTCTTTCTTTCAGTATAGATTTACCTTGCAGCTATATACGCGTTCAGTCCTGCCATAGCCAGGTTATAAGGTACTAAAAGCCAGTTCAGTTGGAACGGTCTTCTTCCCTTCATTAGTTTTGGACCGATCCACACCAAGAAGAGGTAAGCTAATGTGTATAATACTGTAGGTAGCGGTGAATCTACTAAAGGCCATCCTTTTGTTCTGTTATCTGAAACAAATAGTGCAATTAAATTTATCACTACTATAATCCCAATGTGCGACAGACATACTCTTTCAGATCTTTAAGGCATTTTAGATCCTTTGAAGATGTCTAAGGATTAGGATATCCAATTATGTACATACGTACATAATTGGTAACCCACATTTTACAGAAGTACCTAACAAGTACCTACACGTGACAGGCTGGAAGCTCATCGACACTATTATTGTTATTTAAATTTTTGAGACTGTAACTATTTTACAAAGAAACACAGATAAGTACTATTTTGTAACACTCCACTTTTTCCTCGGGGTTTAAAAATATAATGGCCAAGGAGGCAGTCATATTGGAAATCTCACGGAATTGTAAATTTAAATTAGATTTTTATATCGAGTGTCGGAACATCAATCACAAGGGGATCATCGGCATTTCTGGACTAAGACTTTTCATAAGATTATATTTTCGGAACAATCGAGGGATGTCAATATTTTCGGAACCAATTCAAGGTTTTGAAAAGACTCGAGTTTATTACCTTCATTTTATTTTAGGAAATTTTATTTAATTTAGAAAAACCTGTGAAATTCACAAAGTGATATTAGGCTAGTTGCCAATTTTTCTAAAAGTTGTTAAAAGTATGTCTCGCAGTGGAATATACCCTTATTATTAATATTTCAGTAAAAATCGAACGTTTATATGGTTTATTTTGCATTTTTGTGAACCAATTTAAATTTCGCACCAAAACGCTAGCAACTGTCATGGCGTCTTCTATGACGTCACGGCCTGCCAAATAGACGAAACTGAGTGCACAGAACTATTGAAACTAATATGTTTGAAAACAATAAATTTCAAAAACCGTGAAAATGATGAAATCAAAGTTTTACAAGTGCTGTGCTGTGCCACTATGTGAAAGTAAAACAATTAAAACACCAAATAAACTATTTATATCCGTACCACTAGATAAAAATATACGAATAAAGTGGCTACTTCTCGCAAGACGGAACAGCTTGACCTACACGAGTCACAAATTGTATTTTTGTGAAGACCACTTTGATGTAAGTTTTTTGTATATTTTTCTATATAGTTTATTGACATCGTTACTTTAATTATGTCAATTGGACAAAAGATTTTATATGCTTCATCATGAAAACAAAGTTGATTTCGTTTCATGGTATGGTGTACCTACTTACTAAAAACGTATGTTCTGTGTTTAATTTAATTGTGTTATAGTACTTACCTACACAGATGTTTTGATATTTCGAAACTCTGCTGAGCAGAAATCAGTGTTCGATGCGAAAAACATTCCAAGCATTAGCGCAACAATTTTAGGCAAATTGTTGCCATTTGCTTTATGAAAGCCTTCCTCCATCTTCAAATTAATTAAATTGATGATAGCTTTAAACTCAAAAAACTTTATTTACGAACGGAAAATCGAAAAAAACACCTCGCACAACAACAACAGACATAGGCAAAGACAGAAGTACCTACGAAGTAGAACGAAGTGTTTTTATTCTCTTGGGCAAAGACGATTAATATCTAGAAGACAGACAAAGGCCATACACAAAATCGTAACCCTAAAAAATAGCCTGAAAACTCTAAAACATCAATTTTATCCAAGAAATTTCAATTACTTTCTAGTTAAAAATGTTTAAATATTGAATATTGTTGCTACCTACTACTAAGTATTGAAATTTCTTGGATAAAATTGATGTTTTAAAGTTTTCAGGCTATCTGGTACTGCGAGATCGGGTTACGATTTTGTGTATAGCCTTTGTCTGTCTTCTAGATATGAATCGTCTTTGCTCTTGGGCAAAGACATAGGGTCAATGTAACATTGCTGTCAATGTCAAAATTCACTTCACTTCTTCAGAAAGTCGTACTAGCAGCAATGTTTGCCAGGACATGACGTCACTCGTCTCTGATAGGTGTTTGATGTCACGTGGTTTATGTGAATAATTTTACGTATTTATTTTACAAAAATATTAATGAATCCAAAATATTTGACTGTTTTTAATTGTTTAAATGATTATTTGGACCTATATTAACCATACAAAACCGAAATATATGAAGATTGTTGATAGTGGCAACTACCCTTTTAGGCACATGCTAGATCATTTCAGAAAATGATTTACATAGATAAAGTACCTATATTATAGATAAAAAGTAAGTAGGTACAAATAAACATCCTTAGGCAACACGGCGTATCTAGTCCCATACTTCTTAGATACATAATTTTTTAAACACATACATATTTTATATAGAAAAACACCCAGACCCGGAACAAATATATGCTGAACATACAAACATTTGTCCCGTGGCGGGGATCGAACCCGCGACCTCCACGTCTCAAGCGGTCATTCACCCACTGCGCCACAGACTGAGGTCGTCTCAAAAGTTTGTATTGAGTAAAACTTAAACCCACAAAAACTGCAAAATTATACTTTTTATTATTATTATTCAGCCACAATCGTCCCACTGCAGGGCAAAGGCCTCCCTTCCCTTCTTCCACTCTTCGCGACTTAGCGCGTCCACAGGCCAAAATTATACTTAGTTGTAGTTTAATTTTTATATTGGTACACTTACCTGACAATGAAAGGGTCCAGAGGTAGTAATCGTATGTTTCTTTTAGCGCGCTTTGAGTAGAATTAACTAAAACATTTGCCATCTTGTGTCAATCTGTAACAAAAAAAAAACAACATTTTTTTCACAGCGTTTCATCAGGTAGAGTTATTTTGTAAAAATTCGAACTCAAATCGACAAGTGAAACAATGGTATTATTAGTGATTGCCGCAATTTGGAGTCGCTCTGATTACCTACGTACTCATAAAGCCTGTTCGAACCTACACGGTATTCGCTGCCGCTTTGGGAAGCGAAAATACCGCGCAGGTTTTTCTATGAAGTTCCGCGGCGCGGTATTTTAGCTTTCTACAGCGGCAGCGAATACCGCTTAGGTTCGAACAGGCCTTTAGGTACCTACGTTCAGTTTGGCCATCACACTAATATTATAAAGACGAAAGTTGTAAGTGTGTGTGTGTGTTTGTTTTAAGTACCATCCGAGGACGTGCGTATGAATACACAAGGAACAACCGAGGACATTTTCAAACCGAGGACTTTTTCGACGGTCCTCGGTTTGACTTGACCATAGATTCGTATTGTTCAAGCAATTTTGAACCTTTCTGTATATATAATAAGGAAAAGTACCCGAAACCTCGGTTTGGTCAAGAAAATTCATAATCTTACACAGGCAAAATGTATCCACCAGGTGGCGCCTCTGTCGCCTTATACACACCCCCTATACATTAATTTCACTTTTGATGTATGAACCGAGGTCTTTTGTGTTAACTTTAACACAAAGGTCCTCGGTTGTGTAGCTTTTCCAGCAGAATGTGTGTTAGTCCTCGGTTTGATAGCTTTTCTACACAGTATGTATCTATTATAGTCCTCGTTCTGACAGTTTTCTTGGTGTGTAAGCAACGGGTGTCGTACCATCAAAATATGACGACTATTATGAAAATAGGACGTTGCGGATATATATATTTAATTGAAACTTTTAAAAATCGAGGTGAGGTAGCTCTAGCCTAGAGGCTATAGACTGCCTCCTCATCACTTGTGCAAATGCTACAATTTGCACAAGTGATGAGGAGGCAGTCTGTGTGTTTAGAATATATACTGCATTAGGTATATAATCTAAACAAACATACTGCCATCTCAGCCTGATTATATGCAAAATAGTCTAGTTTTCTGTTTCTAGGTTCAGTGCCATAGTTAAAACTTACTTCACGATATTTAATCATGAAAAACTATTTAAATTACTCCATTAGAAAAAATGGATTTAAGAAATATCTAGCTGCTGCTACCTGGCAATACTAGCAATATCTAGAATGATAGGTAGGTATACACAAATTAATAACACTGTATGATAATGAAAATATATTACATATTAATAATTTAAAATTTAAGCATCAACATTATGGGAAATTAATAAAAAATTTCATAATTTTTTAATTGAAATGGAAAAAAGAAAAAAAGGAATTAGAAAAGAAATGCACTAAAAAATTAACATAATGGAGAAGTTTCCTAAACTTAAAAATCCATTTTTTTTAATTTTATTAGCAAGATCTTAAGAATTTACGAGTATAATAGGTGGTGAAAGAATTTTTGGAATATCTTGAAAAATTACAAAGTTATTCAACTTTTACGGCGGCTTAAAAATAATAGAATCAAAAGGCTGAGATTTCTGCGTGTGACGTCACTCTACTCGATACACAGATTAGTTTCAATTTAGTATGAAAGAATTTCATACGACTCGCGCTTTTCTTCGCCGCGCCGAACTAAAAACATTATTCAAGCTTAGATAGAAGTTTGTTTTTCATTTTTTCTTTTTGGACATTATGGAAGCAGGGTATAGGGTATAGGGTAAATATATATAAAACAATAAGCATTTTTTTGGAATCAACGCACAGACCAAACCGCTGAAGCTATGAAGCTGAAATTTGGAAGGTAGCTTCCTTTTAAAACAAAACTGAGCACTAAGAAGGGATTTTTCGAAATTCCACCCCTAAAGGGTTGAAAAGGGGTGAAAACCGTTGTATGCAACTTTTTAATGCGTGAAGCGATTTTCTTCAAACTCAGTAGGTATAGGTATTGTAAATGATAAATAAATTTAGATGTTTTTTAGGAATTAAAAAAAACGCCTGAAAAGAGGTAAAATGTGGTGTCAAAGTTTGTATGGGAACTTTTTAATGGGTAGTTCGATTTGCTTGAAACTCAGTTACAACGCTAACAATGCAAAATAAATATATACGTGTTTAAGGTTTCTCGATAAAAACCCTTTTAAAGGGTGAAATGCAGTGTCAAAGTTTGTAGTGAAACGTATTGAAGGGAGGCGCGATTGGCTTGAAACTCGGTTTGGATACTATTAATACAAAATAATTGGTCACGTGTTTCAGGAATTAAAAAAAAAGCCAAAAATTGGGTAAAAAGTACAATTTTTTCACCCTTCTTTAGGTTATGAAGAAATTCACGTGAACGAAGTCGCGGGCGTCTGCTAGTTGTACATATAAGGCCTTACTTATCATCTCCACATCCTCATCCCCATATCCTCATATCATCATCCTCATCCTCATCCTCATATCCTCATCTTCATATCATCCTTCCTTCTCACCCTCGTTGGTCGAGGATATGAGGATGAAGATGAGAGGATGATAATAATGAGGATGATGATATGAGGATATGAGGATGAGGATATGAAGATGAGGATATGAGGATGAGATGATGAGGATGAGGATATGGGGATATGGGGATAAGAATATGAGGATGAGGATTCAACTATTTGTATTATCATCGATCATTGATAAGTGTGCAAAGTTTTAATTTAATTTAGCACTTTTAAAGCAACATCTGCATGTTCGTCATGAGCACTGAACGCGTTAAGTCAGATTTTCGTGTTTAACTATTTGTATTGTCATATTTGTCATCGATCATTAATAAGTGTGCAGTATGCAAAGTTTTACTTTAATCCGGAGCTTTCGAGGCATCATTCACATATGCGTCATGGGCACTGAACGCGTTAAATCAAATTTTCATTGGTAGGCATCTTGTGTACAACACATTGGTAATCAAACATTCTATAATCATAGCCATAAGTACTTTCCATAACGGTAAACTATTGGACCGCCCGCGCACAAATTCATCTTCTTATAAACTAAATCGTCAAAAGATCACTTTTTTGTTAATATAAGCACAGATAAAAGAATACTAGTAATAAGTAAGGCCTTTTATGTACAATATTAAACAAGCATAATACCCTGCTTCCATAATGTCCAAAAAGAAAAATGAAAAACAGACTTCTAAGCTTGAATAATGTTTTTAGTTCGGCGCGGCGAAGAAAAGCGCGAGTCGTATGAAATTCTATAATACTAAATTGAAACTAATCTGTGTCTCGAGTAGAGTGACGTCACACGCAGAAATCTCAGCCTTTTGATTCTATTATCGACAGTGCCTACCGCCACGCGGTTGTTCTTTGAAAATTATTTGAAAACGAAAACGAAAAGACGCCGACTCGTCTTTAGGATAATACCTACTAAATTTTAAAATAGAAATACGTGTAAGAAATAGATATAAAAATATTCATTCGTAGATAATCTTGCACGTAAAATGGTTTAGGTAGATTTCCCTTGTCCTCACTTTGTACAAGGCCTGCTTGGAAAACTGACCTCAGTTTGGTTATGGTAAGTCTAACACACCGTCCTCACTTTGTACAAGATAATAAGAAATATTGTGTTAAGACAGTCCTCGGAAGGGTGTCTCAGGTCTTACGTGAGACGTCCTCGGTTCGCGTACACAAAGTCCTCACTTTGTTCATCGCTAGTCACGTTCGACTGTGTATTTCGAGTCCTCGGTTTGGCATTCGTAATTCATACGAAAAAATATTGAGATAGCAATATACCAATGAGCTCATCACTCTAGATTTGTTATTCTGTCTCTTTCTGTGTTATTCAATTATACCTACGAGCTCTACAAATCCGTTATTTTGAGAGTCCTCGGTTCGGTCAAGTCCAACTTAGGTCCTCGTAAGGGTGTCTATACAAACAAGGGTGTGTGTAAGTGTGTATGCTTGTTACTCCTTCACGCTCCAACGGCTCGAAAGATTAGAAAAAGTGTTGAAAATTAAATGAAATGAAATATGATCACGACGGTATCCCGGAAGCGGTAGACATTTTTATCATCATCATCCTTTCAAAAAGAGTTGACCAGTCAATTTTCGAAACCATACGAGAGCTGCCTACAATTTATACTAGTATTGTATTATTTTATCTGTGTAATGATGACTTTGTTGGATTAACACAAAGACCAAAAACCTTACTCCACTAACAATACGCTCTGTCATCATTACCTAATTCTCTCAAAAGCCTCATCTAGACCGTGTACCGAAGCCTGCGAGTAAATTTGGAGATTATCTGCTTAGATGTCTTAGTAACAATATTCACAGAGAAAATATAGAGATTATCTAGGTAACTATCGCCAATCAAAGTCACGTTCAGCACTATTGGAATTAAAACCTTATTTTCTCTCATTAATGCATGAAAACGTTTCGAAACAATGCCACTCTGAAATAGCTATTGTCTCTGGTATTATAAAGTTATTCAACAGAACAAGGCCATTCTATCATTAAAACTATAATATGTTGTATTGTTTCTACGGATTTGAAGCGCTCGTGGCGAAGCTTGCTAAGACATTTTTGATAGATCATCGAAGTTAAGCAACGTTCTGAGCGGTCACAACTTGGATGGGTGACCGCAAGTGGCATTATCAGCTGAGCGCTTCCGTGCTTCAGAGGGCACGTTAAATTGTCGCTCCCGGCTTTTAAAGTCGTTAAGCCATGACGAAGGCCTTTAAGAATCTATAACTCAAGCGTAAATATATAGTGTCTCAAGCTGTGATTCATTACTCAGTTTCCCAGCGCTGTATATTTCTTTCTCAGTCACACAAAAACAAAGAAGAATATATACAACATTCTTGTGATTCAAAGAGACAAAGCATTACATCTTTTATCCCTCATCGCGTGCCGCTTTTTTGTATGGCCGGAAACTTGATGCTCCGAATTTTGTACTACGAAACTATAGATTCACTGCAAGTCGGTACCCGGTTCGTCCAGGTACTATACTAGGTCCATGCAGTTTCCATAGAGAACTGTAAAAAATCGATACTTGAGCGAAGACTCAAGTCTGAGTGCAGTCTCCGAATACGAGCCACAGACTTTGTTTTCCTAATTTCTACAAGTATCTACGGGTTACTTTCGTTTATTTAACCCTTAACGTGGGGTTTTCATTATTTTTCTGAGTATCCTAAAATAATACTCTGCAATTGGATTAATTAGGCTTTCCTAAAATTAGATTAGTAGGTATAAATGTTTCGAAATTTCTGAATGAACATTTTGAGGACTTACTTGTCGAATAGGTCGTAGGGATTTGTTTAAATAAAAATTGGGTCTCGTACGTTATTTCGAATTACGACACCTTGATGTCCAATACCTCGATGTCTTTACATCGACGGTACGTTTCGTCGATGGATCGTTACCTCGAAAGGTCAGTACCTCAAAGGGTTTCTACCTCGATGGGTATTTACCTCGACTGCACTTTAATTACCGCCTCAATATTATGTAATACTTCATTAAATGCTTGATTTCAATCACTATAGTTTTTATAGAAATCTAATTTACCCACTATTTTTCTTTTTACCACAGCATAAGATCGATATTGATTGCTGTCGAAAGCCTTAAAATATTTAATTAGTGAATTTGTTATCATTGGTTACTTTCATACCGGTACGAATGGTACAACAGCTGCTATGTTGAACTGGTTGTACCAACGGGACGAATCTCTCATGGTCCAACTGGTTGTTCAATGGGTTAGCAACTGTCCTATAGTACAACTGGTTGTAATGCGGTAAATAATAACTTTACGTATTCTAGAAAACTCGAGAAAATAATATTACAGAGGTCCTTACTGATTGTACCACAGATACTATGGTACGTTCAAATGAAACCACGATAAATGGGTAGTACACATAATCGAAAAGGGAAACGTCTATCAAGTAGCACTGTAGTATTTGTGTATACAATCCATTTCGCTTTCGAATAAACTCAATTTTATTCACAAAAGGGTATCTGCACTTAACTCAAAATAAACAGTGGTCATCTATTGCAAAGTCCATACTTCCCCAGTTCAATGAGAGAAAGTAACGACAGAGAGGGGAATGCAACAAGAGTGTTGCGCGAGTGAGAGAGTAGACTGTTGAATCACGTACCGTTTTTGTTCCGTGTTATCTAACATTTGATTCCTCTTGTAATGTTCAGTTGACCGACTTATGCAGGTAGAGCGATACGAGTCGTGTTGGTATATTGGTATAGTCTAACATGGCTGGTCTGGAGATAAAAAGTAGCCTATGTGTTATATCAAGTCATTGTCATCATTATTATTTTTAGGTTGTGAATATAAAAATCTCGGAGTCAGCCCCACACGTATTGACCACTGTCTTTCCTGTGGGTATCGTCGGCTATCGTGGGTATCTTAGCTAAGAGGATGGATTTAATTGCTGGGCAAGCTCCATCTCAACAATATCCCAGACACTACAGTATCCCTTTAAGCGTTGGCAATTTGATTTTATAAAATTTTATGAAAATTGCACGGGGCATACTCTTAATACCCGAAAACTCAATTTTATGCCAATTTTCGCAGTTCAGCTTATTTGCAAGTTGTTGTATACTGAATTCGTAAAAGTTCACCTACATAAGCCCCCCACTCTACAAACCGAAAACGATACATCGAGCCAATAATTGCAGGTCAGCTTAAGTCGGTGGAAACTGAATTCGGAATTCTAACCAACATAACATGAACTGCGCTTATTGGTACAATGTATGGTTTTTTGTTTTTAGAGTAGAGAGGGGGGCTAAACTGCGAGCTTTAGCACGAAATTTGGTTTTCGGGTGTCTAAAGCATGCCCCGGTGCTAGGAATCGAAATATGAGTAGCAAAAAAAAAAATGAAATATGATCACGACTGTATCCCCGGAGCGGTAGACATTTCTTTCAGATCATTAGGCAATTTTTAGATATTTTTGAAGATGTCTAAGGGGGTAGTCAGAGGTATGTCCAAATACATACATATTTGGTACATGCCCACTTTTTGCAGAAGTTAACTTTCCATACGTGACAGGTTGCAAGCCCATCGACGCTATTAGAGAGCTAACTGGTTTCCTCACGATGTTTTTCTTCACCGTTATAAGCTCGTGTTAAAGCGCATATAAATTTTTCGATGCGAAAAGTTCATTGATGCACGTCCGGATTTGAACCCACGACCTTCGGATCGAAAGTCGAGATACTAATCCACTTGACCAACACGGCTTTTATCTGAGTAGCATACTGAAGAAATATTTTTTCTAGCATCTATCGCGCTGACTTTCTCTCAGAGCTGGTAGATAAGCCTTCGGCACTATGCTCACCAATAGTGAGAAAAATTTGTACCTAATTTGTGTGCAATCTTTTTTTTGTAGCTGGGTCGAGAAAAGGTTAAAGAACCATAGGCCATACAAACAAGAAAGTTTACAGATCTTCATTCAATGGTAGAATTTAACTGTCAAACTATTGAAATCGGTCTGTGCTATATGTATTTATCATGGTGGTGAAAGTTACTTTAGAAATAGTAAGTGTATAGTCATTGTGAGCTGACTAGCCTTTGTATGAAGACTAAGTTCAAGGGTCTTTATCGACAAAAGATAATCACTTGGTTTACGAACTGGCTAACGCCCGGTTCCTATTTTAACTTACAAATGACCGTAGATCTGTCGCCATAGCAACGTTATTATCTGTCAAAAAGTATCATACATTTTGTGGCGTATAAACAAAGTTGCTATGGAGATGATTGATAATAGATGATAATGTATAATTTCACATGTAAATTATCCATATACAGTTTTTAAAGACTTAAGTATCTAATTATCTTTTTAGAGACTTAAGTACCTACTTACTATTTATTTAACAGTTTATTAAAACCCATTCTCGATGCAGGTACCACGGTCGTCACCGAAGGCGAGGACCACCGCTCGCAACTAGCCCACGTGCGTCATGGGCAGTGAACGTGTTAACAACAGCGTCAATCGCAAGGAAGAGCAGTGTGTCGTTTGCAAAAGTATCGTGTAAATCTTATCCTATAATATCCTTCCTACTAATATTATAAACACAAAAGTTTGTATGGATGTTTGTTGCAGAATTTCCTAGTTGTGACCTGGAATAACATAAAAGCTACTTTTTATCCAGGTCGGTACTACGCGGACGTAGCCGCAGGCGAGGCAGCTCGTAAAAAGTTCTGCAAAATATGAGTTCTGCATTTAGGTAGGTTGTATTTGCACTAGGCATCATCAATGGTTCTATTTTCTAAAAAGATCTAAAAGAAAATTTTATTGTATACCTCACATTGAGATTACTCCCATTGTGATAAGTCGTTATTATTATACTATTTAATTTCAAATTAATTTAAACTTTAAAACTCGCGCTTTTAAGAAGAAAATTGACTGACAATGGACTTTAAACCAATTTCTTGAAGTATTCTGTATAGAACATTTTTTTTCAGTAAATCCCAATAAATGTACATAAGTGGCATGTCTAAGAAAGCATTGTATCTTTTTTAATCAAAATAATGAACTTTCTTAGCTTGTCAAGCTTTTGTTAGACTCTTTAGTATTTGATATAAGAGGCAAACCTTTTCACTACAAAGGATGTTTAATTTGGAAATGGGTGACCTCTGTGGCCCAGTGGGTGAAAGACCGCTTGAGATGTAGAGGTTGAGAGTTCGATCCCCGCTGCCGAACGAATGCAATTTTTAAAAATTCACAAATAATAGTATGTATTTAAGTAGTTTGCATTTTTTTTTTGTATTTATGGTCAACTTAGCTGAGAGGATGGTTTAGGTGCTGGGCAAGTCTATTCCATCTCAACAATGTCCAAAGCACTACAGTGTCCCGTTAAGTGTAGGCAAAGATTGCCTCCTGACGCTGTATAAATCATTTAGTAAAGACCTGAGTTTTTTTTTTGTAGTTGGTCAGGTTATCATAATATTATTAAATTACTTAGCTTATTACAAGATGACGTGTGGGAAATTTATAAAAATATAATTTTTTATATACAACTAGTAGACCCGCGCGGCTTCGCTTGCGTATTGTACAGACATCGACGTGGTTCGTTCGTTCGTTCGTATGAGCAAGTGGCCAACTCTGGTGACGGAGTTTTGAGGCCGCCTAAAGGCCTCCGTCATGGCTTAACGACTTTAAAAGCCGGGACCGACAATTTAACGTGCCCTCCGAAGCACGGAGGCGCTCAGATGAAAATGCCACTTGCGGTCACCCATTCAAGTAGTGACCGCTCAGAACGTTGCTTAACTTCGACGATCTATCAAGAAAGTCTTATTCGCCACGAGCGCTTTGACGTGGTACAGTTTTATTATAAGTATGTAGAGATTAGTTTGTTCCTACTCGGGTCAATGGTTTTAGTAAATAAATATTGTTTGCTACATGATTGAACCAGTAGCACTAACACGTTTTGGTAACATAAGTACATTTAGATAGACACATTGTAAGTTGTTGTGTTGTTTTAGCTGTAATTTAAATACCTATTCTATTTTATTGTATTTGTTACAAACAATTTTTTCAGCCGATTTCTGCATTTCCTATAAATTCCTATTAAATATTTTCTTTTCATAACCACAGTTATGTCTCACTTATTTATTTGCTTATTTAAATCACATTTTTGCAAAACCATAAATATTTTTTGAACTTGGTACTCTTTTTTTAACTTTAACTTACTTACTTAAACTTTTTAGAGCAAAAATTCTTACCATGCAAATAAAAATCACAGTTGAATTCACAATCACTACGATATCACAATTGCACCCGCGCCGGTCGAGATTTGCAAGAGAACTGCGCATGCGCACACTGACGCTATCACGTTAACTTCACGCAAGAACTTCTTCGCTTAGAGAATGGGGTGTGAAGCTAGCAAATTTAGGACATTCAAATAAGTATGTTTATGTGTTTATCTTCATTGTGCAACAAAAAAACAAATAACAAAGTATACATGAAGTAAGAAAATCTTATCCAAAGAGTATTGTCTTATTTAAACTTTCACTTCAGACTTCCTGCGACCTCGGCTGGTGCTATCCAGTAGAAAGAGTCGGGATACATTAGCCATTTTTTTTTTAAACCGACTACAAAATTCGTAAGAAGAGTTCATCTAGTTTATATTATAGTGTTAAAAACCATACTTAAGTATTTCATTATAAATTAAAACTTTTAGTAAGATTTTTCATCGAATTTTGTAGTTAATTTTGTAGGAGTACTCTCGAATTAGCACAACTTTACAAAATACAATAAGAACCAGTTGAGTCATTTAAGGATAGTTTTCAACAATCTACAGGTGGCTCAACTGATCCAAGCTACTGCCAGACATGTTTTGCTCATTAGTCTATTTCTATACTAATATTATAAAGAGGTAATGTTGGTTTGTTTGTTTGTTTGTATGTTTGGGGTAATCTCCGAAACTACTCATCCGATTTCAAAAATTCTTTCACCAATTTGTAGCTTAGACTTTTCGAATGAACATAGGCTATATTTTATCAAGGTAGGTACCACGTGAGCGAAGCCACGAGCAAGTTAGATAGTCTACAATATAACTGTTGAGGTGCATTATGATAGGTACATGCCTATATTTTTCAGTAGTTAACATTCCATACGTGATACGTTGCAAGTTCATCGACGTTATTATAAAGCTGGTACTATCACGATGTTTTTCATTATCGTTTTAGCTCGTGTTGTGTTTTAAAGCTTCAAGCGTAAACTTAAATTTCCCGTACCAACAAAGCCATTGTTGCATCCAACCTCCGGGAATTACATCCGTGAACATTCCACACACTTTCATACATTTTTTTGTAAAATTAAAGTACTTACCTTATTATTATACCTACATAGAAAACACCCAGACTCGAGACAAATATTTCAGACCACACAAAAAATTGTCCCGCAGCGGGGATCGAACCCGCAACCTCTGCGTTTTACCTACTGCACCACAGAGGTCATCAAAACACAAAACACAGTTCATCTCGGTCACAGCTGTATCTATCACACTCACATTAATTATCAAAAGGCTAACCAAGCAGTAAATTGACATAGAATTACAATGTTGTTAACTGTTGTATACAGCGCCACTTTTATGACTGCTGTTATGTAAATATTATGTCAGTATTTTTAGAAAGTGGGTTGTTTAAAAGCCTAATTTTAAGGCGATGGCATTACGGTATGGCGTGGTTGGGTGACTGCCCAGGGCGCCAGGTACAAAGGGGCGCCCCGGGCGGGATTTCCGTAATGCCAAAATTATAATTGACCCTAGCTTCCTCGAAAGAATCCCAACATCAGACAGCTTGCTAAGACGTTCTTGATAGATCGTCGAAGTTAAGCAATGTTCTGAGCGGTCACTACTTGGATGGGTTTTGCAAGTGGCATTTATATCTGAGCGCTTTGTTAAGCGCGGCACGTTAAGTTATTGTCAGTCCCGGCTTTTAAAGTCGTTAAGCCATGACTGAGGTACATACAGTGGAACATAGAACCTCCTACTTTTTGAAGTCGCTTTAAAAGCAAAATTGGCGAGTTGATGCAGAGAGGCTCCCTGGAACAATTACGAATACGTAATTGGATCGGTTGCATATCGGCTACGAAATTGTCAATGCAATTTGTAATTGGTCCACAAAGCCCCTATTTAACCTAACTACGCACTGACTATGTTTATGTACTGCCTATTAAAAACCAATTACATGACAAAATATAATTGTCATCTAATTGATGTTCAATTACACCAAGAAAACGTGAAGAAAATAGTTATTGTTAGAATAGAGTAGAATGTTTCTACGACTTTTTTGTCGCTGTGGGCGAAAGCCCGCTTGGGTAGGGTTGCGGGTTTGATCCCCGCCGCGGGACAAATTATTGTATGAACAAATATTTGCCTCGAGGCTGGGTGCTTTCTATGTACTCGTATAATAAACAATAGAATAAAAAAAATGTATTAAAGTAGAATAGCAGTAGCCTGATTACCATAATAAAAACATATTTGAGGAAATAAATATTCTA
The DNA here is from genome assembly GCA_963582015.1 of Xanthorhoe designata. Classification (NCBI taxonomy): domain Eukaryota; kingdom Metazoa; phylum Arthropoda; class Insecta; order Lepidoptera; family Geometridae; genus Xanthorhoe; species Xanthorhoe designata. The sequence goes on from OY757037.1 coordinate 11,679,461, forward strand.
TTCTATTCTATATTTGTTTATTTTGAGGTTTCATGACGCTGTGTGAATTTATTATTTTTCTTTATTTAAGAATAAGAATAACTTATATAAAGTACCTAGTTTTACAACTAAATTATATGCGAACTTGTCCAGTGGCGGGAATTGCACCCGCTAACTTCTCTGATTCAAAATACCAGAGAAAAGCGGAGTAGGAAGGTACATTTCCAAACTTAATTTTGACTGACTTCATTCGTTTGAATGGCTTCCCACTGAAGCTTGACTATTTAGATTGTTAATTCGCGTTGGAACAGGCATTAGAATCACCTAGCATGTAAGACGAAACTGAAGTGATCCTTGAGGTCCTACCAAAATAAACGATTTTCCTTTCTTTCTTTCTTTCCAAATATTATCCATCGAATCCGAAAACATTGAACAGCAATAACATAAAATATCCTACAAACACTATAGTTTGTACTAGCAGACCCGCGCGGCTTCGCTCGCGTGTTGTACATACCTACCTTAAACACTGGTCGTACTGACTTGCCATTTTAAGAAAAGTGAAATAGAAAGAAAATTAAAGAAATAAGAGATATTTTCACGACTGCATCCCGGGAGCAGTAGACATTTCTTTCAGATCATTAGGCAATTTTAAGATCTTTTTGAAGATGTCTAAAGGGGTAGTCAGAGGTATGTCCAAATACATATATATTTGGTACATGCCCACTTTTTCCAGAAGTTAACTTTCCATACGTGACAGGTAGCAAGCCCATCGACGCTGTTAGAGAGCTAACTGGTTTCCTCACGTTGTTTTCCTTCACCGTTATAAGCTCGTGTTAAAGCGCATATAAATGATAAATGGAGGTGTACCTACTTAAAAGGGATTTCTAGAAATTAAACCCTTAATAGAGTGAATGAATGGAGTAAAATCGAATTTATATGACTATACAATACCACTAAGCAAATTTGGTAAAAATGTCTCATAAAATTTATTTTCAAAACAATCTCTCAAATGTGAAGGCATCTTAAGTTGTATTAACTTGTATTTAATGTGGTTACCTACGTTGATTTTGCTTACGGTGCTCATAGAAACACATTACTGTTTGTCGGTTCATATCCTTTGGTCTGGCACAGTTCAATCTGCTTGCAAAATATTCTAGAACCTATGGTGCGCGCGCAGCTAGCTAAACTTTTTAAAGACAAATACATCTTGTGTCACTTGATTTTGCTTACGATTTGCATAAAGAGGCTGACTGTTGGTCGGTTCCTTTTATGGTCTGACACAGTTCAATTTGATTGCATACTATCCAGAAAGCTATGGTGCGAGCGAAGCGAGCTTCGAACCAAGTACTTCTTTGACTCGGAAGCGAGCCTAATTTTTTTAAGACAAATGCGTCATGTGAAACTTGGTTTTGCTTGTGGTAGTATGGTACTCATAGAAAAGGCTGGCTGTTGGTCGGTTCTTAGTCTATCGTCTGACACAGATAAATTCGCTTGCTAAATATTCAAGAAGCTACCATGCGAGCGAAGCGAGCTTCAAAGTTAGCGAGCGTAGCGAGCCGAATTTTTTTTAGACAAATGCGTCACTGACGCTGGATTCTGCTTATTCTGCTCCTAGTAAAGGCTGATTGTTGGTAGACAAATGCGTCACTGACTCTTGATTTTGCTTATCCTACTCATAGAAAATGCTGGCTGTTGGTCGGTGTATATTCTATAGTCTGGCATAGCTTAATCTGCTTGCAAAAGACTCAAGATACCTGCGAGCGAAGCGAGCTTCAAACTTTGCGAGCGTAGCGAGCCGAATTTTTTTTAGACAAATGCGTCACTGACGCTGGATTCTGCTTATTCTGCTCCTAGAAAAGGCTGACGGTTGGTCGGTTTATATTCTATCGTCTGGCACTGTTAAATCCGCTTGCTAAATATTCAAGAAGCTATCGTGCGAGTTTGAACCAATCAGTTTGTAATAGTATACAAACCGAGTTTTAAGCCAATCGCACCTCGCTTTAATACATTTCACTTCAAACTTTTCACTCTTTCACTCTTTAAAGATTTTTTATTTTGTATTTTAAGTGTTGCAACTGATTTTGTCGTACAAATCGCTCCACCTTTTAATACGTTTACATTCACTTCAGCCTTTGTCACCGAATTTCACTCTTTATAAGGGTTTTGTCGAAAAACCCTTATAACCCTAAAACAATTGCCCATTTATTTTGTAGTATCCATACCGAATTTCCAGTCAATCTCACCTCGCTTTAATACATTTCACTTAAAACTTTTAACATCGGATTTCACCCTTTTTAAGGGTTTTTTGGAAAAACCCTTCAACGCGTGTCTATTTATTTTGTTTTTTAAGCAACAGAGTTTCAAGCAAATCGCTAAGCCCGTTTAAAATTTTCCATACAACCTTTGACACCACTTTTTACCCCTTTTTAGGGTATTTTTTGAAAATTCCTGAAACACGTGTCCAACCATTTTGTATTTTTAGTATCCAAACCGATTTTCAAGCCAATCGCGCTACCCTTCAATACGTTTCACTACAAACTTTGACATTGCATTTCACCCTTTTAAAGGGTTTTTTCGAAAAACCCTAAAACACGTATATATTTATTTTGCATTGTTAGTGTTGTAACCGAGTTTCAAGCAAATCGAACTACCCATTAAAAAGTTCTCATACAAACTTTGACACCCCATTTCACCCCTTATCAGGCTTTTTTTTTTATTTCTGATTAACATGTAAATTTATTTATCATTTACCATATTTATACCAAGTTTGAAGAAAATCGCTTCACGCATTAAAAAGTTGCATACAACGGTTCTCATCCCTTTTCAACCCTTTAGGGGTGGAATTTCGAAAAATCCCTTCTTAGTGCTCACTTTTGTTTTAAAAGGAAGCTACCTTCCAAATTTCAGCTTCATAGCTTCAGCGGTTTGGTCTGTGCGTTGATTGCAGAAAAATGCTTATTGTTTTATATATATTGATTGATGTATAGAATAATGTTTGTTCTCTATCGAAAACTACTGAACAAATAAATTGAAACTTGGAATATCTATTCATAGTTATAACCTGAAATAATTATACATTCTAGTTTTTTATCCAGGTAGTATGTATAAGCGACCAAGAAATTGCTTTACCACTTTTGATGACATCTTCCAGTAACATAATTATTCGCTAAGGATTATAGGAATGACAGATTCTGACGTAGCAGTTATTAATCTGTCAAGCGAAAATAGCCCTTGATGTTTTGTACGTGCAAATGATATTCAGCCTTAGAGTGGTAAACCAATTTCTTGGTCGACTATACAACGCGAGAGTGAAGCCAACGCGAGATAAAGTAAAACACAACAAAATAAAGGTCTGTTTGTTTGCACGCGCTGAAACTACAAGTCGGAAATAGGTTCTGAATTTGATATCGCATCGCAGGAAGGTTAGAGGAAATTTTCTTTATTTATTTATGGAAAACTTACAGCTAAACAAACATCTTACATAGAATAGGAATATTCATTTAGAGCCAAGAAGCTAATTACAAATCTTCATCACATTCATTACATTGTCTTTAAGTCTTAAAGTTTTAAAGGACTTCAAAAAAAGAGGAAGTTTCATGTTTTACTGCATGTTTATTTTTCACTCGATTTCTACGTATTAGTATTCTTAATTATTTTATAGGCCGTGTTGGTCAAGTGAATTAGTAGGTACTTCGACTTTCGATCCGAAGGTCGTGGGTTCGAATCCAGCCGTGCATCAATGAACTTTTCTCATCGAAAAATTTATATGCGCTTTAACACGAGCTTCTAACGGTAAAGGAAAACATCGTGAGGAAACCAGTTAGCTCTCTAATAGCGTCGATGGGCTTGAAACCTATCACGTATGGAAAGTTAACTTCTGCAAGATGTGGGCATGTACCAAATATGTATTTGGACATACCTCTGACTACCCCCTTAGACATCGATCTGAAAGAAATGTCTACCGCTCCCTGGGATACAGTCGTGAACATATTTCATTTTTTTTATTTTGTTGTACATTCCATTGTTTTCCGTAGCATCAAAAAATTGAGTGTACCTATAGTGAAACTTTTGGCAGGTATTTTTCGTGTCGTGCATAGTGCTCAAGTCCCGACTTGAGCATAGTGAAAATAACCAGAATTTCAATATCTAACGTGATTTTGTGGTATTCCTGGTATGTTCATTACCCTGCCACATAATATATTACGCAACAGCCAAACTATGTAGTACCGCTAATACGCACCGCGTTGGCACAGTGAAAGCAATGGCACATGCTTTCAAGCAAGGCCGGAACTCACACTTAATAAATTGTTTGGGCCACAGAATAGGTCACGTGCGATTATATAATAACCTTCAATTGTTGATTACTTTTAAAAGTACGAAGATGTGTCCCAACAATGGTACAGTATGGGCTAATATTATAACGACGATCTCTGTGGCGCTGAGCGTGAAAGCCCGTCTGAGACGCAGAGGTTGCGGGTTCGATTCCCGCTGCGGGACAAATGTTTGCATGATCTGCAAATATTTGTCTCGAATCTGGCTGTTTTCTATTTATAACATGTAGGTATGTATTTAGAAAAAAAATGTATCTATGTAGTGTATCAGTCGTCTGGTTACCATAACACAAGCATTAAATTGCTTAGCTTGGGGCTAGATGACGCCGTGTGGAATGTCCAAGGATATTTATTTAATTAAAATAATCCTTCATCATCTTGTCCAAAGAGCATGTAAATAATCTTGTCCAAATCAAACAAAATAATCAATGGTCAAATCACGTGACAAATGTCAAATTAGGAACGAATTCCACACTGGCGCGTGGTTTAAGCCCGTCACACACGTAGCTATAATATATTATATTAATATAAATTATAGCAAGGAATATATAACACATAATTTTCTATACAAATATTCAAGTGACCGCACACGCAGCTATAATAGGTAATATTTCTATGACGACACCAATTTATACCGTAAATTATACTATCGCATTAATATATTTATATTGCATAGTATTGTATAGCAAGACATATTACGGCAAAATATATATTAAGGCTACGTGTGTGACGGGCTTTAATCATTAGTTAATTTTCAAGATGATCTGCGTTCGTTAAGTGGTTAGTAAAGTTAGCAAAGTTGCGTAATTTTACTTCAAACAATCGGTTGTCACGAAGTTTCAGAGCTAGGATTACCTTTGAGAAACTTGTAGTGTAGGTAAATACTTACTTGTCACTTTCGAAAGCTGTTTAAGCGTTTAATTTGTTAGCAGATGAGAATTACTGAAACTCTAACTAAAACAAACAATGTTCAAAGTACAGCGACAAAAAAAGCTTCATTTACCCGTATTTTTTACCATTGCAGGAAATTCAAGAATAGAATAGAATAGATAGACTTATTTTATTCGGGTACTAGATTATGACAAGCCCACTAACAACTCTCTCTCTTTCTCTCTCTCTCTCTCTGTTTGACTGGCTGACTGAAGCTAGACTAAGGGATAACCTTCAATGAAACGCGAGGTACTTCCTCTCAGCCGACACTTTAAATGTACAAAGCCTCTTAAATGTGGAACATTTTGCTAGAAAGTAACACATGGTGCGAAATTATATCACATCGTACGATCTAGTTGCATCATTGTCGAGGTTATGATATAATTGCGGGCTAAAGTAATTTACTCTTAATGAGCTCACTTTCCTTTTTTTAGGCGTAGAAAAATAATATAAACAATAGTGGCAATTTGGAGTGTCGCAAAAGCTAAACTAAACTAACTAAAATTAATGCCATCCTTTTTATTTCCATCGCTATGAAAGGGACGGCAACATTTTTAGTTAGTTTAGTTTAGCTTTTGATAAACTCAGAATTGCCACTAATATACACTAGATAATCATTATGTTTTGAAAGTATAGCCAACTGTAAAACTTGGACACTAGTTTTGGTACTCATGTAACTTTTAATTGGATTACAAGTGGTAAAATTAAAAAAGTATTAAAACCGACTTCAATGTCGTGAGTAGAGAGCAATTTCTTGCACTCTCGGGGTGCATTACTGTGCATAACTCAGTGAGTATCTTCTTTCCAACAAAAAAAGAATCATCAAAATCGGTTCTTACAACGAAGTTATACGAAGTTATCCGCGAACACACATAAAAAAAACAATTAAGTAGGTATATATTACAGTCGAATTCCCTCCTTTTTTTTGAAGTCGGTTAAATAGTAGCCAACTGAACTAAAATAGATATTTTTTTTAAAACTTAAACAAGGTAAACTCAAAATAAATTGCAGTGTGTTGGTTTTGGGTCTTTTAAAAATAGTGTTAAAATGAGTACCAGAAATCGAAACAAAAGAGTTAAATTTTAAAAATTACGTACGCTGACGTCATGTGAACATCGGCTCCGCGCAAAATAATATAAATAAAATACTTCTACTGTAAAGTTACTGACAATTTCTTAATACAAACATTGTCAATAGTACAAAGATTACGAGTGAGTGTTTTAGTAGAGAAACAATTACAAATAGTGTGATAAAAGTGAAAACAGTGTTGAACATCAGAACTTCACTCATTCGTAATATACCATAATATACCAGTGACTTTACACTATACAAAGACCCAACATTTGTGACCTAAGTGACTTTTAACCCGGTGGAACATTCAATAATTAAACGTTCTTCTCTATTCTGAGAATTAGACTTACCTAGTGCTAATTAACAAATTTACAAATATTCCTTCATTTTTATAAAACTTGACAAAAGACGGTGAAGTGAAATAAGTGTGACTCATAAAACAATCATAGACTCTACGACTCTAATAAATATCGACAACTAATTCACATAAACCTAAATTTCAACTCATACGTACAAGCATCGTTGGCCTAGCGTCCGAGCGGTGCAGTTTCATTTTAGACTGCAGTTGGAGCAACCGCTACCGGGATCGTATCCCCCTGAGACAACAACTTTTTTCAAGTTGTTTTTTCGTATAATACATCAACAGAACACCACCTATCGAGCAGACGCTAAAGTATTAAATAAAATGGACTACCAAGAAAATGTAACATTAAGGCGTGCACATACGACACTCCTAACCGATAAAACCGAATCGGACATGAGTGTTGACACGCTAGATGTCTCTACGAGTAGCCTCCCAGACCTTTCACCTGACATTAATAAACAAGTAGAAATGCTTATGAAACAAATTGAGCAATTACAAACTCAATTAAACAGTGCTCATAAAGAAATTGAACAGTTATCTTTGGAAAATAGAGATCTGAGGAATAACAATCTAGAATTAACAAAAAAGAACTCATTGTACAGAAAGATTGGCTTTAGCCCTACTAACAAAACTTCTCCAAAAGCAACATCTAAGAAAAATATAAATCTACCACAAAAAACCATAGGAAATAAGGAAACACAGACGGATAATATAAATCTACAAATAGAAAAAAAAGCTGGCGTCGTTGACAAAGAATCTCAAACTAATGATTATAAACCTGAAATAAAAAAATCATTAACCCCTGAAAAAGAAGAACAAGAAATCATTCAAAAAATCCCAAACTTAGCGAAATCAAAAGAAAACCAGAAGCAGCATAAAGATCTCTACAGAAACAAGCCAAAAATATGTCTTCTGAGTACTAATCGAGAAAACAAAATGCTTTCTATAGCAGAAGAAATGATGCCCTTAAATGACTTTAAGCTCTGTCACTTTTTAACACCCCAAGCTTCTACACCACAACTTATGAAAAATATACGGACAAAGATAATTAACTTTACTCATAATGATTACTGCATCATATTTATTAGTGAACAAGATTTTTTGGAATGGGTTAATAATGCAGAACTAATAAAATGCATCAGAGAAACACTACAGAGTATCACCCACACGAATGTAATAGTCTGCTCACCCACCTACCATTACGGCTACCAACGGGATGAAATTAACCAACGTGTATTTAACTTTAATAAGCTTCTCCTGAAAGACATAAAAAAATTCAAATATGCATATTTATTAGACACAAATAAAAATCTAAACTACAACTACACAATGTTTCACAAACTTTCCGGTAGAGTAAGCAATGCAGGAATGAGAGTGATATTTCAGGACCTAGTATACATGATTGAGAATTGTACGAAAAATATAGAAAATAGACTGCCTGACACGAAAGAGTTCCCAAACGCCGAAAGCGAAACCCAGTTTTTTCTTGTTTAAAAAACTGTGTGTACTACATCAAAACATATCAGGACTAATAAATAAATCCGATCAACTGACAACGCATCTGAACAAATTATTGGAACGCAACATTAACATAGACGTTATATGTATCACGGAACATAATATTATAGAAGGTCGTGAACAATATCTAGTATTACCAAACTATACTCTTACTTCATACTTCTGTCGTAAAAATGCTAAGAAAGCGAGAGGAGGGGCCTGTATTCTCATCAAAAATGATATTATACAATGGAAAAATTTGAAGAAAATATCAGAATTTTCAGTGCAAGGGATTTTTGAGTGTTGCGGTATTGAATTAACAAACTATAATATTGCCATTTTATGTGTTTATAGAATCCCAAAATCGACTAATATCCATATTTTTATGACTCAATTTGAACTAGTTTTACAAGAAATATCTAAAAAAAAGTATGATAATTTGCTTATTGCCGGTGACTTTAATATTAATGTTTTAATCAAGAATAATATAACCTTAGACTTTGAGTACTTGCTTCTTAACTTTGGATTGAAACTAGCTCTGAAGCAGCCGACAAGACTTGCTAAAAAAACGTGCATCGATAATTTTGCACACAATTTTATAAAACCATGCTCTACTGAGATTATTGATTTTGCATTATCTGATCACACAGCGCAGATTATAAAATGTCCCATTAGAAACCAAATGACTCTTAAATACTGGCGAGTAAGAAGGAGAGACTATTCAACTGAAAATATGTTAAAGTTTCGTAAGGCAATTGAATGTTTGTCATTTTCAGAAATTTACCGTGAGAATGAGCCTAATGCAGCTTATGACTTATTTTTAAATACTTTTAAGCTATTTTATGATCTTTGTTTCCCTCAAAAACTAATAACTATTAAATCTATAAGGTCTGTACGATGGCTATCGCGTGGTATAAAGCTATGCTGCAATAATAAAAGAAAACTTCTTTGGAAATTTAGAAAAGATCCATCAGAACTTAACAAGAATAAATATAATAAATATTCTAACTTACTAAAAAGGATCATTAAGCTAACACAAAAAGCACAAAATACTTATACCATAAGCTCTTCCAAAAATAAATCAAAAGCCTCTTGGAAGGTAATTAACAGCAACAAAAGTAAACTGCCTAAGGAGCCAATAAATCAAATAATTGACAATAATAAAATAATTTCGAATCCTACTGACATAGTAAACGCTTTCAATAACTATTTTATTGACAAGATAATACCAATCGAAAGCCCACGTAAAAATGATCTGTCATTGATAATAAACCAAAAGGACTCTATATTTCTAAAACCTAGCATTCCATTAGATATTTTTAAAATAATCATTTCACTTAATAACACTAATAGTGTTGGGTATGATTACATCTCAACGAAAGTACTAAAATCTGTTGCTCAATATATATGTGAGCCCATTAGCTACATTATTAATCTGTGCTTGAGTTCAGGAGTGTTCCCACAAGCACTAAAGACTTCAATTGTCAGACCAATACATAAAAAACTAAGCAAAGAATGCATGGAGAACTATAGACCTATTTCCCTTATACCTGTGATCTCTAAAATATTTGAAAAATACTTATATGTTGAAATCAATAATTACTTTGAAAAGAATAGCATTTTTTGTTCAGAGCAAAAAGGTTTCCGAGGAAATAAAACAATAAATATGGCTATCTATGATTTTCTTCTTCGTGTAACGACAAATATCGATAAAAGAGAGCCAGTCTGCTCTATATTCTGTGACATGACCCAAGCTTTTGATTATGTACAGCACGATATCCTACTAAATAAACTTGAAAAATATGGTATTAGAGGCGTTTCTCTACAGCTAATAAAATCTTATCTTGTCAATCGAAAACAAGTGACTGAAATAAAAAATATAAATTATAAGACTAAAATCGAAGAAACACACATATCTAAAGAACGTATAATTAAATATGGTGTTCCACAAGGTAGCGTGCTAGGGCCTCTACTTTTCATAATCTATATAAATGATCTGCCAAAAGTAACAAATCAACCAATGTCATTATTTGCCGATGATAGTACAGTTACCATATCAAGTAATAATAATTTAACAACATACGAAATTGACATAAATCAAGCTTTGACATCCATCATAACATGGCTAGATAACAATAATTTAAAAATCAATATGAATAAAACAAAACTTATACATTTTAGACAACGCGAACCCGCTGCACCCCCTAACTTTGACATTCAGTATAATAATATTAGAATCGAAGATATTAATTCTACGAAATTTTTAGGACTTCATATCGATCAAAAACTAAATTGGAAAACTCATGTTCAAGATACGGGCAGAAGAATGAATAGTTTAGTATTTATGCTATACAAACTATCCCCAATAGTTAATATTGAAACCCTGCTCATGACATATCACGGACTGATAGCATCAATTATTCGATATGGCATAATATTTTGGGGTAACTCAACAGATGTAGATAAAATCTTTAAGCATCAAAAACGTTGCATTAGAGCTATGTTCCGCTGTAAGATGACAGATTCATGTAAGCCCTATTTCAAGACGTACAAAATATTAACAGTTCCTTCTTTATATATTTTTGAGACGGTGATGTTTGTCAGAAACAATCCAGAGCGATTTTCTCGACCATCTGATGTTGTGATTCGCAATAGACGTGACCAGATCAGACTCTGCGTACAAAGGTCTAAAACCACATTAATGCAAAAGAGCATCTTCTGTATGGCTCCTATAATATACAATCATGTTCCCAAAATATTAAGAGAGCTACCGCGTACACTGTTTCAGAAACGGTTGAAAACCATTTTGGAAAGCAAGTGCTACTACTCAGTAAATGAATTTATTGCTGATAGAAAAATAATATAAGTAGGTAACTTTAAATTATGATATTTTATAATACTATACTTAATAATGAAATTGACTATTGTGTAACTTAAATTGACTATATTTTCGTTTTTGTTTATTTTAATACTTTATTTATAATGTTTATTTGTAATCTCATAACTAAAAATTGCACGCCATTACATGGCAGAATACATTGTTTCTCAATTAAGTGCAGAACAGAATCCATCTATGTACAACATGTATTTCAAGCAATAAATATTACTTTACTTTACTTTACTTTAATTTTTGTTCTTGAAACACAATTTAACTAATTCCTTTGAATGCTTTCTTGTATTTTCGTTCATTCTCAGTACATTTAAGTTAAGTAGAGTGTTAACGGCAAATTTTCACGCGATTGATACATCGGTTTCTTAAGAAGTAAAATCGTAATAATACCTTTGTATGCTATAATGAGGCGGAACACGGAATAACCATTCATTAGTTCATCAATGAGGAACACTCAAAAACCTGTCAATTGTGAGTCACTTCACGTTCTGTGGGTTCCGTAAAGCATTTAAATATGTGAAAATAAAAAAAATTGTAATAGAACATGACTAGGAATCTAATTAAATCATCAATGGTAAAAGAGTAAGTAAACCTTTAAATATTACTTTCATACTCATTTTTAATCTACTTACAGATATATTTTAAGTCACTCCTATACGACCTGGAATAACACATCTAGGCTACTTTTGATCCAGTTAGGTACCACACGGGCAACGGTCAAGTAAACTAGTTCTTAACAAAGCCTTCAGAGCTACCAAATATACTCGCAAGCTTTTAATTGGAATCTCTTTATCGCAAGTTGATAAATAATCTGTCCAATCAAAGTTATTAAATTATAATTATGTTTAATCCTTAAAAAAAAGGTCAAACAAAGTTAAATTAAATTAAAATTTTCTTGTTATCACTTGAATGCTAAAACCTTGTCCGATATCGATGTTTTTTTTGTAATACCTAATTGAGTCATGAATGACGACCTCTCTGGCGTAGTGGGTAAAAGCCCGCTTGGGACGCGGTTTCTTCGTGGGATTTTTTCTTGAATAATTCCCGTCCTTATAAAATTATAAACGGAAATGCAGAATCACACTATAAACGAGAAATATCTTCATCTGAATTTTCGTTACATAATAAAGCTGAAATTGGCATAGTTTATGAAAAAGATTTCCTGAAGATTATTTCCAAGAGCGGGAGGAAAAACGTGTGTCTGTGACTGACATAAATCTTGTAATATAAGGCTTCGTTTTCACTAGCATAGCATGCAAAACTTGCCACAAAAGAAAATTAATAAACCGACTTTAATTTCGTAAGAAAGCATTTTCCTGCACTCTTAAGATGTATTTCTGTACATAACTCTGAAGATCCTCATTAGATGCTCAAATTTTAATGGAGCTATCTCTATATTCTCTCTAAAATCTCTCTCTCTTCTCTCTTCTCTCTCTTTCAAACAAAGAATACTTAATAATTTTAAATGGGTCTACTATTAAAGGAATAATTGGTGAACATGCATAGAAAAAAAAACCAAAAAAACATATAATGGAATATAGAGCCTTCTCTTTTTTGAGGTCGGTTAAAAACCCTAATAATTTATTTACTTATTTATTTATCTTCGGAAAACCAACAGCTTTTACAAGATGTCTTAAAAAACAAGATAGAAATAGTGAGCATAATAAAGGTTTTCACTAAAAGCAACAAAGTAAAAACTTAAAAATGTGTTTGTGTAATGTTTTACCTGTTCTAACTTTTTATGTTAGAGAGAGAGAGAGAGTCTCGACTTGTTACGCATAGTAGCAATGAAAAACCCCTAGAGGATGTATGTTAAGTTATGTTATGAGCCTGTAATGTTCCACTGCAGGGCAAAGGCCTACCTTCCTTCTATCCAGTCATCCCTGTTTTGGGCCACTGTGAACCAATCCTTTAGATGGGCATCTAACTCGTCTTTCCATCTACGGCGCGGTCTGCCGCGAGGTTGTTTTTTGTTAGGAGGCGTCTACTCGGTAGTGGCTTTAGCCCACAACTTATCCGACATGCGGCTGACGTGACCTTCCCAATCCCATTTTAACTTACCCGCTTGCTGCCCGACATCCGCGATTCGCGTTTTGGAGCGCAGTACAGTATTACGTATGCGGTCTATGAGTTTGACTCCTAGAATACTGCGCTCTATCGCCCGCTGGCAAACCCCGAGTTTGGACTTTTGTTGATCAATCAGAGACCATGTCTGTGCGCCATTGGTGAGGATAAGGAGAATACATACGTCCATGAGCTTCCTCCTTATTCCTTTAGTGACAGTGGGAGCGTACCTTTCATGAGCTGTTTCATGGCCCAGTATGACTTCCAGGCATTCTCTATGCGTCTTGCAATTTCTAGATCTTGTCTGCTCCGGAAGGATACTAGTTGGCCTAGGTACAAATAGTCATCGACGTATTCCACCTCCCTACTCCCTAACCGTAGTTTGTGTTGTGTACTGTTGCTCATTAGCTTGGTCTTTGATCGTTCATACTAAGTCCAACCTCATGTAGTTTTGAAAATATTTTACCATAAACTTTCTTTGAACGTATTGCAGATTTTAGATAAAGTTTCAAGTTTTAAGGTTCAAGGAGTAACATTTTGCATACACACGGTTTTAGTCAGTTTTATGCCTCATGGGTTGAATTTCCAAAACTCCTTTCTAGTGCTAGTGCACCCCGAGACTATAAGAGGAGTGTTTAGGAATTAGGTATAGGCTGTGTGTAGTCAGTAAGTCAGTCAGCAACGCAAGCTTTTTGTTTACTATAAGATATCAGAATTCATGATGATGATGACATTCACGATCAGCCTCGCTGTAACAGTGAATGAGATAAAATACTTTCGTTTGCATCCGTACTAGGGCATTATGTAAGGAGTTCATTCACCTGATACGTAATACTGGTTCACCTTCACCAGATTTGATATAATCTGTAGGTACTCGAAGAGCTCGCATAACACTGTCCCTAATACATTTCAGTTTTTTTTTAAAGATAGGCTTTTATAATTTCGAAGTCAGCAACGCGAGTGTTACTCCTCTGTGTCGCAATTGTCCGAGAAAAAAACATGAGCGTTCGATGACGATAGTCACGTGGTCAGAAGTATCGAATCATGGATTAGCGGTGATAGAGAATCGAAACGAAGCGTAGGTATATTATATGGCTGCAGGCTCTTCGGTTTATAAAACGAACTAGGCACAGATAAATAAGGGGTTTAATAAGCATTAGGTTAGATTTGTTGGCACTGAGCTCGTGCCATATAAGCCACTTTCTGCGCCCTTTGGACCACTTCCGGACATCTCTTACGGCGGACCAGTCTACAGTCCTGGAAGAAACCTTCGTTTCGTGGGAATCCGTTGCTGCCATCGCTGAACGTGACCAAACCTGGAACAGAGAATAAAAAGTCTAGCCAATGTTATCACTAACCAACACGTCTCCTTGAGCGATACTCCTTTTCATCCTAATTTAGTTAAATAAACACTTATAACTAACAGTTTATACCTAGGTTCGTTCATCAAAGGCCAATTAACTTAATCAGATCTGACAGATACCTTATAATATTCATGAAATAAATCATAATACTCAGACCTAATCTAAACTACCTATCTTATTTAAGCTTTAAGTAACTTTGTATAAGACTAGGATTTAAGAAGATTAACGTAATTACTAACTAGGTAATGTTACTATTAATATTAACCAGAAATCATAGTTAAACATTTACGAAAGTTTGATAAATTTATTTAAAATAGCTGATCTCAAAAGTAATTAAACCACTGTAAAAATTTAAAAACTAAAACGCCTGTTGTAAAAATAAGAGCAATGCCTCACGTGCTTATAATTTTCGTCAGGCGATGGGTAGCATAATTATTATTGTAAGAGACCTACATAATACAATAAATATTATGTAAGTGTAAGGAACGGGATAATGAACTTTAAGTCGTGTTAAGGTGAAGTGAGTTACTATTAGCATGCTAACTGTTTATAAACAACAAATGGATAACCATCGTTTTTAGGGACCAGTACGTAAGTAGGCACTATAAAATGGTGATCGACTTTTACTGTATATTAAGATTAAGGTTCGTAAAATTGCTGGAAGTAATTAAAAATTGTTAGAGAAACTTGACTATTTCAGTTCGGACAGTTTAGAAACTTTTAGAGACAAGTAAATGTTTAAGAAACATTTTTTTTTTTTTTTTTTTTTTTCTAACCTATGCTGTCCCACTGCTGGGCAAAGGTCTCCCCCATCAACTTCCAAGCATTGCGATCGCCGGCTTCGTCCCACCAATCAGCCCTGAATGCATCGAGATCATCACGCCAGCGTCTTCGAGGCCTGCCCCGGCGTCGCCGCCCATCCTCAGGCACCCACTGTGTGATGATCTTAGCCCACCTGTCTGGATGCATACGACTCACGTGGCCCGCCCATTCCCACTTGAGCCTAGCGGATTTATCTCCTACATCGGCAATTCCAGTTTGTGATCGCAGTGTGGTGTTACGGACTCTATCGGTCCTCTTGACTCCAAGCACACTGCGCTCCATCGCCCTTTGGCAAACCTTGAGTTTGGACTTTTGAGACTCAGTTAAAGACCACGTTTGCGCACCATAGGTGAGGACGGGTAAGACACACATGTCGATGAGTTTGCGTTTTAATGTCATAGGGAGAGTTCCCTTTATTAGCTCTTTCATGGACCAGAAGTTTTTCCAGGCGTTTTCGATCCGGCGATCGATTTCTTTGTCCTGCCTGTTTTTAAAAGAAACTAACTGGCCCAAGTAGATATACTCATCGACGTAGTGAATAACTTGCCCGTCCACCTGGATCGTTCGTTTGGTGCTGTTCGTCATTATTTGTGTCTTTAACCGGTTCATCGTCAGTCCAACCTCAAGGCTTGCTATGCTTAGATCTTGAAGCATATGTTGTAGCTCGAGTGCAGTTGAGGCAAAAAGGACGATATCATCAGCGAATCGAAGGTTTGTGAGCTTCTTTTCGCCGAATGATATCCCCATCCGCACCCAAGAATCCGTCAGTCTTTTAAATACTTCCTCTAGTGTGCTTGTAAAAAGTTTCGGTGAAAGCGGATCACCTTGCTTAACACCTTTTTGTATGGGGAATTGGGGTCCTGACGTAATCAATTTTATGTCAGCTGTGCTATTGTTATATATATTTTCGATGAGATCTATGTATGTCTGATTAATATCCTGATTTTTGAGTGCTGTGAAAATACTAGAGTGATAAATACTGTCGAATGCTTTCGTGTAATCCACGAAAGCTAAATACAGTGGTTTGTGAAATTCATTACATTTTTCGATTATTTGATTAATGGTGTGCAAGTGATCTATTGTTGAAAAACTGGGGCGGAATCCAGCTTGCTCAGGGGGTTGATGGCTATCTAGTTGCCCATCGATTCTATTATGAATTGTTTTAATGAATGATTTATATAAGTGCGACACTAAACTTATTGGCCTATAATTATTAATATTACTTTTGTCGCCTTTCTTGTGGAGAAGTATGATATTAGAGTGACACATGTTGTTTGGGAGCTTACCAGAATGCAAGATGGAGTTGAAAAGATTGGTTATGTAAGGGAGTAATGTTCGGGTTCCAACTTTAAGAGTTTCGGCGGTTATGCCATCACTACCAGGGCTGCGATCGTACTTTAGTGTCTTAAGTACCTTTTCTACTTCATCGCCAGTGAAATAAGGTACATTTTCATTAAGGGAATAAGATGACTCTTGAATAGATTTTGAGCTGTCTGAATACAATTTTTTATAAAATGAAGTACTGATGTCCTGTATCTTTTGTCGGTTGTAATGTTTAGTGCCAGCCTGATCCTGCAAGCTGTTGATCCATGTTTTTCCTTTCGAAACTCCTTGCTTTGCTATTCTCAAGGATGTATAGTTCTCTATAGCTGCTTTTACAAGGTGGCAGTTATGAGCTCTAATATCTTGTCTAATACTGCGTTTTACTTTCTTGTCAAGTTGTCTATATCCTACTGAATAAGAAACATTAATTTTGTCTAAATATTTCTTAAATTGAGAAAGAAATACTTAGGCAAATTTTTAACGAGATTCTAACTATTTAATTTAAATTTAAAAAATAACTTTTATTAGCACCTAGTATTAACCTAAAGAGTCGTGTTTGCTGAATGGGTTAGTGCCACGACTTTCGAGCCAACCAAAGGTCGTCGTTTTAAACCCGGACGTGCATCAGTGGATTCTTCGTTTTTAACACGAGCTCTAAACGGTGAAGGAAAACCTACATAGGTACATACCAGTAACCTACAATGTAACATCTGACTACCTCCACATCTTCAAGACATATAAAATCCCTAAAGATGATACCGTTTCTTTTACGTGTAGGTAGTACCAACATGCTCACTTTCATTGATACAATTTCGTACGAGTACGGACTCCTCTTTACAACAAATTTCCTCACTCTTGTTCGTTTTTATTTATCTAAGATTTAAGATTTGATAAGGTTTCGTGTAAGGGAAAAATAATAGCTATTGTGGAATCAAAACAAAGAATTGTTGTTCGTTTGAAAACAGCTTTCGTTCAGAATACAATTAATAAGTAATTAATGTGAAATGATTACTGCTCTGATTGACGCTCTTTATTGAATTGTGGTTCATTATATTGCAATTTATGGACAACAATTGCTTTTAATTTTCTGCAATACTATTTAACGCTATAAGTACCTACTCATAACTTCAGGTGTATCATTTTTGTATTGACTTTAATGAGTTCCGAGTTCGTTTATTTTTGTATTTCATCTTGAAACAAACTAGTATTTCTAGATAAATAAATATCCTTGGACATTCTACACAGCGCAGCGTCATCTTATCCCAAGCTAATCAATATATGCTTGTGTTCACACAATCATCTGAAATCCCATTGAAATTCAAAATTCAAAAAGTCAAATCAGTTGAGAAGACGTGATCGAGACCGAGACCGAGACCGAGACCTACATGGCCATGGCTGACTATATTTATGAAGCATTAGCTCAAAATGACAATATGCACTAAACTGCTTGGTTGAATTTATAGGCATCTTACCCAGTCCCCAAACTCTTCCTCCTCGGAACTCTCCTTCAAACTTCATTCCATCAGCTCTCCAGAAAACTCCGTGCCCGTGAAACCACCCCTGCATAAATTCTCCTTCGTATCTGAAAAAAATAATTATGAACGGACGACGGATAGGCGTTTTTGTCTAAGTTTGTTGTAACACAAAAAAAATACTTTTTGTTTAAAAAATTTAAGCGGTCTTTTATGTACCTACTTACTTATCTACTGGCGCAAAACAACATGAATGGTTTAAGAAAATACTAAGTAATTGTTAGGTACTTAATTGCATTATTGTTATTGATACTATAAGCAAGGTAAAAGGAAGGTAATCTTATTTTAGTACAACTATTTCCTCAATCATTGTGGTGTCCCAACGAGGCCTTGTTGCGGCGAAACCTAAATTTTAAGACCAATATGTACTTGAAGCAATAAATGAAAATGAATTATGAAATATTATGCTGAGTTGGAGGACTAATTTGAGTCTTAATATTCATCAGTGTTGTAGATACTAACACTTTTAACCGACTAGCTACTAAAAATGCAGAATTACTTAGCCCCATCGGAGAATGCCATCACGCCAAGCCCAGAGCACAGTCCACCGATCACGGCACCGTCGTATCTTGTGCCATCAGGTAGCACCAGGTGGCCCATACCATGCTTCTGTCCCTTGGAGTTCCATTCACCCACGTAGCGGGTCCCATCTTCGTATTTGTATGCGCCTGTCTTCACCACACCAGGGTCTATGACTGAAATGAATTCACATTTGTGCTCGTTACGTAAATCTAAGTGGCAAAATTACAAGTGACAGTTTTATTTTTTTATTAAAACCGACTTCAATTACGTGAGAAGAGAGCAATTCTGTGCTTATCTCTGAAGATCCCAGATCCCAGACCACATGGAAAACACTAGCTTTCAAATAAAAAAATAATCATTAAAATCTGTTCATCCAGCCGAAAGTTCTGAAGTAGGTATCAAACATAAAAAAAGTGAAAAAAAATACAGTCGAATAGTTTTGCCATTTGTTTATAGACAAAAAGACGGATACTCCAATGAAATATTTTGTCTAGAGCAAATTATAAAATAGGTACACTTTTTATGATCGCAAGTGAAAACTTTGATAAAAACTATTAAAAATGTATGTAAGGCAAATCGCAGTTAATGTAAATCTGTGGATTCTTCCCCTAAGGGAAATAAGCTTGAATATAATAATAATGTATGTATGAATAATACGCATAACGTTATAATTACCGATTTTAAGTAAAAATAAACACAAACTTACCATCCACCATTGTGTCGAACGAGGACTGCCCAGTGACAGTCCTATGGTTGCCGATAATCTTGTTAGTTGAAAAATGTAGAATATAGGTCGCGCCAAGTAAAAAGAGCGCTGAGAGGAAGTAGTGGGGGTATGTTTGCGCCTGTGTTCACTCGCTGACGAACCAATAGCACTCGCTAATCATTGGTATGAAGTGTGCCGCGTGACCTCTCCACCAATCATCGACCACTGCGCAGTTTGACAGCTAGCGCTCTTTTTACGTGGCGCGACCTATACCTACGTCCTACGGTAAAGGTAGATTGTACCAACTTGATAACGAGTGAGGTTAAACGATCGTTAGCAAGTAAATGCCCATTTGACTAAAAAACATCTGTAGGTGCACTTGCAACTTTTTACATATCAACGTGAAAGTGTTGTAAGCTCATTGCTGCCTAAGATTTTTTTTTTCATATTTTTTTTTTTAGGCAGATTTCTTACTTTGTTATTTTACTGATATTATACTCTCTAGTCACGATCTTAAGATACACGAGTTCGAGTAAAACTTTGTTTAATCCAGCACTTAAAAAATACTAACCAAGTTCTTCATTAAGTTTCTAAAACACGAAATTGCGTCTTAGTCGTAAGATAGTTTTATAGTTTTACTTATACATTTTTCAAATTGACACGGTTGTACGTGTAAAATTTTAAAGCTTGTTGCACACCGTTATTGTCTAAGCTAGCTTATCTAAACTAGAAATGTGTCGTGTGTATACCAAGAAATAGCTTGTGTATGGTAGCTGTTTGTATAAGTAGGTAGGTATGTATTTTAGTCATATACTTACTTAGGTATTATCATTGATTCTTGTAGTGCAAAGTTTCAATTAAATGCTATGAAAAGAGAATAGACACAGATTTAGCAGACACTTGTGTCAATTCAGATGTCACCAAAACTAAACTCGTTCCAACCGTTTATTTAACTTTTGACAGCTGTAATACTGACTCAAATAGTGATACCCTGACCCGTTACCGATTCGATTTATTTTATCGATCGATTTTATTCATGCAAAAGTTTTATTCGATTTAACACACTCATTATTTACTATGAATTTCAACATTTTGCACCTGTTCATTACAAGTAGGTACCGCAGTTCATTCATATGTTTTTTATTTGAACCAACTACAGTACCTAAGTCTAAACGATTATTTTAGATTCATTAATTTTCAGCGAATAAATTCGATCCCATTACTAGGTAAGAGTACGATGGAACTGTTTTCAATACGCAAATTATTTATACATTAAAACAGAGACATTTAGGGCATTTTAATGCAAAATAATAAAGGTTTTTACGTGATTTGATATAAAAATAATCACAATCATTTTATGTATGTTTTAATATACTTAATCGATAATCGATTTATTTCAAAACCAGTTGTCATTAATTACGAATGAAACATCTCTAAGTGGGCGGAGCCCGTCCATGACAGTACAGTATTCCCTGTAGTACATTGTATCAAAAATTATTATAAAACTTTATGTGCGTGATCTGTCAAAAGTTAAATAAACGATTGGAAAGACTATAAGTAAACTGATTTGATTTGATAGCACTAAAAATGTTACCGTCCCTTTCAAAACGAACGAAAAAAAAAAGGATGACATAAATTTTAGTGCTGCCAAATTAGTTTAATTTAGTTTTTGCGGATACATTTAGTCCATCATAAATGAGAGTGTAGTAAGTAGGTACCTATAATAACCTACTAGAATTCTTAATGATCAGAAACATTTTGCAAATCTTGCAGCAAGGTAAAGTAGGAAACAACAACTTTATCTTCCTCACTTAGTGTCATTTATCCTTAGTGGGCAGGACTAAAAACATCGGGTTTACAGAAATGTGAGATACCTATCAAGTTCTGGAGATGTAATAGTTTCTAAGTAACTTAAGTAAGAGTAAAATCGATCGGTAATTCCTATGATCTTCAGAGTAATGAACAGAAATCCAATTTTTTTAGGCCCCGGGGCCTTTCCGCCGGTTGACAGGCTAATGTCTGTCTACCGATATTTTAGTCATAAGTGAACCAACTGTCTGAAGTTATCACTGAGCCGAAATGACCAAAATAGCAAAATGGCCGCCACACTTTTTTACGCCGTGCGCTCAAAACTGAAATGAGGGCTGATTTGGTTAGAAATAATACAATAACCTGTATATACCTACTCATTATCTATGATACATTATGTATCCGTTGTTTACTTTTTGCAATATAATAATAAATACATTTTAGTTCAGAGGGCAGGTAGGTACTTACTTAAAAAACTACTTCGTCAATCTTTTAAATAGGCCTCCAGGCATTGTATTTCAAAGCTGTAGGAACAGTACTAGGAACAGTACTTCAAGATAAATAATGGACATCGAAAACAATCGTATTACATTACAAAAAGAATTGACAAAAAGGAAATTATTCCTTGGAGAATGTAAGTACCTACTTACTTTAATTTTTTATCTTTCAAGACCAAGCCTATCAGGTTTCAGGATAAGGGACGTAAGTAAAAATGATAGGTAATAATGGATATTACAATTCCTAGGTTTTGAGTTACGTGGCTTTTACAATAAAATGAATAGTATTAATTACTAATAACTAAAAATTAAAGAAAGAAAGAAAGAAAGAAAGAAAAATCATTTATTCTTGTAGGACCTCAAGGATCACTTAAGTATCGTTTTACATGCTAGGTGATTCTAATGCCTGTTCCAACGCGACTCCCTACACCAGGGAAAGAATCAGGCAAGAACCTGGTGGTGTGGGCCTAGCTTTTTTTTAAAAGCGATCCCTTAACAATCTAAAATAATCTAAATAGTCAAGCTTCAGTGGGAAGCCAGTCGAACAAAGTAAGGCATGTCAAAAAAAAAAAAAAAAAAAAAAAAAGTAAAAGTAATTGTAAAGTTAACAAGATAACACCTCAACAAAATGTTGTCTGGCATCACACGCTACACTTGGCCGACTTAAGTGGTAGGTACCTACTTATCAAGGTAGTAAAGATATTGTATACCATCAACCGTCGAGGGGCAGAGCGACATCAGGCCACGTAATTTTATCATTAATAAAAGCCTCAATGGAATAATACGCTTTCTCTACAAGAATATTCTTTATGTACGTTTTAAACCTTCGAGTCGGTAGGTTAGTTACCTTCAACTACTTCTGGTTTTTTCTGTATTCTGAGGGTTTACCTCTTAAACCCTTTGTTAACTAGAAAAGCGCTAATGTTTTTCAAACTCCTGAACTGATTTTATAAATACCTTGAAAACTATCTTAGTTTAAAAAAACAACAAGATGCATCCGGAAATAATAAGTTTTTTTTACCACACAATTATAGAGCGCCGAGTTTTTTTAGATTAGAAAAATATCGGTTCTTTGATTTTCCTGTTCTGTGGTTTGAGTCATTCGTATCCGAAGCTCATTCAACGAATAGGTATCAAGTTTCAGGCCCCGAGAGTAGTAAGTTGAGCGTCTCTTGAAGCCCCTAGAGGTTTTTCCACAGCTACTAGTAAGTCAAATCTTGTACTGCCTTATTATTGTTAAAAGAAACCCTATATATAAAACTTAAGAGCTCAGCTCTTGTCGGTGTAATGATGCAATTTCCTCCATATACTTTTTTCCAATGCGATCTCTTATCAAGTTTTATTATAGAAATTACCTATATTTTGTGGCTCTATTTTGTGTCTCTCTACCAAGGCTAAAATTCCTCCTTACCGTACCCATAAAGAAACCCTTTACCTACCTAAAAGGCTCACGGTTTTATCTTACAGCCGAATTAGTTCCTAATGTTACACATGTCACGTGATTTGTCAATTGATTAGTTAATTTTCGAGATTATCTATCGAGAAACCGCCTGTTAGTCTATCAGTCATGTCATGATGCTAATTTCTGCAAAATATGGGAATTTGACAAATACTTCTGAGAATCTCGAACAATAGTCATAAGTACTGTTTTTTTTATATATTAATATACGCTAGTAATTATATATTTTCTCGTCCATGTTCCTTAATAATGATTCCTCAATGTTTTCAGAAGGAAATCTTAACACAGCTTTTGCAAATCGAAGGAATCGGTCGGATGGATACTTACCTAACTATAATAACAGCTCAATTCAGCAAAATCAATTCAATGTTCAATAGTTAGACAAAAATCTTCAAAACACTTTTGTTATGAAAAGCTGCCGGTAAGTGAAAAACAATAGCTTTTCAGTATTTTGTTCAGCTCCCGTGAACTTGGGTCGGGTTAAGTGATTTACTGGGGTCTTATTATACCAGTTAACACTTTGTCGCCCCGTTTGGTTTATGGAAGGAAGTTAATAAATTGTATTACAAGTTTTATTGTAGAAATTTCCTATATTTTGTGGCTCTAGCTAACAAGGCTAACCAGATGGGATTTTTAAAAAAAATCCTCTTTACCGTGCCCAGAAATGGGCCCAATGGGTACATTCTTTACAGATTTTAGACGACATTATTTGCTTGAATTCAATTGTATTTCACAAGAAACCTAATAAAAGATTAAAAGGTAATACCTACCGCTAATCAAATTACGAATGTTTTTTATATTGCAAAGGGTAAGTACAAACTGGCGAACGTGTAATAACTACTAGGTACCTATCAATCATTTCAATATCACGGATCAATCCGTTAGGTATCTATAATATTTGAATGCATTTTAAACATGATGCCCAATATTAGTGGCGATTCGGAGTATTGCAAAACCTAAACTTAACTAACTAAAAATGTTGCCGTCCCTTTTATAGCGATGGGAATAAAAAGGATGGCATTAATTTTGGTAAGTTTAGTTTAGCTTTTGCGACACTGCGAATTGCCACTATTGTGTGTGTTAGGTACTGATAGATTTGATTTTGACGGTCGCGCATGCCGAAAAAACGTGTCCAGCTATTGAGAAACAGCCACTTAGGTAATGATGCTCCGTCAGTGATAACCGGCGCTAATGCCTTCCGGTGCGTGTGGGCTAGTGCCGGCAAAGGTCAACCAATCGGAAAACGGCTGTTACACTTCTACTTTCCGCTATTCTAGAATAGAATAGAAAAAGTTTTTATTTTCCTTCAACATAAACATGGGTAACAGAAATGAAAAACACCTATTGATACTTAATCGAGTGACAAGAAAAAAAGGTAAGTACCCCTTTTTACCCAGCATTTGCTCCAGCAGCATCAGTTACAGTACAGACTGTTATAGTATATTCGTCAGGATTATCTGTTACAATAATATTTAAATATAAAAACATTATATATAAAAACGTTTTGAGATTTAATTTAGATCCTTATCTACAATCGTGATATCAAAATATTATTTTAAGAAATTCCAATCTAAACGGATACCGTGAGTGAAGTGTGCAATAAGGTAATTGTCTGTCTCTGAAATTCTACACGTATTTAGTTTGCTAAGTAAATTATGTTTGTATGACTTTCAAAGCCGGAATCGACAAATTGAAAGTTCCCTCCGAAGCATGGAAGCGCTCGGCTGTTAATATTATGCCACTGGCCATGGATCCAAATTGTAATCGTTAAGAACATTGTTTGATATAGTTACCTACTAGTAGGTACCTACTTAATAAAAAAAATTATGAAACTAACTTCAATTTCGTACTTAAGAAGAGAGAAATTTCCTACACTCAGGTGCAATCTGTTCTCTCCGAAGATCCACAACATTTCCTCTCATCCCTTATGTATGCTCGCTGATTATTTAGTCAATAATGGGCCGATTTTAATAAATATTTTTTATTTAAAAGAGTATCCTCCCAAGGTAGTAAAAAGAAGGTGGTAAGTGGTAAAAAGAAAGGTACACTCCCATATACAAATTTTAAGGATCTTCGGAGCTATGAACAGAAATGCACCTAAATTGCTGTTTTCTTACAAATTGAAATCGGTTTTCATAAAATTTGTAATTTACCATCTGGGGCCTCCAATTGTGTAGTGACAATTTTTGGGTTCCTATTATGTTGGTGAACTATTGCGAATTCATTATCCACCAACATAAGCTGACCCCGAAAATTGTCACGAAACTTCGTTTTCGTTGATCCCGAGTACCTACGGCCTCTGTTCCTTTTCGACGCAAAACACTTCAAATCTTTCTCACCAAGCATTATAACAATATACCATTGTTGAATGATTGTAAATAATTCACTCCCGTCTATTGAACTGTTCATTGCACTTAGTTACTGTGGCCTTCAATGGGGCCTAGTCTGTCCAATAGGTCCCAATTAATCCATTTGAATAATTGCGCTGCCGCTCAGACGTCAGAAGGCATTTTCCGAATCGCCTTCTCACTCCTGGTACATTCTAGATAAAAAACATCAAAATTCAAAACCTTTTAAAACCGACTTAATTTTGTAAGAAAAATGCAATTTTCTGAACTTTAGAGGTGCATATTTGATCCATTTATTTATTTAAGAAACAAAGAAACACACAGGAACAAAAAATATCTACACTTCTTAACCTAAACAACTAAATAAATAAAAAGGAACTCTGTATTCTATCTAAAATATATAAGTATTTTAACTAAAGATAGAAGACAGAGTTCAGGTCACCGACCGATAACCAAAGATTTGATCCATAACCAAAGATCCTCATCAGATCCTACATCAGAATCACTTCGGAAGTAGACTTTTTCCAACAAAAAAATAATTTTGCTAAATCTGTCTGTCTGTTTGATTATTTTCGTTGAGGCGGAATAATCGGTTTATTTTTTATTATTAGCTGCGCCTCGCGGTGTTACCCGCGGTAGTTTCCGTTCCCGTGGGAATACCGAAATCAAAAGTAGCCTATGTGTTATTCCCGATCATAAACTATGTATATTCCAAGTTTCAGCCAAATCCGTTCAGTAGTTTTAGCGTGAAAGAGTAACAAACACACTTACATACTTACACACTTACACACACACAAACTTTCACCTTTATAATATTATATTAGTAGGAAGTAGGATAGAACCTAATCTTTTTTTGAAGTCTACCTAATTATGGAAAATGTTTGTTTATTCTGTCTCGGTTTTAAAAATAGTTGTAAGTACATTGTTGTAAAAAACAATTATAAGTTAAATGGAAGTCCACCGACAAAACGATTAATTGAAAGATAAAAACTTTTATTGATTTATCATCGTAATAAATGTGGTAAACAGACATTCACATGTACAAAGTAACCAATAATTGTTTTAAATGCAAATAACCACAAAAAGCGATCGTTTGCATTTTCGTTTGTCAGCACTCAATTTGTAAAATGTAAAATTTTCAGTGAAATATTTTACAGTTTCGAAAGTCGAAAAGTGGTCAAACTCACGTACAATTATTATTTCACATATTTGCTAATTCCACTCCACATTTGAAAATACAGGTCCAGAATAAGTTAGGTCCAGTGTAAATAAGCCTATTTAAGTACTATATCCACATTCTTTACTTTCATTTGCATTAACTATAATATTTTCAAAACTTAACAAGTGGCAAAATAGATAAAAATACTAAACCGACTTCAATTTCGTAAGAAAAAAGTCATTTCTTGCACTCGAGAGTGCAAGAAATGGCTTTTTCAGTTCATTACTCCGAACTCCACTTTCTTTATATTACCGACTGCAGATTTTTTCTAATAATTATAATGTCATTATAAACTACGCTTCGAAATATTTTCTATAGAATAAGTGCACTGCAGAACATAAAAACTCAGCGCATAACTATAAAACAACCCTTCCACCATACAAAACCATAAACAGTAAACTAGTTTACTATACTCAAGAGCTGGGCCCACGCCCTTGTTAATTTACAGCAGAGCTGGGCAATTAATACTGCTATCTAGAATCTAGTGGGGTACCTTGGCAGTGCTGCTTGACTAACTGGCGTCAATCTAGCGCTTCCGCCGCATGCAAGTTCACGGACGTTGTTGCTCGTTTGCTCGGCCTTTTGTTACGAGTTCTTGGGAGTTTTTGAGAGGATCCATCATTTCATGCATTTTTTTTCGGCAGGTTCCTGCCGAAGCATCATGCTGAGTAGTAGCCATTTTTGTCATTTTTCTTGTTTCTTTCTCCTTTTATATGACATGTGTTTCCTTTAGTATATAATGACAAACTAAAGATTTTTCTTTCTTTATTTCTTTCTTTCCTTCATATTAAAATACATGAAATCCAGGGATAGCAAAATGTTTTACATGTTATTTGATAAGTTAGAAAGGTTTTTTGAAAATTTCTTCACGTTTATTACGATAGAAGCGCTTATTGTGAAACTTGCTAAATACGTTTTTGGTAGAGCAACATTCTGAGCGATCACAGTTTGATCACAGCAGTGGCATAAAAAGCTGAGCGCTGTTGTGTTTTTTCCAAATGTATCTACTTGTGTATTAAGAAGTTTTATTCATTATTAAGCGTTATTACTGGTATAATTTTGGATTGGTTGATGTGGTTGCTCAGACACCAATTAATTATGTTGTCGTTAATAAAAAGTAATCTAGCATACTTTTATATTTACTCGTAAATATCTCCCAAGACTAATTACTATCGTAAATAAGAAACTCTAAATTGACCTGGATAAAACTAGAAATATTATAGATTCGACGTTCGAAGTGACGATACACAATAGTGCTAGCTATCCAATAAATACTGCTGTCTCGAATCTATTAGGGTTCCTTGGCAGTGCTGCTTGACTAACTGGCGTCAATCTGGCTCTATAGCCCGCGGACGTTGTTGCTCGTTTGACCGGCTCTTTGTTACAAGTTCTCAGGAGTTTTTTGAGATGTTTCTTGAATTGCATCATGTACATTTTACACATTGTACTTTAGTAGAAACGATTAATTAAGATTAATGACTATGAAAACTATTTTACGGACATTTTTACGCTTGACTGAATAATTAACAATGTCATAATTATCATCCCAAAAAAGATCAATAAGTTTCCTTGACTCTATAGTTTTTCTGGTCTTATGGTTTCGGATTTTCTCATACTGTCCCAGTTGCTTAAACTCTGTATTATTAAATTTATATCAAATCAATAAAAAAAAATAGTTTTGTCAATCACATAATGAGACACTGAGTAGACCCGGATTAAATAAAGACGTAGGATATTAGACTAAATTAAACTTCTGGCAGAGGGTTTACACCTCGACTGTATAAATTATTTTAGATCTTGAATTTACGAAAAGTAAGAAATACCTATAGCTATTTATAGCTACTTAATACGAGTGGTAAGTACATTAAAAAGCGAAAATAAATTGTGTTTTTCAACTTAACCTTATCAGCCATCATCTCAACATCACACCATTTTTACTCAAAAAATAAGTTGCTTTAAAATTTATAAAAATGCACATAACGAATGATAAAACTTGTTCATAAACAGCGAACCTTCATGTCTTAATCGATTTCACGTCCGTAAAGATTAGTGGTATGCCCTATTATCATAATCCCATAAAGAGTTACTGTTGGTGGTAGCTCCGCGGGGTACGATCGATTGCCGCCAAGGTCGCCTTCCTACCTTGGTTTCTGAGCTACCATTCGTAATAAAGTTTCAAACTGACTGACTGACTCATATCTCAAACTCAAACTCAACATTTCTTTATTTAATAAGATATTTAGACACAACTATATAGACCACCTGAAAACGTCAAGCTGCCTGTTCCGAACGCGAATTAAGTGTTATTTACACGATGCAATATTCTTGCCTGTTGCATACAATTAGGTAAATTGACTGTCATCAAACTCATCAAGAATGCAGACACTATTCCAAATTTAAAATATTTCAAGTTTTTTCTCTTTCGATTATTTTATTAACCTAGGTTGTGAAATTTTTAAACCTACTGAATACTTTTTAAAAGATAAAAATGTAAATTGGACTATTTTCGGTATGATTAGTAATTCATGCAAAGGAATTCCTGTAGAAATTGAATTTTCACCATTTTGTAGATGAATAACTGAGTCCCGACCGAAGTAGCAGAATATTACTAGCCAAATTATAAAACCACGTAACTGCTGTCGTGTTTCGTGAAGTTTAATAAAAAGCTTAGTTTATTACAATTAAAAGTGAACTAACTTGACTTTCGTTTTAAAAGGAACAGTAGAATGTAAAATAATCCATGAAAAAAAAAGAGATTTTCTGTTTAAATTTGATCGTGGATCAAAAATTGTTATATTCAGAAATTAAACCATTGCATGTTTACATGAATACAAAGTACTGTTAGAACCACCTTGAGCTACACAATGATCGTTTGTTATTTTCATTCATTAAATATTTTTTGTCAGCACGTGATAGTGCAGGCAGCAGTGTAAAACAAAAATAGATTGCTTGCATTTTATCTACACAAAGGCAAGGTATTTTTAGGTAGGCGACAACAAAGAGTTCTAGTGACAACGCCCGAATACTAAAAGTAGATTTGAATGTACATATCAATACGATTATATCACATATTGGGCATCTACGGAACCCTACATTGAGCGTGGCCTGTCACGCACTTGGCCAGTTTTTTAAATGTTTACTAAATTAAAGATGAGTCGAAATAATTCGAGGTTGACGAGTAAAGCTGTCATGCATCACTTTCATCGAGTCACACTTTCAACAGATTTTCCTTCTTTCTTAAAGATAAATATATAAATATCCTTGGACATTCCACACAGCGCCATCTAGTCCCAGGCTAAGCAATTTATTTTATTGTTGTATCAAAGACTATAATCTATGTCTAGAAACATTTATTGCTCAAAGACATTGCTCACATATTTCTTTAAGAATAGCCTGTGTCACTGCTTTTAAACTATCGGAACAAGACGCGGCAAATAGTTGACCTCAAAGCGTAGCATCCTAATAAACAGACCTTGTGGGCTTTGTTGCGTAATTCGGCATGAAAACTAACAAAAATGTAGTTGTTACCAATAAGTTAAAGTCAAACGTAAAATTTAAATTAACTAATTTTCGCGTCCGATGTAGAATTCAAACTTAAGTAAAGCCACACAAACAGCTCGTCAAAATACGCAAAAGATGTTACCGAAATAGAAAAGGAAAGTGCGTGCCCTTCCACGAATTTTGTACGTCTTTTGTCAAGGGATGAAGCTGTCATTCGTATGCACATCGTAATCAGGCTAATCAGTCAAGGCCGATGGTCAATGTCGGGCCGGACGTGGTCGCGATGTGACGTCGTATACCGCAGTCCATGTCATACTACACTAGCGGGCCATCGTTTGGTGGGGCAGGGGTGAAGAACATTTACTTGTAAGACGATTATATTTAAATATGCAAATTTTTATCGATTAGGTTGTATTTTTTTAATTTAAATATGCAATTTTAAACTTATGATTTCAAAAGTATTCATAAAAGTGAAATTGAACTTGATGCGTTAATTAATTAACGATTTTGAAAAAGGAAAGTACATAGGTTAAATGACTAATGAAAGAGAAAGACGAAATATTTATGCATGATAATTAATACAATTAAAGTATAAAGAAAAAGTCGGCAAGCTTTTAAAGTCGTTAAGCCATGACGGAGGCCTTTAGGCGGCCTAAAAAACTCCGTCACCAGAGTTGGCCACTTGCTCATACGAACGAACGAACAATACAATTATGAAGATTTGTTTCAATCAACTTTATTTCATTTAAAAATAAAGTTGAAACGTATGAAAACCATAGCAAAATATTGAAAGTTACGAAGGAGTTAGTCTACCAAAGATAAACACATTGTGAAAACAATTTGAATATGCCTACTCGATCTTCATTCCCGAGGGGAATTTCAAATTTTCATACACAGACAAAGAGGGATAACAAATTATAATTTAATATGAACAAACATCACTAATGAGAGCAGAAATAAACATACCAAAGAGACTTTGCTTGAAGACTTTGCTTGAATGACTTCAAGCAAAGTCTCTTTGGTATGTTGAAATGAGCTACAAATCAGACTCATGACGGTTTTCAAACATTTAATTAGCAAAGAATACATTAAGACGTACCTTGCACGATTTGCTTGTTTATTTTGTTACGACGAAAAACGTGACTAAGTATAAGATATCATAAGAAAACAAAACCTTTGTACTTATCAATATATATAAAACAATAAGCATTTTTCTGCAATCAACGCACAGACCAAACCGCTGAAGCTATGAAGCTGAAATTTGGAAGGTAGCTTCCTTTTAAAACAAAAGTGAGCACTAAGAAGGGATTTTTCGAAATTCCACCCCTAAAGGGTTGAAAAGGGATGAGAACCGTTGTATGCAACTTTTTAATGCGTGAAGCGATTTTCTTCAAACTTGGTATAAATATGGTAAATGATAAATAAATTTACATGTTAATCAGAAATAAAAAAAAAAGCCTGATAAGGGGTGAAATGGGGTGTCAAAGTTTGTATGAGAACTTTTTAATGGGTAGTTCGATTTGCTTGAAACTCGGTTACAACACTAACAATGCAAAATAAATATATACGTGTTTTAGGGTTTTTCGAAAAAACCCTTTAAAAGGGTGAAATGCAATGTCAAAGTTTGTAGTGAAACGTATTGAAGGGTAGCGCGATTGGCTTGAAAATCGGTTTGGATACTAAAAATACAAAATGGTTGGACACGTGTTTCAGGAATTTTCAAAAAATACCCTAAAAAGGGGTAAAAAGTGGTGTCAAAGGTTGTATGGAAAATTTTAAACGGGCTTAGCGATTTGCTTGAAACTCTGTTGCTTAAAAAACAAAATAAATAGACACGCGTTGAAGGGTTTTTCCAAAAAACCCTTAAAAAGGGTGAAATCCGATGTTAAAAGTTTTAAGTGAAATGTATTAAAGCGAGGTGAGATTGACTGGAAATTCGGTATGGATACTACAAAATAAATGGGCAATTGTTTTAGGGTTATAAGGGTTTTTCGACAAAACCCTTATAAAGAGTGAAATTCGGTGACAAAGGCTGAAGTGAATGTAAACGTATTAAAAGGTGGAGCGATTTGTACGACAAAATCAGTTGCAACACTTAAAATACAAAATAAAAAATCTTTAAAGAGTGAAAGAGTGAAAAGTTTGAAGTGAAATGTATTAAAGCGAGGTGCGATTGGCTTAAAACTCGGTTTGTATACTATTACAAACTGATTGGTTCAAACTCGCACGATAGCTTCTTGAATATTTAGCAAGCGGATTTAACAGTGCCAGACGATAGAATATAAACCGACCAACCGTCAGCCTTTTCTAGGAGCAGAATAAGCAGAATCCAGCGTCAGTGACGCATTTGTCTAAAAAAAATTCGGCTCGCTACGCTCGCAAAGTTTGAAGCTCGCTTCGCTCGCAGGTATCTTGAGTCTTTTGCAAGCAGATTAAGCTATGCCAGACTATAGAATATACACCGACCAACAGCCAGCATTTTCTATGAGTAGGATAAGCAAAATCAAGAGTCAGTGACGCATTTGTCTACCAACAATCAGCCTTTACTAGGAGCAGAATAAGCAGAATCCAGCGTCAGTGACGCATTTGTCTAAAAAAAATTCGGCTCGCTACGCTCGCTAACTTTGAAGCTCGCTTCGCTCGCATGGTAGCTTCTTGAATATTTAGCAAGCGAATTTATCTGTGTCAGACGATAGACTAAGAACCGACCAACAGCCAGCCTTTTCTATGAGTACCATACTACCACAAGCAAAACCAAGTTTCACATGACGCATTTGTCTTAAAAAAATTAGGCTCGCTTCCGAGTCAAAGAAGTACTTGGTTCGAAGCTCGCTTCGCTCGCACCATAGCTTTCTGGATAGTATGCAATCAAATTGAACTGTGTCAGACCATAAAAGGAACCGACCAACAGTCAGCCTCTTTATGCAAATCGTAAGCAAAATCAAGTGACACAAGATGTATTTGTCTTTAAAAAGTTTAGCTAGCTGCGCGCGCACCATAGGTTCTAGAATATTTTGCAAGCAGATTGAACTGTGCCAGACCAAAGGATATGAACCGACAAACAGTAATGTGTTTCTATGAGCACCGTAAGCAAAATCAACGTAGGTAACCACATTAAATACAAGTTAATACAACTTAAGATGCCTTCACATTTGAGAGATTGTTTTGAAAATAAATTTTATGAGACATTTTTACCAAATTTGCTTAGTGGTATTGTATAGTCATATAAATTCGATTTTACTCCATTCATTCACTCTATTAAGGGTTTAATTTCTAGAAATCCCTTTTAAGTAGGTACACCTCCATTTATCATTTATATGCGCTTTAACACGAGCTTATAACGGTGAAGGAAAACAACGTGAGGAAACCAGTTAGCTCTCTAACAGCGTCGATGGGCTTGCTACCTGTCACGTATGGAAAGTTAACTTCTGGAAAAAGTGGGCATGTACCAAATATATATGTATTTGGACATACCTCTGACTACCCCTTTAGACATCTTCAAAAAGATCTTAAAATTGCCTAATGATCTGAAAGAAATGTCTACTGCTCCCGGGATGCAGTCGTGAAAATATCTCTTATTTCTTTAATTTTCTTTCTATTTCACTTTTCTTAAAATGGCAAGTCAGTACGACCAGTGTTTAAGGTAGGTATGTACAACACGCGAGCGAAGCCGCGCGGGTCTGCTAGTATAAAATAAAACTTAAATACATACAGACATAAACTACTATAAACCTTCTTAGTCTGTGTGTGCTTTTGTTTTTGTGTGTAATTATGGAGCTTGTGTCTGAAACAAAGAGTAGGTACATTAAAAAAATAAGTTCCAACTTAATCTACTTAGGTTTTCACAAGCCTAAATTATAAGACACAGACAAATTATGACAAGTTTTGTACAATTATTTTATGTCAAAATTTCTTATTCGTTGCCAATCTTGCGTAAGGTATATTTTTGCTCCGTGTCTTAGCCCGTTACTTGTCTCATTAGCGTCTTTTACACCCAAAATTTATGAAGCGCACACATTTTAGCTTGTTATAATTCAATTTCTTAAAGGAAAATGTTCCTTGAAAATATTTGCTTAAATTGTTGGTGGAAATCAATGACAAAGCCATGCTAAAAAAATTGTTTACAATATCAATTTGAAAATGTATCATTGTAGATAATTGATATTTGCTTGTAGCTTAGCATGTCATACACACACTGAGTGATACGTTCTCTCACAATAGGAAATCATTGAAGTAGGTTTATGTCTTTTTCTTCTTCTTCCTGCCCTCATCCCACATGTGGGGTCGGCACAGCATTTTCTCATCATCCCTCAAATCCATCCATCTGTCTACCTCTAGACCTATTTCCATCTAAAAGTAGGTGTATGTGTGATAATAAATGCTTATCCACCCACACGTGGTACAAACATTGCTCTAGATATAGGTACTTTACGAGTTTCAATCAACTTTTACTCAGAATAATAACTTATCTTATATTTTATATTATTTTATTCCATCGATAGGACCGACTTTTTTACAGTAATAACTAGGGTAGTAAAGCATTTTCCAGACATTCATTTATTCGTTAAGTAATAAATCTCAATTTAAGTTAAAAAATTGCTTCATCAGCGTTTTTTGCTACTTAACTTAGCTTTATCACAAAAAAAAATTATATGCGCTATAACACGAGCTTATAACGGTGAAGGAAAACATCGTGAGGAAACCAGTTAGCTCTCTAATAGCGTCGATGGGCTTGCAATCTGTCACGTATGGAAAGTTAACTTCTGCAAAAAGTGGGCATGTACCTACCAAATATGTATGTATTTGGACATACCTCTGACTACCCCTTAGACATCTTCAAAAGGATCTAAAATTTCCTAATGATCTGAAAGAAATGTCTGCCGCTCCCGGGATACAGTCGTGATCATATTTCATTTCATTTATTTCATTTCATTTATCACAAAAAAGTAAACAAAATATTGCATTGATAATCCCATGAGCCAAGAGTTGAGTACCACTGCTAAGGCGGGCGGGTGTACCACCATTGGTCATAGCACGCGAGCCGACTTCTGCACCGCGTTTTCAGTTTACCTAAACCATAGCGGGGGATACCCCGACCGCGCCGCATATTAAAACAAAATATAACAAACAAACAGTGATTCGTTCAAGTGCCTTGTGATGTGTTGGTATTAGATGTTGGTAAGTTTTTATGTTTTAAACTTTACGGATTACTTGTTCTAAACAAATTTTAACAACCTGTATATCTTTTTTTGTAAGTGGAGGATCGATAGTGAAAGAAGTTAATGTAAGTTGTGATAAGTGCTTAGCAGCTTTGCCTTTTACTGAAAAAGTTTTGAAAGTTGAAAAAGTTTTGCAGTCGCGATGCGAGTTACCATAAGTCAGGTTTACTGAAAATCTGGTTTGGACTTCTAAATAAAAAAAAAACAGCACCCAACAGCTACAAGACTTGAAACCACACAAGGATTACCTATCGTATCTTTTCCTACTAATATTATAAAAGGTTGTAGATGTAAGTATTCATGGATGTTCTCTTTCACGCAAAAACTATGAATAGATTTGTCTGAAACTTGCAATACACATAGCCTATGATCTGGAATAACACATAGAGTACTACGCGAACGGAGCCGGGGGCGTATACTAATCAGTGGCTATATTTGTAGGAGCCGATTAGTTGTGATCTTAGAGGAATATGATGTTGCTAGTGATACTGAGGTACTATTGTTGCAGCAATCACTGTACAGGTACAGCGCTATGTTTCACGAATAGATACGTAAAAACCCAAGATTATTCAGTTAAGTTTATTCAGTTTATTATAATAATTGTACTTGTTATATGTTTGTAACTGAGATCAGAGTTCTTGATAATTTTATCAAAGCCTTCTCTCGTGCTATTCAAAACTTTTATCTTTCCATTTTAAGTATTATTGTCTAATAGCATTTTGCAAGCATTGAAATTTACTATTAAAACCTACAAAACTCCAATTGAATTTAATTTTACTTTGAACTAGCTTACTAACCCGCGGCTCCCGTAGTACCTACCAGGATAACAAGTAGCCTATACGTTATTCCAAGTCATAAACATAGTCATATATATCAATGAAAGTCTGTTGAATGTTTCTTTCAAAGATGTAGATTGTAAATGTACCTATCTTGGCTAGGGGTGATGATTTCCAATATTATTGTTTAAACTAACGGTTTGACAGTTACTGTTATGCCGCGACATTACAAACATACAACGCAAATCGCCCGAGTTACCACTAAGATCTAACATTTTCTCGTTTGTAATCAAATTATGAGTTCAATTCTTTTGTTCCATTAGGGAGTGAAATGTGAATATCTAAGTTCGTATGTGCTAGTGGCCAACATTGATGTAGGAATTTTAAGTCCACCTTCATGGCTTAACGACTTAAAAGCTGGGGCTGACTATTATAACGTTCCTTCCGACGCACGGAAGCGCTCAGCTATGAACGCCACTTGCGGTCACCCATCCTAATTCTAGTTGCACAGAATGTTGTTAAATTCATGTTGTTAAGTCATGATGCTGCTGGAGCAAATGCTGAGGGGTGGTAGCCTTATTTTCCTGTCACTCGATTGTCAATAAGTATTTTCATTTGTATATTATGTTACCCATGTTTATGTTGATGGAAAATAAAAACTTTTTCTTTCTTTTCTTTCTTTCTTTCAAATTTAACGATCTTAAATAAACAGAACATAGCAAGCTTCGCCACGAGCGTGCCAGTAAACGTCCTCACAAGAACACTTAAGTTCATTCTAGGTTCATGGCTTTTACTGAAATTATTGTACCACTAGCTGCGCCTCGCGGTGTTCCCGTTCCCGTGTGAATACCGGAATCAAAAGAAGCCTATGTGTTATTCCCGGTCATAAACTATGTATATTCCAAGTTTCAGCCAAATCCGTCCAGTAGTTTTAGCGTGAAATAGTAACAAACACACTTACACACACACAAACTTTCACCTTTATAATATTAGTAGGATTAGTAGGATTAGTAGGATGTTTACTTATTGATTTTCTCAATCAAAGTGTATTTGTAGAAAGCATTTTGTGGGCCGCTGCTATTCCATTAGACAAAATGCTAATAATAAGTACCTGTTGTTAAATTACGTAAGTCTTACTTACTATTAATATTTTAGTACATAATTTTGTATTAGACTAAAATATATTTACTGAATCATTTGTTCAAAACAATCTTGTAAAAATGTTGTTGCATCTTCACTATTAAAATTTAAACCTTCATTTAATGGGATAGATGCTTTAACAGGATCGAAAGTAGCTTATGTGTTCGTCCATGAAATAAGCTATCCTGGTCTTTCATTCAAATTCGTCCATGGAAGAAGAAATAAAGATTTATTAAATATATATTATTTAAATATTTTGAAAATCCCACGGCAACACAGCACTTTTCAGAAATATATAGAAGCCTTTTTGTTAATCCAGGGTATAAAATAAACAAACCTGGTACCAGATGCCTGAATACTAAAACGCTACACAATGTAGTGCTTTTCCTTAACACCCTTGAAGTTCGTGTATACAAAAAAAATGAAAAAATTTCTACCCAGGGAGCGGTAGACATTTCTTTCAGATCTTAATGCAATTTTAGATCCTTTTGAAGATGTCTAAGGGGGTAGTCAGAGGTATGTCCAAATACATATTTGGTACATGCCCACATCTTGCAGAAGATATACTAATCCAATAAGTAATAACTTCTCAAATAGTTATATCGCTTTCAAATATACGAGTATAGGTAGCGTTTCAGTATTTGGGCGTTAAACTTTTTTGTGGGTTATTATGGTTGGCTATATTAAAACAATTTTATGATTATGGTGACACAGACATACACCCATAGCGTGCACAGGTACTTGTATTGTACCTGTCTGTTAGGTCCCTTATGTATTTGTCAACTTCTGTGGCATTCTAACACGTAATGAATTGGCAGGTGATTGGCCGAGCTTTTTAATGATTCTATTATTATGGTTGTATAAACTCAATGGAAGTATTTTGTAGGGTAATGAAGAAGGTCAAATATTACTATCAGGATTTTTTACTAGCGTTAATTGTACAGGCTTTGAATTTAACTTAACATGCCCTCCGAAGCACGGAAGAGCTCAGCTGGTAATGCCACTTGCGGTCACTCGTCCAAGTTGAGTGGTCAGAATGTTGCTTTAACCTATAGTTCCTGAATTAACGTTACTTTAAAAACAAGGCACTATCCCACGGGCCACGCTTAAAAGCGTGCGAGCTTTTACAATCGTCAAGGCATATCGGAGGCCTTAAGGCGGTCTAAAAACTCCGTCAACAGAGTTGGCCACTTGCTTATACGAACATAATTACTTACTCGGGCCACGCAGCTCTCAACAGTAACTAAACAATATTCCTAAACTATACTAAAATCGAACCGTTCCGTGAATTGTAACAAGTTTGAAAGGTTAATACAATATTAATCCAGCCTGTCTTTAAAAATGTTCACAGAGGTAGCACTAATACAACTTTCTTGAAAATTCTAGGTATTTAACCAGATGGATGGAGCTTACAAAATAAATCTATTACAGAGGTATTAAAAAAAGGTGTGTGGCACTCGAAGACTGCCGCGGTAAAGCTATTTTCCGGAGTGGGTGGTGTTAGGTTATTTTCGTTACGGAATTTCTGGATTCGGTCTTTACGCTCAAGACCCGCGATAGAAGCTTATGCAATAGCTTATAATAGGTTTCACAAACAAGTTTCTTAAATTTTCTTTGTTCAACGTAATAATAAAATAAAATAGGTGGCGGCGCTAGTTTGACGCATACATACACCTTAAGGGTCATAAGTCGAGTTTAATTAGAGTACACATTTTTATAAGATTTAATGCGGTTATTTCTATCGGATCAGAACGGTATCGGTTCTAAAAATTTTATGTGGTGAGATGTGTACCTACTCGTGCGTCGTGACGTCACCCGTTATGTGACATTTGGGATTTAGCTTATGTAATTCGAATCGTAGTAAATCTATAGATCCAATATAATCCTGGTGCTTACGACATCAGATTGAAGTCTCAATTATTCAGTCTTATTTGCTGAAGTTAAAGTCAATAACTTGACCTTTAGAACTCAAATCTCTGCGTAATTGGATGGGCGCTTCTGTATTGTTGTTGTGCGCTATCACCTACACCCGGGATCACCTATCACCTATCACCTCAACCAAGCCACTGATGAACCCATGGAGGTTGCGAAATACTGGTTAAACTTTAATTAATCCTCGTGAGAATTGAACTAGCACCTCTTACAGTATGACATCTATCCCTGTACTCTACAAACCGAAAACGATAAATCTTGCCAATAATCGCAGTTCATTTTATGTTGGTTAATCTTCCGAATTCAGTTTCCCCAACGTAAGCTGATCTGCGCTTATTGGCACGATGTAATTTCGGTTTGTAGAGTAGAGGTGCAGCCTTCTTCTTCT
The DNA here is from genome assembly GCA_963582015.1 of Xanthorhoe designata. Taxonomy (NCBI): domain Eukaryota; kingdom Metazoa; phylum Arthropoda; class Insecta; order Lepidoptera; family Geometridae; genus Xanthorhoe; species Xanthorhoe designata. Next base: position 11,719,144 of record OY757037.1, read on the forward strand.
TCCTGCCCTTATCCCACTATGTGGGGTCGGCACAACATGTATTCTTCTTCCATTTCCCTCTATCAGACGTCATCTCAGCACTCACTCCTTTCTTACTCATGTCATCCCTCACACAGTCCATCCATCTTTTCTTTGCCCTACCTCTACTCCTATATCCATCCACATTCATTCTTTCATTCATTCATAACTAACACTCTCATCAGAGTAGAGGTGCAGTACCTTACCCAAATTTTAATTCAAAACTACTCAACAAACAATCTGAAAGTTGGCAAGTGCTAATCTCAGACACCCTTACCATGTTCGGAAAGTCATTACCAAAACTTTGCGAGAAAATTAAGTCCCTGACGACTCTTGAAGTTTTCAGCTCGTATTACAGAACGTTACTAAGTTGACGACATTTTACTGGCTGAATTCACACAAGTAGCTTATTTGACAGTTTTCAGTAGAAACTAGTATTCTGAAACCGTATTCGACTGTGAATTATTGTAAAAGGAGATACGTTCTTCATTAGTGTAACCAAAAACGTATAATTCTTTATAAGTTATAGCTCATGCTTAGTAAATTTCTGCAACACAAATGAGCTGAGATGTTGACCGCTTAATCACAAGCTATAAACGAAGAAGGAAAACATAGCGAAGAAACTAGTTAGCTTCCTCATAGCGTCGATAGACTTGCAACTTGTCACGTATGGAATTTTAACTTCTGTAAAATGTGGGCATGTACCAAATATGTATTTTGACAAACCACTGATTACCCCCTTGGATCACAAAAACAGATCTAAAAATTGCATAAAGTTCAAAAAAAATGTCTAGAGCTCTCTGGAATACAGTCGTGATCATAATTCCTTTTTCTTTAATTTCTTATGGTCAAAAACTTGGCAGAAAGTGCAGTCATGCGGAAGCTCTGGTTTTATGGGAACCCACAAATTCTCAACTTCCCTTCCCGAATTGTCGATACGTACGTGGAAGAAACAATTTAGTGACCAGCGCCCGTGTCCGGGAAGAGCAGACATGACCTAAGTGGCTCCAAGGGGAATGGCTGATTTATGAATAGGTCTGGAAGAAAGGTCAAAACTATGCGTGCTTGATCGATCAAATCAAGACGAGATTTCATAATATTATGTATAATACAATGTTTCTTTTTGGTCTTCAGATGCGCATTTTTATTTAAAAATAAACAAACTTATACAATCAAAACTCTTGTTTCTGATTCCGATATGTTTGATCGACAACTGTTTGTTACACGTAGTTAAAAAAAACATTTTGTAAATTTCTTATTTCTCGGTCGCGGCTCAGTTACCTAAGTACTGTTAGGTCATTTTGTTGTGTAATGTTAAAATGTGGTCATGTGCCAAATATGTATGGACTACCCCTCAATCAACACCTTCAAAGTATCAAAAAGTGCCTAAAAGTTATTGAAAGAATATGGTTTACCGCACAATCGTGATCTTTCATTTCCCTTTTATTTATTATAGATAGCAAAGCATTTATCTTAGATTTCTGTTTTTAGACTGGTTAATGAATGCGTTTCCAAATTAATGGCAAAAACTCCATCATCAATATTAACAATCAACTCATAGGTGCTTTCTTTATTCTTTATTGTACACAATAAAATAATACATTAAAAATACAGATAGTAAGGGCATGTACAAAGGCGAGCTTAACGCGTTAAACAGATGGTTATTTGTTCAGCTGTTCATTATGCATAACAAACTAGGTAAATTTTGATAGTACAAACGAATCTACCCATAGAAAGTTAGGTATATATAAGTACATTAAAATATCAAACAAAATGAACAAGTTCGGAACTTTTGCTGAAATTGAGAGTCTTCATAAATACGTAGGAATGTTAAGCTTCACTTTCACCAAAGCGTTATTAAAAGTTATCAGCTAAAAATAAACAAAAAGGAGCCGTTGCTTAAGCGGGCAACAGACCTTCAGTTTCAACTGACACCTAGAGGCCTGTTCAGACCTACGCGGTATTCGCTGCCACTGTGGGAAGCGAAAATACCGCGCCGTGGAACTTTCTATAAAATACCTGCGCAGTATTTTTGCTTCCCACAGCGGCAGCGAGTACCGCGTAGGTCATAACAGGCCTTTAAACTGTCATCATCAGTTCAACTGGACAGAGGCCTTAGCCATGTTACATTTCGACAATCGCTTTCGATTAGAAACTAAAAAAAATTTATAGGAATTGACATTCGATGACGAAAACTCGAGCGATCAGAAATGTCAAATCAAAGGTGTAGCGATGATAGAAATCGAATCGCTTCATAGCGAATGCCGGTTGGCTAGGCCCTCAGATCTAAGTTTTGCCGACAGACAAGCGTTTTAACTGAACTGTTAGAACTGTACAGTTTTAACTGTCAGTTGAAACTGAAGGTATGTAGCCCGCTGTACAACAATTTAAAAATACTTTTAGTTTGCTTGCCTAAATATAATTGTGTAATAATGATATTGTTAGTATTAAGCCCGCGGCAAATACTTATATAAAAAGTTGAGCTGTGAAAAGGATTTACCAAAATAAAATACTGTTGTAAGGATATCATATTCATATTAAAAACGCGAAAGTTTGTATGGCTGTTTAAAATGGTTGTTTGTTACTTTCACGCAAAAACTACTAGGCGGATTTGGCTGAAACTTGGAAAATACATAGTTTATGACTAATAACACAAACATTTTAACAAGATAGGTAACACGACCGAAGCTGCGGACGTTTTCTTGTGGAATAATTATATGGGAATATTTTTAACACTGATATAAAAAGTTTCGTACAAGTTACAATCTTTTATGAACAGAAGTATAATAAAACCAAAAACGTAGAAGGTAACGCAACGATCTACGTTAGAATCAGCTATTTTTTTAATAAAATATTGAGAGGATGGTCAAGGTGCTGGGCAAACCTAATATTATTATGTCAATAATGTCCGAGACACTATAATAATATGGACGTTGAATAAATTGGGCAATCAAAACTATCACATAATAATTTATTCACTTAACTTCTTCTGTACGCTGTGTAAAGATTTATTATAATTGCAATATAATCATCATTCTTTTAGGCCTGGTTTAATTATTCAACTAACGAATGACAGTAGATTAATCGCCATAGTAACATTGTTAACTGCCAAAGAGTGTCACACATTTTTTATTGCATAAACAAAGTTGCTATGACAATAGATCTACGGTCATTCCTAATTTGAATATTACAAGGGGCATTAGACATCTTAAAATATGAGCAGAGCACCTGAGACAATTTATACTTTGCCTAAGCAAAGTATAAATTGTCTCAGGTGCTCCTAAGAACAGCTGTGAGTCTGCATCGCTTACATCTTTTTTATTGAGTTAAATGAAGAAGCTATTTTGTACTTCCTGCGCGATCCGACACGTAATGCTTCCGTTCTGGGAATTGACCGATTAAATAGAATATCCATAAGAAGTACTGAATAATAAACCATTTTATTTAATCGAATTCTTTTATCAGATTTACGCTTCTAACGTGAGCAATCGGAGCGTGGTGAATCGTCCGGTGTGGACATAGCAAGCTGTCGTAGGATCAGCCAATTATGTGCAAGATTTCGGATCACGCGTCATTTCGTCTGAATATAGACCTACATTGTTTATAGCCCGTGTTTTAGGCCGGTATTCAGAGACCTGACTCAAGCGTCGATTTGAACTCGGTTCAGCGGAACTCTGCTTAAGCATTGATTCGTTGCTTAAGTATCGTTTGTATTCAAGAACGTTGCTTGAGTAAATGCTCAGCTAAATCGAGTCTCAAGTGTCGATTCCTTTTTGTTTATGAATTCAGTCTGTTCTCATTTACATTTTTAATTTATTTTGTACTTCCATTCCGTTATACGCAGAAATTCAAAATGCCTGGATTTAAAATTAATGGCGACTCTCGAAAGTGAAGTAAAAATAACGTGTAACGGAACGACTTTAGAAAACTGACAAATTCATTCATTCATACGTCAGTCGTCAAGCAAGTCAATCAAATTTCAACAATCGCCAAATCGCGGGATGAAAATGTGAAATCAATGAATTTATTTTTACGCTTTGACCAAAGACAGGTAATACTGCTTGGTTATCGGCGGTAGTGCTTCTTGCCCTGGTCTGATGCATCATGTAGTGTTTGTAGACACAAACGTTGTGGAAGATTAGCACCAGCACTCGTTGAAGATGACGAGACACGAAGGATCTCTCTCAACAAGCTTAGCCTGGACATGATCTAACGATTAGCTGTTTCCCGTGACTCCTATAAACTTTATTTTAAATAAGTGTGTGTAAAATATTAAATAAAAACATTATGGTAGTTTTGTCAATATATTTTTTATTTTACCCCAGCCAAACCAAATGTGTTCAGGTTATGTACGTAGGTAGAATTTTCGACATAAATAAAGTAGGTAAATAATCCTTATGAGTAGGTACCTACCTACCAAGACTAAACTAATAGTATTCTTTTATCTGTGCTAATACTAACTATAAATTCACAAGTCCTTATAACATTTGTCTGTATGAAACAGAAACAAGGTCCCCATGCATATTTTGAAGTCTTGTCTTGTGTGTCCGTTATTCTAGCATGCTTAGATGACCTCGAAAATATTACGAATCGAATATATTATCCATCTTTACTGAAAACAAAACAAAAATGCTATCTGAGTAAATGCTCAAGCGTGGTCCAGACCACTCTCAAGCATTTACTCAGATTCCTTTGAAAAATGTCAAACTCAAGCATCGATTTCACTTGATTGAGGTTTTTGAATAAGGAATTACTCAGGTGAACTCGACTCAGCTGAACTCGACTCAGCTGAACTCTGATCAGCAAAACTACTCTCAAGTAACGTTCTTGAATAAGAAACGATACTTAAATCGACGCTCAAGCACAGATCGACGCTTGAGTAAGGTCTCTGAATACAGGCCTTAGACGGCTCACTTCAAATGTGCAATAGATTCAATACTTTTCGAATCTGCAGATTTATATTTGTTTAGATCATTATAAAAAAGAAATAATAGTTTGCTAAGAATATAAGATTATTTAGAAGCCTCGTCTCTTCATTTTTCTAACGAGTATCATGAGGTCGAGCTCATTTATAAATGATGAAGATTTATTTTTAAGCAGTTCGTATATTTCCGTATTGTTAGTATCCAGTCAGATTCAACACATTTTACAATAACAACATTACCTAGATACATCATTCAGAATAAAATCATAAATTATTTAAGAAGTATAGGTCAGTCTTTTAATCCTGGCATCACAATTACCTGTATCTCCCTCGTCCAGCAATTTATTTCAATTTACTCCATGTGTCCGAATGAATGTTATTTATAATGTGGTCCGAGAATCTCAGTGTAATATTCATATTTGCGTATAGATGATACGTAAGTTAGTCGAACAGAATTGCTGTTTGCAGAGAATATTCTCCAAAATTTTAATGAGTTTCCTTTAGTATTTATTATTATTTATTAAAATAAGTCAAGAACACTCTTTTGTCAGAAATGAGGAGATACGTAGAAGAACTGACCCTCGTTGTATCTCCTCATTTCTGACAACACGGGAGACAAGCGGGGGATAAGTGGTTGAAATGACAATGGGCAGGCCATATATCACGCAGAATAGATGGCCGTTGGGGTAAAAGTTCTCGAATCGGACCGCGACCGCGAATCGGCAAGCGCAGCGTAGGACCTCCACCAACGAGATAGTTGGATGATTTGGTAAAAGCTACAGCTTTACCGTGGATGCAGGCCGCTTCCAACCAAAAAAAACTGATCTACGAGAGAGGCATGTGGGTTCCTACTATTGAGCCTAGCTTAGGAAGGCTTATAAATTACACGCGCAGCTCCACACAAATTAGTTTATTATATGCATTTACAATAGATACAAGCACAATAACGAAAGAAGTAAATAGCGAGTAAGTTACAGCGTGATAGATGCATAAACCGTATAATGAGTAGGTTTAGAGATCGCGTATTTTATAAGCAAACAGGCGCGAGGCAAAGTAGCATAGGTTCGGCGCGGAAGTGGTCTAGTGTGGCACTGCTCGCGCGCGCTGCGTCTGCCCTCGCGTCGGAGCTCCGCCGTGCCTCCGGCACCCGCGCGCCTTGCCCCACGTCCCGCTCCCTGCAGCCGGTTTTGGAATAGTGTTGGGCGCGCACACAGCTAGTGATGCGCGGCCGCCACACCACCCCCAACGGAGAGTCAAAGTCATGGGATCTGGAAAAAATCGGGAAATTTAACTCGACGGCCCGAACGTGTAAATCGGGGACCGTCTTTCTGTATGCGACTTGGCATCGCCTCCTGAGTACTATCTGCCAACAAATATGCAGGCTTAACTCTGTCTATGGATACCGTGACAGGTCCTCGTTTAGGTAGTTCGATTGTGATAGTCTTCTCAGTCCTCTTCAATACTTTATGTGGGCCAGTATAAGGAGGTTCCAATGCACCCCGTAATGCATCTTTGCGTAGAAATATGTGTGTTGTAGTTTTGAGGTCTTCGTGTACAAAAACAGTTTTTCTGCTATGTCTTGATGCGGGGGATGGCTTTAAACGCGCCATGTGTTCTCTGAGTAGTGTAACAAAGTTCGATTCTGGTGTGTATGTGTGTGAATGAGTGTCGAAAAACTCACCAGGTAACCTCAGGGTCTCACCGTACACCATTTCCGCCGCCGAGCTTTGTATGTCCGGTTTCCATGCTGATCGGATTCCGAGCAGGACTAATGGCAGGGCATCAGTCCATCGTGCTCCTTCATGCGCCATGATCGCCGCCTTCAAAGTCCTGTGCAACCGCTCGATCATCCCATTGGCTGCTGGATGGTATGCTGTAGTATGCCGTAGCTGAACACCACACATATCTGTCAAAGATTTAAACAAGTGGGAATTAAATTGGCGACCCTGATCAGTTGTCACTGATTGAGGGCAGCCAAATCTTGCTATCCATGTTTCGAAAAAGGCTTTAGCGACTGTATCTGCCGTCATATCCTGAAGGGGTACCACTTCCGGCCAGCGCGTATATCTATCTATCGCAGTCAAGCAGTACCGATAGTCTGATGATGGAGGTAATGGACCTATCAGGTCTATATGGACACACGAGAACCGGCCAGCTGGCAAATCATAATTACCGAGAGACGATGAGGTGTGTCGGTGAACTTTACTTCTTTGACAGGCTTCGCACGTTTTTGTCCAAAGTCGGCAATCTTTTCGAACAGAGGGCCAAACGAACCTTTCAGTCACGAGTTTGATGGTTGCAGCTGCTCCTGGGTGACTCAAGCTGTGCAGTGAATTGAATACCTGCCGACGTAGCCCCAGTGGAACAAATGGTCGAGGCATTGACCGTGAAGTGTCACAATACAATGATAAACTTGTACCTGAGATGGAAACTTTTTGCAGATGTAGTGAGGTTGAAGTTGTTCGTAGTACCTCCTGTAGTTCTTGATCATCCTGTTGTGATTTCGCCAGCCTCTCGGCGTCCGGTGCTTGTTCAATAGACTCTAGGCGTGACATGAAATCAGCAGAAACATTATTTTTACCTTCAATAAATCTTATATCAGTTGTAAACTGAGAAATAAAATCTAGGTGATTAAATTGTCTCGGAGAACATTGCCTATCCCTGTGGCCAAAAGCAAATGTTAATGGCTTGTGATCGGTATAAACTACGAAATGTCTTCCTTCAACCATGAAACGAAAATGCTTAATGCTCTCATAAATTGCGAGTAGCTCCCTGTCATAGGCACTGTACTTCATCTGTGCACTACTTAATTTCTTTGAAAAAAACCCGAGTGGTTGCCACTCATTCTTTACTTTCTGCTGCAAAACTGAGCCCACTGCTGTATTGGATGCATCCGTAACCAGTGCCAGTGGGGCTTGGTGTTTGGGGTGTACCAGAAGTGTAGAACGCGCTATACTTTCCTTGCATTTGTCAAAAGCTTCGCGTAGTTCTGGCCTCCAAGTTAGGGGATGTGACCCTTTTACCTTAGGACCAGAAATCATGTTGTGCAAAGGAGCCTGATCGACAGCTGCGTTTGGTATAAAGCGTCTGTAAAAATTCAACATACCAAGAAATCTTCTGAGGCCATTTACTGTCGTTGGTGGAGGGAAATCTCTTATCGACTTCACTTTGTCATCCAAGGGTCGCGTACCGTGCTCGTTCAAAGTAAATCCAAGGAAATCCATCTGTGTTACTCCCAATGTACACTTGGACTCGTTCAAAAGCAATCCATATTCTGCTAGTCTCTGGAAAATCTGACGCAGGTGCTCCATGTGCTCGTCTCGGCTTCTGGAAAACACTAAAATGTCGTCGATGTACGCATATGCAAAATCCACGCCACGTAAGACCTCATCCACAAAGCGTTGGAAGGTTTGCGCTGCATTCCTCAATCCAAATGTCATAAACGGAAATTCAAACATTCCGAATGGCGTAGTGATTGCAGTTTTGGGTATATCATCTTTAAACACCGGAATTTGGTTATATGCCTTAACTAGATCCAACTTACTAAAAATCTTAGATCCTTCTAACTTGTGACTGTAATCCTCCAAGTGCCTAATGGGGTATCTATCCGGAATGGTGCGCGCATTGAGCGCTCGATAATCCCCGCAAGGTCTCCAGCCATTATCCTTTTTCGGTGTCAAATGAAGCGCTGACGACCAGGGAGAATCAGATGGTCGAGCGATACCATCACGAAGCATATGTTCAAACTCCTCCTTTGCAACTTTCAAACGGTCAGGGGCTAAACGTCTTGGCTTACTATAAACTGGCTGACCCGGCGTCGTCTTAATGTAATGCACTGTAGAGTGCCTGACCTCACGGGACACACCAGACGGCTTCACTAAACCTGGGTATTGTGACAATAGTTGATGGTACTCACTCTTACCGGATACAGCTTTGATGCTGAACAGCTGGCAAGTCTTCAGAGAGCCCTGGGCCGTAAGGTTAGTTATGCTGTCTAGAAGGCGCTGGTTCCTGCAATCCACAAGAAGACCATAATGAGACAGAAAATCAGCACCGATGATCGGTCTATCCACCGCGGCTACTACGAAATTCCATACTAAATCTCTTCGTATTCCGAAATCTAGATGAACCGTCTGCGTACCGTAAGTGTGTATTATGGTTCCATTTGCAGCCGTTAAATCATAACTAGTAGGTTCTCGAAACTGGCGCAGGAAACGTCGAGGAAGTACACAGAGGTCCGACCCCGTATCAATCAAATACTGGACCTTACTCTTCTTATCTGTTACAAATAGGCGACTATTCACGGTAAAGCAATCATTCGTCGCCCCTACTGATTGCCGCGACGGTTTCCCTGTACATTTTCACTATAATTACAAGGTGACCTACATCTAAGTGCCTTTTCTCTATAAATATCATGGTACCAGCACATACCTGGGGTTCTACTCTCACTCTGACCTCTACTCCTGGACCTCCCTGTAGAACGGGAACGCCTACGCTGATAAGAACGTCCTCGCTGGTCTCGCGTATTAAGTTGAGAAAGTTGAGCTGTTATTTCAGTTTGAATTTTGGCCGTTATCGCATCCTCCATCCTCTTCAACATGGCCTCAAAATGGCCGCCTGATGTACTTGCCACTTGAGTCGAAGAAGACAGCGTTACTTCGTATATTTTGTCCGCCAATTCCGCAATTTCATCCAAACTCATGCTGTTCTGTGATGCTATTATAGCCTGAACTTGAGCAGGCAACCGATTAGCCCATAAGCTACGCAAAAACTCATCGGTCACTACTCCATCACCCGCCAAAGAACGCAAATGCCGAAGGAACTGCGAAGGCTTTCTGTCCCCTAGCTCCTCATGGGTCAATAGCTGCCGAATCCGTTGATCCCGAGATGTTGATAAGCGTCGCGTTAACTCTTGTTTCAACTTATCATACTTGTCCGTCTTTGGTGGGTTCGTGATTATATCTCGTACCTCCCGTGCGTTCTTGTGATCTAGCTGCTGAATAACCATATAAAACTTCGTAGCATCAGCCGTGGTTCCAGATACAGCAAACTGGGCTTCAACCTGAGCGAACCAAATTTCAGGATCTTCCGACCAAAATGGGGGTAAGCGCACCGACACCCGGTCGACCGTTAGCATGGAAGTTTCCGCGAGCTTCTCACCGCTGCCGGCACCGTCTCCTTCCATCGTAAATTGCTCTTCTCGCACGTCGGGGTCACCAATATGTGGGTTCCTACTATTGAGCCTAGCTTAGGAAGGCTTATAAATTACACGCGCAGCTCCACACAAATTAGTTTATTATATGCATTTACAATAGATACAAGCACAATAACGAAAGAAGTAAATAGCGAGTAAGTTACAGCGTGATAGATGCATAAACCGTATAATGAGTAGGTTTAGAGATCGCGTATTTTATAAGCAAACAGGCGCGAGGCAAAGTAGCATAGGTTCGGCGCGGAAGTGGTCTAGTGTGGCACTGCTCGCGCGCGCTGCGTCTGCCCTCGCGTCGGAGCTCCGCCGTGCCTCCGGCACCCGCGCGCCTTGCCCCACGTCCCGCTCCCTGCAGCCGGTTTTGGAATAGTGTTGGGCGCGCACACAGCTAGTGATGCGCGGCCGCCACAGGCATATGTCCAGCAGGGGACGTCTTATGGCTGAAATGATGATAATGATGATTATAATCTGGTCAGTAGGTCATTGGCCCGCCATGACGGTATCGAAACCAATCGATTCTTATGATTAAATTAGTGTTATTCGACTTTCTAAGAACTGCAGTCGTGCAGTAGGCATACTCAATAATGTGTAAGAAAGTTTATTGAACGACCTCATTGTGGAAAAGACTAAAAGTGTGAGTTCAATTCTTGCTGTAATAGCCTCTTTGCACTTACCTGCGGAGTGGAAATGCGCACCTGTTCTGCTATAGTAAAGCAACGCCTCCTGCTCATACATAAGTGCGTATACAGAAAGAAAGCTGGAAACTTATAAGCGCTTACCTGCTTTGAAAAATATATGAACGCGCGCCAATAAGCACTGAACACACGCACGCGCAACACGCGCTGGTCAACACTGGGCGCCGCCATTTAAAATTAATAAAAAGCTGTCCGACGTTTTGCTTGGTCTGCTTCAACATGCTTCCTTTGTGTAGAACGGACCAGCGTTGACAAGCGCCGGTAAGCGCTTATAAGTTTCAAGCTTTCTTTCTGTATACGGCCTAATGTATGCCCGTTTCCTTTCTTTGAAGATGTCTAATAGGGTAGTATAGTATGTCCAAATATTTTGGTACATGCCCACATTTTGCAGAAGATAACATTCCAAACAGGCCATGAACATACATCCATCGATGCTACTAGAAAGCTATGTTTTCCTTTATCATTTAGAGCTCGTTTCATTTAGATTCATTTTTCGAAAAGAAAAATCCTTTTATGCTCGGCCGGATTCGAACCCCCAAACTTTGGATTAAAAGTCGAAGCACTAAATCCACTTGGCCATCACGGCTATTTGAAAGTTGGTTAAAATAGACACTAGAATCAGGACTTCCACTCCAATCTAACAACCACTCCAAACCTACTCACATTTTTGGTTTTTCTTTTTCAGGTAACATTGCGGCTCTGGAATGACCTCCAACAAGAAAACGTTTAGCCTCCAACCCTCAGACCCCGAAGATGATACCTTGTGTCTGGCCCACAACGCTTTTTTTTCTAATATGGTGAGCCTAAAATCCTAAATCCATTAGATCGCATTTTGACAACCTTATAACCGCGGTGAACAATACAGGATAAAAAATAAGCGAAAAGATAGCAATCGAATGAGGTAACGCCGCCAGCTAATATAGCACTCTACCTGCGGTTTTTTAAGAATTGGTAGGGCTGTTCACATGGTGTGAGGTAAGTTGACGCGGCGGGCACTATGATTGCTCAGTGGTTCTAGGTTTCCAAAGTGACATACTAACCTTGAATTTGCTTATCTGCGCAGAAGGTCAATGCAGCACTTTAGATTATGCCAAGGTGTACCTATGAGGTGAGGTTTGTTATAGAAAAGTTTAAAACCTCACCGAAGGTTTAAATGGTTGTTCTAGTTTTAAAATCCGACATGTACCTAGAATAATCACAGTGGTTTACACAGAGTAATTTTTCAAAAGATACAAATCTAGGTATACTTTAGCTAAAATGGCAGTGCCAATTTTGTAAACAAATGTGTACAAAATTTGATTTTTTTCTAAGGGTTAGTTTTTTTAAAGTTTATGGTATATATTATTGAAGGGATTTGACACAAATCTCCAATACTTGAGAAACATATACCAAAATTCAAATAACAAATACAAATAATTTGCGAAACACAGGTTAAAATACCTACACATAAGTCACATTTTCTAAACTTCAGCCAGTTCTGCTTTACGGCATGAAAAGCTGAATTCAACAGAAATAAAATTATTTTTAGGTTAAGTATAGACATTTTGTTTACAAAATGTGCGCGTCGAGTTTGTCTAAAGCTTAGCTATCACAGTGAATTTTATACCGCTGCGGAAATATAATGAAAATCAGATCACGACGCCATCTAACGGATTTAATTACATTTTCGAACGATCCACTTTTAATATAGAGACATAATTTCATCCATCAAGTCAGTCAGGTTCAGGGTGAGACCAACAACACTAATTAATAATTATAATTAATTGTAATTTTGTATAGGTAGGTACTAGTAAACCGTGGTAAACGGTGATGGTCTTACATTTACTTTTCAATTATCATTACTAATGTAACTTCTTTGTAATGTGTTACTGTTTGTTTACCCAAATAAAATAAATAAATACTAACATAATGCTTGCCGCTTCGCTCACGTGGTCAGTCTGAAATCTACGTTTCAAGTGTAGTTTAAAAATACAAACGTTTGAAAAAACACTTAATTAGTACCTACTTAATTTTATTAATTGCCATTAATGAATAGTTTCAAATAAATTGTGAAGTAACAAAGTTACTATATTTAATTTATCATACCGTACTTTTAGGTAAGTTTTCTCAACCAGTTTGAAATTATTTAATTATTTGATAACAAGAATACTACTATTATGTTTCGAAGTTGATTGAATACGATTTTTCGTACTAACATTTTTAACCTTTTTTATCTATTTATTTTATTATAATGTGAGCATGTTTACGTTTTTCATTATGTTTTATTTTCTTTTGTGCATCGGCTAACAGGCTGATAAATCATACGTAAGTAATTTATGTTCATATTTCACCATTTAAAGCACGCTTTATCAATCAAGACCTAAGAAATGCACATAATTTATTGTTATACCTATGTACAGATACATTATAAGTAATATAGATAGTTGTAAAAATCACATTTACTAAGTAGGTATAAATACCATGCTAAATTAATATGAATTGCACATTTTTAGTATCTAAATTATGCTCACTTCTCTATCGAGCGCTTCCGTGCTTCGGAGAGCACGTTAAATTGTCGGTCCCGGCTTCTCAAAGTCGTAAAACCATGAGGAGGCTTAAAAACTCCGGCACCAGAGTTGGCCACTTGCTCATACAAACTAACTTTATTTTAATGTTCGAGTTTGCTGTACCAGCACCTAGGATAAAGTAATGAATACAACATGATTCATAATTGGTATGTTATCCCGGAAGGGGGATTTTGTGACCATGAAAATGAACAGTTGTGTAGGTGCAAATCTTGTGCATTCCAATTTTCAGTTTTTCATACAAAAACTTTTTGTTCAATCTTTTGACAAAAAAGTTTGAATATTTTCATCGCTCGTCCCCCTCGTATGTCACACGGGCCACTGGCCAGTGGTTAGGGTCACCGGCAAAGTTCAGGGATCAGTTGATTATTATAGGGTTGCTCTGTGTTTATTTCTGAAGGAAACTTTGCTAGTCATTTTTTCAATGAAAAACATCGAAATTCAAAAAGTCGTAGAACAAATGTTGTTCACACTGATGAGGTGAATGACCCCTTTTCGGGATAACATACCAATTATGAATCACTTTGTATAACTCGTCTCTTTAGCTCATATCAAATATTAAGATAAAACAACCTTTCGTATTTATCATGCAGTTGCTGAACTTTTGTGTACCTACTTATTAAAATTTACTTACTTATAAAAATATTACCTTTTTTTATTGAAAATTCAAATTGTTGAGTTCTGAGAAATATTTAAACGTTGATTTGTATATATTCTGTATTTCAGAAGGTTTTAAAAACAAATTATAAACAATTAAGCTATAGAGATTTTTAGTACAATATCTTTATGTGATTTATAGAAAGGCATTCTATAACGGCTATTTTAGCCCCCTGTCCATTGAACGGAGTTCTTTTGTGGTTCGTCACAGTTCATCTCTCAATTTGTCACAATCAACATTATACATTGCGATGGTCGGGCAGTCAGTGACGTAGCTTGAATATTTTTTTCTGGTAGAGCACCTCTTTTAAAAGAAATAAGTTATTTTCAATAATTGTGAAAAGAACCTTTGAACTCGTCTCTCTCTTTCATTATAAATGAAAAATCTTATACTAAAAGTTACAAGCTGTAAACTTTTAGTAAGAATTTTCATTTATAATGAAATATCTAATACCTAAGTGTGGACACTATAATAAAATATATTAACTATGTCTCTTTCTGTCCCGTTATAAATAAAAAAATAATCAACTAAAATAGTTTCTAGTAACAAATTTTTAACATTTCCAAAGGGTGATTCTGAATCATAATCATTGCCAATGTTTTGATTTTATACAAACTTACTTATAAAAAACATTGGAATACCTAGAATATATTTATTGTATAAACTATTTTTTTATAGTGGCCAAATATTCTAACAGAGTTTGAAGCCGCAATATGAAAGCCATGACGGCTTTAATATTGTTTTAGAAATTTAAAGCTTTTCAATACTTAAATTTATTTTAGTATGTTGGTTTGTTACATTTTGTACACGTTCGATTCATACTAACGGCTTTATCGTAGTAGCTATGTAACCCAAGAAGATATTTACACTGGAAACTTTTAATTGGCCTTCAGCAAACCTGTACCTACAAAATAGGTGCATGTTAAGTTATTTCTTTTTCCTATTTTCTTTGTCTAGCTGTAAGTTTTCCTAATAATTTAAAAATAAAATAAAATAAAAAATAAAATAAAAATAATTATACTCATTTTTAATTGTCATGTCTTTGAAAGTCCACATTATTTTTCCTTTATCGGTCTCTATATCACCACAGTCTGCTTGTATTTTTTAAGACGATGCTAAAGTGGCTTAAGAATTCCGTCACCTTAATTTGCTAACTATTATTTTATAACTATTATTCTATATGAAAATTCGCAAAAAAATTTAATAAACGCTGCACACACTTGTTCGTAACAAAATTGTGTGTGTACACTGACATGACGAAGAAATGTGTGTTTTGCTGACTCTACCATAGCACATAAAGGTAGATAGGCAAGGTACTAATGAATTTGTCAACGCAAACACAATGAATCAACGGGATACAAAAGAAAGTATTGGTATTTCAGTGGCCTTTGTTTTTTCTGATAGCAAAAGCAAGGTCAATTTTATTGTAGAATGCTACATTTTGGTTTGCACACATGAACACTAGGTATACAAAGTATTATGTACTGTAATAATAGATGGTGAACCTACAAGGTGCACCACGTTAAAATTTTGATGGGTGCTCAAATGGGAATAGCTTGGGTGCTCAATGGATAGGTGCTCAAAAAATTGGTGCTCAAATGGGAATTTTTCGTTTCAAAGAAGCAAATATTGGAACATTACTATATATTTATAAATTTACCGCAATCAATCCAAATAAAAGCTGAGAACATTATAAAGATAGACACTAGAACCCACCTTGATGGTCAGGGGCTCAGGGCAGCCAACCCTTCAGAAGGTCATGGTCATGGTCGGCAAATAAATCACTGATAAGCTACCGATAGCATCGCCATCGGCTACTAAACTACTACACGAGGTGATTTACAGTTTTCACACTTTAGCAGTCTTGATTATGTGAATAACACTTTGTTCAGTAGGACGTAACATACACCAAATTGTATTAACAAAATGTAGGTAATCATTTTCATCTTCCTGCTTTGATCCTTTTTACGTGGTGTCGAAACACTATTATTCTTCTTCCATTTCTCTCTACCAGCCGCCATCTAAACATTCACCCTTTTATTTGCTACTCATGTTAATTTTCATCATTTCCTATTGGGATAATAATATACCTAATGATAATAATAATACTTCTTTATTCAGACAACAATAGTCCACAGAATGGTTTGTAATAATACAAGCGCTATTTTATCAATGTACAAGTTACTTTAAAGTTTAAATTAAAGTAACTGGTGCTTTTTAAATGATGATATTGTCTTTAATTTTATTTGGAAAAGGAAGACATCTAAAGAAGTTAATTTTTTATAGACCCTTATTTTTCTCTACCAATTTTAGAAATACTTGGATATGAACATTTTGTGACCATAGCTTCCAGAACGATCAATTTTTATTTTGAAATTTAGACCCTCAAGCCTCAATCTCCAATCAAAACACTAAAAAAAAATTGAAGCCATTGATAATGCTGATAACATAATTTGAAACCCCAATGTAAACTTGAATAACAGTTCGATGTATATATAGAATCGTAGCATGCGAATAATATTCGAATCGATAGATTTGCCTTGGCCTGGGCTGGTCTAATTCCCACGTCGCTACTCATTTATAATACGGCTTGGTTTACAAGTGTCACTTGTAATTTAATTTATATTACAGTCATACATTCGATTTAAATCATCAGAACCCTCTTAGTCCGTAATTCCTATTACTAAAAGCAACAACATCATTTTTTGTGACTTTTCTAAACTCTACATTTTTCGTAATATTAAAGATTTATACTATGTCTGTCATGCATGACTGAATGTCAAGTGGTACCTAGAAGATATCTTTTAGTTCTACAGGCACTTACGCTCCTTCTAAAGTGGAAGTATAATAATTTAGAAAAAGAAAAAGCTAAAGGCAAACTAAGGAACACAGGGGCCTTACTGGGTACCTGAAAACCCAATATTCGTAGTTTAGCCGCAGAAAAAATAATAGTAAGTGGAACGGTTCAGCTTATGTTGGCGGATATTGAATTCCTAACAGTTTACCAACATAAACTAAACTGTTAACTTTCGTATAGTTTTTTTTTTCTTTAATACTGTGTTTTTTATAATACCTAGTCACTGAGGTTAATTTTGGCAATCGTTATCATCAGATAACTGCGGGAATCATCCCGCAGTCTTTGTCTAATGCGGGGATGTTTAAAAATTAGTTTATTTTCATTGTTTATTGTTATCAGCTTTACTCGTTTCTAGTACTATTATACTTTGTATTATGTTAGTTGTTTATACTATAAAATAAAAATAAATGTTCTTTTTTATACCGAAATATATTTTTTTTACTGCTGTAGCCTTTCCCAAATTAAGAGAAAAAAAAAACTCCCGGCTAATTTTTCTTTTCACTGCTGTATTGTATTATAGTGGGATTTCATGCAAAAGATAGCAATAGACACCAGAATGCTGTAGGATACTTTCATTTTTATTCGTGAATTGTTCGCAGCACGCTACCATGCCTTCAACAAAAACCTCACGCTATGTTGGCATAATAACATTTTCATTGACGTCATAGATGCCTGCAGTACGACCTACCAAGCAATTAGAAATTGTATTTTATTCGCTCTAAAGTCCATTTCAGAGGTATAATTTTTCACTATATTCATAGCTATTTTTAGCTTTATAGCAAATAAGTTTAAAATGCTATTCTACTAATTATAAAAGTAGGTTTTTATCGTGGAAATAGAATTTATAGTAAGTCTTGAATTGTAAATTAGGTTAGCTTTTTTGGCACAACGTGAAATGTAGAATTATTTTTAAAAGTTGTACAAAGCCTAATCCTTTTGATATCTTTTTGAACATAAGGATTACTTTTATCGGTTTAGACTAAAATTATCCCATAGAATAACAAATTATGCCTATAGAAGAAAAGGTTATACGAGTATATCCAATAAAAACAAATTTAGGTACTAAAAAATCATACGTCTATCCCGTAGGATACAAATATCAGAACGTATTACTAGAATAAGGGTAATTATGCTAATATTTTACGAAGTATAATCA
Source organism: Xanthorhoe designata (assembly GCA_963582015.1). NCBI lineage: Eukaryota > Metazoa > Arthropoda > Insecta > Lepidoptera > Geometridae > Xanthorhoe > Xanthorhoe designata. The sequence continues at coordinate 11,737,225 of OY757037.1, forward strand.
ATAACTTTTCAGTTCGAAATAATTTTTCTAGTTCAAATATTTGTCCAAATTTGTTGTAGAGCTTTAAACAGAAATAGAAGCAATATTATAAGCGCAATCTATTACCCGGAGTGCGTGTAGCGTCGCAGTAATAGTCGATATCACTGTTTCTGTTTCATATCATCATCATCATCATCAGCTACTTTTAACCCACTGCTGGGCATAGGCCTCCCTTATGCCATTCGCCTCTATCCTGCGCTAGTCTTAGAGGCGAATGGCATTCACGAGGGGAGCCTGTTTCATATACTGTCGACAAAAGTCGTTTTTGTTTTGTACCTACCTAGTTACTGTAATTTTTGAGTTAATTTTCTTTTATTTGGACAAGTATTTTTGTAAGAACAATATCCAAATAAGTCATCGTTCGTATTTCAAATGAATACCTATAAACTATTTATTTGAAATACGAACGCCGAATATAATATAACCTTTGTACAGAATTTAGATTTAAATGAAAAGAGTATCATTTAAATAGGTTGAAATGTAGGTGAAAATAACAGTTGCGCTATGTTAATCATGTTTTACTTATATTTACTTTTTCTCTTGTTTATTTGATTTGATGTTATTGTATTAAGAATTCAATGTGTAAATATTGTTTAATGTATTATCATTAGGTATGTTTATTTAATTTCTAAATAGCTATCTATTTTTTAAAATAGATCTAACTCACTCGAAGCGCTCGTGGCGAAGCTTGCTAAGACTTTCTTGATAGATCGTTGAAGTTAAGCAACGTTCTGAGCGGTCACTACTTGGATGGGTGACCGCAAGTGGCATTATCAGCTGAGCGCTTCCGTCCTTCGGAGGGCACGTTAAATTGTCGGTCCCGGCTTTTAAAGTCGTTAAGCCATGACGGAGGCCTTTAGGCTGCCTAAAAACTCCGTCACCAGAGTTGGCCACTTGCTCATACGAACTTACTTTACTTACTTAATAGATATAACGATTTGGTTTAACTGTAATGTTCTATGCTATGTGTAAATAAATGAATTGAACCCCATATAACGTCGCGTCGACATAATAGGATTCTTACTAAAAACAGGTATACGTATTGCGGTGCTATTTTATTTGCATTTATATATTAGGTGTAGGGAGTCGCGTCGGAACAGGCATTAGAATCTCCTAGCATGTAAGACGAAACTGAAGTGATCCTTAAGCTCCTGCCAAAATAAATGATTTTCTTTCTTTCTTATATTTTTATTACTAAAGATGGATGTCTACCGTACTTTAGATTATAAAGTCATGATCCTATTCTTAACCTCTATAGAGTTTACAATTGATGAATTGTTCTTTTATTACAGGCTGTGCAATGACGTGGTGTCGAAGAGGAATCACACCCTAAAGCCCAGGGTCGTGTTGCCGGAAAGTTATGTGAAAGGTCCGTTACTAGTTAATTAAATTCGATGCATTTCAATATATTTAAATTCAAACATGAAGAAAACAATACATTAAATTTAATTGAATTGAAGTAATGTATTAATATTTGTATCCTATCCAACTCATACACAATCGTAAAAATTGTATGGATGAATGAATGCATGGTTTGTTACTCTTTCACGCGAATACTGAATGGGTATTTTTGAAACTTGGAATATAATTAATAGTTTATGGATTTGTAAATCGCCTGCGCAGCTTAACAGCTAGCGTTATTTTTACTTGTCACGACTATTTTTATTCAAAATAAGGTGATAAAATGAATATTTCAAATCAAATAAATTACACCGTATTTGGGACATAAAAAGGTAAGTTTTCAGCAAATTTCGTGAAAACAATAATTTGTTTGTAAAAGATACAAATAAAAAACCAAAAACTTGGTTTTAAGAATTTATCACATACATTTTTAAGGTTATGTGAAAAAAGTGTCAATGCAAAAGTTTTAGATCTTTTTATTACCTACAACTTTGCCATTTGGTTTTTTTTCATAGGACTTTTAGTTTTGCCGGAAATCGAGACAAACCGTTTTTTACCTTGGTTAATGAAACAATGCAATGGTCAATATGTGTGGGGCTGACTAGCCGCGGGTTTCCTCGCGATGTTTTCCTTCAACGTTTTAAGTTCGTGTTAAAGTAATAATGACTAATAAAATCTAAAAAATATTCTTCTACCTATCCCTGTTGCAGTCGTGATCATATTTCTTTTTGTAAACATGTTTTAATGTATTTCAGAAATGCGCCCTCCAGCCAGAAAGGGTCAACCAGTGATAGTTGAGTTCAGTATCTACGTAGTGGATGTCAACTCTATCAACGTTGAAGACATGGACTTCAGGTATACTATTTATTTAAATGCTAGCTAAGTCACCCGCGACTTCGATCGCGTGATACGTGACTAGATAAAAAGTAGTCTATGTATATATTCTAAGTTTCAGCCAATTCCGTTCGTTAGTTTTTGCGTGAATGAGTAACAAACATCCATACATACTTTCACGGTTTTAATATTAGATAGATATATATTTTTAGATATACATTTATTGACTAGGTTTATCTAAACACTATGGTTTAAGCTTAAAAAATCGGTAAGTAGGTACCTACAAATACAAATACACATACATGCGCATGCGCACGGACCATTATCAATTAGTAGGATTATAAAATGCAAGAGTTTGTTCGGACGTGGTACCTAAGGTGTGGGTAATGATGGGGATAAAAATGCCAAAAGCTGGCCTACCTACTTATATATAAACTAGATTGATACTTGATAAATATAGCCTAAGTATGTTCAATCGGAAAGTCCATGCTACACATCGGTGAAATAATTTTTGAAATGGGATGTGTAGTTTCGGAGATTACCCCAAACATACAAACAAACATACCAACTTTACCTCTTTATAATATTAGTATACTTAGATAAAGATTGGGGGTAATTCTGAGTGTCGCAAAAGCTAAACTAAACTAATTAAAATTATTGCCATCCTTTTTATTCCCATCGCTATGAACGGGACGGCAACAATTTTAGTTAGCTTAGTTTAGCTTTTGCGACACTCAGAATTGCCACTATTGACATTCAAAGAGGTAATCTATGAGCTGAAACAAAACAACCAATTGATTTGGCTGGTATACAAACCCCGTAGCTATAGAAATTCGAGGATTCAACTCACTTTAAAAATAACGTACCTAATTCGTTTGGTTTTTGATTAAGTTTTTGGCCAGAGTGAATTGCTCTGTATCACGCCTTTGATCTCTGAGCCGAGTTTGTTTGCATTTTTTGCTTTGCTTTACTTTTCACACGTTATTTTAATTAAACTATAAAGTTCAGCGGTAAAGTTTTACACTTCAATAAAATGATTAGTACTTTATCGAGACTATTATAGAACCACTTGGAAAGTTTATGGTGCCATCAAGTTTTTAAAGTTTTTTTGTTTAATTTATAGCATTAACAAGAGCTGTCAATGATGAAATAAAGCTTTGTGAGAAAACTTACTTAGAAATAGAAATAGAAATAGAAAAATATTTATTTACATTCACTCACACACAATACAGTAGGTACAGGTACAATTATTTGTAGGAAATATGAGTGAAGCAAATTGGTCACCACTCAGCATTTGCTGTAAAAGCTGAGGTAGCAACTACAGCGCTGGTTTTCAGTGATGCCGCAGTATGTAGCGCGTCCAAGGAACTTATAGGTCGGGTATAAGTTCCTTGAGCGCGTCACAGACACAGACCACAAACCAAAGAACTTATTAGACTTATTAGTACTAAACTTCAGCCAAATTCGCCGTGCCATTTTTGAAAACAAACTATCACTTATAAAATGATTTGCTTGCTAAGATTAACATTGAACACAAATCCCCATTAATTGATAATTATGTAAAAATCAACAGAAAGAAAGTTATTTTTAGATTAATTACTGACAGTTTGTTAACAAAAATGGCAGCGCAAGTTTGGCTGAAGTATGAATAAAAAAAAAAAATAAAATAAAATAAAAATATTTTATTTCAGACAATGAATGAATGTATATTATTAGTAGGTACCTATGTTATTAATCTAAATAACTCCTATTATTTCAGAGTGGACATGTTCATAAGACAAACATGGAAGGAAAGTAGACTACAGTTGCCCGAGGATATCTTTGAGGAAGGAGACGATCACGTGACCCTCCCGCCGGAGTTCTTCGATAACTTGTGGCATCCGGACCCTTACTTCCTCAATTCGAAAGTCACAGGTAAGATACATTAAGATAACACATAACTCAGTTACGTAAAAATTACGTTGATTAAGATACCGACAATTTATTTATTTATTTTAATTGAATCGCTCGTGGCGAAGACGTTCTTGATAGATCGACGAAGTTAAGCAACGTTCTGAACGGTCACAACTTGGATGGGTGACCGCAAGTGGCGTTAACACCTCGGTCCTGGCTTGCCATGACGGAGGCCTTAAGGCGGCCTAAAATCTCCGTCACTATAATTGGCCACTTGCTCATACGAACGAACAAACATAGGTTTAGTACGAGTAGGTATATAATTATTCTTAAGCTAAATACAATTATGAAATAAATATAAACAATGAAAAACACATACAAAATTATTCCTACAAAATACTAAAACAATAAAATAAAATTTGTGTGTTTCTTTGCTCATAAATAAATAAATTGAATCACTTCCATAAAATACAGTAAAAAAACTAAAACAATCAATGCTCACGCTCAGTCACCAAACCAAGTAGGTACTACTAATTGTACTATATTACTATATTATTATATTACTATATTACTATATTACTTACTATCACTATATTACCGACAATGTTTCGATTGATCCGGATCATCTTCATTCGGGTAGAAGGGTCTCGTACAAGAAAGCGAAAAAGGTGAAATATTTATGTACAAAGGACATTGACCAAGTTTAGTGTCTATCGCCATTAGGTTCAGTATTATTGATATTAGTGGCAATTCGGAGTGTCGCAAAAGCTAAACTAAACTAACTAAAATTAATGCCATCCTTTTTATTTCCATCGCTATGAAAGGGACGGCAACATTTTTAGTTAGTTTAGTTTAGCTTAGGCGACACTCCGAATTGCCACTACTGTACAACTATTAAATGTTGCTTATATTAAAGCTTGATTCTTGAACTTTAAAAGTTATTTTTCCATTTTGTGATAAAACTAATAAGTCCGCGGAAAATTTGATCCAAAACACAACGAAAAGTACCCTATTCGGAATGTCAACACAAAGTCCTTAACAGTAACCAAAAGGGTCTATAGTAGGTCTAAAGTAGGTATAGATAGGTACTACGACTCTACATTACATACTAAGGATATGGAAATAAAAAGAGTCGTGTTAATTTTATATATTCTGTATCTTTTTGTATCGAAGCTGCCCAATATTCATGAGTACATGCAGGTAGCCTAATAAGTTACTACAATCATCGTAGTTGGTTTTAGTCGACGCAAGTCCGTACATCTTATTTGTCACCTATAGTTTTAGCACAGTAACTGTAGTTGTTTTGTTTGTAACGTTGCAATAGCACGATCTTGGAAAAATATCAGGATTCGATTGTTTTGTATTATTAAACATTATGAAGGTATACAGCAGATACGATTTTTTTACTCATATCGAATCATGGAAATCGGCGTCGGTCGGTTTAATCCTGTGATTTCATCATAGCTAAGCTTGAAGCTGTCGTGGCGAAGGATAGATCGTCGAAGTTAAACAAAGTTCTGAGCGGTCACAACTTTGATGGGTGACCGCAAGTGGCATTTATATCTGAGCGCTTCCGTGATTCGGAGGGCACGTTAAATTGTCGGTCCCGGCTTTATGACAGAGGCCTTAAGGCGGCCTAAAAAACTCCGTCACCAGAGTTGGCCACTTGCTCATACGAACTTACTTACTTATCATAGCTAAAGAGCTCGTTTTCAGCGTTTACAGCGAATATAAAATATTATTTAAAATAATGTTATCATGGCTTGTTAATCGCGTCGATCGGAATGTAGCCTTTTGATTAGCATGACTGTGTCGTATAATCAATGAAACTAAAGCTGAAAGATTTTTAATTATAGATTTTCCATTTTAGGAGGGGCGTTACATTACCGCCAACGAAACAAACCTGGTAAATTTTGATGCTGGAAAATTGACACTTTGCAAATTAAATAAAGCACCAAAGCACAGATTCAATTAAAACGTTATAATGTACATGTAATTTTATAAAATATTTATGATTATTTTACTAGAAAATAACAGTCAGGTGCACTTTGACACTATTAATCTTGCAATGCGCAATACTGCACCACACTGGTGCTTTTGCCAGCGGTCATAGGCTAAGATCCGGCTGCAAAGAGTTTACACCTATCGCGTTCATTATCCAAACCTGGGAAGGTTCATATCTGACGGAACATGCGTCGCGTATTATCGGTCATGTAACGCCAGAACAGACAAATGTATAGAAAAACACTTGACCGTTCACACTCAACCGATGATACGTTAGTGCGATGATATAGTTATTACGCTCGGCGTATTTTACGTCAGATATGAACCTTCCCTTGTAAGGTTTGGATAATGAGCGATAGGTGTAGAACCCTTGGAGTCAGATCTTGTACTATCACAAATTCACAACTCACAGAAAGGTGGCGAAGGCTTACCAGAGAAAATAAATAAGCACCTTTGGTTTGGTTTTAAAGCACATTTGAAAGAGCAATGCAATTATTCCGATGTGTAAAATTAAAGACTGCTAATAATGCGAGATTTAGAGAATGTTTTATTCTTTTCACTCGCATGACAATAGACAAAGATGGCAACAGGTTTCAACCATTTGCAACTAATTGTAGAAAGTCTAAAAGTTTTGAAAATGTAATAGGTTAATTGGCAGTTATATAAAATGAAATGTGATCACGACAGTATTCCTAAGGTGCGGTAGACAAATTATTTTAGTTCTTTTAGTCTTTTTCGATCCTTGGAAGATGTCTAAGGAGGTAATCAGAGGTAAGTATGTCCAAATACAAATTTGGTACATACCTACCCACATTTTGCAGAAGTTAACATTCTATAAGTGACAGGTTGCAAGCCCATCGACGCTATTAGAAAGCTAACTGATTTCCTCACGATGTTTTCCTTCACCGTTCAGAGCTCGTATTAATACGCATTACATTATTTGGGACGAAAAATCCATCGATTCATTATCCGATGATTACACGACCTTCGGATCAAAAATCGAGGCATTTCTCAATCCACTAAGCGTAGCATAATCCCACTAATATTATAAAGGTGAAAGTATGTGTGTGTGTGTGTAAGTGTGTTTGTTACTCTTTCACGCTCAAACGGCTGAACGGATTTGAATGAAATTTTGTATCAGGATTGCTTATACCCTGGATTAACAAATAGGCTACTTTAAATTCCTGAAAAGTGCAGTGTTCCCGTGGGATAAGCCATTATTATTCATCAAAATAGTTTCGGTAGTTTGGCCGTGCAAAAGGTAGCTGTCAGACAAAATAACTTCATAGATGGCAGCACAGGCAAAAATATAACTCCTTCACGCTCAAACGGCTGGACGAATTTGAATGAAATTTGGTAGCAGGATTGCTTATACCCTGGATTAAAATATACGCTACTTAAAATTCCTGAAAAGTGCATTGATTCCGTGGGATTATTAATCAAATTCATGAAAATAGTTTGGCCGTGAAAAAGTAACTAAAAAAGTAACAAAGTAATTTCAATAGATGGCAGCACAGACAAAGTTATTATTCCTTCACGCTCAAACGGCTGGATGAATTTGAATTAAATTTGGTAGCAAGATTGTTTATTCCCTGGATAAACAAATAGGCTACCTTAAATTCCTGAAAAAAGGAATGGTTCCGTGGGATTATAAACCAAATTATTTATCAAAATAGTTTGGCCGTGAAAACGTAACTGTAAGTCAAAATAATGTTAATAGATGGCAGCACAGGCAAAGTTATAACTCCTTCACACTCAAACGGCTAGACGGTTTTGAATGAAATTTGGTACCAGGACAGTTATTGATATCCATGATTAACACATGTCTTAGGCCTACTTTAAATAATTATGCTTCTTGAAACTCAAACGGCTTAACGAATTTCAAATATTGTTTTTTTTTTGTCCCGATAATCTCACGGAATTGGAACTTATGTACGCAGATAAATCCCCGATAAAAAGATTTCTGGCTCAACATAAACCATTAGAACAATGTTTATATTGTGTCTGGGTGTTTTCTATGTATAATATGTATGTATTTACAAAAAAAAATGTATCTATGTAGTTTATCAGTCATCTGGTTACCATAACACAAGCATTAAATTGCTTAGCTTGGGACTAGATGACGCCGTGTGAAATGTCCAAGGATATTTATTTATTTATTATTTATTTATTTAATTAAAATTCGCTGCAGCACCTCATCGTCGCTATTTTATTAAATTTCCCACAGTTTCGGCTCGCTTCGAGTCTAAAATCCTCGCAGCGCTCGCTTTGCTCGCATGTAGCTTTTTCAATCTTTTGCAAGCAAATTGAACTGTGTCACACCATAGAATAGGAACCGACCAGTGCGTTTTTTTTGAGCATCATAAGCAAACATAAGTGTCAGTCATGACGAATTTGTCTTAAAAATTTGAGTCTAAGAAACTCGATGCGCTTGCTTAGTTCGAAGCTCGCTTCGCTCGCACGGTAGCTTCATAAATATTTTGCTAGCATATTGAACTATGTCAGACAATATAATAGGAACCGACCAACAGCCAGCCTTTTATATGAACTCCATTATGCAAAATCAAGTATCACGTCAGGACGCATTTGTTTTTAAAAAATTCCGCTCGCTTCGCGAGTTTAAGACGCACGCTGCGCTCGCTTAGTTCGAAGCTCGCTTCGCTCGCACGGTAGCTTCATAAATATTTTGCTAGCAAATTGAACTATGTCAGACCATTATAATAGGAACCGACCAACAGTCAGCCTTTTCTATGAGCTCCATAAGTAAAATCAAGTATCACGTCAGGACGCATTTGTTTTTAAAAATTTCCGCTCGCTTCGCGAGTTTAAGACGCTCGCTTAGTTCGAAGCTCGCTTCGCTCGCACGGTAGCTTCATAAATATTTTGCTAGCAAATTGAACTATGTCAGACCATATAATAGGAACCGACCAACAGTCAGCCTTTTCTATGAGCTCCTTATGCAAAATCAAGTATCACGTCAGGACGCATTTGTTTTTAAAAAATTCCGCTCACTTCACTCGCATGGTAGCTTCTTGAATATTTTGCTGGCAAATTGATCTATGTCAGACATTAGAATAGGGACCGACCAACAGTTAGCCTTTTCTATGAGCACCTTAAGCAAAATCAAGTGTCACATGACGAATTTGTCTTAAAAATTTCGGCTCGCTGCGCTCGCTTGGTTCGAAACTCGCTTCGCTCGCACGGTAGCTCCTTGAATATTTTGCTGGCAAATTGATCTATGTCAGACCATAGAATAGGGACCGACCAACAGTCAGCCTTTTCTATGAGAACCTTAAGCAAAATCAAGTGTCACATGACGAATTTGTCTTAAAAATTTCGGCTCGCTGCGCTCGCTTGGTTCGAAGCTCGCTTCGCTCGCATGGTAGCTTCTTGAATATTTTGCAAGCAAAATAAACTGTGTTAGACCATAGAATAGTAACCGACCAGCAGTCATCCTTTTCTATGAGCACCAAAATCAAGTGACACAAGTGACGCCTTGGTCTTAAACAAGGAGCAAAATTAAAAAAATTATAAAAACTTTTTTGATTACGTAAGAAGAGAGTAATTTTTTGCACTCTCGAGGTGCATTTTTATTCATATCTCTGAAGATCCTAATTAGACCAAAAAAAGAATCATCAAAATCGGTTCACCCAGTCGACGAATTGAGAACCTCCTCCTTTTTTGAAGTCGTTAAAAAAATGTATTAACTTATTCACCGCGGGTAACACCGCGGGGCACAGCTAGTAATATATATAATGATTATGATAAACTAATAATTGAATTGGTTGCATGCGTCAAACTAGCGCCGCCACTTATTATTTTATCATATTCATACGTTGAACATGCTAATTCATTCTATAAAGTTTATAAACTGTTGGAAAATATTCACGAAAATTTTCAAAGAAAATAAGCGACTAACATTCGTTATGAATAACTTTCTAAGAAGCCAGATTATAACATTTTCCTGGTATACCTAATAATTCAACCATCTGCTTACATCTGATTTTCTGAAAACCGAAACCGTCACAAAATCGACTCAAATATTATAAATAGCAACTAGCAATTTTACCATAAAAAAAATTCAAAAAGTTTCAAACAACTACAAACAATTTTAGAAAGATGAGTCATTGATTTTTAGTTTCGTGTTATTACTATTGACAGTTTGTATCAAAATGACGAAAATTAAAATGCACATTTAAAATTTTCTATAGCTTCATTTCAAGAATCGACATTTCGATTTGTGTCAATTTGATAATTATTTAAGTACTGAGGGCCTAGCCAACCGGCATTCGCTATGAAGCGATTCGATTTCTAACATCGCTACACCTTTGATTTGACATTTCCGATCGCTCGAGTTTTCGTCATCGAATGTCAATTCCTATACATTTTTTTTAGTTTCTAATCGAAAGCGATTGTCGAAATGTAACATGGCTAGGGCCTCAGATCTTTTTGACGATTACCGTTTATTTGAAACACAATTAAAGTATGTCACGTATTTAATAACATCCAGATATAAATTTGTAGCAAAGCCAGGAATTGCCTTCCCTCAATAAATTTTGTATTTAATTGAGTTCTTTGTTTCCTAAATAACTGTTTATAACTTATAACTGTAGGTTAATTATTCACCAAGGAAAAACAACAGTTTCTTTCATAAAAGTGATGATAGAGATATCAAATTAAAATGACTTTGAGTACTACTGACCAGAAAAATTCGATATTAGTGACGGACTGACAAAAGGGATGTAACGAGATATTTTCGGTAATTAGTACTTATAGAAATTTCGCCCGCGACCACGGTTGTTGCAACACAGCCGAAACGTCGGGAAATAATAAAAGGTCGCGATAAATCCTGTTTTCTATTTGAAAGTATGAATTGTGATCGCGAAAGTTTAAGAAAGACTATTTTCGGTAAAGTTTGCATTTTATACTCGTAATTCAGGATTTTTTTAAAATGATCTTTCAGCTTTGGTGTTATAGGTACAATTATAATTTATCTAGGTAATTTATTAATGGTTTCATTAATGTTGAATAATTATCTTAACGCTTCTTGTATATTGTATAGCAAGGTCCTATAAGTAAAGTTTTTAAATTCATTTTTTCTGTATTTATATTTGTTTAAGTAACTTATAGTGTTTGTGAGAGAAATAAATAAATGATTGATTGTATGAAAAACAAAAAAAACGCTAAAGTTTGTATGGATGTAGATGGTTGTTTGTTACTATTCCACGCAAAAACTACTGGATTTGGGCGAAACTTGGAATGTAATGGTTTATCACTTGGAATAACCACATAAACTACTTTTTATCCAGGTTAATACAACGCGAGCGGAAGCTTGTAGGTACTTAAATAACTAATAACAATTTTCTTTCACAGAAATCGCGGAGCTCACTCATAAGTTCTCTTCAGTGACGTTGTATAGAAACCAGACAGTGAGGTATGCGGCCAGAATGCATGCCATCATCGCCTGCCAGATGGAATTTCAACTCTACCCCATGGACATACAGTCGTGTCCTATTTACATAGAAAGCTGTGAGTAGTGGTCTGGCTATTTATGAAAGAAGCTTTGCTTTTCCTTGCAAGATTATGATTTATTAGCTGTACCCCGTGGTGTTACCCGCGGTGAATAAGTTAATAGATTTTTTTAACGACTTTTAAAAAGTAGGAGGTTCTAAATACCTACGTCAACTGAGTGAACCGATTTGATGATTATTTTTTTGATCTGATGAGGATCGTCAGAGATATGAATAAAAATGCACCTTGAGAGTGCAGAAAATTACTATTTTCTTACGTAATTGAAAATTATTTCATAAAATTTTTAATTTTGCTCCTTGGTTAAGACCAATGCGTCATTATGTCACTTAATTTTGGTGCTCATAGAACAGAATGACTGCTGGTCGGTTACTATTCTATGGTCTAACACAGTTTATTTTGCTCGCAAAATATTCAAGAAGCTATATACCATGCGAGCGAAGCGAGCTTCGACCCAAGCGAGCGCAGCGAGCCGAAATTTTTAAGACAAATTCGTTATGTGACACGTCTTGATGTAGCTTATAGTGCTTACAGAAAAAGCTGACTGTTGGTCGGTCCCTATTCTATTGTCTGACATAGATCAATTTGCCAGCAAATATTCAAGAAGCTACCGTGCGAGCGAAGCGAGCTCAGTGAGCGTCTTAAACTCGCGAAGCGAGCCGAAATTTTTAAAAACAAATACTCGTGACGTGACACTTGATTTTGCTTATGGAGCTCATAAAAAAAGCTGACTGTTGGTCGGTTCCTATTCTATGGTCTGACATAGTTTATTTTGCTTGCAAAATATTCAAGAAGCTATCATGCGAGCGAAGCGAGCCAAAATTTTTAAGAATAATGCGTCATGTGACACTTGGATTTGCTTATAGTGCTCATAGAAAAGGCTGACTGTTGGTCAGTCCCTATTCTATGGTCTGACATTTGATCAATTTGCGAGCAAAATATTCAAGAAACTACCGTGCGAGCGAAGTGAGCTTCAAACTAAGCGAGCGTAGCAAGCTTCAAACTAAGCAAGCGTTGCGATTCTTTTAAACTCGAGCCGAAATTTTTAAGAAAAATGCGTCGTGTGACACTTGATTTTGCTTATAGTGCTCATAGAAAAGGCTGACTCTGCTGGTCTGTTCTTAGTCTATGGCCTGACATAGTTCAATTTGCTAGAAAAATATTCAAGAAGCTACCGTGCGAGCGTAGCGAGCTTCGAACTAAGCAAGCGCATCGAGTTTCGTAGACTCGAAATTTTTTAGATAATTTTGTCATGACTGACACTTATGTTTGCTCATGGTTCAAAGAAAAGGCGCTGGTCGGTTCCTATTCTAAGGTCTGACAGTTCAATTTGCTTGCAAAAGATTGAAAAAGTTACATGCGAGCAAAGCGAGCGCAGCGAGGCTTTTAGACTCGAAGCGAGCCGAAACTGTGGGAAATGTAATAAAATAGCGATGATGAGGTGCTGTACCGAATTTTAATTGAAGACACAAATATAAACTTTGTCCTAATGGTTTATGTTGAGTTAGAAACATAAGTCCCAATTCCGTGAGATTATCGGGACAAAAAAAACAATATTTGAAATTCGTTAAGCCGTTTGAGTTTGAAGAAGCATAATTTAGGTATTTTGATAATCTCACGGGCACAATACGCTTTTAAGGGATTTAAAGTAGCTTATGACATAAACGCCTGGAAAAACTTCTGGTCCATGAAAGAGCTAATAAAGGGAACTCTCCCTATGACATTAAAACGCAAACTCATCGACATGTGTGTCTTGCCCGTCCTCACCTATGGTGCGCAAACGTGGTCTTTAACTGAGTCTCAAAAGTCCAAACTCAAGGTTTGCCAAAGGGCGATGGAGCGCAGTGTGCTTGGAGTCAAGAGGACCGACAGAGTCCGTAACACCACACTGCGATCAGAGACTGGAATTGCCGATGTAGGAGATAAATCCGCTAGGCTCAAGTGGGAATGGGCGGGCCACGTGAGTCGTATGCACCCAGACAGGTGGGCTAAGATCATCACACAGTGGGTGCCTGAAGATGGGCGGCGACGCCGGGGCAGGCCTCGAAGACGCTGGCGTGATGATCTCGATGCATTCAGGGCTGATTGGTGGGACGAAGCCGGCGATCGCAAAGCTTGGAAGTTGATGGGGGAGACCTTTGCCCAGCAGTGGGACAGCATAGGTTAGATAAAAAAAATAAAAAAAAATGACATGTTGTTATCCAGGATATCAACTGACCTGGTACCAAATTTCATTCAAATCCGTCCAGCCGTTTAAGCGCGAAGGAGTTATAACATTGCCTGTGCTGCCATCTATTAACATTATTTTGGCTAACAGAACTACGTTTCACGGCCAAACTATTTTGATGAATAATTTGGTTTATAATCCCACGGAACCATTCCTTTTTTCAGCAATTTAAGGTAGCCTATTTGTTAATCCAGGGCTCCAGGGTAGGTACTGCTGCCAAATTTAATTCAAATTCATCCAGCCGTTTGAGCGTGAAGGAATAATTACTTTGCCTGTGCTGCCATCTATTGAAATTATTTTGTTAGTTTTTCACGGCCAAACTATTTTGTATTTGTTTTGTTTAATAATCCCACGGAATCAATGCATTTTTCAGGAATTTTAAGTAGCGTACATTTTAATCCAGGGAATAAACAATCCTGCTACCAAATTTAATTCAAATTCATCCAGCCGTTTGAGCGTGAAGGAATAATAACTTTGCCTGTGCTGCCATCTATTGAAATTATTTTGTTACTTTTTCACGGCCAAACTATTTTGTGTACCTATACTATTTTAATGAATTTGATTAATAATCCCACGGAATCAATGCACTTTTCAGGAATTTTAAGTAGCGTATATTTTAATCCAGGGTATAAGCAATCCTGCTACCAAATTTCATTCAAATCCGTCCAGCCGTTCGAGCGTGAAGGAGTTATATTTTTGCCTGTGCTGCCATCTATGAAGTTATTTTGTCTGACAGCTGCCTTTTGCACGGCCAAACTACCGAAACTATTTTAATGAACATTTTGTTTTATAATCCCACGGGAACACTGCACTTTTCAGGAATTTCAAGTAGCCTATTAGTTATTCTAGGGTATAAGCAATCCTGATACAAAATTTCATTCAAATCCGTTTAGCCGTTTGAGCGTGAAAGAGTAACAAACACACTTACACACTTACACACTTACACACTTACACACACACAAACTTTCACCTTTATAATATTAGTGGGATTAGATGGTTCTGAGCAAACTTAAGCGTTTGCATCTTTAGTATAAGTACGAAGTATACAACTTCAATAGGCAATATGCCAAATAAGCAGACCTTAGTAAAAAAGTAAGCTCGTATGAGCTAGGGACCAATTTTAGTGACGAAGTTTTAAGGCTGCCAAAAGGCCTCAGTCCATACTTAGGTACTCCCTTGTTATGTTTTCCAAGAAAATCTTGGGCAATGTAATTAAATAACTTGTTAATTCGTGTGTGGACCCTCGCGACCCTAAAAAAACATTTCTCATTTTAGTACTCCACTAATTATATTATTACATTTTTAAAGAACGAATTATTAAAAGCAATTTTTATCTAAACAACTTGTACGCCAAGAAGTTTTTTTCTAAGTTGGTAATTTTATTTATATCCCACTAATGTTTTGTATGAGCTGGTGACTGAATTTTGGAGGGCGGTTTCTTCAAGCCAGCACAGTCTAAAATGCCTTACGAAGCATTGAATCACTCAGCTGTTATTGAGTTCACTCATGCCAATTATATGTGAGCGCTTTGAATGTCAGCTATTAGGTCAATTCATGTATCAGGCTACAAGCGATTGTCTATGTACATCTACGGATAGTATGTTCGTTCGTTCGTATGAGCAAGTGGCCAACTCTGGTGACGGAGTTTTGCGGCCGCCTAAAAGCCTCCGTCATGGCTTAACGACTTTAAAAGCCGGGTCCGACAATTTAACGTGCCCTCCAAAGCACGGAAGCGCTCAGCTGATAATCCCACTTGCGGTCACCCATCCAAGTTGTGACCGCTCAGAACGTTGCTTAACTTCGATGATCTATCAATAACGTAGCAAGCTTCGCCACGAGCGCTTCTCTACGGATAGTAATGCTTACGACGTGTTCTTACAGTTTCATACAGCAATCAGAAGGTAAGGTTCCGTTGGAGCGAAGCCGGTGTGACCATCAACCCTGAGCTGAAGCTGCTGCAGTACCACATCGGACAACCACTGAGGCTGGAGGAGACTAATGGCTATATGATTGACAAAGACGGTATGTATGTATGGGGACTCAGAAGTTTTTTCTCTATTCTGAGTATGGGGACTCCCTTTTCCGCATTTAGACTCAAAGGTGGTCCTTTATGCGTGGGACACAAAGACGGTAATAGTCTTTTTTAAACATTCGCGATCAGAACATGATAAAACATATATTTACGGGTATTTATCGCTATTTACCTTTATTTAATTTTATCCCGACTTTATTAACGATAAATACCCGTAGATATATGTTTTATTATAAAGACGGGAAGGTTATAATAATGAAAAACTTAGGCCTTGACATCTTTACAAGATTAAAACATTTGCATGATAAATTTAATGAACATGAAGGAGGCGAAAAAGGCGGCTTGAAGCAAGTGGAGGTCTATGGTTAACTGTACTTTTTTTTAATATCTAAAGATGACATTTGTTTTCTTCAAAATAAACATCATAACTTTCTGACTACAAAAGAAAAGTAGCAACGTAAATAAAACTTTGTTTATTTTCTAGGCAATTACTCAAGACTGGTGGTCTACTTCCGTTTCGAGCGACAAATTGGTCACCATCTCATCCAGACCTTCGCACCATCTTCCCTGGTCGTCATGCTGTCCTGGTTCAGCTTCTGGCTAGACCTGGACGCGATACCTGGCCGAGTCACGCTCCTAGTGACTTGCATGTTGACCCTGGTCACCATGTTCACAGGACTGAGGGCTGATATACCACCCGTTGCTTATGTAAAGGTAAAACTGAAATGACCAACCTTACCACAATTACCTACCTGGAGTAATGTGAATGAATGTGAATGGGTATAGGTGTAGAGGTAGGCCCAAGAAAAGATGGATGGACTGGTGTGAGGGATGACATGAGTAAGAAAGAAGTAAGTGCTGAGAAGAAGATCGTCTGATAGGGAAATGGAAGAACACCATGTTGTGCCGACCACACATAGTGGGATAAGGGCAGGAAGAAGAAGAAGAAGACCTAACTAGAGTAAATGTAACTGAAGAGTACGAATAAGACAATTCCAAGCACGAAGTTTTTTTTAAACGACTTAATAAAATGAAGTCTAATGTTCCACTGTATGTTTCTTTGTTGTGTTTTTGACTCACTGATTATTCCGCCAATAGTGGACCGATTTAAAAAAATCTTTTTTGTTCAAAAGAGTCTCCCGGTTCTAAATTTTTTAATGGGATCACCTTTTAAAAACATTTGAGTATCAGGATCTTAGGAGTTATAAACAAAATTCAACATCAGAATACGAAATTGAATCCCGCTTAATATATTTTTTTAGCTATTGCATAGCTTCTATCGCGGGCCTTGAGCGTGGAGACCGAATCCAGAAATTCCGTTACGAAAATAACCTAACTCCCCCCACTCCGAAAAAATGCTATGCAATAGCTTTACCGCGGCAGTCTCCGAGTGCCACACGTTTTTTTTTTTATTTTGCCACTTGTTTTATATCCACTTGTAACTCCAATATAAGATCCTTCCTTTAGGCAATTTATTTTGTGCTTTGGGCACTCTGAATATTAAACTCAACTTGACATTTCATTACCAAGAGCCACTTCAAACCTTTGCGAATAAGGTAGATTTGTTTCCTTCTACTCGCTACCATGTAGTATAGCCAATAACCTGTTGGGTACCATAATACTATTAATATTTCCTTAATAAACATTTAAAGCAATACTAGAAAATACAATGATACCAATAACCAAAGACGATTAATATCAAGAAGACAGACAAAGGCCATACACAAAATCGTAATCCTGAAAATGGCCCAAAACGGGAGTTTAATGTAGGTGGCAGCACCAGAATAGCCTGGAAACTTTAAAACATAAATGTTATTCAAGAAATTTAAATTACTTTCTAGTTAAAATTACCTACATTTTTTTTATATTTAATATTGTTCAAAATACAATATTTCATGATAATATTTCACATAGTTTGTTGTTAGTTGCATATGATTATTTAGGCTATTCTGGTGCTGCCATCTACTTTAAACTCCCGTTTTAGGCCATTTTCAGGATTACGATTTTGTGTATGGCCTTTGTCTGTCTTCTAGATATTAATCGTCTTTGCCAATAACGGACATAAAAAATAAATAAATTATAAATTAATGTGGAAGCATTTTCTTAGAACTACGAAAAAACATAATAGGATTGAAAAATTTAGGTACCACCATTGAACTTTCCAAACTAATGCTTTGGGAATTGACCCGTCTATGGTTTCTGTCTGCACTTTTCAATCATGTCTCAGACTTTCCACAAAAGTGTGGTTTAAGCTTGTTGAAGTTCGTAATAATCATTTATTAACAGAGACAATATAAAAGCTGCTGACACGATCTGAGTATTTAAAATTAGGTAATAAATATTCGTTAAATTGAGTATTAAATAAACCTCATTTAATTAGAAAAACTCTGTTCACTGGTTCATTGTATGAGTAATATAAAATGCATACCTATATAATTGGGGAACGTGTTGGCAGGGATGGTTTTTTACTATGTTCGTCTCTCATCTGTATTTTGCCAATTTCGATATTGTTTTGTTTTACTAAACAAAAAACAGATCAAAATAACAGATAACAAAATAGATTAACTTGTTCTATAGTAGTTTTGATCTAATCCTAAGTCAGTAGACTACAACTTCAGATTTCTGTTATGTATGTTTGACAATTTAATCAATTTAGAATTCTAGCCCTTCAACGTTTTCGCAGTATCCGCGACACACATGCGCATGCGCATGCTGCTTGCAGGGCAGGATAATGTTTGAATATCATAAAAATACCTAAATAATAACCATTAAGTATAAAAAGTCTTTTTTTGGCAGGCACTCGACTTATGGATGGCCGGATGTATGATGTTTGTATTTGCGGCTCTTGGCGAATTCGTCGTGGTGAAGGTGTTGGACAAACAATACCAGCTGAACAAGAGTAAACAGCAGGAAGCGATGCCTAGGATTATACCAGTGGTAAGTCACGGTATTATCACACTTAGACCATTTACATTTTATTATAAGCTAAAACAATAATTTGATGTCCTGTGGCATTTGATGTCAGGTTTGAAGTCACCTGGAGGGAAAGTACTTTAAAGTATCAAAACTGCATTCAAAGATTGTTTATGTTATGCAAGGAATAGAACGGGTTAAATTCGAGAATATGACACCCAGTACTTATAAGTATACATAATATAATTATGTTATATGTACTTATTAGTAGTACTGTATAAGTATCCTATCTTTTGAACTAACATAGTAAATTGAATTAAATGTTAACAATGAAATCTGAACTATAGGCCATACAAATTATGATAGCTTATCGACCAAACATCTAACCGATTAAGTTACTCGTACTTTTCGACGAAATATCATTCGCTTATTGGCGTCGTTTAAGTGGCATTCGGCAAAATTTCATTCAAATATAAGCCCTAACTAAACCTTCGAGTTAGGCCTTTTTTTGAAACGTACCTTCATAACCATTATTTCTTCTATAATAACACAGTTTCCCTGTTTGTTGTGCATTCCAGCGTCTGAACGGTGAGAAGGGCTCCTGCGGCACAGTGGCTGCGTGGGAAGGCAGTGCGGTGAGATGTCGCAAAGTCGACCTGACGTCACCAACATCGCCCGCCTCCGCTACCCCCGCGGTACACCCCGCGCCCTCTGCGCCTCACACCCCGCATATTGTGAATGTTGAACGAAGGCAGAGTATATTACAGGTGAGACAGAGTATATTACAGGCAAGGCAGAGTATATTACAGACGAGGCAGAGTATATAACAGGCGAGGCAGAGTATATTAAAGGCAAGGCAGAGTATATTACAAGCAAGGCAGAGTATATTACAGATGAGACAGAGTATATTACAGGCAAGGCAGAGTATATTACAGGCGAGGCAGAGTATATTACAAGCAAGGCAGAGGAAATTACAGGCGAGGCAGAGTATATTACGGGCGAGGCAGAGTATATTACAGGCGAGGTAGAGTATATTACAGATGAGACAGAGTATATTACAGGCGAGTGTTTTTTTTCTGTTATATAATATTTCATACAGAATAGCTCAAAGCTCTCAATCCTTATAACTAACTATATTCATAATATGTAGGTAGGTACTTGTACTTCCTTTTACATGCGAAGTAGAAAATATTTCCAAAAATATTTTATTTTCATTCTCGCCCTGGCCTCGTTCTTTTGTAGTCGGGCGTCGACTCTTCTTTACTTCATGTTTCAATGGTTCTTGTATTCTGCATTTTCTATAAATAAAATGTTTATGAGTTTTTTTATTGTTTACGTATTGATATTGCTAACTGTTAATTATCACTGTAATATTGTAACTGGCACTGTAATTGGCCCAAACTTAACTTATAATTGCATTTACAGTAGGAATTGACCAAAAAATGTTTATGTTTTTACATAAAAATATACTTGTTATATTTTTTTATTTTTATACCCCGCTAGCTTAGTGGTCAGTCAGCTCGGCTTAAGAGCGATCGCTTGTATCTACGCAGGTTCAAATCCTGTCGGAGCCGTTAACTTTAGTAAGATTTTTCATTTATAAAAATATAATAATAACATAACTAACCTAACTTCGACTTTAATCTTGGTAGGTACTTGACTATAGATATAGAAATTCATAACTCATTGTACGGTCCCAGGTGCAGTTACTTACTCGTCCCATTATGGATTAGCTCCTGAAATGTGATAAATAGGTAGGTACGCCTTCTGTGGAGAAACATGCGGTACAATTTTAAACTGAAAACATTTGCCAATTCTAAAATTTGATGTTTTGGCGTTTTCTTCGAAAAAAATAATTAAAACTGAATGCTAAGGATTTTTTTTCTTAAAAATAACAGATATTACTCATCAAATGACATCTCACCGCACTGCCTTCACGGCGAATAAAACGCTTTTATTATTTAATAAATTGTATCGGACCAAAAAAGGGCACTAATCAAATAAATTGTGTGGCAGCTAACTCACTTGGTGACGGTTCGGCAACGTTACCAATTATGATCGCAGCATTTAAGGAGATCACCATAATATAAAGCAGAACTTCCTATAACATTCCGAAATGACAAAAAGATTTATAAGTAAACTAGGGACCCATCGCTATACGATAATGCATGTGTATATAATAATAACTTTATATAATTATTATAATGTGTAATAAACCTTTCTCCTGATGATACGATGATACAAGCGATCGTCCTTTAGCCGGACTGCCTTTACTACTCGGCCACGGAACCCCTAATGTCAGCATCGAAATCAGTTAGATGAATTTTCGGTCAAGCACCGATTAGCGACATCTAGAGGAACTCTTATTTAACTAATTATTTTAATTACAGGTTGCCTGGCTTGATGCAGATACGGGTCAAGAGCGTGTTCTTTGGAGAGAGATAGACAAGCTCTCTCGCGTCGTATTCCCTGCACTATTCCTCCTCTTCGTCACAATGTACTGGCCAGTACTGTTGCTGAAGACGAAGACATCTTCATAACCTTTGGATAAACACTGGTGGACCACCAGCTGAACTTTGAAGGCAACATTGGAGCTTATGTAGAGAATTAGAGGAAAAATCTTAAGCAAGTTTGGGATTTTTCGATGAAAGTCGAGTCGGGGATGAGAGCTTTAACACTTTACCACAACTTAGCACAAAGTTTTACCTTTTTAGGTGTGAATATGTAGGTGCTTGTTTTAAAACTTTATCATCTTATACTCAGAAAAATATAATTTAATTATAGAAATCAGGTTAAATAGGTACAGGTTGTCACAAAATGATACGTAAATTAAAGAGCTGAACGAAAATTATAAAATGTGTTTGCAAAATATTTTGACATCCTGTTGTTTAATTTAAAATAAATAAACTTATGAAGTAAATTAAGTCTATTGATAACATCTATGTAAATAATAAATGCTGTGTTCTTATTACATTTTAGAGTTACATAATGCCTTTGTATATTGTGCTTTGGATAATTGTTTGAAAACAATTTGTTGAAGTTGGATTGTTGCAACAAACTAAGTTTTTAATTAAATAAAAAAACCAAATAAATACTTTTTGTAAATATCTCGCAAAAATGTATCATGTCACAGAGTAAGAAGTTTTTGTTTAGTTCTAAAACGAAAAAATATTTTTGGTTTTCTTTGACAGGGCATTAGTGGCAATTCTGAGTGTCGCAAAA
The DNA here is from genome assembly GCA_963582015.1 of Xanthorhoe designata. Classification (NCBI taxonomy): domain Eukaryota; kingdom Metazoa; phylum Arthropoda; class Insecta; order Lepidoptera; family Geometridae; genus Xanthorhoe; species Xanthorhoe designata. Next base: position 11,759,319 of record OY757037.1, read on the forward strand.
GCTAAACTAAGCTAACTAAAATTGTTGCCGTCCCTTTCATAGCGATGGGAATAAAAAGGATGGCAATAATTTTAGTTAGTTTTGTTTAGCTTTTGCGACACTCCGAATTGTCCCCATTGTCCATTTTAGGATCAAAATCAAATTGTACACTAGTTGTACAGGAACAACATGAGGTTGATCATTACTTTTGAAAATTTAAAGCATTATAATACAATAATTAATATCTCATTAGTTCTAGTCAGTCAAAAACATAAAAAAAATTACGTTAACGTCGCAAGCAACTGTAGTTCGTGGTACCTTCCTATCCTCGTTGGTTTAACCCTCCTAGTACTAGTTAGTTACTAGTATTCTTTTATCTGTGGTGTAACAGGACGACAAGTTGACATTTTGAATAACTTTAATTCAAAGTTTCGGCGGACTTATCAGTCGAATCACAAAATGGAAAACTAACTTTTAATTTTCAAGAATGAAGAAATCATCTGTTCTGATTTATAATGATTTTAAATTATTAATGTTATTTAAAAAAGAAAAGAACAAGATATAATTTGCGCCTACCTCATACTGTAGAATAGAGGTAATAATGTATTAGTTTAATATTGTAAATATTTTGTAGTATGGTAGGTAGGTACTCTTATTAGGCAAAGTCAAATCACAGATTCATGAAATTGCGTCGCGAGTAACTTATTGCGATCAAACTTTGATCATTTATTACTAAATCCCACTAATATTATAAAGGTGAAAGTTTGTGTGTGTGTAAGTGTGTAAGTGTGTAAGTGTGTAAGTGTGTAAGTGTGTTTGTTACTCTTTCACGCTCAAACGGCTAAACGGATTTGAATGAAATTTTGTATCAGGATTGCTTATACCCTAGAATAACTAATAGGCTACTTGAAATTCCTGAAAAATGCAGTGTTCCCGTGGGATTATAAAACAAAATGTTCATTAAAATAGTTTCGGTAGTTTGGCCGTGCAAAAGGCAGCTGTCAGACAAAATAACTTCATAGATGGCAGCACAGGCAAAAATATAACTCCTTCACGCTCGAACGGCTGGACGGATTTGAATGAAATTTGGTAGCAGCATTGCTTATACCCTGGATTAAAATATACGCTACTTAAAATTCCTGAAAAGTGCATTGATTCCGTGGATTATTAATCAAATTCATTAAAATAGTATAGGTACTTACACAAAATAGTTTGGCCGTGAAAAAGTAACAAAATAATTTCAATAGATGGCAGCACAGGCAAAGTTATTATTCCTTCACGCTCAAACGGCTGGATGAATTTGAATTAAATTTGGTAGCAGGATTGTTTATTCCCTGGATTAAAATGTACGCTACTTAAAATTCCTGAAAAGTTCATTGATTCCGTGGGATTATTAAACAAAACAAATACAAAATAGTTTGGCCGTGAAAAACTAACAAAATAATTTCAATAGATGGCAGCACAGGTAAAGTAATTATTCCTTCACGCTCAAACGGCTGGATGAATTTGAATTAAATTTGGCAGCAGTAGGTACCTATATCCTGGATAACAACATGTCATAAGCTACTTTAAATCCCTTAAAAGCGTATTGTGCCCGTGAGATTATCAAAATACCTAAATTATGCTTCTTCAAACTCAAACGGCTTAACGAATTTCAAATATTGTTTTTTTTGTCCCGATAATCTCACGGAATTGGGACTTATGTTTCTAACTCAACATAAACCATTAGGACAAAGTTTATATTTGTGTCTTCAATTAAAATTCGGTACAGCACCTCATCATCGCTATTTTATTACATTTCCCACAGTTTCGGCTCGCTTCGAGTCTAAAAGCCTCGCTGCGCTCGCTTTGCTCGCATGTAACTTTTTCAATCTTTTGCAAGCAAATTGAACTGTCAGACCTTAGAATAGGAACCGACCAGCGCCTTTTCTTTGAACACCATGAGCAAACATAAGTGTCAGTCATGACGAAATTATCTAAAAAATTTCGAGTCTACGAAACTCGAAGCGCTTGCTTAGTTCGAAGCTCGCTACGCTCGCACGGTAGCTTCTTGAATATTTTTCTAGCAAATTGAACTATGTCAGGCCATAGACTAAGAACAGACCAGCAGAGTCAGCCTTTTCTATGAGCACTATAAGCAAAATCAAGTGTCACACGACGCATTTTTCTTAAAAATTTCGGCTCGAGTTTAAAAGAATCGCAACGCTCGCTTAGTTTGAAGCTTGCTACGCTCGCTTAGTTTGAAGCTCGCTTCGCTCGCACGGTAGTTTCTTGAATATTTTGCTCGCAAATTGATCAAATGTCAGACCATAGAATAGGGACTGACCAACAGTCAGCCTTTTCTATGAGCACTATAAGCAAATCCAAGTGTCACATGACGCATTTTTCTTAAAAATTTTGGCTCGCTTCGCTCGCACGGTAGCTTCTTGAATATTTGCTGGCAAATTGATCTATGTCAGACAATAGAATAGGGACCGACCAACAGTCAGCTTTTTCTGTAAGCACTATAAGCTACATCAAGTGTCACATAACGAATTTGTCTTAAAAATTTCGGCTCGCTGCGCTCGCTTGGGTCGAAGCTCGCTTCGCTCGCATGGTATATAGCTTCTTGAATATTTTGCGAGCAAAATAAACTGTGTTAGACCATAGAATAGTAACCGACCAGCAGTCATCCTGTTCTATGAGCACCAAAATTAAGTGACATAATGACGCATTGGTCTTAACCAAGGAGCAAAATTAAAAATTTTATGAAAGAATTTTCAATTACGTAAGAAAATAGTAATTTTCTGCACTCTCAAGGTGCATTTTTATTCATATCTCTGACGATCCTCATCAGATCAAAAAAATAATCATCAAATCGGTTCACTCAGTCGACGTAGGTATTTAGAACCTCCTACTTTTTAAAAGTCGTTAAAAAAATCTATTAACTTATTCACCGCGGGTAACACCGCGGGGTACAGCTAGTTAAGGATATAGATGTAACTATTGAAATTAATTGTTATAATAATTTAATATTAGTTCTATATTTACTTATAAAATGTCATGTTGGTTTTGTATTATATTTTAAAAGCTTAAAAAGCAACGCTCATATTGACAGCGCAATTTTTTGTATAGGTAGAGTGAGAGATTATTTTGTTGACTGGAATAAATAAGTTGAATCAAAAATTATTAAATGTAGGTTTTATTATGAGATGATTGTTATCTATCCCTGATAATCAGTCTAACACCGCCTGAACAATTACTTATAGCAAAGTTTAGTTAGGATTGCTAGGTTCGTTTTGTGTACTGCAACTCAACAATCAGATTTATGAAAGAATTATTTATCTGAAAGGCTTATTTATGGAAACATGTAAAAAAATGGCATTCGATTACGGTAAGTAGACAGAGACAATTTTCAGGTTCAGCTTGTTGGTGATCTGTTATAAATTCAGTTCAGCCTTAGCTGAACCCGCAAATTGTTACGAAACTTCGTTATAGTTTAATCCAAGGCCCCTGAGGTGTCAAACCAAACTTTTACTGTTACAAAACAGACTTGTCGGATAGTTGGTATAGGTATAGTATAGCTAGGTACATAGTTTATGACCTGGAATACATAGGCTACTTCTCCGACAAACTACTACACGAACGAGTGCAGGCGGATACTAATGTAGGTACTATCACCAAAAGCGTCGCTTTACCAATTTTGAAAGAGTTTAGCTTGCAAGATGTTAGCTAGCTGATCCTGCCCTTTTTATTTTGACCAATCGGAGTTATAAACATCTAAAAGCAATAATTGTTTGATGACTTTTACCATTGTTAAAAACTTACTGTTATTATTTGTTCTTCAAACTTTATAACAAAGCACCGGAATACTTTGTTGCTATTGGTGTTCGAATGTTGCAAAGCGGTGTAAACTGCTAGTTGCGTCACAGAAAAAGCACCCTTATGGTGGTGAAGCGGTGCTTTGGGTGATAGTACCTATGTATACTAATGTAATACTTACAGTAACTTTATGATCTCATCTAAATAGAGTCTATTGTTCCGAAAACCAGTTCCGCCTAAAGTAGTTCATCAAGGTATCTAGTTCTGAGTTCTACTCTTCGGGCAAGTGGGTCGACTGCATCTGGACATAATTGCTACTGTTAATAAGGCTCGAAGTGTAGGGAAGTAAATTTCTTGCTCGTTAAGATTACTTAGGAATCCTGATTGAGATGTGCTGCATGTGTAGCGGGCGAAAGCTCGCTCGGGACGCGGAGGTTGCGGGTTCGAAGTATGTACAGTGACGGTTTGAAAATGTTCGTCGGTTTTCAACTTGATTCGTTCAACGAGCACGAGCACATAATCCCTTTTGAAACTTGAAAAAGGAACGTCACTGGTGAATGTTGGTACAATAAAAATTGTTTCTTGCAATCTGGTGCAACCGAAAACCGACTCTAAGGTGACGAACATTTTCAAACCGTCAGTGTACAACAAACTATTTGTCTCATGTCTGAATCATGAGCATATTTATTAAAGTCAGTAAGTTCGTATGAGCAAGTGGCCAACTCTGGTGACGGAGTTTTTAGGCCGCCTTAAGGCCTTCGTCATGGCTTAACGACTTTAAAAGCCGGGACTGACAATTTAACATGCCCTCCGAAGCACGGAAGCGCTCAGATATAAATGCCACTTGCCCATCCAAGTTGTGACCGCTCAGAACGTTGCTTAACTTCGACGATCTATCAAGAACGTCTTAACAAGCTTCGCCACGAGCCTATTTATTTATTTACGATGACCTGAGATGCAGGGCATGGACTGAGCATGTATCAAATATATGTACCTATTTGCAAATACCTCTACCCCCGTAGACATCTTTCTTCATAGGATCTAAAAATGCCTAAAAAATAAAAATATGAAAAGAATATGTCTACCGCACCCTGGGAATACCAGTCCTTATCATATTTAATTTAATTTCATGAAATACAGGTTGTGAGTTCGATCCTCGCTGCGAAATATGTTTGTATGTTCATGATGTGATTTCTCTATTATATATATATATATATATATTATATATAGGAGTGAGTGGAAGAAGAAAACATGTTGTGCCGACCCCACTTAGCGTGGGATAAGGGCAGGAGAATGATGATGATGATGTGATTTCTCTATTCTGAGATGAGCGTTATATTTGACGTCCAAGTTTTGCTAACAGAACGATACGTACCTACGTAACGCCCATCGTCTCCTCAAAAATAAAATACAGTAAAAATAGTGATTACGAGAACTCATTAAAAACAGATTAATTAAAAGCCAATCGTATTGTATTACAGTGCAAAAGACGTACAAAATGTAACAAAGAAAATTAGTGCTCACAATTAATTATAGGTACTTAGTTCAATTATTTTCATTGAAGTGATATTGTTTTACATTGCTTCTAATAAAAGCCGTCATTTTATTTAATTGTGTGACTAAAATAAAATGACAGGCGAACGACAAAAGAGCGACCACCACCTTTACAAAAAACGACCATCATCTTTACAGCAACCTTGATTCAAGATGGTTTGGATTCGTGCCATGATATAAACATTATCATTAGTGGCAATTCGGAGTGTCACAAAAGCTAAACTAAAATAACTAAAATTAATGCCATCCTTTTTATTTCCATCGCTATGAAAGGGACGGCAACATTTTTAGTTAGTTAAGTTTAGCTTTTGCGATACTCCGAATTGCCACTATTGTGTTTCTACGTAGCGTTAATAGAGCGAGACAGTCTCAATTTCGTAGCGATAACACTTACAAGTTCCGTTGACGTCTAAATGATGGTAAAACAATATTACCAGCTGTGCGTTATAAAAACAAGCATAACAAGGTTGCGCCCCCACTACGAACCAGACAGTATGGCGGGACAGAGTAGTTAAGTAATAGAGGCGGCAATAAAACACTTGACATATCTAATAGGTTGATTACACACGTGAACAGTGGCGAGACAGAGAGTTTTATTGTGTTGAACTGTGTACGAAAATGTAATAGAATATAAGAGAATGTCTGACATTCTCTTATATTTTTGGGGATACAGTCGTGATCATGGTTAATTTGTCTTTTTTAAACTTTCGCGATCAGAACACCTGATTAAACATACATTTACGGGTATTTATCGCTATCCTTTATTTAATTTTAATTTTATCCAGACGTTTTGACTGGATTGCACCATTGCCCGCGACCACGGCTGGTGCAATCCAAATCAAAATTAAATAGCGATAAATATCCGTAAATGTATGTTTAATCATGGTTAATTTGATTTAAGTAAATTATAGATATAATGAGAACTCAAATTACTTGCTTAAAATTAAATACCACGCCATTACATCATTATCCATCGCTCACTTTTAGCATCATTATTTAAACAAGTGGTAAAGTATTTGACTTCTACGATTAACTAAAATAAATAAAAGTAGCTACCCGTTTACAAGGTAAAAACACATTCACACTCAAAGTAACTAAAGACCAAAAAACTTCTAGCTCGATGTTTTTATGTTGGCAAAAGTAAAGTACAAAAGCTTGTAGTTTGTCGGTAAATACATTTGAGATTTGGTTCACTGTTGAGTCTCACTGGGCTTTTCTTGGCACATTTACCAAAACCTGTTATGCGAGTGCAAAGCTTGAAGGAAATTTCGCAAAATTAAAAATATGTCGTCAAAATTCACAACACGATTTGATTAAGTAGGTATATGGTAGAGTTGCGTACAATAGGTAGGCGAATGAGTACCTATCTACAGCCTTACTCTACAAATCAACAATCGATATATCAGTAAATTTTTGCGGTTTCGCTTATTATGGTTATCGTTTTTTGTTAAAAGAGTAGGGATCCTGAATTTCCTTTCCTTGTTGTGCTTGACGTATAAGCCAAAAGCAATTGTTATTGTTAGTAGACTATAAAAAATCATTTCCTCCAATAAGCATAAGTACCTCAGGTTTGGAACCTCATTGGTGCATCGTATTATTTGATATTTTCTGCTATTGTAGTGAAAATTATTTACAAATTGTATTGTTGTGTGATTTCCATTCAACATTCACATCAAAAGACTTTCTGCGTAACTTAACAATGTTTAGTTTAAATTGTAAGTTAGTTTATTTCTTAGCATTATCTTTTCTCTAAGAAACTCTTGTCAGTGATGTCCATTCTGAGCACTGAATTATAGAGCCCAAATAATTAATGATACTTCGAAACTGTTCGACAGTAACGTCCATCTTCATAAGGGATACATAATTGTTAGAGCTATTGTCTTAGCGACTTAGACCATCGGGAATTTAGTGCACATGGAAGTGAAACTCCTCACATACTGTTATTACAATCTGTTACTGCAGTTGTCAATTACTTTTACTTCACTTTGTTGTTATGTTGACAATAGGTACCTACTCGATAGGCATTTACGGAAACGATGACTAGATCTATGAGGCTGTAGCATTGTAATAAAAGGCCCAAATGTTGTATGATTAATGTTTTTACGGTCTTGGTCGTTAAGGAACAGAAGTACACCTAAGTAAAAGTACCTAGGAGCCTAGCTAGACCTACCTTCTAATACATTAATACATTAATTATTGATTGGAATTTAATCAACAACAATGACACAAATTATCGTACTTCATCATTAAATCAGACCTTGATTGACTTCAGTTACATCGCAAACCTAAAACAACATAATTTAGTGCTTAACAATAAGAATAGAATTCTTGATCTTGTGTTTGTAGACTTACCTAACTGTACCGTCTCTGCTGCTATGAATGCTCTAGTTCCTATAGATAAACAACACCCACCACTTGACATAAACATAACAGTTAATATAAATAATTATCTTCGGACAAACCCGAACAATCATAAAATAAACTACCTTAAAGGTGATTATGAAATAATTAATAAAAATTTATGTGAGATTGATTGGAATGAATATTTTTCACATTGCGAAGATGTAAATAGTGCGTTAGAGAAATTTTATAGTACTCTTCGAGACTTAATAAATAAACACTGTCCTTTTATTAGACCTAAAAATAGTAAATACCCTCCTTGGTTCAATAAATCGATTATCAAACTGCTACGCGAAAAAAATAATATAAGACTGAGATACAATAAATATAAAAATCCGATGGACAAACTAGCTTTAGAGCGACTTACTGAAAGAAGTGAGAAACTTTCAGTAAAGTGTTATAATAGCTATGTAGACGACATTGAGAACAGAATAAGTAAAAATCCGAATTATTTTTGGTCATTTGTCAAGTCAAAAAAGAGCGAAACTAATACATATCCTAATACTATGTCTGACGGAGTGATCAAAAAATCAGATGGTTTTGGTCTATGTAATCTATTCGCTGACTCGTTTTCTAAAGTATACCTAAAAATTAATACATCAACATACATGAATAAAACGACATCAAGTTTAAAATCTAATAACTATGGCAGTGATTGCATTGCAAGTTTTCACATCTCACTAGACACGATATTAGATAAGTTAAAGAAGTTAGACATAACAAAAGGTTCAGGCCCTGATGGAATACCTCCTGTCTTCATCAAAAAATGTTCTGACAACTTGGCTGTACCCCTTTTCTACATTTTTAATAAATCTTTAAGCTCCGGTGTTTTCCCAAACGAATGGAAAACCGCAAAAGTTATACCAGTACATAAATCCGGTGATAAAAGTTTAGTTTTAAATTATAGGCCAATCTCTATTCTTTCTTGTATGAGCAAAAATTTTTGAATCAATTGTTAGTCCCATTATCCAAACCCATTTTAAGAAGTACGTCATAGATCAACAGCATGGCTTTGTAAAATCAAGATCAACTGCTACTAACTTAGTTACCTATGTTGAGAATCTTATTGAGGCTATAGATAAGCATCAGGAAATTGATGTTATTTATACTGACTTCAGTAGGGCCTTTGACAGAGTCTCACACTCATTACTTCTTGAAAAGCTTGCATCATATGGATTCACTGGGAGCTTCATTAAATGGATTGGATCATATTTAAATAACCGGTTTTTCTTTGTTGTAATGAATGGATACAAGTCAGATTCAATCAGCATAGGGTCTGGAGTTCCTCAGGGCTCACACCTTGGGCCAATTCTTTTTAATATTTTTATAAATGACATCCCAAAATGCCTTAAAGCATCCGTACCATTTTTATTTGCCGATGACTTAAAGATATCCCGAACAATAAACTCTGATGCCGATGTAACCATGCTGCAAAATGACATAAACAACTTATCCGAATGGTGTCATGCAAATGAAATGTCCCTTAATACAGATAAATGTTTTTTCATAAAATTTTCCAGAAGACATAACGTATTTCAATCGAACTATAACATAGGAGGCATACCCTTAAATGAAGTTGGCGTTATTAGAGATTTAGGAGTGACATTAGACAGCAAATTAACTTTTATCCCACACATTGATCGTATAATAAAGAAGGCATCTAAAATGCTCGGATTTGTTATACGAAATAGTAAAATTTTTAGGAAACCGTATACTAAATTGCTTCTGTACAACACATTAGTCCGTAGCATACTTGAGTACTGTCCCGTTGTTTGGCGACCCCATTATTCCACCCATATACTTAGAATCGAGCGAGTTCAAAAGCGATTTTTGTGGCACCTCTCGTACGCAGCAAATATCACCAAAACCAAACCTTCTTATGAAGGGAGACTTAAGTACTTCAAACAAACATCACTAAAAAAGCGCAGAATACAACACGATCTGGTATTTTTATTTAAAATCTTAAATAATATAATTGATTGCCCCGAACTTTTGCATAAATTTAACTTTAGAATTCCTCGTAGATTACCCCGTCACCCTATGCCTCTGCTTTCTCCTCCGCTTCGCAACACTGTGTTAGGAAGTAATTCTCCCGTCGCTAGGCTTTGCAAAGCCCTCAACGATGATTGCAAAACTATTGATATTTTTTCTGTTAGTCTTAATAAGTTTCGCCGTCACTTGGCTGATAACTTACCCAACTAATCAGTTTTTAAATTAAGAAATAATATAATTATTTAGTTTACTCAACTAATGTAGGTATGTATACCTACCTACCTACTTTCATTTAGTTTGTTAACAACTTGATTTCTGTTATTTTTTCCTAGTTTTACTAAGCATGTGGTGTTTACCTGTAAGTGGTTGTGCAATAAGCATTTTTAGTACCCTAAGTACGTTTATATTATGTAACCCTGTGCAAGAATAATTGTAACAATTGTTGGTAAACCTAAAATAAATAAATAAATAAATTAAGACACTAAAAATATTTTCCTTTAGCTAAGGTATTTGTATTTGGTACGCCTTCCTAACAATGACGTAGTTTGAATAGTATGGACTCATAAAAACATTACGCTCTGCGTGAATGTAGAGCACGAATTTGTGGTTATTGCATAAAACTGTGCTTGAAATATAAACCAATAACCGTTAGTTGCAATGCCAAAACAAGCTTTGATAGTTACGTCATTATAGTCAAGAGAGTGGAAATATAGTGAAGTATACATACATCCGTGAAAAAAGGCCTAAATCCCGACGAAGCCGTAAACTTTATGTAAGATTTTTCATTTATCCTTACTAACTTTCCACACACTTGATTCTCTCGATAGAGTTGCGTTTCTATATGCTAATGCAATTATATTATTCATGCCTTTGTCTTGCATGAAGATAGATAGATACCTTTTCAGTGCTAAAAACCTTTTTATAGCTACAAAACTTTTTATAGCTATACAAGTGATCAGTATTAATTTTACTATTATCTTTACGCTTTGTGGGTTTCAACATTTTTTTGAAAATTAATGTGTATCGTTGACTTACAGGACCTTTAGATGGATTTTCTTATTTGATTAATGTTTTTCTATGATAAATAAAATTTACAAGCTCATTATTTGACGAAGAGTCATCTTAACTCTAGACATTTTCAGAAGTCGTGGTTTAATCTTATCGAAGTTAAGCGACATTCTGTGCGGTCTGGGTGCGTAGACAAGTGACAAATGTTTCGTATCTTATAATTGACATTTCTGATCGCTCGAGTTTTCGTCATCGAATGTCAATTCCTATACATTTTTTTTAGTTTCTAATCAAAAGCGATTGTCGAAATGTAACATGGCTAGGGCAGCAGTAGACCTAACAATGTGCAACGTGTCGAGACGACAAATTATACAATCTCGATAATGTCAAACTGCTCTAACGTACTATGCTAGAGCATGAGGGAAAATTTTGTTTACGATGAGAAGGTTACTCATACTGCAAATGTTATGCCCGCTGGGGGTTTACCGTAGTATTGGATACTGTCCTCGATACCGAGTCAAGTACAACAAATATGTGATAATAACTCGATAAAGTCCCGTAAACCACAGATAATAATATAATACTATACTAGTAGGTAAACTCATTTAATTTAGGTGGTAATGCCATAAACATACAATCCTTTGCTTTCCATTTTCTTTCTACAGTAATTATAAATGTCCATCGAAAATATAGGTACCATACCATCATAAATACTACCGCCTTTTCAAAGACAGTACTTACTTTTTGAAGTAGCAAGTGCGCAAGAAACTTCCGAATCGAACCGGCTGGAATCACATTCCACTGCGATCGCATAATTATAGCAAGACTCCCAAACTGGCAGCAAAAACTACAATTTGTGTTTCGGGAATATAAGCTTTTGACAGGGTGTAAAAGGGAAGTACCTATAGGGAAATTATGGATTTTTTAAAATCAAAACATTTTGAGGTTATAATATCCTTCAATGCTGTCAAAATCAGAGATGTATGATTAACAGCCAGTCGCAAAAACATCTATCTTTGGTTTTGCTGACGTAGGTTTTTTGTAATTTTTGTATGGAAGTTATCTCAAACCAGCAAGACCAAAGATAGATGGGTTATTAAAACTGGCTGTAAGAGCATGATAAACAAGCTGGTCGCTTATCTGTCAAGCCATGTGGTATAAATGAATAAAAAGTAAGCATGTGCAAATTGACTACCTTGTAGCGTGCACCTACACCTACATTCATATTGTTAATAAGTTCAGACCTTTGTAAACTTAGACGTACCTACTTAGACGTACCTAACTGTTAACCACTCTTAACCTTACCTGATACTCTTCTTTGAAACCTAACTCGTCAAGCCGAGCCGGGCAAGTTTTCACCATTTAACAGAAAAATTAGGCCTCTGATTTTTTTTTTGCCTGCATCGTTTTCGGTTGTAGAGTAGACCTACCGATTAAATAAGGATACATGGTCATGATCACGGCTGTGTTCCCGAAGTGTGGTAGACAAATTCTTTCAGAACTTTTTGTCATTTTATCCTTTGAAGATGTCTATAGGGTAGTCAGACACAATCTTAATATGCATTTTACTGATCATTAGATCGGTTTGAAGATGTCTATAGGCAGACACAATATCTTAATACGCATTTTACTGATCATTAGAATAGGTATATTTCATTGACCTATATTTGGTTCTATGAACACATACCTACGTATATAGAACCAATTCAATTCTACCGAATAAGTTAGTTCTATGATTATCAAAGTAAGTAAGTACTAGAAGTTTGATACTCTTATATAATTGTCGAATACAACGTTCAAAAACCTCCATAAAAAATTAGGTTTCTAGGTAGTTCAAACTGTAACATTAAAGCTGGCTGGTTTTTATAGATTTTTTTGCATTTTATTATAAAAAACCTCATGTTTTGCGCCCCGTATTTAGTACGGTCACGATCAAAAGTTCCTAAGCAACACATATGAGAAGGTATTACAATTAGTCATCAATAGTCGATGTCATAACCGCGAGGTAATCATGACGGTAAGTATGACAATGTCTGCCATTATGTATCTACAGCCTACAGCATGAATGGTTTTATTACAACAGTGTTGAGGTATTTTGGGCGTTGGTGTTGAAATAGACAAAATGACATTGTTATGAAATAATAAATCACTCTAAATTACTGGGAGCTGTTTTTCAACCTATAATAAATGGTTTTTACTGAAAAAATATGATGTGTGTGACAGTGCTTGCAAAGTGAAGGGGTAACACGAAGGTAACCAAGTTTTCGCAACGTTTATTTGTTTATTTATGTTGATTTCTCCGCATAAGGTGTTTACGACATCTTAAGTTTAATAGGTAGTTTTGGCGGTGCATTGTTTTGATGTATACCTATCATTGCAGCGTTGAATGAACACGGTAATTATATTGCAGTTGTAGTTAATTGCAATATTGCATCAATTAATTTATCAGACTTCGAAACCCCGGTTTTTTTTTATTAGCTAATATTTTCACATGATTTGCATTCGTACTCTTGAAACAACTTAAAACAGGTAGGTTAATCATTATTATCTCAACGCAAAAGGTTTTTGTTTCTACTTTTTGTATAATTCTATCTAAAAATATCTATAAAGTAAAGTACTTAAAGTAAAGTAGGTAAAAATGTTTTTATTGACATAAGCAAAGACGATCGTCTTTGACATAAGTAATTAGTGTACATTATAAATGTTGAATCCATTGGCTCCCGAACTAGTAAATATTTGTAATCTATGTAGTATAATAGTGCTTGGCTTGGGACTAGATGACGCCGTGTGGAATGTCCAAGGATTTTTGTTAATTTGATTTATCTAAGTTGTCAAATGAAATTTCGCGCAAATGTCTATCGCTCATGTGTCCATCGCGCAAGTGTATTGATACCAAATAAGACGTACTGGGGATCAACGAAAAAGAAGTTTCGTGACACTCTTCGTAGTCAGCTTATGTTGGTTAATCTGTAACGAATTCAGTATGCACCAACATAAGCTGACCCCGATTGTCCCGGTCCCCGGTCTCTGATTTCACCAATTCATGAACTCTCCAAAATTGAACCACTCAAATTATCTGAAGCTTAAAAAATAAAAATTACTTTTTTGCCCATGGCCATATTAAATTGGGGACTCGCTTCTCATAAGCATGCCGACCTGCGTAATAATTGCAATGTTGAAAAACGTTAACAGGAAGTCCGTGTGAACGACCTCAATAAACGGAACGTGCCAATTACTTTAGTTGTCTTTTTTACTAACTTACTAAGTAAACTTTAAGTAAGCGGTACATAAGTTTACTTTGTAAGTTAGTAAAAAAATACGAGATTGTGTCAGCCATGTAATAAATCTATATTATCTTTAAGTACTCTACCTATAGGTACTAATATAAAGTGGTAAAGTTGGTTTGTTTGTATGTTTGTTTATTTGTATGTTAAATTATGTAGGTATTTTTGTTTTAATCTACGAAACTACTTATTCTATTAAAAAAAATCTTTCACCAATGTAAGTATAATTATGAAATATGAAATGTAATGTATAATTATGAAATGTAAAAAAAAAAAAATAGATAAGTATTATAATGTATTTGGACTACCTCTGACTACCCTAACTTATCGAAACTCTTTTTAATCACTTTAGATTAGTTGAATCTTTATTTAAAGTGAACTAAAGTGACTAGATCTGAAAGTTACCAATAACATATAAGTTACTAGCTGTACCCCGCGGTGTTACCCGCGGTGAATAAGTTAATAGATTTTTTTAACGACTTTTAAAAAGTAGGAGGTTCTAAATACCTACGTCGACTGAGTGAACCGATTTGATGATTATTTTTTTGATCTGATGAGGATCGTCAGAGATATGAATAAAAATGCACCTTGAGAGTGCAGAAAATTACTATTTTCTTACGTAATTGAAAATTCTTTCATAAAATTTTTAATTTTGCTCCTTGGTTAAGACCAATGCGTCATTATGTCACTTAATTTTGGTGCTCATAGAACAGGATGACTGCTGGTCGGTTACTATTCTATGGTCTAACACAGTTTATTTTGCTCGCAAAATATTCAAGAAGCTATATACCATGCGAGCGAAGCGAGCTTCGACCCAAGCGAGCGCAGCGAGCCGAAATTTTTAAGACAAATTCGTTATGTGACACTTGATGTAGCTTATAGTGCTTACAGAAAAAGCTGACTGTTGGTCGGTCCCTATTCTATTGTCTGACATAGATCAATTTGCCAGCAAATATTCAAGAAGCTACCGTGCGAGCGAAGCGAGCCAAAATTTTTAAGAAAAATGCGTCATGTGACACTTGGATTTGCTTATAGTGCTCATAGAAAAGGCTGACTGTTGGTCAGTCCCTATTCTATGGTCTGACATTTGATCAATTTGCGAGCAAAATATTCAAGAAACTACCGTGCGAGCGAAGCGAGCTTCAAACTAAGCGAGCGTAGCAAGCTTCAAACTAAGCGAGCGTTGCGATTCTTTTAAACTCGAGCCGAAATTTTTAAGAAAAATGCGTCGTGTGACACTTGATTTTGCTTATAGTGCTCATAGAAAAGGCTGACTCTGCTGGTCTGTTCTTAGTCTATGGCCTGACATAGTTCAATTTGCTAGAAAAATATTCAAGAAGCTACCGTGCGAGCGTAGCGAGCTTCGAACTAAGCAAGCGCTTCGAGTTTCGTAGACTCGAAATTTTTTAGATAATTTCGTCATGACTGACACTTATGTTTGCTCATGGTGTTCAAAGAAAAGGCGCTGGTCGGTTCCTATTCTAAGGTCTGACAGTTCAATTTGCTTGCAAAAGATTGAAAAAGTTACATGCGAGCAAAGCGAGCGCAGCGAGGCTTTTAGACTCGAAGCGAGCCGAAACTGTGGGAAATGTAATAAAATAGCGATGATGAGGTGCTGTACCGAATTTTAATTGAAGACACAAATATAAACTTTGTCCTAATGGTTTATGTTGAGTTAGAAACATAAGTCCCAATTCCGTGAGATTATCGGGACAAAAAAAACAATATTTGAAATTCGTTAAGCCGTTTGAGTTTGAAGAAGCATAATTTAGGTATTTTGATAATCTCACGGGCACAATACGCTTTTAAGGGATTTAAAGTAGCTTATGACATGTTGTTATCCAGGATATCAACTGACCTGGTACCAAATTTCATTCAAATTCGTCCAGCCGTTTAAGCGCGAAGGAGTTATAACATTGCCTGTGCTGCCATCTATTAACATTATTTTGGCTAACAGTTACGTTTCACGGCCAAACTATTATGATGAATAATTTGGTTTATAATCCCACGGAACCATTCCTTTTTTTAGCAATTTAAGGTAGCCTATTTGTTAATCCAGGGTAGGTACCTACTGCTGCCAAATTTAATTCAAATTCATCCAGCCGTTTGAGCGTGAAGGAATAATTACTTTACCTGTGCTGCCATCTATTGAAATTATTTTGTTAGTTTTTCACGGCCAAACTATTTTGTATTTGTTTTGTTTAATAATCCCACGGAATCAATGAACTTTTCAGGAATTTTAAGTAGCGTACATTTTAATCCAGGGAATAAACAATCCTGCTACCAAATTTAATTCAAATTCATCCAGCCGTTTGAGCGTGAAGGAATAATAACTTTGCCTGTGCTGCCATCTATTGAAATTATTTTGTTACTTTTTCACGGCCAAACTATTTTGTGTAAGTACCTATACTATTTTAATGAATTTGATTAATAATCCACGGAATCAATGCACTTTTCAGGAATTTTAAGTAGCGTATATTTTAATCCAGGGTATAAGCAATGCTGCTACCAAATTTCATTCAAATCCGTCCAGCCGTTCGAGCGTGAAGGAGTTATATTTTTGCCTGTGCTGCCATCTATGAAGTTATTTTGTCTGACAGCTGCCTTTTGCACGGCCAAACTACCGAAACTATTTTAATGAACATTTTGTTTTATAATCCCACGGGAACACTGCATTTTTCAGGAATTTCAAGTAGCCTATTAGTTATTCTAGGGTATAAGCAATCCTGATACAAAATTTCATTCAAATCCGTTTAGCCGTTTGAGCGTGAAAGAGTAACAAACACACTTACACACTTACACACTTACACACTTACACACTTACACACACACAAACTTTCACCTTTATAATATTAGTGGGACTAGCTGTACCCCGCGGTGTTACCCGCGGTGAATAAGTTAATAGATTTTTTTAACGACTTTTAAAAAGTAGGAGGTTCTAAATACCTACGTCGACTGAGTGAACCGATTTGATGATTATTTTTTTGATCTGATGAGGATCGTCAGAGATATGAATAAAAATGCACCTTGAGAGTGCAGAAAATTACTATTTTCTTACGTAATTGAAAATTCTTTCATAAAATTTTTAATTTTGCTCCTTGGTTAAGACCAATGCGTCATTATGTCACTTAATTTTGGTGCTCATAGAACAGGATGACTGCTGGTCGGTTACTATTCTATGGTCTAACACAGTTTATTTTGCTCGCAAAATATTCAAGAAGCTATATACCATGCGAGCGAAGCGAGCTTCGACCCAAGCGAGCGCAGCGAGCCGAAATTTTTAAGACAAATTCGTTATGTGACACTTGATGTAGCTTATAGTGCTTACAGAAAAAGCTGACTGTTGGTCGGTCCCTATTCTATTGTCTGACATAGATCAATTTGCCAGCAAATATTCAAGAAGCTACCGTGCGAGCGAAGCGAGCCAAAATTTTTAAGAAAAATGCGTCATGTGACACTTGGATTTGCTTATAGTGCTCATAGAAAAGGCTGACTGTTGGTCAGTCCCTATTCTATGGTCTGACATTTGATCAATTTGCGAGCAAAATATTCAAGAAACTACCGTGCGAGCGAAGCGAGCTTCAAACTAAGCGAGCGTAGCAAGCTTCAAACTAAGCGAGCGTTGCGATTCTTTTAAACTCGAGCCGAAATTTTTAAGAAAAATGCGTCGTGTGACACTTGATTTTGCTTATAGTGCTCATAGAAAAGGCTGACTCTGCTGGTCTGTTCTTAGTCTATGGCCTGACATAGTTCAATTTGCTAGAAAAATATTCAAGAAGCTACCGTGCGAGCGTAGCGAGCTTCGAACTAAGCAAGCGCTTCGAGTTTCGTAGACTCGAAATTTTTTAGATAATTTCGTCATGACTGACACTTATGTTTGCTCATGGTGTTCAAAGAAAAGGCGCTGGTCGGTTCCTATTCTAAGGTCTGACAGTTCAATTTGCTTGCAAAAGATTGAAAAAGTTACATGCGAGCAAAGCGAGCGCAGCGAGGCTTTTAGACTCGAAGCGAGCCGAAACTGTGGGAAATGTAATAAAATAGCGATGATGAGGTGCTGTACCGAATTTTAATTGAAGACACAAATATAAACTTTGTCCTAATGGTTTATGTTGAGTTAGAAACATAAGTCCCAATTCCGTGAGATTATCGGGACAAAAAAAACAATATTTGAAATTCGTTAAGCCGTTTGAGTTTGAAGAAGCATAATTTAGGTATTTTGATAATCTCACGGGCACAATACGCTTTTAAGGGATTTAAAGTAGCTTATGACATGTTGTTATCCAGGATATCAACTGACCTGGTACCAAATTTCATTCAAATTCGTCCAGCCGTTTAAGCGCGAAGGAGTTATAACATTGCCTGTGCTGCCATCTATTAACATTATTTTGGCTAACAGTTACGTTTCACGGCCAAACTATTATGATGAATAATTTGGTTTATAATCCCACGGAACCATTCCTTTTTTTAGCAATTTAAGGTAGCCTATTTGTTAATCCAGGGTAGGTACCTACTGCTGCCAAATTTAATTCAAATTCATCCAGCCGTTTGAGCGTGAAGGAATAATTACTTTACCTGTGCTGCCATCTATTGAAATTATTTTGTTAGTTTTTCACGGCCAAACTATTTTGTATTTGTTTTGTTTAATAATCCCACGGAATCAATGAACTTTTCAGGAATTTTAAGTAGCGTACATTTTAATCCAGGGAATAAACAATCCTGCTACCAAATTTAATTCAAATTCATCCAGCCGTTTGAGCGTGAAGGAATAATAACTTTGCCTGTGCTGCCATCTATTGAAATTATTTTGTTACTTTTTCACGGCCAAACTATTTTGTGTAAGTACCTATACTATTTTAATGAATTTGATTAATAATCCACGGAATCAATGCACTTTTCAGGAATTTTAAGTAGCGTATATTTTAATCCAGGGTATAAGCAATGCTGCTACCAAATTTCATTCAAATCCGTCCAGCCGTTCGAGCGTGAAGGAGTTATATTTTTGCCTGTGCTGCCATCTATGAAGTTATTTTGTCTGACAGCTGCCTTTTGCACGGCCAAACTACCGAAACTATTTTAATGAACATTTTGTTTTATAATCCCACGGGAACACTGCATTTTTCAGGAATTTCAAGTAGCCTATTAGTTATTCTAGGGTATAAGCAATCCTGATACAAAATTTCATTCAAATCCGTTTAGCCGTTTGAGCGTGAAAGAGTAACAAACACACTTACACACTTACACACTTACACACTTACACACTTACACACACACAAACTTTCACCTTTATAATATTAGTGGGATTAGTGGGATTACCTACATAACTAATTTACCTACTAAATATCATTAAGAGTAGGTATGTTAAGGAAGAGCGTTGCCTCCTAATATACCTAGGTATTTTATACTTATAAGAAGGCTTCGATTACCAACGTTTAGTTTCTTGAACTTTAAGTTCGATCGGGGTTCGATCCCGGCCGTGGGACAAATGTTTGCATGTTCTGCTGATATTTGCTCCGGGTCTGGTTGTTTTGCTATGTATAATTATGTATGTATTTACAAAAAAATAGGTAGATATAAGTAGTATATCAGTCATCTGATTACCATAACACTAGCATTAAGTTGCTTAGCTTGGGATTAGATGACGCTGTGTGAAATGTCCAAGCATATTTATTATATTTATTATTATTATTATTAGGTTAAAACCAACAAATTAAAAAAAAATAGAAATTTGAAAGATCTGAAATAATTATTTTGTCTACCGCACATTGGGACCAAATAACCATTCAAAACTACTAATTAATTGATAAACCATTGGATTATAGGTATTCCAATGGTTTACCATAATACCTACTACAAGTTATTATCTAATTGGTCTTCAGATCATTAGATGATTGCCTTTGAATATAACCGTGCGTGATGGCTGTGTTGTGTAGGTATGCATAGTTTTCTAAGTAGTTTTAGCACTAGCTTCTGACGGTATCGACTCATATATTTTTTTTAACAAAGGCTTGCCTTTACAACATCAAATATAGGGTGACAGCTAAACACCTAGTAAAGATATAGCCGTTGAGTAATAACTCACAACGTGTCGTTTACCTAAATTTTGTATTGAAACGTTTTGGAGCGGCAAGATGCGCCGCGCCTTATTATGCCGTGTCTGTATAATTTGCGCCGGAGGGTTGTCAAAATGTTATCAACGACATGTTCAACTACATCAGTCATATGCTAACTTATTGCAAGTTGTTAGTATTCATGCAGCTTGTATGCCCATCCCTATTTGAATACCAATATAACGACCCTTTTCTGCTAGTATTCTTCTAGTATTCTACTTTTCTGCTAGTATTTACGAGGTTACAAACTGGTGCTAATAAGCAATTCGCATTGACATTTCGATCAAGGTTTGCATTGAATACCTATGACTCATCTGTTTAAGAGGTACAATAGTGAATAAGAGGAATTAAGCCCGGATTTTCAATCTAAGGCTCAACTCACACCAAAAGAGCATCGAAGAGCAGCGAAGCGGAGCGCAGTTTCAGTATCATACGAATTTCAAATTTATTTGCATTACTAACTATATTTACCTATTATCGCAGAGAAGGCACGCGTATTGGAATTCGCCGGAATTCCCGCGAAGGCGCGGGCATCCTCGCGACTCGTTCGAGTTTCTCATGCGATAATAAAGTACTAATGAAAATTAGTTAAAATTCGTATGACACTGAAACTGCGCTTCGCTTCGCTGCTCTTCAATGCTCTTTTGGTGTGAGTTGAGCCTAAAGGTCGTGGTCTAAATTTCGCCTGTGAATCATCAAAGTTTACATTTACGAAAAATCAAGTTCGGTTTAAAGTTTCAAAAACAGAATCCTCATCCCAATCTGGAATACTCTACTGAAAGTAAGTATTATTAATACGCAATTACTCAATGCTAGCAATCTTTATAAACTTAGGTTCATATTCATTCAGAGTTCATACCTACTCAAGCGTGAACAGTATCTCATGCGGTGATTCATCACTCAGTTTCCATTGAGAACTGTCAAAAAATCGATACTTGAGCGAAGACTCAAGTCTGAGTTCAGATTCTGATCGAGCCTTAATGTCATCTTTGCTCACTCAAAATGACACACAAACTCACAATAACTGGACGCAAATACTCAAACCGGAACCAACCCACACAACGATAGTTTTGAGAAAAATGCATTTTTATCATAATTGTGCGAAGAAAAAAAAATACTGATATTTCTAACAAACTTTGTTTACAGTATTGTACAGCATGCTGAGTTATATCTATATCGATATTATTTTGGAGAAAAACATTAACATTAACAGGTTTTTTTTTTTGTTAAAACTAATTTTGTGCGGAACCAACCCACACTAATGTGGATTGGTTCCTTCTGAACTTATTAGACACTTTTATATTATAGTAGGTAAAATAAAGAAATTCTTTTATTTTTTTCATGAATTTAATTCGAACCTTAAGTTTAATAATTAATTAACTTAATTTTAATAATTTTAACATGAGAACATGCTACAATATGAATATTTTTTGAATAAACATACATTCATAACCTAATCTTCTTCCATTTCAAAATCAGGGTGACCTGAAAAACCTTCCAGATCGTCTACTATGGCATCATTTCCAACAAGCCTCACATAAAAGTCGTGCGAGTCTTGGGGAATCAAGTGTAGCATGCTTTTTAAGTCGATTAATTAGCATCAAGGACAGGTTTTCCGTTTGGCCACAGTGGCCCCATCGTATTTTTCATTAGAGTTGCTCAACTTCCATGTGTCCTTTTTCCTATATCAACTACCTTAAACTCTTCATTAAAATCAGATCTCATATATACATTTCACTCTTTTTTAGCAAGGACCATTGTGGTTTGGTTCCTTTTAAAAGAAATATAAAATGTATAATATACCTACATTTCACTCTTTTTAGCAAGGACCATGTGGTTTGGTTCCTTTTAAAAGAAATATAAATTTTAGTTTATTTAGATTATCGGGTTACCATGAAGGATGAATCTTATTATTTTTTTGTACATTTGTTGAAATGTGGTTTAGTATCTTTGTCAACAAAATGTTTTATTATGTCAAAATTGACCGATCATTTTGATCTTTACAGGTTTGGTATAAGGTGTATTTTGAAAGCTTTCTGTATACTTAACTCAATTTTGACATGAGTGTGGATTGGTTCCGGTTTGCGTATAGGCGTCCAACTATAAACCGGCACCTAAAAGCATTTAATTTATAAAAATAAAAACAAATAAAAAAAAACATTAGATAATTTTTTTTTTGGTGTCAGTCTCTATAAGGTCAGATTATGTAAACCAGGGTGACCGCAAATGGCATTACCAGCTGAGCGCTTCCGTGCTTCGGAGGGCACGTTAAATTGTCGGTCCCGGCTTTTAATGTCGTTAAGCCATGACGGAGGCCTTAAGGCGGCCTAAAAAAACTCCGTCACCAGAGTTGGCCACTTGCTCATACGAACTTACTTACTTAGTCGTGATCAATGATCATATTATTTTTTTAAGTAGGTATACTTTGTTGTTAAAGAAAGAAAGGAAGAAAGAAAGAAAAATCATTTATTCTTGTAGGACCTCAAGGATCACTTAAGTTTCGTTTTACATGCTAGGTGATTCTAATGCCTGTTCCAACGCGACTCCCTACACCAGGGAAAGAATCAGGCAAGAACCTGGTGGTGTGGGCCTAGCTTTTTTTTATAAGCGATCCCTTAACAATCTAATTAAAATAATCTAAATAGTCAAGCTTCAGTGGGAAGCCAGTCGAACTGGTTAATCACTGGCCCTATTAATTTATCAATAGATAATCTAGCAGTGGCTCCCGTAGATTTGACTGAGGTTATTAGCTAGATATAGCTGATAAGACAACTTGAGATTCTTGTGAAATAGTAAAGTGAGGCAACTAGTAAATTAATCGTTTATAAAGCTGGGCTTCACTGGCAAACTTTTAGAAAGAGAAGAGAAGAGTTTTCTCTCTTTTCAGAGTTCCCGATTCCGACTCGCACTTGGCTGAGTTTTTTTTACCTATTCTACGTAGGTAAATTACCTACCTATTTAGAACCCGGTTCTAATGTATCACTGTTGAATAAAAGTATTAGAACTCGGTTCTAATGTAGGTATCACTTTTGAATAAAAGTAAAATAAAAATTATCGAATTTAGTCTCTACTTCATAATGACAGTTGATGGTAGCAACATTTTTCTGATCAAAACTACATTGCGAGATTGCGATAGGTATAAAAAGCGTCGTGTCACTTATTGACCTCAGTCTAAATTCGATAGATTTATTTTTCCTTTTATTCAACAGTGATACATTAAAATACAAGTTGTAATTATATGGGTAATTAACGTAGAACAGGTATAAATATATAATATCAGCCAAGTGCGAGTCGGAATCGCGCACAAAGAGTTCCAAACCATTATCTATTCCTACAACATAAGACACGTATATTTATAACAAGCACAAAATTGCAAAAAATCACGTTTGTTGTATCAGAGCCCCCCTTAAATATTTATTTTATTATGTTTTTAGTATTTGTTGTTATAGTGGCAATAAAAATACATTGTGTAAAATTTAAAATCTCTAGCTGTCACGATTTTTTTTTTTCATTACATTTAGCTATCACAGTTCAGTACAGCCTGGTGACAGAAAGATGGACAGCGAAGTTTTAGTAATAAGGTCCCGTTTTTACACAAGGGTACGGAACCCATACAAAAATGAACTATTTTCTTTATAAAAAGTATAGATTCTTCATAAAATAGAGATTAGAATTTCACAGTATTCGTAGTCCTTACCGTACCTGACTAATTTATTAACTATTTATCACGAGTTACTAATACTTGTAACATAACTTGCGAAACTTCATTGGCAACATAGGTCCGAGAACATTAAATTAAAAAAAAAATTCAGTTCTCTCAGCACATAAGTAAAGTATTTTACAACACCGTGACATAAGGTGACAGATTACATCAAATTGAGCAATGAGTACCTACTTAGTTAAATTAGGTTGCTATCACCACATTCTCCCGTGGTTAGTCGTAGTCACGTAAATATAATGGAGGGCGCCGCTCTCTTGACGAACGACGAAGCGATGGACTCTGCTGTAAGCTTGTAGCATCTGGAGCACCAGTGCTAATAGGATCTGGTGAATCTCCAACTGACTCATCAGATGCCTCGTCATTAGATTCTGCAGTATTCCAGCTCGATGTATCAGATTCTTCAGTATCAGAGGGAACATTACCCGTTGGGGCTAGGTGACGATTAGAGACAATTAGCTCTCGGCCGTTCTGAAGTCGAATGTGTGAATGAAGATTATTAGCTTCTAGAAGATCCACTTCTTCGACGAGATGATCATATTTGCTCCTCCTGGATTGATTCTTATAGAACGCCTTCTCCGCCACCGTTAACCATGTTGGCATGGATTGTCCATTGGAAGATCTACGAGGATGGTTGAACATCCGTTCATGTGGTGTACATCCTGTTGTCGTGCATAACAGAGATCTTATTGAATGCAATGCCTGTTCTAGGACAGTTTCCCAGTGAGTTGTAGGTAAATTCATCGATTTTAATGCAAGCTGTATGCTTTTCCAAATAATGCCATTATACCGCTCAGTTTGACCATTTCCTTGAGGGTTATATGGGGTAGTGTAGCTAGTAGCTATGCCCATTCCGTGAAGGAAGGTTTTAAGTTCAGCTGATACAAATGCAGTTCCCCTATCAGAATGTACATAAGATGGTATACCAAATACGGCAAATAATTCTGATAACTTCTTTTGGACAGTCTTTGAACTTAGATCAGAACATGGGAATGCAAAAGGAAATCTTGAGTATTCATCAACCACAGTGAGGATATAACGGTTATTAGTATCGCACGGAAGTGGTCCCTTGAAATCCATGGAAATCCTTTCGAAAGGAGCGGTTGCTTTAATTAACGTGCCTCTTGTTCTTAGAAATCTTGGCTTTATCTCGGCACAGACACTGCACGATGACGTTACTCGCCTGACATCCTCGACTGAATATGGAAGATGTTTGGCTCTAATCCAGTGCACCATACGTGTGACACCTGGATGGCAGAGATTTTTATGCAGTTCATGTAAATTGACGTTAGTAAGTTGCGTTGATGCTGTTATATTTGCTCGTGATAGTGCGTCAGCTACTACGTTGTCTCTTCCGGGACGATATGCGATTTCGAAATCATAATTTGAGAGTTCTAGGCGCCAGCGTTGTATTTTGTCATTCTTTATCTTAGAGCCGTGTTTCTGGTCGAACATGAAAGATACAGATTTTTGATCTGTAATCAATTTAAAAGTCTTGCCTAGTAGAAATTGTCTCCACTTTTTAATGCTTTCTACTATAGCAGAGGCTTCTTTTTCAATAGCAGAGTTATTCCGTTCGTGATTGTTAAGCGTTCTTGAGAAAAATGCTACGGGTTGCCCATCTTGGGATAGCACCGCGGCGAGTGCGTGATCTGATGCGTCCGTTTCGACCGTTAATTGCATATTAGGGTCAATGACACTTATTACTGACTTGGCTATCTCTGCTTTTAGAGATTTGAATGTTTCTATAGCTTCTGGTAACAATGGGAATTTTTCTGTCTTTGCAAGCAATTTTATTTTGTCTGAGAATTTAGGAATCCACTTTGAATAGTGTGCGAAAACACCCATGGTCCTTCGAAGTGAAGCCCGGTCATTAGGAATCGGCATATCCATAAGAGGCCGCAGGCGTTCAGGATCTGGTTTAATTACATTGTTGCAAATGTTATAACCTAATAGATTGATTTCATTCTTTGAAAATTCGCTTTTTTGCTGGTTCAAAGTTAAATTGTATTTAGCGGCGACTTCTTGAAATGCGTGTAATTTTTTATCATGATCAGCTTGATTGTGCCCACATATTGTAATGTCATCCAAATAAGCGTAAACACCTTCTAAACGCTCTTTTTCAATTATCAAATTTATTGTCCGTTGAAAAGCTGCTACCCCGTTTGTAACGCCAAATGGTATGCGCTTAAATTGATATAAGTTTCCGCATGCTTCGAATGCTGTATATGATTTTTCTTTATCAAGAATCGGTATCTGATGATAAGCACTACGTAGGTCAATTTTGCTGAAGATCTTGTGCTTGGCTACTTTTGAAATTAGCTCTTCCATATTAGATAGTGGATAGGCGTCTAGTTCAGTGTATCTATTTATGGTTTGTGAATAGTCAATAACCATCCGTTTTTTATGATTTTCATTTGAGGTTACGAGAACTTGAGCTCTCCAAGGGGAATTGCTTTGTTCTATAATCCCATCGTCCAACAGTTTCCTAATTTCGCTTTCTATAAATTGATTATCCATTTCAGAGTGTCTCCTGGACTTTGTAGCTATTGGTTTTTCAAAAGGTAGTAAATTAGTAAATAGCCTGACTGGTTCTATATTAGCTTCTGTTAGTGTGCATAGCTTAATCGTAGGTTTATGCCCACCAAATCGCATCTCCAAGGCTTTATGTTGTTGGAGAACATCATGTCCTATAATGATATCAGCACAAAGTCCGTTCATAATCATAAGCTGAGCATTGATGTTTTGTTTTTGTAATGTTATCTTAAGTGAGCATTTTCCGTTCACTTCCGTGCATAGATTAGATGTTGCCATTGTAATCTTTTGCTTACATGGGGCGACATTCAGCTTGCATAGATCAACAAGGCTTTGATCGATAAAACTTGCTGTGCTACCAGTATCGATAAGTGCTTTAGCGGTAATTGAGTCGTTCACCAATACGGGTATAGTAGCGTTTTTAAGGCTTGTTGCCGATAATATGCAAGAGAAGGTATGTGCTGTCGTGGACATAGCATACGTAGAGTTTTCTTCCAAAGTTTCATTTGCTGCTACTTGATGAGAGCGTTTACTAAGACACACCTTAGCAAAATGTCCTTTTTTTTCACAATTTGAGCAAAAGGTATTAAAAGCTGGGCACGCAGTTCGTGGATGACGTTGATTTCCGCAAAAATAGCATGATTCGTTTTTTTCTGGTTTTCTTGCAGCAGCTACAGTGTTAGACGTAGACTGAGTGCTGTCCGTAATATAGTTTAAGACTGGAGTAGATTTATGACTGTAGTCATTGTTTTGAATGTGTGCCATTTCAAGAGCTCGTGCTTGTTCATAAGCTCTGTCAAGAGTAAGAGTGCAGTTTTCTAGGAGTCTTTGTCGTATAACTGATGACGATAGCCCTGCGATGAAGGCGTCTCGTACGTATTCACCCTCGTTCTGTTCAGCATTCACTGATTTAAATTTACAGTTCTTTGCTAACAACTTTAGTGTTTGGATGTACTGATCGATTGATTCTCCAGGCTGTTGATGATGTTGGACTAATCGATATCGAGAGTATACTTCATTTACTGGTTTTATGAATAGCGCATCTAGTTTTAGTATTGCCGTTTCATATTCCACTGTGTTTTCGATGTGCCGATAGAGGAGTGGCGATAGATAATTCACTAGGAGTTGATATTTGTAGTCGGCATTTACTGGAGTCTTACTTACTGTCTCTACAGCATTTATAAAGTTGTTGAATGTTTGTTTCCAATGGATCCATAGCGATGATTGATCCGAGTTTGCTGTTGGATCGGCTTCAAATCGTTCTGGTTTCAGATATTTGTCCATGTTATTTTCTAACGAATAAATTGAAGTATTAGACCATTTCAGAATTATTATGGCTTTATTCGTTAGAATAGTAAAGAAAGTAGTAAAGAACAAATCTAATTCGACATTTTTGTGTATAATTAAGCAAACCTCAAAAGCCAGACAGCGACAAATTCCAACGTTTTTTAAAAAATGAAACCGCATCAAACGATTTCGTTGAGTGCTGTATGTAAACACAGTTTTTGTCATTTCAAAAACACAATTTTGATACTTATTTCAAACTGTTTTTTGCTGCAAACGTTTGACAAATTTGAATGTAAATTTATTTAAATGAGGATTTGTTTAGGTAAATGCGACGACGACTCAAATTTATCGAATTACATTGTTACAATCCAAAATTCTTTGATCATTATCTCTATTGAACAATTATTTCAAAAATTAGCAGTGACATACATACGTATTATGTAAACAGACTTGTGAGTCATATTTCAGCTCTACCAAAATGGGTTTAATTTAACATGTACGTGTTAATTACACAACTTGCCGACCGAATATTAACAACTTAAGATTATCTATTTACTTATCTTTGTAAATCGACCGCGCCCGATATGGGTGGTGTAATACTCGTAAAATAACCAGTTTCTATTATTTATTCTGTGTTTGTATCTAGAACATCAAAATTCTGAGTATGCCAGTCGATAGAGCGTCGAATTTTAGAACGAACTGCATATTTAACTCATTTTCGAAAAATGCCCCTTACGTTAAGTGATACTTCCGGTGACGATATGTCGAAAACAGAAGTAGTAAATATTTATATGGGACAAATTCAACGTACATAGCTAGTCTGCTAGTCCTGGTTAAGCTAAAGTAAATAATATAAATATTAAAGTTTTTTTTTACTTCTAGATTGGCTGAGGTAGGTACTTCTTGCAACAAGCACTAGGTATTGCAAGACTCTCATTCAACTTTCTCTTACATCACATGTCATGTAAATACTATGCATGTAGGTATTGTGTGTTTGATAATACCTTATGACTTCATTCATTTGACTTCGTTCGTAATGAAATGAAATAAGCTTTATTGCAAAATAACATAAGAGTGGAATAGTAAACATTAATAAATGAAGCACACCCCCTTATTAATAAATGAAGATTAACAAAGAACGTCAGTGAATGAACGAATTAGCACTTTATTGTACACAGAATAAACATACAAAAACAGTTGGCAGTCTTATCGCAGATATCGATTTCTTCCAGACGACCATTTACTAAACTAAACTAGAGCTAATAGCGCTCATTGCCTACCAAGTTGCGCAGACTTTAACTGTCTGTAGGTAATGCTCTCGTAGCTTGCTTTGTCTTTCTTTTACAGGTACAAAATAAAATAAAACATCCAAACTTAGTATAAAACATTCATAATCATTATGAATGGGAAGTAGGATGGTAGATTTGCACATTGATACCGTAACGGTGTGTGGTGATTCAACCAATCATAATTCATAGGTGAAGTGCATTGACTGACCTACTTGCTTTGGATACCTTTGTCACAGACTAAAAAAAAAGACGTGTGACACTCGGAGACTGCCGCGGTAAAGCTATTGCATGGGGGGTGTTAGGTTATTTTCGTTACGGAATTTCTGGATTCGGTCTCCACGCTCAAAGCCCGCGATAGAAGCTATGCAATAGCTTGCGAGTTTGACAGCCCTTTGGTTCCGTTACGTTCATTCTAATTGAAGTAAAAACTATGAAACGTATTTGATATTACTTTAAACTTAATACCTCCTTTGTGATCATCATCAGATTCTCATTAGATGAGTTCCGCTCGGGATTATACTCTTTCAAACATAAAAAGATTTTTCAAAATCGACCCACAAATAATTCGAAGGAATAATTTGTGAAAATTACATAAAAAAGTAGTGGAACATAGAACCTCCTCCGTCTGAAGTCGTTTAAGAATTACTTTTGGTACCTATAGCTGTGCTTAAATCACATAAAACTTGATCTTGCTTCTTTTATATAGGGTTTTTATTAGGTATAGGGTTTACTTATATTATAATTAAATATATATATATAACTACTACTAATATTTCCATCTAGTGTCCGTAGGATACAGAAAATCTAGTCCGGCTCTCAGCGCACATAATATCTATAATTAAGCAAAGCTCAAGCTCATACATTTTATTGTCATATCTAATTGTACCTATTTGCTTTGTAAAATGTTTTGTAAACTATTCTAAATAAACTATTCTATTCTATTTTATACCTACATGCTTTGCTTGTTAAATTACCGCTACGGTATTTTAATAAGGTTTCGCATCTAGTAGGTACAAAGTTGGCTAAACTACAATCTACAAGAAAGAGGCGTGTTTTTGATTTATTTATCGATTTCACGTCTGGTATCCTTATTTGTATTTTACTAAAATTACTTACAAAAAGAGGCAAGTTATTATAATGGAATAAAAACGTATTAAATGAATAAAGTAATTCTAAAATTCACAGACGCTGAAATGACTACTTTCAACTTCATTATTTGAAACAGTAAATCTAGAAAATGTTAAAAAGTTTTAAGTGCACTTAATCTATGTTCGGAAACTTGGTTTGTTATACTACAATACTTAAAACTTACTATTTATATGTAAGTACTAGCTGCGCCTCGCGGTGTTACCCGCGCTAGTTCCCGTTCCCGTGTGAATACCGGAATCAAAAGTAGCCTATGTGTTATTCCCGGTCATAAACTATGTATATTCCAAGTTTCAGCCAAATCCGTTCAGTAGTTTTAGCGTGAAAGAGTAACAAACACACTTACACACACACAAACTTTCACCTTTATAATATTAGTAGGATTAGTAGGATTAGTAGGATAGGATAAAGTCTGACTCTAAAACCATTTGCAAAGGCATTTGCTTTATAAGTTTATAATTAATAATTAATTATTAATGTTAGTATTATTATAATAGTTAAGTATGTTGTGCTGCGTTTACACGCTTGCCGAACCTTGGCAAGCCTCCGCAATCGCAAGCGTGTAAAGAGGGTGTTTGTGTTGGTTTGCGTGAGCTTGTAGACGCTTGTATCCGATCGGGTCTAGTGTCGGTTTTTGAACACAAATCAAAGGGCGATTGCGGCAATCGATTGCGTCGCGTTTACACGCTGGCGCGCGCTTAGTAGCCGCTGTGATCTCGTGGCGAACGCACGTCTAGTTCTGACTTCAAAATGAGTGGCTGGTCGAACGAAGAGAGTTTATCGTTTTTGAAAAATTACCAAAAATATCAAAAAAGTTGCAGATGCTTGAAGTCGTCTTGCCCAGTTAATGGGAAAGCCAGTAAAGGAGTTAAAATCCAAAAAATAAATATTGATGACAACTTTTCGAAAACATTTTTCTGAGGACCTCTGTGGCACAGTGGGCGAAAGCCCGCCTGAGGTGCAGAGATTGCGGGTTCGATCCCCGCTACGGGACAAATGTTTGTATGATCTGCAAATATTTGTTTCGTGTCTGGTTGTTTTCTACGTATAATATGTACCTACCTACTTATGTACCTATTTACAAAAAAAAATATATTTATGTAGTACCTACTTAAATCAGTCATCTGGTTACCATACACAAGCATTAAAATGCTTAGCTTGGGACTAGATGACGCTGTGTGGAATGTCCAGGGATATTTATTTATTTATTTAAAAAAAACCTGGAAAAAAAATTAAAAGTAGGTTAAACCAAAGGTAACAGCCGATACAAGATCGACGTCCGCCATGCTTGGATGTACGTAGAACACTGACGCAGTCACAAGCGTGTAAACGCCTTCCAAATTCCAAGCGAGAATTGTGGACGCTTATGGTTTGTGAAGGTTTGCCAATCCTTCGCAAGCGTGTAAACGCAGCATTAGTCCCGCTGCATGTCAAAGGCATTTCTTCCCATCTTCTACTCATATTACCACATACACATTATTATTTTTATTTTTCCACATTTAAGCTAGCAAAGTTCAGAACCAGTTCCTGTTCCTTAGATTGAAAGTCCTATTCTGCAATTATGAAGATAATATAGAAGCTAGAAGATCTAAGCGAACATACTTGGACCAAATTGGCGACATTTTGTAGAAGGGCAAGGGCAAAGGTCTTAAGCTGGCGACGTGTATTGGGAATGTAATTAAGAGTGAATGAGGCGAAAGAGGTGTGTCAGGGTCATGGAATCTGCCCACCCCTATGGAAAATAAACGTGATTTTAGGTACGTACGTATATGTATGTATGAAAGAAGATAATATAGACAAGGAGATAACAAGGATTGTTCAGGATAACCCCTATAAAACACCAACGAAAAGTCGTTCACAGCAAGATTTAGTGACTCAAGTGAGGTCTAAATTACGGTTGCGAAGCTTAATGACACGAATCGTGTCTACTCTTATCCTAATTTTTCTTTTATTTTAAACCTTTACGTTTCGTTTCACCCCTTTGTTAGACCGTTCCTTAACTGGCCCAAATAACCCTCAACGCAGATCAGTTAAGATCGTGTTTTGTTTTATTTCGTGCTAATTATATTTTGCTGAGGCTTCAGCACAGAAGACTAAAATTTACAAGCGAGACAAAACGACAAAAAACAAAAGCGATTACTGTGAATGGATTGGTTTGGTACACTTTTCAGAACTGGAAAATTAATTTTAACAAATAAGCTACCTGAATAGGTCATGAATATTCTTTGGACAAGATTTAACAAGATCGATTTTATGCATGAGTCTGCGGCAAAAACTTTTGGTAGAAAAACATTTTTATTGTTTTAATGATACGTTAAGTACGATGAAAATTAAGGAAAATCTTTGCCCTGCATTTTGTTGAAACTACGATGAAAGTATGAGGAATACATTCGTTAAAATAGTTTCATTGATAAACTGTTGCATAATTCAGAGCTGCTTTGGGTATTTTGGTACTATAAAATCTATATTATTTTAGGTGTTACGTTTGATTTATTAAAGTTTATTTCATAAAGTTTAAATACAAAACTACCTGCCCTGCATCATCATACATACAAATTTTAAAACAGTTTCTTCAATCACTAGAATACCAAACTATACTTGTATAAGGTTTAGTTTGGTGTTCTTGTGATTGAAGAAACTGATTTAAAATTTGTATGTATGATGGATGGGCAGGGCAGGTAGATTTGTATTTAAAATTTTAAATCAGTTTCTTCAATCACTAGAACACCAAACTATACCTTATACAAAGCAAAGTTAAATGATCTCAACAGATCCTATAAACAATTTTTCCACGCCCCTTACAGTGTCAGCTGACGTCATCACATCTCAATGAGGATAGAATCCGATCACAAGAACACAATCCGGTAGACGCTCAGTACATATTTGTATTGCATACCTATTAGTGCATGTACCTGGTCAGATGCTTGAGGCATTTTTTGCATAAATACAGGCTACGCAGGCTGAGTAGGATACCTCGACTTTTGATCCGAAGGTCGGGGGTTCGAAAAATGTATCAATAGTATTTTCATTTCTGAAAATGCAAGAGTTTTAAACTGGGAAGGAAAGATTTGAAAGGAAACCCAAACCTGAGTTAGCCCAAAATATGCATGTCCAGTGATGGCCGGTCAGGCTGAGGGGATGGTTATAAGTGCTAAGAAAACTTACCCAACTCAACATAGTCCTGATATAACAAATCCACGAATATGAAGCCCTAAGTTTTTGTTTTTCATTAGTTATAATATTTTACAACGCATATAGAAATGCATTTTATTCTTTAGTAAATAAGGTCCATAAAATTCGGAACACTCGACGACCCATACTAAGCCCAAATAGATGAGTAATAAAGTCTCCTAATTTTTACGCAACTTTTCTCATTTCCGTGCCACTCGAAAGCCTCTCAAAAAGTAGCCTAAAGGAAAAACTCACGTAGGCGTAATGAAGAGTTGGTTGGTATGTACATAAGGTATGTTCGCATCTAATAAGAAAAAACATACTTAGATATTTTTTACTGTCTATTCTTGATGATTTTTAACTATACATCGTCTGGAGACAACTCATGTCAACACATAGCTAGATGATGCTTGAGAATGAAAGAAAAATCGTTTATTTTGGTACGACATAGGGATCACTTTAACTTCGTCTGATTCTAAGTATTGCCTGTTCCAACGCGACTCCCTACACCAGAGAAAGAATCGGACAAAAACCGGGTGATGTGGTTCTAGCTTTTTCTTACATCCCTGGAGTAATTTTGTTTTATTAGGACCCACTTGTAGAGGGCAATGAGCGACTTGGGTCTTTATAAATCCGTATTTAATTCCGCACAGACGCACAGGATTATCCGAGGTCACATTTGCATCAAATTTACAACTTAAGCTTTGTAACTAACCTGTGTTTTATGTAGGTATAGGTAAGGTATATTATATTTTATGTCCCTAAACCGGTGATCGTCACGTATTCCAAAAGTAATACAATTTCACATACTTAATTAGCAGGGCTCTATCACGTAATTAACTTATTTTACTTAATTCTCTTTGTGGTTACACTTCCTTTTTTCCTCTGACTGTGGCAAGTCTGTGGCAAATGTTTGCATGTTTTGCAGATACTTGTTCCGGTTCTTGGTGTTTTTTATGTATAATATATAAGGATTAACAAAAAAAAACTATCTATGTAGTAAGTCAGTCATCTGGTTACCTTATCACAAGCATTAAATTGCTTAGTAGTGTGGAATGTGCAAGGATTTATTTATAAAAAAAAATTAAAGCCTGTTGTGGTCCCACGGTAGGGCAAAGGCCTATTTTAAAAACTTGTTAGCATTTTAATCACTTTGTGAAATAGATGTTATATTATGTAATAATTATTGTCATTCCATTATGTCGTTATTATGTCATTTGACTTTGTGGTTGTTGATGAGATGACTAGTGAATTCATATGTACTCATTTATATTTTTTTTAAATCAAAATGTAAATATTTTAATGACTTTCTCAACACAATGTCATAGATTTAAAAATTAAAAAGAAAATATTAAGAAACGAATAAGCAGTGTTAAAACAGTAGTGCGCCATAAAGTTATGCTGCTTTACTCAAACTTATATTTAAGCTGCATCATAAACTAAATTGGACTGCTGTTTTATATGAGTCAACCATCTATTTATGAAAAGAGCCCTTAATAAGAACTTTTGTAATAAGATCCCTTATCACGATAATACGAGTGAAATTGTAATTTTCATCAACAAAATGAACTCGTATAAAATTGACATCATTTTATGGCTTTATTATAATATACATGGACTTTTTCAATGCCACTTGAGAAAGTACTCTATTTCATGTAATTTACCTTGTTTATTTATTTATTTATTTTAAGGATTCCCAACATAGGGTTACACTACATGCATCAATTGATAGCCAAATATTAGAAATCAAAAACTAGTGCTCCCATGATTAAGGGGTATCACAACATGTTTGTTGGAGAGAATTGATTATTATGAATGGCCTTATTGATTGGATGTCAAAAAGTTCTGGGTGTTATTTTTTGGACTGGTTCGAATCCCGAGCGTGGGAAGAATATTTAAAAATGTCTTTGAATGCTTTGTTTTGAGTGTGGATAATACTTTCCGATTCGCTTACTTAAATCATTATTATTATTATTACTTTCAGCCGTTTGTGTCCCACTGCTGGGCAAAGACAAATTTTAAAATGGCATTTGTAAATATACTCTTAAATTGTCATACAAGCTGAGACTCATACCTACTACTCGTAATGTATCGTTTATGGGGGCAATAATTACGAAACCCGTAGTTAAAATTCTGCATTCAACCGCCAGTAAGCCTTGACTCGTCGATTATGTACATTTACATAAATATCACTTAGATATCCAAGTCTTTCTTGAAGTTATTTTGCTTTGAAAACTCCTTGTGGGAAAAATATCATTAATACATTTTCTACTTTATCTTTATTACTATAATAAGAAATACTTAAATATCAATTCGATTCAAATTAAAAACGAAAGCTTTTTTGTTGAGACCAGCGAAAAAAAGGGAAATCTTCTTAAGTTTTTTCTTCTAATAGTGTAGGTAATTAGAACCATTTATAGTGTTTTTGGCGATATATTTTTTCCCACGTTGTTTTATGAAAAATTTTGTTACTAATTCATCTTGCTGTTTCGAGATACATAATCCAACGTAAACAATTTTTGCGTAAAATACTGCGGCGAATAATGTTAACCTTTCCTCTATCAATGATGGTGAGCGATGGCCGTGACACGGTTGTACTGTAGGTACAATAGTAATTTATTCAAATCAGGTTGTTATTGTTGTAAAAAAAACTGCATTAGTTACAGCTTTACTATCAGCTATCTGTGAATTGATAGATTCTTCTAAAATGCATTGACATTGAACAGATAATTCTAAGAGGTACATATTTGGACACGCGTAGAGTTATCTATAAGTACCCCCATCTGAGATCTGAAAATACCTAAAAGATTTGAAATAAGTCTACCGCTCCCTGGGAATAGAGTCGAGTCGTGGTTCTATTTTATTTTTGTATAGATAACGTACAGGGCTACATCGGACGTAAAATACAATCCTACTTCCTACTAATCCTACCTACTAATATGATTATACAATTAGTTGTCCATAAGTGGAAACTTTTAATGGCCTTCAGCAAACCTGTACCTACCTACAAAATAAGTGCATGTTAAGTTTTTTTTTTCTATTTTCTTTTCTAGCTGTAAGTATTCCTAATAATTTAAAAATAAAATAAAATAAAAATAAAATATTATAAAGTTTGTGTGTGTATTTCGAAAAGACACATTTAAGAAAAAGTGTTTTTACCTTTTTGTTATCAGGTTTTATCACGATTAAAATCAACATCTTTTTCTCAGTTTCACCTCAAGTTGCTTGAAGAGCGTTAAAAAGACCAAAGCTCCGGAAAGTCTCGTCAAAAACTTTTTTAATTATCTGGAGTTAACGAAGCGTTGTAACAGTTC
The DNA here is from genome assembly GCA_963582015.1 of Xanthorhoe designata. NCBI lineage: Eukaryota > Metazoa > Arthropoda > Insecta > Lepidoptera > Geometridae > Xanthorhoe > Xanthorhoe designata. The sequence goes on from OY757037.1 coordinate 11,795,904, forward strand.
TACACAACTACGTATGCTCATAATTATGCCGACTTTAACAAACAAGTATAAACTAAATCACTGGATCTGAGTGCTTAGAGAAAATAAACATTTGTAAGGCAAAATCAACATTGCCCAATGAGTAATAAAACTTTTGAGAATAATTGAAATTCACTACGTACAAACGGAGATCATTCGACGTTATGATCTCAGAGATTTCGCAGAAGATTTGATTAAGTTTTCACCGTTGAGTAGGTATGTTAATTCTTATAATTTAGATTTGATACTGAATTAGGTGTTGCGTTCATATAAATTAAACGATCAAATAGGTTATAATTAGAAGTTCATGTCATAGCTTGCTTAGAAGTTCTTGAAGGAGTAACTGAAGAAAAACTACTTTTCGTGCTATATCAAATTTACCTGAGTGACTGCCAATTAATGAGCACTTTTATGCTTCGAGTTCCACACTTAATTAAAGTCATTGACCTAGACTAGACAGTAGACAGAATTTACCCAAATAAACTAAGTAATCCGCCGGTTGAAAAGTAATTAATTCAAAGTATTTTAAACTGGAGAAATTAGTAAATCTGAGAAATATTAGGTAGGTACCTTACCTTACTAAATAATTTGACATAACTCAACTGTGATGTTTATGAAGATAAAGAATAGGTCTAGCAAGTACTAGATAATAGCTCTACCTTAAGGTATTTTAAGTGTCGTTTTAAAAGGCCAAGGCTGTCTTTGTTCTAGTGCATAATAGCTGCAGTAGACTATGTTATCAGTATTATATAATAGCACATACTTTATCTCGTAATTAGTAAGTATTATAGGAAAAACTGCATAGTACAAGTACAATTTTTCTTTCTTTTGGGGAATTTCATGGCCTCTGACCACACCACCGGAATACGGCAAAGACAACGGCATTGGTCGACAGTGTGACCCCAACCTAGTGTATATAATCTAATGCCCCTACAGGCCTAAATAGCAAAGAAATAATTTTATAACAAACTCTTGCGATCACTAGAAATAATATTTAATGTTTACGGCACGTTAAAGGTTAGTTACTCGTACCTACGACGGTGTCGCATCCAGTACTACAGGTAATTTTCCTCTTTACATCAAGGGCGTGCACGAATGATGGATGACCCTAACCCGTTTTTGGCGATAAACATTTCGAAACCAGCTGTCATTAAACTTGTATTTTGGAAATATTCGTGTACTTAATTGGTAGGCAGTACGCGAATGTGAACAGGCTTAGGTTACGGGACGTGATTAACTGTTTAACGCTTTTACTTGTCAGATTTGTATAAACAAACGTTAAATAATGTTAATATTATAAGACAGAAATTAAGTTTCAAAGATTACCTAAAGAGTACCATGGGGACCTATTTTCTTTCTATTTGAAACAAAAGGATACCATTTTAACTTTTTTACAACGCTTTAAAAACAAGCTTGAACAAGGAGGGTTGCTCTGCTCATTTTCACAGGATCTTTTTGTTTAATCAAGTTCATGACGTTCTATGTCAAAAGTCTTTTAGCTAAATTTAAAAAGAAAAATTTGCTTTGACGGCAGAATTTCTGTATAATGTAGTCATTTCATGCGCCAGGTTCGAAAAATTGCTGTAGGTAAACAGCAATTTTTCCAACCTGTTGTGTCGCAATAGTTCTAGTTTAAAATATAATTAAGTAGGTAGGGGAAGCAGGGTAACGGTGGTTAACGGGGAGCAGAGGTTAATTGTAAATAACTCAGTCTGTGTTTAGGTCACACACACGCAAAATTAACAGAAGAGTGCCGCGCGATATACGGTTCGGTCAATCCAGTACACTCACTGATGTAACAGGAGGCGAAGGCGTCGTTGCGGTCTGAGCCTAAACTGAGTGCCTCAGTAAATATTTACCACTTTTTGGAAAATGATTTTCGACTGTCTATAATTGCTATTTAGAATTAAATACTGCTAAATAGGTATCAGCAACAATCGAATTTTGTATGTACCATATCCGTTCTCATAAATATGTACTAGAATGCCATAAATTTCTAAAAAACTTAAATTAACGGCCAATGGGGAAGGGTGATTAATTTTACATAGGGTAACAGTGGATCAGGGATTCCCAGTGAAATACATAGGTAGGTATTACAAATATCTCGAATGGTTTACTATTTTTAATTTATATTTGAGTAGGTAGGTACAATGCCACGAAATAACGTTCTGAAAACGTTGATAGAGCTGGTTATGAATCAAGTCCTCAAGCTGATTGAGGAAGACAAGATGCTCAAGCGGCATCCAAACGCAAAAATATTGTATTTTTTCTTACTTCATTATTGATTTCTTTTATTTTATGAGATGCGCCTTAACACGAGCTCTAAACGGTGAAGGAAAACATCGTGAGGAAACCAGTAAGCTTTCTAGCAGCGTCAATGGGCTTACAACCTATCACGTAGATATGGAATGTTTACTTAAAATATGTATTTGGACATGCCTCTCACTACCCCTTAGACAATGACAGTTTCAAAATATCTAATATAAAAAAAACTAAAAGAATTTCTAATCTTTAGAATACGGTCGTGATAATATTTCATTTTTTATTAATGAATAATGATGAGACAGATCTTATTGCATAAATATGTGATTTAAGAATAATAGTGTAGATAAATGCATTAATGTTTGTTTCTTAGTAGATATAATAAGGTAACTCATACCACTTCACAATAAAATTATAAATTTCATTACCAAATACATTAAAATAATACATTTGTTTTCACTGTACCCCATATATTCACTCCACCCCGGCCTATGATCCAAGTTACCCCGGGCCTGTGGAACAGTGAATCATTTCCCATTTTTCTTTAAAAAGCCCATAAATCCTTAACTATAATAAATAGACTAAAAATTGCTTAGGACAATTATTAGCCAGATAATGTAGCTGTAGGATAAAACAATAATCAGCCGGCTAGGTAAGATACAACCAGAGCTATGAGCTCTATAAACATTTGTGATCCACTGTTACCCTGCTTCCCCTATCTATCTACCTATTATACTTAAGATAAAAAAATAGAACTTTTTTAATGCTCAATATTTAGTTAATAGTCTATGCACACCATGTTTTTCGAACTAGCAGTCAATGCGTGTATTTGTGTAGCGCGTCACCTGATAGTTCGCAGCGCGTTTTACAAACGCGAAGACATTGTGCATAGGCCACAGCGTGCCGATTGCCTTTTGTTTGTGCGCGTTTGTCACTTGATTTGTGTTGTATCAAGTTTAAGTATACAGATGACTAGCAGACCCGCGCGGCTTCGCTCGCGTGTTGTATACCTACCTTAAACACTGGTCGTACTGACTGGCTATTTTGAGAAAAGTGAATCTTGATAAATGGAGGTGTACCTACATAGAAGGGATTTCTAGAAATTAAACCAAAATAGAGTGAATGAATGGAGTAAAATCGAATTTATATCACAACACAACACAACAAAAAGGTCTCGTAACATTTATTTTCAAAACTACCTCTCAAATGTGAAGGGATCATAAGGTTGTATTAACTTGTATTTAAAGTGGCTACCTACGTTGATTTTGCTTACGGTGCTCATAGAAAAGGCTGACTGTTTGTCGGTTCATATTCTATGGTCTGGCACAGTTCAATCTGCTTGCAAAATATTCTAGAAGCTATGGTGCGAGCGCAGTCAGCTAAACTTTTTTACTGTCACTTGATTTTGCTTACGATTTTCATAAAGAAGCTGACTGTTGGTCGGTTCCTATTATGGTCTGACACAGTTCAATTTGCTTGCATAATATATAGGAAATTTTAAACGGGCTTAGCGATTTGCTTGAAACTCTGTTGCAATACTTAAAAAACAAAAGCTTTGAACCAAGAACTTCTTTGACTCAGAAGCGAGCCGAATTTTTTTAAGACAAATGCGTCATGTGAAACTTGGTTTTGCTTGTAGTAGTATGGTTATCATAGAAAAGACTGGCTGTTGGTCGGTTCTTAATCAATCGTCTGATACAGATAAATTTGCTTGCAAAATATTGAAGAAGCTACCGGGCGAGCGAAGCGAGCTTCAAAGTTTGCGAGCGTAGCGAGCCGAATTTTTTTTAGACAAATGCGTCATTGACTCTTAATTTTGCTTATAGATAAGGCTGGCTGTTGTTCGGTTCATACTCTATTGTCTGACACAGATAAATTCGCTTGCAAAATATTGAAGAAGCTACCGGGCGAGCGAAGCGAGCTTCAAAGTTTGCGAGCGTAGCGAGCCGAATTTTTTTGACAAATGCGTCATTGATTCTTAATTATTAAATACAAATACAAATACAAATTGTTAAATAAACAATTTGTATTTGTATTTAATTTTGCTTATAGCTAACTAAGGCTGACTGTTGTTCGGTTCATACTCTATCGTCTGACACAGATAAATTCGCTTGCAAAATATTGAAGAAGCCACCGGGCTAGCGAAGCGAGCTTCAAAGTTTGCGAGCGTAGCGAGCCGATTTTTTTTTACACAAATGCGTCATTGATTCTTATTTTTGCTTATTCTGCTCATAGATAAGGCTGACTGTTGTTCGGTTCATACTCTATCGTCTGACACAGATAAATTCGCTTGCAAAATATTGAAGAAGCTACCGGGCGAGCGAAGCGAGCTTCAAAGTTTGCGAGCGTAGCGAGCCGATTTTTTTTTACACAAATGCGTCATTGATTCTTAATTTTGCTTATAGCTAAGGCTGACCTGTTGTTCGGTTCATACTCTATCGTCTGACACAGATAAATTTGCTTGCAAAATATTTAAGAAGCTACCGGGCGAGCGAAGCGAGCTTTAATGTTTGCTTTAAAAACCGCCGCGTTTCACTCTTTAAAGGTTTTTTATTTTGTATTTTAAGCGTTACAACTGATTTTGTCGTACAAATCGCTCCACCTTTTAATACGTTTAAATTCACTTCAGACTTTGTCACCGAATTTCACTCTTTATAAGGGTTTTGTCGAAAAACCCTAAAACAATTGCCCATTTATTTTGTAGTATCCATACCGAATTTCCAGTCAATCTCACCTCGCTTTAATACATTTCACTTAAAACTTTTAACATCGGATTTCACCCTTTTTAAGGGTTTTTTGGAAAAACCCTTCAACGCGTGTCTATTTATTTTGTTTTTTAAGCAACAGAGTTTCAAGCAAATCGCTAAGCCCGTTTAAAATTTTCCATACAACCTTTGACACCACTTTTTGCCCCTTTTTAGGGTATTTTTTGAAAATTCCTGAAACACGTGTCCAACCATTTTGTATTTTTAGTATCCAAACCGATTTTCAAGCCAATCGCGCTTCCCTTCAATACGTTTCACTACAAACTTTGACATTGCATTTCACCCTTTTAAAGGGTTTTTTTCGAAAAACCCTAAAACACGTATTTAATTATTTTGCATTGTTAGTGTTGTAACCGAGTTTCAAGCAAATCGAACTACCCATTAAAAAGTTCTCATACAAACTTTGACACCCCATTTCACCCCTTATCAGGCTTTTTTTTTTTAATTTCTGATTAACATGTAAATTTATTTATCATTTACCATATTTAAACCAAGTTTGAAGAAAATCGCTTCACGCATTAAAAAGTTGCATACAACGGTTTTCATCTCTTTTCAACCCTTTAGGGGTGGAATTTCGAAAAATCCCTTCTTAGTGCTCACTTTTGTTTTAAAAGGAAGCTACCTTCCAAATTTCAGCTTCATAGCTTCAGCGGTTTGGTCTGTGCGTTGATTGCAGAAAAATGCTTATTGTTTTATATATATTGATGATAATAATCAACTGAGTAAGTGCTCGTTCGCACGAGAGCTTTTTTACCGTCCGTTAAAAAAGCGTTCAAATAGAACAAATGTATTCCCAAGTATATTATGTTCATGTTCACACGTCAGCGCTTTTTAAACGCGACGGTTTTTTATCGAGCAGTGTTGTATTTTCTGCGCTGGACGTTGGACGTTAAAGCCCATACTCGCACGAAAGCTTTTTTAAAAGCGCCAACGCCGAGTTTTAACGCAACGCTTTTTTAGCTCTCGTGCGAATGGGCGCTAATCATTTATTTACTTTTCAAAATTGAAATATTATCACTAGGTCTAAATCCATTAAGTAGGTAGGTACTTACTCTTTTTTTTTGATAATCATCAAGATTTTAGAAAGCTAACTGGTTTTCTCATGATGTTTTCCTTCACCCTTAGAGCCCTGATAAAGCGCATGGGTACCTATAACTTTTTTTGAAACGAAAAATCCAGGGCTGGATTAGAACAACATAAAAAAACGTTTTTTTTTTAATAAACTTACTTAATAATTATTAAAATTACATTCCTACTGACTTACAAACTTTTTCAAACAGCAAATTATCTATTTACTTACTTACTTATAAACATTTTTCTCAATTTAAAATAAATATTTCAAAATATTTAAACGTTTTTTTTTAATAAACTTACATATTAATTATTAAAATTACATTCCTACTGACTTATGAACTTTTTTCAAACAGCAATTATATTTATTTACTTAAAACATTTTTCTCAATTTAAGATACTTAACAAAATATATAATAAATAAATATCCTTGGACATTCCACACAAGTAACTTAGCTAAGCAATAGAAATGTTAATTCGTGAAAATAACAAAGTTTTGTATTGTTTCAGACAACTCTTCAAGATGGGGAACGACGAGAAAAAAGGGACCATTGTCCTTGAAAACTTCAACTCTACGTAAGTGACTGAGCTACAAAAGTTTTACTTATAAAACATTCAAGCAGATAAGTCCCGTAACACAGGTTATTTTCTACAAGTACCTATTTCAGGCACCAGTCTCTCACAACATTTATTTGTCAATAATTTTAACTGCATTTATTTATTTATTTTTAATTCATTTTATTTTCCTGTATTTATACTTATTTAACTGTATGTATTGTTTGTGAGAGAAAATAAATAAATGATTGATTGATTGAAGTCAGAAGTTTTTTGGAACTTTATGTGAGAAATCAAAGAAAAATAACTTTACAGTTGCTAAGAAAATTTAAGTTTAAAAAAAGGCACATAATGTTTCTCAATGAAAACACAGTATCTACCTACCTATTGTTTAAAAACAACTCCAAACACTTCCTATATCATTGAAAGCTGTTTATTGATTTGTAATCAATAAAAAAAATTGTACGTAGGTACATACTCGTACCTACAGTATTATTCATAACAGAAGTGGCTACTTTATATATTTTCAAAGACATGGGTGTTCAAAACATATTTTATATTCTGTTCCATACCTATACCTAGCCTATAAAAAATGAATGAAATGCTCTTGACAATTGGTACCTACAATTATTAGGTACTCAGCTATTATTTCTCTCATATATTTATTTCTGGTAAAAAAATGCATAGAACTAAAACGACAAACTTAAAGCATTAATAATTCACTAGACTAGACTTACAAATGCAGAAAAAATCTCACTACACGTTCAAAATTATTGCCTACTCTTAACGCCACACTGTAAATACAAATACCTTCTATACAACGTAGATAAAATTAAATGAGGGGTTGCCATTTCTCAAAAGATAATCATGCAAGACGTGTATCCTAAAAATTTAAATTTAAATTTCCTAAAAATTTAAACACCTCGGTTAGTGGGAGGACAAGATCTATACCCTAAAGTTTTGTTTATTTTCAGTGCCAACTTAGCCACGAATCCCGGGTTTCAGTCAACATTAAGTTTAGGATCGAAAGAAGCCATAAGCGAAAAAGAATACAACCCGTTCGAACATCGAAATGTGGAGCACCCTAATTCGTAAGTATTGGAAACATCCTATAGATTTGCATGGAATGACTTTGAAGTTACAAAATGATTGAATGCCATAGAGATTATGCTGGACCACAAGAGTATTGACAGTACCTATCTGTTGCTATCTCTTTTCATTGACATAGGAGTAACAAGAAAAAACCATTCTTTATTTGACAAATCTCTATGAAAAGCATCGAGATAATATTATTATGGAGACACAATCTGACAAATAAAATGTTGAGTGTTGTCTCGCTTTTTGAGAGTTGTCAGCTATTAGATTGTATATCTTTAAATACTATATCGATGATGAAAAGCCATTATTTCATAAAGTAGAAATAATTATAGTTTTAATTTTGGAAGGAAAATAATTCTACTTTTGATCAGTTTGTCAACTATTACTGTAACGATAGTATCGTTACCCGTAGTTCTAGTTTCGATCTTACTTAGTATCTTTATTTTATTTTATTTAAAATAGGAAATAATTCTTACATTGATGAAGCTAATGCCGTCATGGCTGTAGTCATGATAATAACAAAGATGGTGGACTTCAGATAACTTCAACATTGTTTTAATTGTCAGTTTTAATGAGCTTGCTACCTGTCACGTACATTTTTATTTATACATTTATCACGCAGAGGCACTCAAACAGAAAAAAAAATCAACTGAAATTATGAGCAGTATTTTTGAACTGGTTATGTATGTTGCATACCTGATGTGGACTAAAAATACCATTTAGTAGATCCCTGATTATAAATAAATAAATATTTAGACACTTATCGTCACCTAGTCCTAAGCTAAGCAACTTAGTGATGGTTGTATGGTAATAATATAATAATTATAGGTACCTACTGTTTTTGTTTTTGTAAATATACTTTTTTAACATAGAAAACGCCTAGACGCGAGACCGATATTTGAAGTTAAGACAAACATTTTATACATTGGTGGGGATCGAACCCGCAACCTTCTGCGTCTCAAACAAGCTTTCACCCACTGCGTCGAGCGAGTCAGCGAGGTCGTAACTGGCATATAGACTAGTCGCCGACAGCTAAACGACAAAGCGGAATTACTCTTAATATAAATGATTTTTCAGGAGTATTGGATCCCTGGTCCACCTTCTCAAGTCCTCACTTGGATCTGGTATCCTGGCCATGCCAGCTGCCTTCAAGAATGCTGGGTTAGCGGCTGGGGGCATTGGCACTATCGTCGTCGGATTTATTTGCACACATTGTGTTTACATACTGGTAAGTTTTTGTTATGAAAAGTTACGTAGTTTTGGAGGGTAGACTAAGCATGAACTAAGCTAACATGTTTAATAAGTAAAGTTAGTAAAACTTTGTAAATAAACATGTTTCAGTGTTGAAAGAGTCGACAAAACTTGTAACAAACAATCATACTAAATCAAATTGGCACAAATCGTATAAACTCATCTTTTGATTTGATTATATTGATAAACTGTTGTCAGACAAGTAGGTACCTAAATTGATTTCACAAATTCCCCAGAAGGTGGAAATTCCCTCAATGTGTGAAAAATTACAGCGGCGTTGAACGATCGCAACGCCGGCGCCGTGGAACCATTTTTTTTAGAGACAGCTGTGCCGAGGTACTCACCCTTGTTCTTCTGAGAAATTGTTTTTCTTCATTAGAAAGTTATTGTAGGATTTATCATACCTTTAGAGTTCATGCGCGGCTTTGCTCACTCCTTTCTTTGGGAATATTGTTCTCATACTTACATATTACCCTAAGGACTGAAAATATTTTAGTATTATGCTATTTCATGGCGGTTGGTTGAGATAGCATTATTTACAAATCGTATATGCAATTTCATGGCGATTGGTTGAGTAGTTATTTATTTATTTTATTTTTCATAGTGTAGTTTGAAACTCATCATCATCGCAGCCGTAAGTCCACTGTAGGCCTGCATCTACCCACTGATTTGAGAATAAAAATATAAATCATATTCATAAAAGAACTCTGTTTCATTATTATGGGATAACAAAATGAGTACGCTCCAGTATATTGCATTTTACATTGTTATTTTTTGTATCATTTGAAGCATAATAAATATGGCACCTATACCTACTTCAAAATGAATGGACATCAATTGCATGTTATTTTGTTTCGGAGGGCACGTAAACTTAATGAAATGAAATGAAAAAAAAATGAAATGAAATATGATCTTAATAAAATAATAATAATTAATAATTCTTAATAATCGTAAACTTAATATCCCGGTTATAGTCATTAAGCTATAGAAACTTCAACAAATTTTTGAATTACAGGTAAAAACTTCTCAAGAGGTGTGTGTGAGCGCAAAAAAGCCTTCCATGGGTTTTGCTGAGACCTGCGGAGCTGCCTTTGAATTCGGTCCAAAGAGGTTACGACCTTGGGCAAATTTTGCAAGGTAAAGTTAGTTAAATAGTAGTAAATACTCGATATGTTTGCGTGTACTGAAGACTACTCAACTTGTCTAATTTAACACATTCATAACTTTATTTCTTAATTTAGGTACCTACTGAAGAAAATTTGCGCTGAACTGTAGTTAAAACCAACACGTCTAAAACCGCGTCGGTGGTTTCCTAAATTTGGGTTTTTTGCATAAATTTTGGGAAACAAATCAATAATTAAATAAAACAACTAAAATTTAGACATTTAAAATAAATTATAAGTACATTTTAGTAAAAGTTTAAATATACCTAGGTCATGCTAATATACGCACGCTGTTTGTAGTTGTTTTATATTATTTGTACATTAATATAAAAATCTTCTATACAAATACCCTACTTCATTTTCAATTTCCTGGGCTTTGGAACGGCTGGCATTCGATATTGGAATTCAATAAGAGAACAAAACTATAGGTAGGTACGTTGTTTCACAGAAACTGTCTTTGATACTTAGGAAATTGGGAATTGCTTGGAAAGATAAACAGAGAAAATTACAATAATACAACATGAACTTATCTGTGCAGGTTTTAAAAATTTTTAAACTTGCGCGATCAAAACACACGATGTATTCTGATCGCGAAAGTTTATCTATACTTCTGTCTATACTATATACTAATAATATAAAGAAGTAAAGTTGGTTTGTTTGTACTTATGTATGGGGTAGGTAATCTCCGAAACGACTCATCCGATTTCAAAAATTCTTTCACGCATGTATAGCATTGACTTTCCGAATGAACATAGGCTATATTTTATCAAGGTAGGTAGGTACCACGCGAGCGAAGCCGCGGGCGAGTAAGCTAGTTGATTATAAGTTATATAGCTCACTTGGAATGTGCTTGCTCAACTGAAGTAAAGTCGACAGCTCCTCTTTCTGTAAATCGTGCGTACCTAATATCACCTGCGGGCCTAACATGTGCAACACAAGAAATCATCTCGTCGCTGTCAAAATATTATCTCCTGCTCTAGCATAGTACGTTAGAGCAGTTCGACATTATCGAGATATTTCATTTGTCATCTCGACGCGTTGCACATGTTAGGTCTACTGATCTCACATGATACAATTACTACAATTTGACTGACCAAATTAATGTACCTAGGTGTTTTCGTTTGTGTTTACCATTTTCGGTGGAAGAAAAGTACTTACATGTATCAACACCACTTATTTTGATGATGATAATGACTAGAAGCTGAACCGCCTTTTGGAGCACTAAGTACTTCATTTTGATATTTTCTTTCACTCTAAAAAGAAAGCTCTAACTAAGCCATGACGGAGGCCTTTAGGCGGCCTAAAAAACTCCGTCACCAGAGTTGGGCACTTGCTCACAAACGAACGAACTCTAAAAAGAGTCCTATCAAAGTTTGTTGAAACTCCGTTGAATGCGCAAATACATTTTTTGAACCTGAAAGTCCAATATGCACAGACCATTTACCTACATCTTACGCCTCGATAACTTGCTATAACTACTTTTTATCATACATCATTCTATTCTATTTCAGAACGTTCATTGACTATGCCCTCACAGTTACCTACCTAGCAGCTTTATGTGTGTACATAGTCTTTATAGCTGAAAATTTTAAAGAGGTAAGTGTTCACCATAATTTATGAATACATTTAAGTGTAACAGTTACTGAATAACCTTCTTAGGTCTTAACCAACATTTTTATAAAAATTTTGTAATACAAAAATTATAATGAAAACTGACTTCAATTTCATAAGAGAGCAATTTTTTGCACGGTCGAAGTCTGTTCACAACTTCAAATGTTACTTATGAGACCGCCTCGGGAAATTAATCTTAAAAAACAAACTAAATTCCGTTCACTAATTGACTAGAATAATGTATACTCCGATCTATCTTAGCCGGCAAAAAACAAGAATTATATAAAAGCTACCCAAACGTTTTACTTCAAACTCTCGGTATAATTATGTTCACAAGTAAATTTACCTTTATTTCATTGCCCACAGGTCCTAGACGAATACATGCCGAACTACAAGCTCTCAGTGGAAACCTACTGCGCGTTAACACTAGTGCCTCTCGTGCTGATTTGCCAGATTCGCAACCTCAAGTGGCTGGTGCCATTCTCAGCGATCGCCAACGTATTCCTGGTGATATGCTTCGCGATCACCATGTACTACATCTTCAGTGGTCTCCCCAACCCCAAGGAGAGGGAGATGGTAGCCACTGTGACGCAGTGGCCTCTGTTTATCAGGTACGAAGCAAGCTAATTTAACACTCGTGCTTCTTGTGCTGATGTGCCAGATTCGAAACCTCAAGTGTTCGGTGTAATATTACCGCGGTAGTCGTGTTACGTTTTGTTGGGTCATAATGAATAACCACCAAGGAGACCACACATTTTAGAACAGTAGACATAGTTAATATCGTTCGTGATATTTTAGGAGTCAATTAATCCCTTCATTGAAAATTCACCGCTCGTTTTTAGTTCGGAAACTTTGCTTTAATAGATTAAAATTTCGAGTAAAACGGGTATTAGCCATAACTGGTTGCCAATAAATGGTAAGTAATTTCATAAAGCTTTGAAGTTCTGGGCATTCAATAAGTACATAATTATTATTAAGAATATCAACTTAAGATTTAATTAACTTCATATTTCTTTATGACCTTTGGTTATGGCCACCGAAGACTGAAAATTCGAGAAGTAAACAATGTTTAAATTTAGAATGATTCAATGGCTATCAAAACATCATTGTTACACATTAAACTAGGAAAATCATTTTCGTCGTATAATAAAATTCTGGTTTGATGGAACTGTGTATAAAACAAATTAGCTATTTCTTAACATTTATATTATGTGTCCGCTTCACAACAATTCATCTATCCACGTGTTTAAAATAAATGAAACGCCTTATAAAATACTTCAGTAGTTAAAGCAGACAACACACGTTAGCACGGCGACGCCCAAATATACGATAATTCGTAAATGTTTCTCCCGCTGCGAATTTGCGTGTTAAATGCAAATCCTAGTGGTGCATTAATTGGTTAGGCCAGATGCCAAGTTTCGGATTAGGTACTAGTTTAGGCTTACGGCCATTCCCAATAACCTATCTATCTTTGGTTTTGCTTACTGTCAGCAGATATTTGATATGAATTCCATACAAAAGAATACAAATATCTACCAACCAAAAATAGATAGGTTATTGAGTGTTAAATATCTGGACAACCGATGTAGAAATCATGTAAGTACCTATACATTCGTACAATTGGCATAAATAAACAAAAAACCTTAAATTAGGTATCGCTTAGTAGGTATTGTAAAACTAATATCAAAACTATGAATTTTACGTACTGTTTTATATTTGACACTTTTTTATTTGTCGAATTTCCGACTTTCCCCTGTAGTATATTGAAACCATTGTGCGCCGTACGGTGAAAACCACGGCTAAGTAAGACGTGTGTTCTCTGCCTTAGATGCTGAAGATAAACCTTGTTTAAGGAAGTCAATAAAAGTCGAGTTTATTCAATTTATTGAATCAGCACAGCATCGTTTCATTTGTATGAGAGGCACGACACGCGTTCACATGGATAATATACAAACACAAATATACACGCATAGCGGAATAACTACGGCTTGTTCAAGGCTTCTAGTAAATTCTCATGGTTAGAACAATATTATAAAGATATACAATATTTTATAAATATAATGTACCTATGTTATTTACGCTCATAGCATAGCTTGCCTAGAAGTTCTTGGTAGATTGTCTGAGTGGTCACAATTTGGATGGACCGGTGCTTCCGCAGTAAATTTTTCTAGTTGTTAAACATAGCTTGCCTAGAATGTCTTGATAGATGGTCTGAGTGGTCACAATTTGGATGGGTGACCGGTGCTTCCGCAGTCATAGCTGTTAAATTGTTAAGCTCATGAATTAAGTCATAAGCCAGAAGCTTTAAAAAGAAAGTAGGTACCTACCGGTAAGTTCGTGAGCACCAGTCTGGTGATGGAGGCCTTTAAGCGGCCTAATAACTTCGTCACCAGAGTTAGCAAGTTAGGTAGCTTATACGAACTTACTCATTTTTATTCACCGGCTATTGAGGATTGTATTTATGCCAATTAAAACTGATGATAGGGCACACTTATAATCTTCAAGGATATACACAGAGTGTAATGAGACGAAAGATGTCTGTCAAGAACTTAGCAAGTGGAAATGCGTGGTCTTTATGGGAAAGAGGCGTTAACCGCTATCATAATCTATGGAATAAGTATCGTAAGAATAATAGTCATGCTATAAAAAATGGTGGGCGGTTTGTGTCTGGAGAAATTCTGACACGTCCGGTTAAAATAAAGGTAGGTAGGATACAAAAGACTAGTAAAAGTAGTAGGTACAAACCAGCAATCTACAGGGTGTTACCAGACCACTACCGAAAACTTTAGGGGGTGAAAGTACCCATTAATATGAACAACTTTTTCTAAGAAACCAACACTGTGAACGCGAAAAAAAAAACAGCTGTTTCATACACTTTAGCCAAGTAGGTATTGAACTTATGTATGGAACAGTAGTAAACATTGGCTAGTAAACATTGGCTCCGTACAATTAATTTATGGAATAATAGAAATAATAGATTTTTATTCAATATTTTATTATAAATGCGAAAAGTGGCATACAACTTACATCATATATTATTTGTGAGGAAAATTATACAAGATTTAAAAGTGAAAACCAAAAATTTTTTAAAAGTGTTACAAAAATAACAAAGGATGAATAAAACTAAGAAACAAGTACACAGAAACATAATGAGTAAGCAATAGTGAAGAGCTAATTAATTAATTCAAGGGATCAATACGAAAAAGTGAGTAAATTTTTAAATATTCGGTCAGAATCTCACCGTTACGACAACAAACAAAGACTCACTTCGTTGAGGTCAAAATTGACCTTTGGACCGTGACTCTGATTATATTAGTAATTTACATTTGCAAAGAAAACCGTCGATTAATTTCGAACCTATCGTCAGAAGCGTCTTTGGTTCAGTGGTTTGGGGACCCGTTGCAACATAAATTTCTACAGCCCCGCGAATGTCCCAACCTCGATTCCCGGAAGAGCAAACATCACTTTTTGCATTCAATATTTTGATTTTTAATGAAAACTTGGAACACCAATGCAAAAGAATCAAAGCAGTATTATTATTTGTTACCTTATTTATTGCTTAAATACATATTTCACTATTAGACAAACTTATTAAGAGCCTAGAATCTACCATGGATTTCATCACTACACGACAAAAACCTGCATCAAGTGTAGACATTTCAACTCCGGAAAAGGGCGACACAAGCATGGAATCTTGCAACAGTACTATAAGGAGCATTGATACTACCACAAACTGTGTAGAGTTAATAGATTTAAAACTAAAACTCGAACAATTTACCATGGAGTTGGATGGAGCCCACATGGAAATTGAATCTTTGACATCGGAAAACGAACAATTAAAAATAGAGCTAGCGGCATGTAAAAACATTATAGATAAGTTAAAGCAAGCTGAAAGTTCAGAAGTATCACCAAGAAGAGAAAATAATAAAACCGGCAAAAAAACAAAAAAAACTAAAAAGACAAAGGACTTTTTGGCAACAAGCTCACCACATACAGAAATCGAGAAAGAAATTATAGAAACAAAGGAAACTGAAACCCAAACATCACCTACCAATAATAATAAGAAGAATAATTCACGAAAAAAACAAACAAACGAAGCATTAACACAAACATCATCATCTGCAGAATTCAGTGAGGAACTTAAAAGTAAAGTTATACGAAGAAAAATTTGCTTAATTAGCAGTGACAACAAAAATAATTTATTAAATAACGCAGTAAATATGCTTGAGAATGACATAATTTTCCATTATTGTTATCCTGGAGTTGGAGTTGTAACTCTTTTTAATAATTTAAAAGAAAAGTTAAAAAATTATACATTTAATGACTATTGCATCCTATTTATTGGAGAAAGTGATTTTGACTCAACAAAAAACTATTACTCGATGGTGGAGTACATTAGAAAGCAATTAAAAATAACTACTAATACTAATATTATTTTATGTGCTCCGACTTTCAGATATGGACCAAATGTCAACTTATTTAATCACAGAATAGAAATCTTTAATAATTTATTATACTTGGATATTATGACTCATGAACATGCTTATTTCCTGGATTCGAATAAGAATTTGTCTTATTCAAGTACCATGTTCAATCAATGGACTGGTAAAATTAATATGACTGGAATTCGAACAATTATGTATGACATGAAAGCGCTTATTCGAGACATGGCGGAGTATTGGGCAGAAGAGAGTGTTTCACAACAGTTTTTTCGTGAATTCTGACAATCCATGTGTGAATGAACAAAGTCATCGATTAGTAATATTGCATCAGAACATACAAAGCTTTCTAAGTAAACTCGATGAATTGGAGGTTGCCCTTACTTCTTTTGAAGAACAAAATATGGGTATAGATATTATTTGTCTTAGTGAAACATTTTTATCTTACGGAGAACATGAATTAGTTAATTTAAGAAATTATAATGTAGCTGCTAACTATTCACGTGATAAATGGCGAAGAGGTGGAACAATAATTTTATGTAAGAAACATATTGAATTTGAATGCTTGAATTTTACAACTGACTTTGCACTTGAGACTGAATTCGAAATATGTGGTATTCTAATTAAATCTTTACACACCGCCATATTTAGCTTTTATAGAATTCCTGATTCTAACATACATATTTTTATTGAAAGAATGGATCAGCTTTTACTTAAATTGAACTCGAACCAAAAGAAGTTCAAAAATATAATAATTTGTGGAGACTTCAATATTGAATTCAGTAAGGAAAATATTAATAAGAGACGAGTGAACGACATATTACTTAGAAATAACATGACTTTTCATATAAAGGAAGCTACAAGACAAGGTAGATGCATAGACAATTTTTTTAGTAACATACATACAGCAAAAGGTAGAGTTCATATTCTTGGTCTTTCTGACCACGAAACAGGGCAAACGTTAGAATTAAAATTACAAAGCAATAATAATCATAGTTCAAATCATTACTTTACATACCGTTATGACTATTGCGAAGAAAATATTTGTAAATTTATAAACTGTATAAGCTCACTTACTTTCTCAGAAATTTATGATGAGACGGATACAGAAATAGCGTTTAACAAAATGCATGATTTATTAATGTTATTTAGTAGTCTCTGTTTTCCAAAATATAGAGTTAAAATTACAAGTACAGTCAATAAGTTACTATGGATTACAAAAGGTATCAAACAAAGTTGCAAGCGAAAACGCAATTTAAGATATAAATATTATAAAGATAAAACTCACAAAAATAAAGAAAAATTCCACAACTATTCTAAAATTTTAAAAAATTGTATCATGCAATTACAAAAAACATATAATAATAAATATATACATAATGCAGAAAATAAATGTATAGCAACTTGGAAAATAATTAATAAAAAAATTGGTAATGTAGAAACTAAACATGACATAAAAGAAATTATTGATAATGGACATTGTATTAGCAATGGTCTGGAAATTGCAAATTCTTTTAATAACTATTTCATTAGAGTGACAAATGTAGATAATTCATTACCTCAAAATAATCCAACAGCATATATACACAGTAACCCACAGAGCATGTTCCTAGAACCTACAGATGCTAAAGAAGTGTTCACAATAATTATGTCACTGCGCAACACAAATGCTGTTGGTTACGACTTGATATCCACTAAAATTCTTAAAAAAGTGGCTCAGGTTATTGCTTACCCAATAACTTATATAGCAAATTTATCATTACAACAAGGTATATTTCCTGAAAGGTTAAAATGCTCTATTGTTAAACCTTTATACAAAAAAGGGACACATACAGATCACAACAATTATCGACCAGTTACACTAGTACCAATTTTGTCAAAAATACTAGAGAAAATATACTATGTAAGACTACAAAACTACTTAGACAAATATAATATATTAACAAAACAGCAACACGGATTTAGGAAAAATAACTCGACAACACTAGCATCTTTTAAGTTATTACGAAAAATATTAAATAATATAAATAACAAAATTCCTACGGTTGCATTATTTCTCGACATGAGCAAGGCTTTTGACTTTGTCAAACATTCAATCCTGCTTCAAAAACTAGATAAATACGGCATCCGAGGGCAAGCTCATGATTGGATTTCTAGTTACTTGAAAGACCGCAAGCAAATGGTTAGGATTAGAAAGTTATCGGAAAAGAACAAGACAATGGAAGATTTTGACTCAAATATAATAATAAATAAGTATGGCGTGCCGCAAGGTAGCATTTTAGGACCACTGTTATTTTTATTATACATTAATGACTTACCATCCTCAATAGATCATGAATGTATTCTTTTTGCGGATGATACAACTATAGTTGTGGATGGAAATGACATTAATAAATTTGAATATGACATTAACAATTCATTGATTAATGTAATTACATGGCTTGATAATAATAACCTAAAAATAAATAAAAATAAAACAAAATATATACAATTTAGAACAACAAAACAAAAAGGAATGACATTAAATATATCACATAATAACGATAAAATAGAGCAGTCAAATATTATTAAGTTTTTAGGTATTAGTTTAGATGAACATATTGATTGGAAATCTCAGATAAACGCAGTGTGTGCAAGAATAAATAAATTTGTTTATGCTCTAAGAACGATCAAGAAAGTATCATCAATGAGAACTGCATTAGTAGTGTATCATAGCTATGTAGGATCCATTATCAGATATGGTATTTTACTGTGGGGAAACTCGAGTAATATTCAAAGGGCTTTTGTTTGTCAGAAGAAATGTATAAGGGCAATTTGGGAAATGGAGCAGACAGAATCTTGTAGACCTATTTTTAAAAAACATAAAATTTTGACACTCCCCTCCTTATACATTTTGGAATCAGTCATGTTTGTCAGAAATCACTATAACTTGTTTGAGCAGCAAGATAATAGTAATCGAAGAGTTGCAACACAAAGGCCTCTAAAAATGCCTAGACCGAGACTAGAATTATATAAACGTAATTGCGCTTTCATGGTATGCAAAATTTATAATAAGTTACCTAGCTTCTTGTTAGAAAAACACGGTAATATATTTAAAAATGCTCTTAAAGAATGGTTAATTGACAATAGTTTTTATTCGGTTCAGGAATTTATTGAATTATGACATTTGTGTAACAATAGTTTTTATTCGGTTCAGGAATTTATTTAATTATGACATTTGTGTAATTATTATTCTTAAAATGCATGCAATTTTTTTGTAATTATTTTATATTAACTTTGATTACTAATAATTTAATTTAAAGTAGGTGTTGACTATTGATAATGAATGACCAATGATTGTGAATTAACTTACCTAACTATTTGTATGTCATGACAATGACTGAATATGCAGAACTATTTAATGTACTACCTAACATGCTTGTGACATAACCATATTCAGAACAAATAAATACATCTTTATCTTTATCTTTATCTTCGAATACTTGTAAAAGTAGTAAAAACACTGCATCGATCAAATCGATAGATGGCAGTGTTATTAGTTATGATGAAGTACTCATAAAAATTGTGGTTATGAAACAACGCCATCTAGATTTAACCAGAGTGCACGCTGATTTGTATGCTTAACTATCTTTACTACTTTACATAGTCTATGGTACGGTATCTGGTGATACCAATTCGATTATTGTTTTTTACTGCTGCACACATTTTTTCGTCATATTAGGTGCACGACGCACCGTATTTAGGCGAATAAATTGTGTTATTTTTTAATACCGCAGTTATTTTTTGTTGATCAACGTTACCAAATGTTACTCAGCAACATCTGATAGCAAGTTATTTAATGTGGTTAAATGTTGATGTCGTAGTAAATGTTAAGCAACGTTGCCCAACTTTAAAAAACAGTCAGTATTCTACTAAATTATGTTATAGGCGGTATGGACGCGACGAGTAACATTCAACAAATAGTAACAAGTGGTCACAAGAGTCAGAGAAAGTTAAAAAAAAAATTCCTTGGACATTCCACACAGCGTCATCTAGTCCCAAGCTAAGCAATTTAATGCTTGTGTTATGGTAACCAGATGACTGATACACTAATGTTACCGTGTTGTACAGTGTTGCGTACAGTGTTGCTCAATAAAATATAACTGCGGTGATGCACCGTTAAATTAAGGAAATCTGAGCGACATAGGCCTATACTCATAATGACGTTATATGTGATGTAAGACACATTGAATGTTACGTGATGTCCTGACTGATGGAAACATGTTATTTCGGTGATACGCAAAACCACAGTAAAAACCACACCGTTTTCCCGATTTGCGGTTGTACAAATGTTCTGTGCATGGATTTACCCATTCATTTGGAATAAAACTTACTTTGCATAAAATCGTGACATGATTCTAGGAAATAATGTTTCATCTTAACCTGAGAATGCATTTATTTACGTTTGTTAGTAATCTATAAATATATTTAGACATCCTATTCTCGAGCTCCAAGATTTATTACAGTAAATAACTTGTAAGATCCGTGTTGGCTAAATGAGTTGCGATTTAAAGGGTGTCTGTTTGAATCTAGGTTAAGTATCAGTGGATTTTTGAAGCAAATATTGTAGATTGACATCGGAATTAAAATATAATAAAAAACCAGATATTATTAAAAAAGCAGCGAGTTTCCACGTGGAAAGCTACCTAGCTAAATATTTGCAAAACGTTCTAACTTTTGCGGTAGTCAACGTTCCTTTTTCAACGACCTCTGTGGCGCAGTAGGCGAAAGCCCGCTTAGGACGCTGAGGTTACGGGTTCGCCAATGGGCAAATGTTGTACTCTACTTCGCGCTGTTATTAAAATTTGTTTCAAATAAATAAAAGGGAGTAAAAAGTAACCAACGTTATTTGGGAAGTAACTAATCAAAGCTTTACTTGAAGATTGTAAAAGAAATCCTTGTAAGTACCTACACCAAGAAAAATGTACTTCGTTTTTAAACAAAAGGAAAATGTTCATAAAAACATAGTTATTTAACAAGACCACAAAAAACATGAAGAGCCTTTGTGAAAGGTTTTTCTGTTCATGGAATTGTTTGAATGTAAAGTCTTTTGAAACATCTTAAGTAGGTACCTGTTTAGTTTTTGTGTGTTTCCCTAATTAATTTAATTAATATTGCTATCATGTCGCTCAAAGTTAGTCTAGGGGTCAAAAGACATTGACAAAAGAGAGCTCGTATTCTCAGTCAGAGATTCCACTCAGACTTGAGTCTTCGCTCAAGTATCGATTTTTAACTGAATGATAAATAATTAATATAAATATCCTTGAACGTTCCACACGGCGTCATCAAGTCCCAAGCTAACCAATTTAATGCTTGTGTTATGGTAACCAGATTATGACTTTTATACTACATAGATAGATATGTAATTTTTTTTTGTAAATACATAGGTAGGTAGGTACATATTATACATATAAAACACCCAGACAAAAGACAAATATTTGCAGATCATCCAAATATTTGTCTCGCAGCGGGGATTGAACCCGCAACCTCTGCGTCTCAAGCGGGCTTTTACCCACTGTCCCAAAGAGGTCGTCAAAAACAACTGTTTGTATTTAAATGAAAAATCTTACTAAAAGTTTTACGACTTCGGCAGGATTTAAAAATGAAATACCTTAGTGTGGTTTAACACTATAATCAAAAATAACTGTTTGTATGTTCGGCAAATATTTGTTCCGGGTCATCACTCATCTGGTTACCATAACACAAGCACTAAGTTGCTTGGGACTAGATGACGCTGTATAATAATGTCCAAGGATATTTATTATTATTATTTGATTCTAGCACAGTGATCTTCGCAATGGAAGGTATCGGCGTGGTGATGCCCGTGGAGAACAACATGGCAAAGCCTGAGCAGTTCCTGGGATGCCCAGGCGTTCTGAACATAGCCATGTTTGTGGTCATCAGTCTTTACGGCTTAGTCGGGTTCTTCGGCTACATCAAGTATGGCGATGATGTTCGAGGTAGCGTTACTTTGAATCTGCCTCAGGATGAACTGTGAGTTATCAACAATCTTACCATCTAAGTAATTAACCACGGAAGATTGTATGGATGTAAAGGTATTTGTTACTCTTTCACGCAGAAACTACTAAACGGATTTGGCTGAAACTTGAAATATAAATAGTTTATGACCTGGAATAACACAAAGACCACGGTCGAAAGATTGTTTTATTCATTCAAACATGGTTAATTTTTTTTCTGGGATAATGGGTTATCATAGAAGTATAACTCTCTTTTTCTTCAACGACACGAGGCAGAATTATTTCTACTGCATTCTTAAAAAAAAACAGAGCAATAATAGTTAGTTTGACGTCGACTTTACGGTGCCAAAATTCCGTCTAAGAAGGTTATATTTTTGGGAGGCATTATAAAAAGTGAAATTTCCATTATTCCAGCCTGGCCCAAAGCGCGAAGATTCTGATGGCGCTGGCGATTCTCTTCACCTACAGCCTGCAGTTCTACGTGCCCATGGAGATGATCTGGCGACAGATCCACACCAAGATCGCGGTGCGGTACCACAACATCACGCAGATCACCATCAGAACTGCCGCTGTGGTTGGATCAGGTAACAACGATGTAAAATGAAATAAAATATGATCAGAGCCTGTAGCATAGTGGTAAACGCTTCGCATCTATTCTATTTCTATCATCGCTACACCTTTGATTTCTGATCGCTGGAGTTTTCGTCATCGAATGTAAATTCCTATAGGTAGGTACATGTTTTATCGTTTCTATTCTAAAGCGGTTGTAGAAATGTAACATGGCTAGGGCAGCCAGGCCCCCTAGCCAAGTTATATTTACAATCTA
The DNA here is from genome assembly GCA_963582015.1 of Xanthorhoe designata. Lineage (NCBI taxonomy): Eukaryota > Metazoa > Arthropoda > Insecta > Lepidoptera > Geometridae > Xanthorhoe > Xanthorhoe designata. Next base: position 11,818,980 of record OY757037.1, read on the forward strand.
CTAGGTACAACAATCGCTTTTACTCTCACCAGAGTTGGCCACTTGCTCATACGAACTTATTTTTTAGTAGACAAATGCGGCCTGTAAACATCATCACTAAAGTAAGCTACTTAATCATACGAACTTACCTGTTAGTTATTATTATTTTACAAGATATTACTCATAGAATCTGTCATTGGTAGTTGCAAAAAAAATTGTTGACTCACTGAAAAAACATCCTAATGAGGAAATTCCATTGACAAAATAAACTGCTAAAAACGGAACTAGTTACTTTTGACAGTCAGGCCTTTACATCTTTATTAGATGATTTATATAGAGTCAGGAGGCAAGCTTTGCCTACACTTAACGGGATACTGTAGTGCCTGGGACGTTGTTAGATGGAATAAAATTGCCCAGCACCTAAACTATCCTCTTAGCTTAGCCGGCCAGATCCACAGGAAAGACAATGTTTAATGTTCACTTAAAAGGCAAACTGCCTAAAGATTGCTTATTGAATTTTAAATACACTTATCGTGGACAGTTTCATGGCTTTGGCACGTAATTAGCGACACATTTTGCGTTGTGTTACCCATAAAATGATACAGGACCTGTCAAAAGTTGCTATACTTTATGGAAAACTATTGCAAATCCAAAGGGTATTGAAGTGAACTTAAGGAAAATCAAAGTTTTTCTGTATTTACCGTAAAGTTGATCATCTCAAACTCGTGCAGTCATCAAAAACAAGGATTTTTTTGCATCTATAAAATGTGGGCATGTAGTACCTACCAAATATATTGGGACTATACACCTCCGTCTACCCCCTTAGACATATTCAAATGCCAAAAGGATTTAAATACCACAGAGGCACTCAAAGCCTTAGAGCGTTGGTTTAGTGCTCTCAGCTCAGAGGCCAAAGGTTTTCACTTGCTACGATCCTCTATCCTGATATCTGATTCCGAAATCATTCTGAAAACTTTAAAACATCATTTTTTTGTTTCCAGCGATAAAACGCTTATTTGTAGAATTCGTGTACGACGAGTAGCAAAGTTTAAAATCTTAGACTTTTATTTTGCTTAAAGTCAAGTTACAATTTCCATACATTTTGCAGACGTTTATATACCATGAATTAATGTGGTACAGTTATGGGATTCAAGTACTGGGTATACAAGAAGAGGAAGGCCGAAGAAGAAGTGGATAGATTATGTGAAAGATGATAATATGAATGTAAGAGGAGTGAGGTAAGAGTTGACGAGCGATAGAGGAGAGTGGAAGAGAAAAACATGTTGTGCCGACCCCACTTAGCGTGGGATAAGGGCAGGAGAATGATGACAGTTATGGGATTCAATACTTGTTTGTAAAAGGTAAATAACCTGATGAGGTCAGTATCACAAAATTGTTTTCATATTTATTAAACATACTTATTATACACTAGTTTATCCGCGACTTCGTCCGCTTTTAATAAGTATAATAGGAACTAACGTAATGGTGTCAAATTTTCGTATAATTTGCAAATATTTCTCTCGGATTTGTACTGTACATTGTACTTACAAGTGCAACTATATTCAAGGAAAATAAGTTGTAAAATTCATACAAGTTTAGGTATTTATACAAATGTAGGCGTTGAACTTGAATCAATATAATTCTTATCATAATTAGGTATAATGTAGGTATACCTACCTATGTGTGTATTAATAAAAAAGTATAGTAGCTATTTCAGTCATGTACTTCCCATAACACAAGCTGTGTGTAGCCATATTACAATAGTTTAGTATCGATTCTCATTCTATCATCACTAATGACACTTCTGACCATGCCTTCTCGTTATCGAATGCCTATACATTTTCTCTGAGGCCCTTCTTGGAATGAAGGAAAACTAAATTTTGTGACAATTTTCGGGTTCTCAGCTTATACTATGCTGGTGGATAGGTATTAGGTACTGAATTCATAACAGTTCACCAACATAAGCTGAACTCTACACGAAATATTAGACACGAAATTTCGTTTTTGTTTATTCCAACTAGGGCCTCTGTTATTTAACTAAAGGGATTGTAGAGAAATATGGCTAGACTAGGGAGTTTTTCTTTGTTTACATTGGGCAAAAATGATAATGTATAAACTTTACAGCATAATTTATTACGATTTTCAATTGTTTTTTTTTGCAGTGGCCTTAGCAGCTGCCTTCCCAGACTTGGAACTCTTCATCGGCCTCTGTGGAGCAATCTTCTTATCCAGTCTTGGTCTTCTTACTCCCGCCATCATCGACACCATTCACAAATGGGACCGAGGCCTTGGTCCCTTCAAGTGGATCCTCTGGAAGAATATCTTCATCGCCATGATATCTTTAATAGCTCTCTTTACCGGTTCGTACGTGTCGGTCAAAAGTATGGTCGACAAGTTTGGACAAACACATATGACAGGGAATAGTACTATTGATCCGACTATAACATAAACGGCCATAACATTGTTTCATAGGATAATAAACCTTAAGGTATTACGTTAGGTTTAAAAGAGAAAGGTATGCTCTAAACAAGGTTGCAAAACAAATACCCGTAGAGTACATAGGTACAAAGTTAACTTTATGTTTTGCAAGATATATTTTACTGTCTGGTATAAAAAATCTTTTAAAAATCGAACTAATGCTATCTCTATTCTTTTCTAAATTAATCGACAAAAAATACTGACTTTGTTTGATTACCTAGTTTTCTGCAGAACAAATTTTCTGGCTGAAAAGAAAACAATGTCGTTTGAAATGCAGTCAAATGTCCACTATAAGTCAACCTTGCTATATTTTTATTTTTTTTTTAAATAGTCCATTCACCTTCAGGATGCTAATATTGTATAAAATACCACGAGACATTATACTAACCGCTTGTATTCATGGCAAAGACAAACTTATTACCTAGGTTAATTAGATGATAATGACGAATAATAATAATACTTAATAAATAAATAAATATACCTACTTGGACATTCCACACTGCGTCATCTAGTCCCAAGCTAAGCAACTTAATGCTTGTGCTATGGTGACCAGATGACTGATATACTATTATATAGATACATTACTTTTTTGTAAATACATAAGTACACACTATAGATAGAAAAGAAAGAAAAAAAACAATTATTCTTGTAGGACCTCAAGGATCACTTAAGTTTCGTTTTACATGCTAGGTGATTCTAATGCAAAAAACATCCAGACCCGCAACAAATATCTGTGGAAGATACAAACATTTTGTCCCGTGGCGAGAAAATAAACTAATCAAGATAATAATAACAAATTTTATATTGTTCACTAATAACTAATAAATAAATATTCACCAGTTATTTAGAAATGGTATACCTAAGTAAACGAGTTTGTGGCGTAAACTATTTTTTTTTCCATTTAAAACTGCCAGATATTGAGTGTAACTAATTTTTAGGTAATTACTTGTTGTGATAATGATAGATGACTCTCGTTAAACGATATTAAAATAGATTAATATTATAATTCTTTATAAGTTTTAATTTTAGATTAAATTGAAATACGTACAAAAAGTTTAACGGTCATTTGCAAAAATGGCTTTCATTAAATGTAAATTATTTTTTAAGTTTACCTTGATTAATTACTTTTAAAGTCACAAAAACACAGCCCTGATATGTTTTTAGTAAAAGTTTTTAGTAAATTTATACTTAATAAAAATTATAACAAAATAAAACGAAACAGTAAAAGTTATTAACTTTTTAATTATATATGAGGTTGTGATGAAACTACGAGTGAGACATGTTAGTTTAAAATGTTATTCATATTTTGTTTATATCTGGAGTGATTCCCTTGTAAAACACAACATTCAAAATTATGTTACATTAAAATAAAATAAATAAATCTCCTTGGACATTCCACACAGCGTCATCTAGTCCCAAGCTAAGCAAATTTAATGCATACATTTTTTTGTAAATACATACATTTATTATACATAGAACACGAAACAAATATTTGCAGATCATACAAACATTTGTCTCGCAGCGGGAATCATACCTCTGCGTCTCAGGCGGGCTTTCGCGCACTGCGCCACAGAGGTCGTTAATTATTTGTTTGTTTAATGCACCATTCCGATATTTAAATAGTTTTAAAATTCAATACTACTGCAACAAGGTATTTCTAAAAATATAAAAACAATATCGAAAAACAGATTCCGCATAAATAAATTCTGTCATTATTCTCCACAGAGTTCAACTGCTCTAGTACAATAACAAATCTATATAATGCGCATGCGCATAACTGCGATCGACTCTACCAAATTGCATTATTCTTTTTTTTGTGTTCTTTATTGTCAGGACATGGATTGTATAAAAAAATTCAAAATAAACTATGGCGGTACGAAACTCGCCGGGGTAGATAGTAAACAATTATTATTTTAGTAAAAAATTTTTAGGCAACAACGGCATAATATGAGTTATTGTAACATAACAAAGAAATATGAGACTATTTCTCAGAAAATACGCAGTTCTCATCTTAATACTGAATTAGCAAAACGTAATAGTGCTATACAAACAAGACAACAAACAACAAACATTGTTTGGACACTTGCAATAAGCTTTAAACCCAATTTGACAAGAAAATGCTTTATTAATTTGGACATACCTCTGACTACCCCTTACTAGGCTTACTTACTAGGCTTAATTTCAGATTCTGATTCTGAAAAACAATCTATTAAAAAAAGATGTGAAAGAATATGTCAACCTATCTTGGGGATACAGTTATTATAAAAAGGTACTTTTTAAAGCTTGGCAGAGCATTGTTGTAAATCACATAATAAAGTCCCGGGAAATCCACTATTCTTTATTGTCCAGATGCAAGATTAAGTTTTATAACTTAAAGGGGCTGTTTAGTTAAATTCTTTCTTACTTCGGGCAAAGACGATTAATATCTAGAAGACAGACAAAGGCCATACACAAAATCGTAACCCGATCCCGCAGTACCAGATAGCCTGAAAACTTAAAAACATCAATTTTATCCAAGAAATTTCAATACTTAGTAGTAGGTAGCAACAATATTCAATATTTAAACATTTTTAACTAGAAAGTAATTGAAATTTCTTGGATAAAATTGATGTTTTAGAGCTTTCAGGCTATTTTTTAGGGTTACGATTTTGTGTATGGCCTTTGTCTGTCTTCTAGATATTAATCGTCTTTGCTTCGGGCGGTGACAGAATAGTGGGACTACTGGGGTCTTTCTCCGGATCAACGAAAACGAAGTTTCGTGACAATTTACAGGTTCCAATTATGTTATTGAACTATTACGAATTCAGTGTCCACCAACATAAGCTGACCCCGAAAATTATCACGAAACTTCGTTTTCGTTGATCTGGAGTAAGGCCCCTGATACAAGGCGGTGGATCCTCTTTACCCTTTTGAAATGTTTCAGATCACTTTACATATTCCAGAAATATTACAATATTTCTGGAAAAAATGTTGGCAACCCTACTGATATTTTACTAGGTTATGTAAATCGTCTCATTTTATCATAGCTTTACAAAATATATTTTTCCTTGTTACTTTCATAATTTCATGATAATTATTATTTGACTTTTACTGATAAAATAATAAGAGAGTTTTTAGTTTGTTATTGTTAAAAATTGGGGGAGACCTTTGCCCAGCAGTGGGACAATGTAGGTTGAAAAAAAATAAAAAAAATTTGTTAAAATTAAATAAGAAGAGTTAGAAGACGATTTGATATTTTCTTTATGTGAAATGTAAGTTATTCGGATTTAGTTTTATAATAAGTTTTAGTACAACTTTAAGTATTGATCAACTTACATAATGCTTTAAATGTGATAAATATTTTTTATTGTTTAGATTATTTTATGACGCTAATAAGGTTTATTAAATAATAAAATAAATTATAATTAAATATTATGGATTTTTACTTTTTAGTTAGTAAGGACAAATATGGATAATAATTTTCTAATTTAAACATTGCATTAATTTATCATCGAGGAAAATAAGATACCATTTTACTAAGTAGGTAATTATGGCCATTTTTGAGGAAAATAAGAAACTGTTACAAAGTCGTATGGCTATTTCGGTAGTATCCTTCGCCAGAGTTAGCCACTAAGTAAGTAAGTAAGTTCGTATGAGCAAGTGGCCAACTCTGGTGACGGAGTTTTTAAGCCACCTTAAGGCCTCCGTCATGGCTTAACGACTTTAAAAGCCAGAGGGCCTAGCTAACCGGCATTCGCTATGAAGCGATTCGATTTCTATCATCGCTACACCTTTGATTTGACATTTCTGTTCGCTCTTGTTTTCGTCATCGAATGTCAATTCCTATACATTTTTTTTAGTTTCGAATCGAAAGCGATTGTCGAAATGTAACATGGCTAGGGCCTCACCGACAATTTAACGTGCCCTCCGAAGCACGGAAGCGCTTGGCTGATAATGCCACTTGCGGTCACCCATCCAAGTAGACACCCGCTGGCCGACCGGGATTTCGTGGCAGCGCTCGTGCAGGTCTTCATTTAAGATTTTTCTGGGACAGTACCTATGTAGAGAGAATTCTCATATTAGAAAATGGATCTTATTTTATACTTTCTTTAAGCCTTTAAGCGGCATAAAAACTATTAGGTATCACTCGAGTTAGCCCAACTCATACAAACAATACTTTTACTTGACACTACTATTAAACAACAAAATAAGATAACAAGATATTATCTCAAGAGTATTTAAATATTATCTAAATTGCTAGTTTCGTTTTGCGCATTTGACTTGCATTTATTTACTAACTAGCTGCGCCCCGCGGTGTTACTCGCAGTGAACAATTCTCATTCCCGTGGGAATACCGGGATCAAAAGTAGCCTATTTATTAATCCAGGGTATAAGCAATCCTGGTACCAAATTTCATTCAAATACGTCCAGCTATTTGAGCGTGATAGAATAACACACTTAATATAAAATTACTTTATTGCAACAACATAGAGTAAGTACCTAAATAATATCTTTTAAGTAACAATGTTTGTTACAAAAGGCGATCTTATCGACTATACGATTTCTTCCAGACGACCTGCTTAGAACTAAGTAAGTAGAGACAGTATCAAATGTTCACCATCCCCCGAACTAGTGTAAACTGTGTCTCAGGAGACGGCGTTCACTTTCAACGCCCAGTCATCCTCGTCACACGTCATAAGCATAGCTAATTGTGGACATTCGGCGAACATACAAGTAAAAAATGTGTGGTTTTAGTGGATTACCTAATAACATGTTTAGGTATACTCGTATAAGAAGAAAATGCCAGTGCGATGTAATTTTGAGTGTTTTTTTTTTATTAATCATTATTTAAAAAAAAATACTTAATCATTATATTTTGTTGCTTCTGTTGTTCATAATTGTTTTAAATTATCAACTACATTATTATGAGTCGCTTTCTAAAACAATATAGGTACTTACATCATAAATATTATTTACATCATTATTTCTTACTTTTTTATGTAAAACCATTTCGCAATCTAAAACTTTTATGTGCGATGATAATTATGTTCAAAATAAGTTGGCAACTGCGCAAAAAAGCCAGCGCTCTTTTTACATGGCGCGATCTATTAGTATGAATGTGGTAGTGAAAACAAGTAAACACAAATACTGCATACCTTTTTCTTCAGAAGGAATTTCTGGTGGATCTCAAAAACCAATTGAACTCCTTAACAGAAGAAAACTTAGACGTAAATTTGCTAAACAAGAAGCTTTGCAACATAACTAGGAAACACATTGGTAGTATTAGAGTAAAGATAACGGTGGAAAGTGATAATAAGCCTCTCGAGATTATATTTCGCATAGCGCTTAACGAAACACCGCCTTGACTACAGCGTATGTTGTTAAAATTACAAGCGTATTGTTTGAACGTTGTTTATAAGCCGGGCAAGTTTATGCATATATCCCATTGAGATGTATTATAGAGCCACAACCAGACAAATAAAATCTAAACGCCAAAACTCGGCGCACGCTACGTAGTACGCAGAGTTTTTCTTTTTTGCGTACACGCGACATTGAACACTAAAACAAACGTCATAACGTCTACATTCTAATGTCAAATGTCATTGTAGAACATTGAATTTGCACGCACATTTTTTTAGTGTTGTCAGCTATTAGATTGTGGCTCTTTAATACATCTCAATGATATAGCCGCATTATCTCGGGCGGTGGTGAAGGTGTCGTCACCGTGCATGTTAATGCTATGTAAGAAGGTTTGGATGCGACGAGTAAACGATTGAAAATAATTAGGTCTGCGACATCTAAAGATGCCGAGTTATCGTCTGTAATAAATTGTTATTATCAAGGGTGGCCAAATGATAAGAATCAGGTCACGCCAATAGCTAGACCATACTGGACATTCAAGCATGAGTTGCATGCTATCAGCGGCATAATTAAATAGTAAGAGTTACATAAGATATGTTCCCTTTACGTCGAGTCCCATTACGTCGAGTTTATACGACCATTGTTAGGTATATTGGAATGTTACTGTTTCGCTTCCTATAAAACCTTTCGTTAGGTTGCTGACATTTTTGAAAAATAACCGAAGCACGGAAGGTCTCAGCTGATAATGCCACTTGCGGTTACTAATCCAAGTAGTGACCGCTCAGAACGTTGCTTACTTCAACGATCTATCGAGACCGTCTTAGCAAGCTTCGCCGTTACAATACAGGCGTACGCTTCCAGCAAAGGAGCACTTTTATATTGATGTAATTTCCCAGAAAAAACAATAAAAAAAGTTGGTTATTATTTCATACAAGTTACATATCAAAATTGGTAACTAGATCGTTCTAGTTACCAACTTTGATATCGAATTTCTAAGGCCTCCTATCATACCAACAGAATAAGCTGAAAAATCAACTCACAATGTTTTTAAATGTGAATGTTTTTGAAGCGTGGAAATTGATACCTACTCAGAATTTGCGAAGTGTTTTGTAAATAGTAAGAAAATAGTTCCCAGAATATAGAATAACCTATTTTTTTATAGAAATGATAACTGATTCATTTGAATAACAGAGAAATTATTTGTTCTGGTACCTTACAAACTAAAACAAAACACAAGCATTATACAGGGTAACACTTTTTAGTCATGATGGGAAATAGAGTCGATTAATAATAACAACTTGTTTATTTTTGAGAAATGAAATTTTCGGGGCCCACCGTATTTTTTTTTAAATATCTAAAAATGCAATTGTTATGTCATGTTGAACATTATCTTTTACCTTGATAACGTTCACATTCCTAAAATTAAAATGTTTGTAATTAATGTATCATAATATTTTAGTGTGTCCACAAAAAGGAATTAACAATGTTTGTAAGCAATTATAGTATTAACACTGTTGATAAGACCAGAGATAATAGTGATGGGGTAGTACCCTTAGTTATTTAAAAAATGTTTATTTTCTCTGTATATTACGATCTTGGATGATTTTTCGGTCCTGTCTCTTTTGTCACTTGTTTTCGTCGCTTAATAGCTATCTCTACCGAGTTTAATCCCTCTATTATACTAGATAATTGACATCACAAATACAACCAGTGGAACTAAACGGGAATTATTGGTAACCTTATAACAAGGATATAATAGAGCGCCTTCTGGATCGGGACCGCGATTTTGACAATACATTTCAATCACGGTTTCTAGTATGAACCCTCTGATCAACTAAAACCTCACTGCTCAACTATATAGAATATTATAAAATAGAATAGAAAAAAGTTTATTTTGTGACTTAATAAAATAGAACAAAACATAAAATAACTAAATTTAAACACAAAATAGGTCGCCACTCAGCGTGAGCTGCTGCAGCGCTGGTGTTCTGTGACGCCGGGGTTGACGATTGTATTGCTGTTATACACTACTATACCATTAGTTAAAGTTGGTAGTTGGTAGTTGGTAGGTCATAGTTTGTTTTACCGAAAATTTTATGCGCTTTAGTATTTTTATATCATCCAGAATAAAAATCACCAAATTGATCAAACCTTTTGGGAGAAGATCTGCGAACACACGCACATCGGATTTTTTTAAATACAGAGATAAAATTGTTATCGCGTAAGTTTAACTAACATCAGTCAGTGTCTTATATTACTACCGGCTACATCGAGAGTCTAGTCTGTCCTATCCCTAGTAAACCTCTTGAGAGAAAGTACTTGTTACAATTCGGAGTGATGCGATCGACCAAGTTTTTCATAATAGAAATACAATTCAATTATTTATTCATAAACAATTTTTACATTGTATTTAAAATAAACTTAACATAAACATAGTTAAATAAAATTATACAAATGTCAAACAAAACACTAATAAAAAATAATAATTCAATACTATACAAAAAAAAAGAATTATAATCAATCAAAACAAAAACAGTCAAAAGTCACAAAAAGTCAAAATTTACCTAACGCTTTAAAAATTCATCTACCGAATAAAAGCATCCCTCCAGCAACAGTTCCCTGACACCAGATTAAAATTTTATGAAGTTGCTGGTTGACTTTAAAGGTAAAGCGTTAAACAGTTGGACTACCTGATACCTGCTGCAATGTTTTGCTATATTTAGCCTAGGACAGAATGGAACTTCTAAATCCATTCTCCTAGTTTCTAACCTAACCATCATTTGTGCGTGTGTTTCATTATTGTGTCTTTTTTTTCACGAATGAACATGTCTATTGTTTAGCTATGAAACGTGTGTGAAATGTCCAAGGACATTTATTTATTATAATATTATGTTTCCTATTGAATATTTATCTTAAATTGAGAAAAATGTTTATAAATAAATAAATATTTTGTTGTTTGAAAAAGTTTGTAAGTCAGTAGGCACACGTTTCATAGCTAAACAATAGACATGTTAATTCGTGAAAATAACAAAGTTTTGTATTGTTTCAGACAACTCTTCAAGATGGGGAACGAGAAGAAAAAAGGGACCATTGTCCTTGAAAACTTCAACTCTACGTAAGTGGCTGAGCTACAAAAGTTTTACTTATAAAACATTCAAGCAGATAAGTCAGAAGTTTATTGGAACTTTATGTGAGAAATCAAAGGAAAATAACCTTACAGTTGCTAACAAAATCTAAGTTTAAAGAAAGGCACAAATGTGTATACGTAAGAGAAAGAAAATACAAAAACATCTGCCGGTGAAACATCATTCAAATCATTTACTTGCACTTTATTTTGTTATATCACGAAACACGATATACCTATTCCTCTAAAAGGAGAGACCACACAATTTCTACTTAACCTTATTAGCTTACCTTCAGAATGAGATAATCCTACTTAATATTATAAAGGTAAAAGTTTATTCTTCTTCTTCCTGCCCTTATACGGTATAAGGGCAGGAAGAAGAAGAAGAAACTATAAGTTATACCACTATATGGGCTCGGCACAACATGTATTCTTCTTCCATTTCCCTCTATCAGACGTCATCTCAGCACTCACTCCTTTCTTACTCATGTCACCCCTCACACAGACCATCCATCTTTTCTTTGGCCTACCTCTACGCCTATATCCATCCACAAGCATACCTAACACTCTCCTTGTAACGTGACATTCTTCCCTCCTCATAACATGACCATGCCAAGCTAATACCTATTACTCCTCATCTTTTCATTCACTGGAGCCACTTTCACACTTCCTCTTATGTACTCATTCCTTATCTTATCATTCGCATCTCAGCCCCATGTATTTTTGGTGAAAGTTTGTGTGTGTATAAGTTTGTAAGTGTGTTTTATAAATTCAAAGTCAAATTCAAATTAATTTATTCAGAAACAATCTTAAAAAATCAATTATTGCTCAACTATGATTTCTCTCATTCTATATCTGGTTAAAAAATACAGGTTATTGAACTAAAACGACCAAAGCATATTTTTTCACTAGACTAGACTTAGGTAGGTACAAATACAAAAAAAACTCACTACATCTTTACTATAATACTGCGCGTTAATAATCTTTGCCTGCGCGACACTGTTAATACGAATACTAAACAACGGAGATAAATAGGGGTTTCCATTTCTCTGAAGAAAATCATGCAAATGTATCTTTGCTAAAAATAGAAACACCCCACATAGTGGGAGGACAAGGTGATATCTGTATAGTTTTGTTTATTTTCAGTGCCAAATTAACCACAAATCCCGGGTTTCAGTCAACAATAAGTTTAGGATCGAAAGACGCCATATGTGAAAAAGAATACAACCCGTTCGAACTTAGAAATGTGGAGCATCCTAATTCGTAAGTATTGGAAACATCCTATAGATTTGCAACGTTTCAGTTGCCAGTAGATTTAATAAAAAAATACCACAAGTTACCAATAAAATATTTATTTTATAAGTAGAGATAATTATAGCTCTAATTTTGGAAGGAAGAAGTTCTAAACAGTTTGTCAACTTTAATGTAACGATAGTATCTTTTAGTAGTCCATCTTACTTTTGAATAGAAAATACTATAGTCGCAAGGAAATAATTCTTAAATTGATGAAGCTAATGCCGTGATAAAAACAAAGATGGTGGACTTCAGATAATACAACATTGTTTTAATTGTAAGTTTTAATGAGCTTGCTACCTGTCACGTACGGATTTTTATGTACTTATACATTTATTTTATCACGCAGAGGCACTCAAACAGAAAAAATTACAACTAAAAGTATGAGCAGTATTTTTGGACTGGTTATGTATGTTGCATAGCTGTGGACTAAAAATACCATTTAGCAGATCCCTGATTATAAATAAACTAGTAGTTCGCCCCGAACAAGATCTCGTGCACCGTTGGTTGGTGGTTTATTTTGTACCTACTTGCTTCGACTACCCCATAAGTCACTGTTGAGTTGACTAATGATTGTTTATGAAATATGGCTGCTGGATCTCTACGATTCAATCGAGTTTTTATTTATTTATTTATTGGAGATCCAACAGCTTTCTTAAATCAGTAATAACAATTTAATTTAACTTTACTCAAAGTTAAATTTCAATTATTAAATTAAAAATACCAGTGGTCGTATTTTGATACGCAACCATGCAAAAGTATATAAGTATTTCATAAAACATAGATTCTGATTTAAAACTCGATTAATTTAGAGCTTAGGCTACAAACCTTTTTTATGGTATACTTTACTTCTTAGAATAACAGAATACTTAAAGTATTTGCATAACTTTTATTTTTTTTCACCCCTTTGTGATCCCCATATCATTACAACCCCTTGACCGATCTTGCTCATTAGGTAAAACTAAACGACAAAGTAGAATTACTCTTAATATAAATGATTTTTCAGGAGTATTGGATCCCTGGTCCACCTTCTCAAGTCCTCGCTTGGATCTGGTATCCTGGCCATGCCAGCTGCCTTCAAGAATGCTGGGTTAGCGGCTGGGGGTATTGGCACTATCGTCGTCGGATTTATTTGCACACATTGTGTTTACATACTGGTAAGTTGGGATAACAAAATTAGTAGGTACACTCCAGTATATTGCATTTTTCATTGTTATTTTTTGTATAATTTGAAGCATAATATGGCATAGGTCAGTACCTATAGGACATAGGTATTTCACAATGAATGGACATCAATTGAATGTTATTTTGTTTCGGAGGGCATGTAGGTAAAAAAGGTCCCGATTACAGTTATTAAACTATAGAAACTTCAACAAATTTATGAATTACAGGTAAAAACTTCTCAAGAGATGTGTGTGAGCTTAAAAAAGCCTTCCATGGGTTTTGCTGAGACCTGCGGAGCTGCCTTTGAATTCGGTCCAAAGAGGTTACGACCTTGGGCAAATTTTGTAAGGTAAAGTTAGTAAAATATAGGGTCGACGTTTGTTCTTAGGGCTACTTAACTTGTCCAATTTAACACATTCTTATTTTTTTTCTTAATTTACTGAAGCTACATTTGCGCTGAACTGGTTTTAACATAAGTATTCCTCTAAAACCGAGTCGGTGGTTCCAGAAATTTGGGTTTATTTGCATAGATATTGGAAAAAAAATCGTTACCCAAAAACAACATTTTTATAAATTACCTATCCTAATTTAATTAGTTACGCTACTATACGCACGCTGTTTGTAGTTCTATTTAATATTATTTGTTATTTAACATCCATATGGGCAGGAGTCGTCACACAATGGGTGCCTGCAGATGGGCGACGGAGCCGGGGCAGGCCGAGGAAACGTTGGCGTGACGGCCTCGATATATTTAGGAAATGCTGGTGGGAAGTGGCGAGTGATCGCGAGTGTTGGAGGAAATTGGGGGAGGCCTTTGCCCAGCAGTGGGATGACGTAGGCTAATTAAAAAAAATCCTACTTCGTTTTCAATTTCCTGAGCTTTGGCACGGCCGTCATTCGATATTAAAATTCAATATGAGAACTATACGTTGTTTCACAGAAACTGACTTTGATACTTAGGAAATTAGGAATTACTTGGAAAGATAAACAGAAGAAATTACATTAATACAGTAAAACATGAACTTCTATCTGTTTTGCATGTTTTAAGAAAATATTATTAAAGTTGCTCTATTTAAACTTTCGCGATCAAAACACAATGAATAGTACTTTAACATGATGTTATTGTATTTGAAAGGAGTCTTGAAACTTGGTTGAAATGCGCAAATATGTACATGTTTTCAACATGAAACTCCAACAAATATGGACCATTTTTACATCTTACGCCCCAATAACTTGCTATAGGTACCTACTTTTTATCATCCATCTATTACTTTTCTATTTCAGAACGGTTATTGACTATGCCCTCGCAGCTACCTACCTAGCAGGTTTATGTGTGTATATAGTCATTATAGCTGAAAGTTTTAAAGAGGTAAGTTATGATAATGTATAAATACATTTAAGTTACTGAATAACCTTCTTAGGTTTTAACCTACATTATTAAATAATAAAATTGTAATGAAACATACAGGAAACAACTTTGCTTGAGCATGCTTGGCGAATTGTGAAGAGGGCTAGAGGCAATAACAAAAAATTAACATCAGAAGTACCTACCATCATCTCCAAATATGTAATCTAATTGGCTATTGTTTTCTATTGTGTAGGTATATGACACTATCGCTTAATTTTGGAAGCTACTATGTTTCTTAGAATCAAGAGTGGTTGAAATAATAATTAAAGTTTATGTTTTAAGACATTTAAATTTATTAAAATAAAACAATACAAACATAGGCCTAACTGTGCAACATGATAAACCTTCTCGTCGTCGACAAAATTTTCTCTCTTTCTCTAGCATAGTACGCTAGAGCAGTTTGGCATTATCAATGTCATTTGTCGCCTCGTCGCGTTGCACATGTTAGGCCTACTGAAATATTGAAACTGACTCATGCATGATAGTGTCTACCTACAGAATACTACACATATTTTTTCAAAACTTAGAATTTTTTTTGAATTATTCTTTATTCATTTAAAATACGAGTACATTTTAACATAGTCAGAGTTAATCGAAAAATCGTTAAATAAACCTGCCATGTAACTTCTGCGTTGTTGGAAATTCCTCTGACTACCCCATTATAACTCTTCAATAGATCTTGTACGCTCCCTAAACCGGAGAGCGTGTGTGAAGAATGTGATGAGAGTGAATTTCGCCAAACAGGTGTGTCAGGATCGTAGCAAGTGGAGATCCGTGGTCTCTGCCTGCACTCATGGGAAAGAGGCTTGATTTTATGTATGTAGTATGTATTATTGTGTAAATGATCTTGAACTGTAAATATCTAAGATAATGATTACTGTAGCTTAAGGATGCAGCCTTGATTCGTGTTTAAATCCCTGACACAAAAAACGGGAGTAATTTTTCCTTAAGAGTCGAATAAGTTCTGGTATATTTTTTTCACCTGTCTTCAAACCTGACATTTTGCTAACTGGCTTCCATTTCGTATATTACGCCATATAATTTAATATTTTATATAAAATTCTGGTATTGTGTTCGTAATTCTTCATCTCAGAAGAGGTTTGACTTGGCTAGATTATTGTTTTATTTATTTATTTAATTACGATACAAATCTTAGGTGGCAAAATAACTAATAAATACATCAACATCAACATCAACATTTTACATCAAGTCCTCGGTATTGTTAATTATGTTCACAAGTAAATTTACCTTTATATCAGGTCCTAGACGAATACAAGCCGAACTACAAGCTCTCAGTGGAAACCTACTGCGCGTTAACACTAGTGCCTCTCGTGCTGATCTGCCAGATTCGCAACCTCAAGTGGCTGGTGCCATTCTCAGCGATCGCCAACGTATTCCTGGTGACATGCTTCGCGATCACCATGTACTACATCTTCAGAGGTCTCCCCAACCCTAAGGAAAGGGAGATGGTAGCCCCTGTGACGCAGTGGCCTCTGTTTATCAGGTTCGAAGCAAGCTAATTTAATACTCGTGCTTCTTGTGCTGATATGCCAGATTCGAAACCGGTGCAATAATACCGCGTCTTGTCGCGTTACGTTTTGTTGGGTCATAATGAATAACCACCAGGAAGACCACAAATTATAGAACAGCAGACATAGTAAATATTGTTCGTGGTATTTTTTAATAATCCCTTCATCAAATTCACCGCTTGTTTATAGTTCGGAAACTTTGCTTAATATATTAAAATTTCGAGTAGGTATAACGGGCAAATAAATGGTAAGTAATTTCATAAAGCTTTGAAGTTCTAGGCATTCATTAAGTAAATAATTATTATTGAGAATATCAACTTAAGATTTAACTTTGTATTTTATTTTGATTTTCTTTTGTTTTTATTTTTGAATTTAGAATGGTTTCAATCTTTGACATCATTGTATCCAATACAAAGAAATTTGTATACACATCAAAATAGGGAAATCATTTTCGTCGTATAATTAAATCCTGGATTGATGGAACTGTGTAATAAGTAACTAAGTTTTTTTATACAACTAAGTTAAGTACTAATTTGCTATAATTAAATTCGTATTCAAAGACTGCACTCAGACTTGAGTCTTCGCTCAAATATAGATTTTTAGTCAGTTCTCTATTTAAACTGAATGTGTATAAATAAATAAAATAAATATAAAGATCCTTGGACATTCTACACAGCGTCATCTACTCTCAAGCTAACCAATTTAATGTAACCTTGTGTTATGGTAACCAGATGACTTTTATACTACATAGATACATTTTGTTTGTAAATATATAGGTAGGTACATATTATACATAGAAAACACCCAGAAACAAGACAAATATTTGCAGACAATCTTAACATTTGTCTCGCAGCGGGGATCGAACCCCAAACTCTGCGTCCCAGGCGGGCTTTCACCCACTGCGCCACAGAGGTCGTCAAAATCCACATACAGCTTGAGACACGATTCTTTCTTTTGACACCAATCTTTGATTCTAGCACAGTGATCTTCGCAATTGAAGGTATCGGCGTGGTGATGCCCGTGGAGAACAACATGGCAAAGCCTGAGCAGTTCCTGGGATGCCCTGGCGTTCTGAACATAACCATGTTTGTGGTCATCAGTCTTTACGGCCTAGTCGGGTTCTTCGGCTACATCAAGTATGGCGATGATGTTCGAGGTAGCGTTACTTTGAATCTGCCTCAAGATGAAATGTGAGTTATCAACAACCTTACCATCTAAGTATATTAACCACGGAAGATTGTATGGATGTAAAGGTATTTGTTACTCTTTCACGCAAAAACTACTAAACGGATTTGGCTGAAACTTGGAATATACATAGTTTATGACCTGGAATAACAAAAAGACCACGGTTGAAAGCTTGTTTATCGTTATTAAAAAACATACAGGGTATAATTGTTTTGTTCTTTAGTTTAATTCAAATGGGTTTTTTTATAATATTATTTAATACACTAGCTACAATTTGAAATAAATTTGAATTTATAATTCAACCAAACGCCAGATAATTGAGATCAAAGTTGCTTGTTCGACAAAACACCAATTTCATAGGTAAGGACCTAATAATAACTCTCTGTTTCTCCAACGACACGAGACAATTATTTCGACTGTATTCCTAAGAAGAAAGCGATAATAATTAGTTTGACTTTGCGCTGCCAAAATTCCGTCCAAGAAAGGTAAAATTTTGGGTGGCATGAAAAGTGAAAATTGCCATTATTCCAGCCTGGCCCAAAGCGCGAAGATTCTGATGGCGCTCTCGATTCTCTTCACCTACGGCCTGCAGTTCTACGTGCCCATGGAGATGATCTGGCGACAGATCCACACCAAGATCGCGGTGCGGTACCACAACATCACGCAGATCACCATCAGAACTGCCGCTGTGGTTGGAACAGGTAACAACGTTGTAAAATAAAATGAAATATGATCTGCTGCCCTAGCCATGTTACTTCTACAATTTGCTTTAGAGTAGAAACTAAAAAAAAGAATGTATAGAAATTGACATTCGATGACGCGAGCGATCAGAAATGTCAAATCAAAGGTATAGCGATGATAGAGAGAGAATAGATACGAAACATTTGTCACTTGTCTACGCTCACAGGCTCGCTAAAAAGTCCGTTTTAGCCTAACGTGTGTCAAACAAAATGCAGGCAGCAAGCTGTGACCACTATCCTCGTGTAACCGCGCTGCGAACTAGCAAAAATCGCGCAGTGACTGCTCGTTCGTAAAACCAAAGACGACTAATCGTCTTTGGTAAAACGTAGTGTGCCTAGGTTTTAACTGAATCAAATTTATTCAGTTCTATGACATCTTCAAATCTAAAAGCCATAATGGCTTTTAGATTTGAAGATGTCTAAGGAGGTCAGGGATATGTCCAAATACATTGGTACTTACACACCCACATTTTGCAAGTTAACATTCCATATGACAGGATGCAAGACTATCGACGCTATGAGAAAGCTGACTGGTTTTCTCACGATGTTTTCCGTCACCGTCTATAATATTATTACATGTACAAATGCGGCCTGTAAACATCATCACTAGAATAAGCTACTTAATCATGCGAACTAACCTAACTTAATTGTTATTTAACAAGATATTACTCATCGAATCTCTCATTGGTAGTTTCCTCCGCAAAAAGATTAGTTGATTCACTAAAAAACACCTAATGAGGAAATTCCATTGACAAAATAAACAGTACCTATTAAAAACGGAACTAGTTACTTTTGACACCCATGGCTTTACACCTTTGGGACACGTGGGGCTGGTTTTTGGCCTTTAGCGTCTATAACATTACAGATAATTTATTATTTAGGTCAGTCAGGCAACAGAATAATAATTTTAAAGGGTTTTGAAATTTTAATACTTAATCTTAAAAGGCAAACCGCATAAAGATTGTTAATTAAATTCTAAATACACTTATCGTGGACAGTAGACACCCATAAAATGATACAGGACCTGTCAAAAGTTGCTATACTTTATGGTAAACTATTGCAAGTCCAAAGGGTATTGAAGTGAACTTAAGGAAAATCAATGTTTATATTTACCGTAAAGTTGATCATCCCAAACAAAGTCATCAAAAACAAGGGTTATTTTGCATCTATAAAATGTGGACACGTACCAAATATATTTGGACTATACACCTCTGTCTACCCCCTTAGACATCTTCAAAGGATTTAAATACCACAGGGGCCTAAGCCTTAGTAGAGTGTTGAATGCTCTGAGGGCCTAGCCAACCGGCATTCGCTATGAAGCGATTCGATTTCTATCATCGCTACACCTTTGATTTGACATTTCTGATCGCTCGAGTTTTCGTCATCGAATGTCAATTCCTATAAGTACATTTTTTTTAGTTTCTAATCGAAAGCGATTGTCGAAATGTAACATGGCTAGGGCCTCTGACTGAGCTTAGATGCACTGTCCACTTATTATGATCCTAATACACTTCTGAATCCGAAATAATTATGAAAATTAAAAACATATTTTTTTCTTTAATGGATAGATTAGCGATAAAACGCTTAGTTGTAGAATTCGTGAGCTGAGTTACGAGTACGACTTAGACGATAAGCAAAATTAAAAAGTTAGATTTTCATTTTGTTTATAGTGAAGTTATAATTATCGCACATTTTGCAGAAGTTTATAGGTATACCATGAATTAATGTGGTACAGTCATGGGATTCAATCCTTGTTTGTAAAAGGTAAATAACCTGATCATTAAGTTGTTTTCTAATTTATAAAACATACTTCTTATACTTACTGCTTATACGCGACTTCGTCTGCTTTAAATATAGTACCATAGTACTAACGTAAAGGTGTAATATTTTCGTATAATTTGCAAATATTTGTCTCGGGTTTGTATTGTACATTGTACTTACAATTACAACGTTATTCAAGGAAAATAAGTTGTAAAATGCATAAAAGTTTAGGTATTTATACAAATCTAGGCGTTGAAATTTAATCAATTTATTCTTTATCATAATTATTAAGTAAGTATACCTACCCATGAATGAACAAAAAAGTATAGTAACTATTTCAGTCAACATAATAACACAAGCTCCTTGTAGCCATATTACAATAGTTTCGTATCAATTCTCTTTCGATCATCACTAATGACACTGACCAGTCTGACCACGTGACTTAACATCATCGAATGCCAATGCCTAGGTATAGTCCGCGCCACGTAAAAAGAGCGCTAGGAAAAAGTGGAGGGGGTTTGTTTGCGCATGGCTACACTCGCGCACGAAAGTACTAATCCTATTGTATTATTGTAGCCGGGCGGCTCGGCTCGCGCAAGCTAGTATAACACCGTTTTAACACCCTGTTAGAGACTACTTTTGTCAGTTCAACTGTTGACAATAAATATTATGTGTGCGTAATAAATATTTTACTCATTTCAACATTTATGTCACTGTCTTTCATGAATAAAAATAATGACTTGACTTCACTAACTTGAATTATAATAACATGGTAGTGCGTGGTAGGCTAAGCAAAAGCCGGCGAAGCCAAAATAAAGAAGAAGAAGAAATTACTTAGATGAATATAATTCTTGGAATTATTATTAAAAACATGTTTTAGTCAGTGTTCATTGTTAAATTGAATTAAGTAGGTACCTACAAATTCAGGTATTGTTGATACATTGTTTTATTATCATCAACAGGATTTTTAGCAGCCTCTCTCTTCATAAAACTACCTATGTACCTACGTCATAAATCATTTTTCTGGTATTTCTATGTAAAACCATTTCGTAAGCGAAAACTTTTGTACGCGATGATATTTTCCAAACGAATTTGACGTAGTGACAGCGCGGGAAGCTAAGGACTGCTGACGAACCAATAGCATGCGCCGAATCAATGACAGCGTTACCCCTTCACCCCGCGCCGCAGTCCACACCACCAATCGGACCTAAAAATCGACTCTGCGCTCTTTTTACGTGGCGCGACCTATATATAATTTTGTCTGAGACCCTTCTTGGAAAGAAGGACAACAACATTTTGTGGCAATTTTCGGGTTCTCAGCTTCTAATAATGTTGGCGGATACTGAATTTATAGCAGTTCACCAAGTGTCACTACAGTGTCCCGGCAAAGCTTACCTCCTGACTCTGCATAAATCATCTAGTAAAGATGTATAGGCCTGAGTTTTCACCAACATAAGCTATTTATACGAAATGTTGTTTTCGTTTATTCCAACTAGACCCTAGTTGGAATAATTGGAATAAATCTATTATTTAACTAAAGCGATTGTAGAGATATATGTAGGTAGTTTGTTTAAAAGACAAAAATGATAATGTGTACCTAAACTGTACAGCATAACTAATTTATGTTTAAGAAATTGTAAGATTTTCAATTGTTTTTTTTTCCAGTGGCCGTAGCAGCTGCCTTCCCAGACTTGGAACTCTTCATCAGCCTCGTTGGAGCAATCTTCTTATCCAGTCTTGGTCTTCTTACTCCTGCCATCATCGACACCATTCACAAATGGGACCGAGGCCTTGGTACCTTCAAGTGGATCCTGTGGAAGAATATCTTCATCGCCATAATATCTTTAATAGCTCTCTTTACCGGCTCGTACATGTCAATCAAAAGTATGGTCGACAAGTTTGGACAAACACATTTGACAGGGAATAGTACTATTGATCCGACTATAACATAAACGGCCATAACATTGCTTTATAGGACAATGGACCTTAAGGTATTACGTTAGGTTTAAAAGAGAAAGGTATGCTCTAAACAAGGTTACAAAACAAATGCCCGTAGAGTACACATAGTTAACTTGTTTATGTTTTGCAAGATATCATTTACTGTTTGATATTAAAAAATATCTTTTAAGAATCGAGCTAATGCTAATCTCTAATCTTTTCTAAATTTATTGACAAGAAAACACTGACAAGTTTGTTTAGGATTACCTATAGTTTTCTGCAGAACAGATTTTCTGGCTGAAAAGAAAACATGCCGCTTCTAAAGCTGTCAAAAAAAATGTCTACTATAACCTAGTATTATTTATTCTTTGTTATAACTTACATAACCTTGCTGTATGTTTTTATTATTTAAAAAATTGGCCAATCACCTTCAGTATGCTATTATTGTTTGATATTTCATTATTTATTATTAGCGGGTATGGTAGTATTAGTAGTATTAATAGTACCATACCGCTAATATTCATGGCAAGACAAACTTATTACGTAGCTTAATTAGATGGTAATGTTGAATAATAAACTAATTAGGATAATAATGACAAAGTTTATATGGAAAATTAACTAGAACTTTCCGAAACGATTCAGAAAACTAAACTACTCGTGGCGGCTCGCCGGGGCAGATAGTAAACAATATTATTTTAGTAAATGATTATAAGGCAACAAACGGCATAATACGAAGTATTGTAACATAACAAAGAAATAGGAGACTGCTTCTCAGAAAATACACAGTTCTCA
Source organism: Xanthorhoe designata (assembly GCA_963582015.1). Lineage (NCBI taxonomy): Eukaryota > Metazoa > Arthropoda > Insecta > Lepidoptera > Geometridae > Xanthorhoe > Xanthorhoe designata. The sequence continues at coordinate 11,841,711 of OY757037.1, forward strand.
CCATATCACTGAATAAGCAAAATGTGATAGTGACAAACAAGACAACAACGTTGGACACTTGCAATAAGTTTTAAACTCAACTGCTTTGTTAATTTGGACATACCTCCCCCTTAGACATCTTCAAACTTTCTAAAAATGCCTTAAGGCTTCGGAGCTGTACGAGTGCCCCATACAAACGTAATACCATAACCATTTGAAATTTGTGCATATCTTCAGCATAGTATGGTATTATTCGTATTAGGATAGCATTTATCTAGGTCCCTGCCAAAAGCTTTTTTCAAAATACTTAGCTAAAGTGAAATTAAACCGAATCGCATTTTGCATATTTTTACATCATAGAAGACATGTTTTCTTTATATTTATTTAGTATTAAACACTAGAATATTTTAAGTTTCCTTCTGTTAGAAACATAGCTTATATGGTCTAGTAACAGAAAAACAACACTGTGTGAAGAATAAAAACAATTTTCAGTCATAATTTTTGGGACTACGGGAGACAACCAAATTTCTTGCAAAATAGCTATGACAACCAGTCTGGCGAATGTACTATTCAAACAGACGATATATGAAACGCCCCGGAGTTTTAATGGCTGCTACAACCACAGAACATATATACTCTGACGAGGCTTCAACCCGTTCGAATAACGAAGAGCACTGACAACTCTGTAGAGCTATACTAAAATAGGACACTCCGACATAGACGGATTATAGTAAGAATGAACGAACGAGCGTAAGAACGAAGAAGAAGTACACCATCATCCATCATTAGTCTGTGGCTACATCAAGGAAGATGTATTTTCTCTATGGGCTACATTCTACATTCTCTTTGGTCTGTCCACTGTCTGTGGTGTCATGTCAATTCACGAAGTCTTTCGAATTTTAGTTTGTTGACAATTTGACAATTATTTATTTGTTACAGAAAATTTAATCGAAGGCGTGAAATCATAAATAAAGATACGTGTAAAACATTGTTATTCAATAGTTTTCTGTAGTGTAATAGTGTGTTTAAGTAATATGAGTAAAATCAATGTGAAATTTGCAAAAACATGCCGCGAAGGAGTGCAAAAACGCATTTTTATGGCTCAATTTCCTCTATATGTAGATCGGTAAGCAATTTTATGCCATTTATTTCCAAAATTTGGTAAAATAATGATACAATTCGTAAAAGTTTTTGCAAGAAAATTTTCTCATACCGTATGTAGGTAAACAATTATAGTGCTTGACTATCAACCTAGATTTATCGATATCGATAGTTTGTTTTACGAAACTGGAATGATTAATTTGTTTGTTTGCTATGTTTATAAAGTTTTATTTTGTTTGGATTACCATAATATATATGTAACTTAGATTTTATTTTATACCTATTAGGTTTTTAATTGAATCATGTACATTTTTAGGAGTAGGTAAACATGGATGTCACTTCTTGGATGGGTGATCGCAAGTGGCACTATTACCATTATGTTTAGGTATTAATATATTTTATATTGTTTTATTGTATAATAATACAACAATATTTGTTGCAGACAACCTACCAGAAAATCGAAGCAGCATGACGAAGCATAAACAAAAGCTTGATGATCATCGTCACTATATGAAAGTACCTGGATGGCAAACATTACATGAAAACACGGATATAAACGTCATTTTCTAAAAATTAATCCTAGCAAGATCGATTTATCGCCCCCAAAACACCCTATGTAGATGTTCAAATAAATGTATACTTACTTAAATTAATTATTAATTCTTTTATTTATGAAAAAAAAAACCTACTAATAATTTAATGGAATCCAAAAATCCTAGCTACTGCTGATAGGTACCTATCGATATCGATAAATTTTCGATAGTCACTAGGTACATCCCTAGATACTGCCAACATAGAGAATATAACATTTTTAAAAGACGCTGGCGTGACGTCATAGATGCCTTCCATGAGGAGTGGTGGGAGGCGGCTGGTGATCGAAAGAAGTGGAAAGAGATGGGGGAGACCTTTGCCCAGCAGTGGGACACATTATAGGTTATTAAAAAAAAAAAAAAAAATGTTGGCAGTATGCCGTGGTCAATATGTTCTGTGGTCGTGGTTTGGTTTTGTTACGTTGGTCTTATTGTTCACTGGGTGATTAATACATCGTCTAGTGTTCGTTTTGTTTGTATGGCACTTCCGTCTCTTACTATTACACGCTCTTTGGAACGCGCGGCGGATTGACTTTGCCGAGCCACGTCACCGAATTCTTAACAAAAAGATCTAATAGAATTATGTCAACCGTATCTTGGGAATACAGTCGTGAATATAATTATTTATATGTATTTCGTTATTATAAAAATACTTTTTAAGGCTTGTGTTTTAAATCACATAATAAAGTCCCGGGAAATCCACGATTCTTAATTGTCCAGAGGCAAGATTAAGTTTTAAAACTAAAGTTCTTTAAGGGGCTATTTAATTAAATTCTTTCTTACTTCGAGCGATTAAAAAAGTGGATTTACCCTTTTGAAATATTTTAGATCACTTTACCTTAAAAAAGGTAGGGCTGCCAATTATACAAAAAGTTTACTTAAAAGAGCTGTTATAAGGTGCACTAAATGTTTGTTTTATCGCAATGTACAGTGATTTTTGGTAATGAGACGATTGTTAAAAATCATGATTAATATCTTCATAATGTCATTATCATAATTATTGAATAGTTTCAAATATTTTTTTTAAATTAAGTTTATGAATTTTTTTAAAGTTCCGATAAGTAAGATGTAGTAGGAGATACAAAATAAAATATTTATTATGTACCTTGTTTGATGCTACAAGCTACTACTTAATACATTTTACATTTTTCTGGAAAATGTTGGCAACCCTACTGATATTTTAATAGGTCCTACAGCGTCTCATTTTATCATAGCTTTACAAAATATATTTTTCCTTGCTTTTTTCGTAATTTCATGATAATTATTTGTTTTTTACTGAAAAAAATAATAAAAGTGCGTTAAGTTTATTGTTAAAAATAAATCAGAAGAGCTAAGAGGCGATTTGATATTTTCATCACTTTCAAATCATAAAATTATTATATGACTGACAATTAAAAAACCTGATTATAAAGATATTTTTGTACCATCTGTGAAATGTAAGTTAACTTTTAATTTGGATTTATTATATAAATAATATTATTGTATTTTGTTTTATTGTACAACTTTAAGGATAGATCAACTTACATAATGCTTCAATGTGATAAATATTTTTATTGTTTATAATATATGACTTACTTGTACAAGTACAAGGTTTACTAAATAATTAAATAAATTATAATTAAATATAATGGATTTTTAAATACTTTTTAGTAAGGACAAATATGGAAAATAATGTTCTAATTTAAACATTGCATAATTTATCATTGAGGAAAATAAGATACCATTTACTAAATATTATGGCCATTTTTGAGGAAAATAAGAAACTGTTACAAAGTCGTATGGCTATTTCGGTAGTATCCTTCGCCAGAGTTAGCCAGCCAAGCCAGCAAGATAACACGAACGTACATACATAGTGACTTGTCTGTCCCCTGGATGAGGAAAAGCGCTCATGCAGGTCGTCATTTACGATCTATTTTGGACAGTATGTTGACAGAATACGGCTGAAAATGGAACTTATCATCATCACTCTAAGCCTAATTTTTGAGAATGTATCCTAATATACGAAACACCATTATTGGCATTAACAGCTGACCGCTTATGTGCTTTGAAGGGAACGTTAGGAGGAAAAGTCGTAAGCCATGGAGGCCTTTAAGCGGCCTAAAAACTATATCACTGGAGTTAGCCCAGCTCATACAAACAAAACTTCCACTTGACACTACTATTAAACATCGAAACAAAGATTACAATAGGTACTTATTATGATATTTTCTCAAGAGCCTTTAAATATCATCTAGAGCGCTAGTTTGGTTTTGCACATTTGACTATAGCATTTATTTATTTCTTGGGTTGCAAGACCATTGCTACTTATTAGAATACAGTTTTTTTTTTTTTTTTTTTTTTTTTTTTTTTTTTTTTTTTTCTCGTTCACCTAAGACTACAATGTCCTAGCCTGATTTCCTTCTATTTCTCTTTCACACTTGTTTTTCATTCTGTCCTCTTTATCGTTCTGTTCTCTCTCAATCTTAATTTATTTTATTTCCTGATTTTTACATTTTATTCTCAACCGCTTTTACAGGTTGTTCTGGTTGTGGGATTTGGTGGGATTTTACATTTATTCTTATTAACTATTGCTATCTTAATTTAACAGAGGTTTACAATGTTGCTTATTCTACTGTTTTCTTTTTGCTATTTCTAACTTATGTATGTATAACTTATATTTTATTTACAAAATAAAGTTCCCATACCTTATTATTATCATTTATATAATTCTTATTTACTAATTCTTTATTAACATCTCTTTATTACTGATTTTTCCTAGTGTCTAAGTTTCTTATTTTATATCTTTTATTTAATCTTATGCTAGTTATATATATCTTAGAATATATATTTATCATAATTTGTATATCTATTTATTTCTATTGTTTACTTTTTCAACAGTTTTTATACAGTATTTAATAAACTTATCTCTGGTGTGCTTATTTGCAATCAACAAATTTGAATTCTTTGCCTCTATTTTAGTATTAATTATTTGCTCAGCTTCGTATCTCCTTAACGCGTCTACGGGGCATTCGAAAAGAACGTGCGGAACCGTCTCAGGAACGTCTGGGTCGCATATGCACGATGGATTCTCCTTGCACTTGAATCGAGCCAAGTATTCGGAGAAGCCACCGTGCCCCGTCAATGCTTGTGTGAGTGTTCCGTTAAGTGTAATGTTCCTAACTATGTTGTGAGCTTGGATCGCATCCGGGAAAAACAGTTTGGTCACTGCTGCGGTTTCACCCGTCACATATCTGCGGTTCCATCTTTCAAGAGACTCTATCCGGATTTGTCTTTTCACGAATGATAAGGGGCAGTTTTCGTAATCCGGTTTCTTTTTTAGCTTTAGCGCAGCGTCCTTTGCTAATGTATCCGCCCTTTCATTTCCTTCCATCCCAGCGTGTGCCTTGATCCAAAAGAGGGAGACGTTTTTCCCTTGTTGTTTACTTGTCCTCATGTGGTCTTGGATTTGTGCGGCTAGTGGGTTCGTCGAGCTTGGGTTGGATATCGCTTCCAGGGCGGATCGGGAGTCACTATAGACACCGTATGATGTCGCCGTATTTTTGATGATCTCCTTGGTCGCTTCACAAATGGCCAGTAGTTCCGCCTGGTAGACCGTGCAGTGCGACGACAGTTTCAACTTTCGGGCTTTGGTCTCTGCGTTGTTGTCCCATATGGACAGTGCTGCTCCGACTTTGCCCTCGATTTTACTGCCGTCGGTGAATATTCTGACCTCCTGTGTATTGTGGGCTTCCACTTCCTCCCGGTCTACCAGTTCTGTGAACGTAATGCTCACGTGTTGCGCTGGGTGAAGGGTCTTCTTATACGGCACCATCTCCTCTACGTGTCTATCCCCTAGTGCTGGCTGTAGGATTCCTCGCTTGGCTCTATACAGGGCGGCTGCCTCCTGTATCCGGATATCTAGTGGTAGTACTCCAGCCAACACTAGTGCTGCGTTTAGGGACACGGTACGGTATGATTTTGTGAGCTTCTGAACGAACCCGCGTTGCACTGCGTTCAGGTGTTTTTGTACGCAAATTTTTTCCGTAGCGTGTGCCCAGACGCTCGCCGCATACATGATGACGGGTTCCACCGCGGCGACGTAGATAGTGCGTATTACCTCGGGATGGAGACCCCAGCTAATTTTTGCAGTTCTAGAGAGTTTTTTGTAGATACCTAGGGCTTTCCTACAAATATCGGCTGTGTGGTTATTGAAGGTGAGTTTGTTATCTATGGTGAGCCCTAGTATCTTAATCTCTGTTGACATGCCAATGTCGATCCCCCCCATCCTCAGCAGTGGGGTGTCAATTTCAGCTTCCGCGTTATTATCATTGCCTTGGTTTTATGAGGCGCGAATTTAAGCTTATTTTTGACTCCCCACCCCTGAACATAGGCGAGAGCGACATTGGCCTGTCTTTGCACCTCTAGAGCCGTGTCTCCATCAAATACAAGTACTACGTCATCCGCAAATGCCTGAACATAGTCCCCCTTCTCCATAAGGTGTTTCAGAAGAGGGTCCAGAAGGAGGTTCCAGAGTATGGGTCCACCTATGGATCCCTGGACGCAACCTTTGTTCGTGCCCTTTGCGTGTTCCTGTCCCGCGTATCGCACCTTTACTCTGCGGTTTTGGAGGTAACTGTCAATGACTCTCCTGAGATTGACCGGGCATTCCTCCTCTGCCAGTCTGGTTCTTATGGCTGGCCACCACGCGCTATCGAAGGCTCCCTCTATGTCTAACGATATAATGACGATCAGTTTCTTTTGGCCAAGCTTGTTGTTGATGTGTTGCATCAAGTCATAGAGGGAGTCTTCGGTGCTTCTTTGTGGCATGAACCCGTATTGGTGCGTGCTGATTCTTGGTACCAGGTGCCACTTAATCCTTCTGACCGTCATCTTTTCTAGGATTTTCCCTAGAACTGGTAGCAATCCGATGGGCCTGAAGGATTTTGGGTCCGTGTAACTGTCCTTGCCTGGTTTTCTTAGAACAACAACCGTAGCCTCCTTCCAGGAGGTCGGGAAGTGTTGTTGCTCTAGACATTTGTTCATCATAGCAAGGAACAAACTTGGGTGGCTTTCGATGGCTTTGCTACAGATCGTCGTATCCTACGAAAAAGGAAACAGTTGCAAAACACCAACTTTACAGGAGGCGGTTTTTTCTTAATATTTCGATGAGTTTTCAACTTTTTAATGAAATTTTTTTTTTATTTATTTTTATAACATCCTGTTCATCATTCCAAGTACTTTTAATTAATTTAACACTGCTATTTCCCCCATTTTTGTCGCTTGTTTCCTTAATCCGTGTAATATTTTCTGGTTGGCTTGGTCCAAAGCGCCTTAGTAACCTTTCTCCACGGTGATTTTTGTTGACGCTAACCTTTGTTGCCTTGTTCACCCGGAGTTGGCAGGGTACTAGTGACAATTAATGTGGGCATATGCCAAAATATGATATGTTTGAACGTGCTTCTAACTAGGTACTTCGACAACAACTAATGTTTTTATGATTTTGCGAATAAACTTAACAAGGGTGAAATGCAGTGCCAAAGCTTTAAGTGAAACGTATGAATGGTAGGTGTTTTGAACTCTGTTGGATAGGTAGTTACTATAGATAGATCAATAATTAAATCTACTATTAAAAAGAGGTAAGTTGGTTTGTTTGTTTGTTTGTTTGTATGTTTAGAGTAGGTAATCTCCGAAACTATTCATCCGATTTCAAAAATTCTTTCACCGATGTGTAGGCATGGACTTTCCGAATGAACATAGGCTATATTTTATCAAAGTAGGCACCACGCGAGCGAAGCCGCGGGCGAGTAATCCATACTAATATTATAAAGGGGTAAAGTTGGTTTGATTGTGTTTTATATGTTTAGGGCTATCTCCGAAACTACTCATTCTATTTCAAAAATTATTTCACCGATGTGTAGGATGGACATTCCGAATATACATATTTTATATACATATTTTTTCATAAGCTATATTTTATCAAGGTGGGTACCAAAGCGAGCGAATCCGCAGGCGTGTAAGCTAGTACAAAATAAATCGACACAAACATTGTTTCGGAGTTCTTCGACAAAACTATTAAAAAAGGTGAAATGCGGTGTCAAAGTTTAAGCTTTCAAGTAAAAAAAGCTCTCTACGCTGGCATGATTCATTTGATTCGAAGTCAGCTTAAATATATTGCAAGAAAATTTAAATGTTTCAGACCATAGAATAGAAACCGACCAACAGCCAGCTACAACAACAAGCATCATAAGCAATATCAAGTGTCACATGACGCATCTGTCCTAAAAAAGTTCGATCTATGAATCTTGCTGCGCTCGCTTGGATCAAAGCTTACTTTTCTCGCACGGTAACTTTTGAATAGTTTGCCAGCAAATTTAACTGTGTCAGACTCTAAATCGTAGTGTGACACTTGATTTTGTTTACTGTGTTCTTAGAGGTTGACTTTTGGTCGGTTTCTATTATAATTATGGTCTGACACAGTTAAAAGGAACCTACCAGCAGACAGCCTTTTCTATAAGCACCATAATAAGCAAAATCAAGTGTTACATCATGATGCAATTGTATTTAAAAAAAATCTGCTCGCTGCGCTTTCTTGGTTCGAAGAACGCTTAGCTCGTAAGGTAGCTTCGCTCGCACGGTAGCTTCTTGAATATTTTGCAAGCAAATTGAACTGTGTCAGACCATAATTATAATAGAAACCGACCAAAAGTCAACCTCTAAGAACACAGTAAACAAAATCAAGTGTCACACTACGATTTGTCTTAAAACAAATCGGGTAATGTCTAAGAAACTTGCACGGTAGCTTTTTGAATATTGTGCAAGCAAATTGAACTGTGTTAGACCATTATAAAAAGAGCACAGCAAGTCAGCTTTTTTTAAGAACACCGTAAGCTAAATCAAGTGTCACATGACACATTTATTCTAAATAAAATGTCTTTAAGCTTTAAAAAGCTCGTTGCGCTCGCTTCATGAAAGCTTCTTCAATATTTCGCAAGTAAATTTTATTCTGAGACCATACATTAGCAACCGGCCAGTTCAGTCAGTCAGCCTTTTCTATAAGCACCATTTATGCAAAATTAAGTGTCACATGACGCATATGCCTTAAGTGTGTGCCATAACGCCGAGGAATGAGCGGGAGAGCGAATAATGTTTTTACTCGTGAGTGAGAAGCGCAGAACGATAGACACGCAACATAATTTATAGCGAAAAAACAGTTTTTATTTAATTACAAGTTAATTAAACAAGCAATCGAAAAATTAAAAAACCAGAACTAAATGAATACTTTTAGGCTATTTGTCAAAACATAAAACCAACAAAAATAGCGTTCTGTTCCTGAGATAAATAGCAAACTGTGTGAAAAACATGTATTTTTCAAAAAAATATATGATCGAGAAAACTTTTACCAATCGTGTTTCTAAAAAACCACAACGCAAGATAAAAGTTCAAAGTTTAATTTCTCCAAACATTATAAGGTGGTATCTTTCACGGATTTTGAGATCTAATACGATTCAAACCACATATTTGCTACCTACGGCCTCTTAAACAAGCCTATTTAAAAACTTTTTAGAAACAAGATTTAATAAAGAGAACTAAACTTTTAAAAATCCAGCACCAAAGTAGGTAGGTACTCGTCAAGACCAATCAAATGAGCTGAAACTCGATGGGGTTGTGTAGTTTCTTTGAGTTCCTATGACCACCTTCTAGTTCCATCATCAGATCAGACCCTGGTAGCCATCTAAAAATAAAATACTCGCCAAGACGAAACAAACAAGCCGTAACTCGATGGAGTTGCGTCGTTTCATTACAGAGTTCCTATGACCACCTTCCAGTTCCATCATCAGATCAGACCCTGGTAACCATCTAAGAATAAAATACTCGCCAAGACGAAACAAACGAGCCGTAACTCGATGGAGTTGCGTCGTTTCATTACAGAGTTCCTATGACCACCTTCCAGTTTCATCATCAGATCAGACCCTGGTAACCATCTAAAAATAAAATACTCGCCAAGACGAAACAAACGAGCCGTAACTCGATGGAGTTGCGTCGTTTTATTACAGAGTTCCTATGACCACCTTCCAGTTCAATCATCAGATCAGACCCTGGTAACCATCTAAAAGTAAAATACTCGCCAAGACGAAACAAATGAGCCGAAATTCGATGGTGTTGCGTCGTTTCATTACCTACATAGTTCCTATGACCACCATCCAGCTCCATCATCAGACCCTGGTTAACATTGAAAGACAAACTACTCGTCAAGACGATTCAAATGAGCCCAAACTCGATGAGGTTGGGTCGTTTCATGGCGAAGTTACTTTGCCCACCTTCACCTTCCAGCTCCATTATCAAATCAGCACCATCTCATCATAATATTGCATTGTCACGCGATTTACACGTGTAGGTATGCATAATTTCAGCTCAATGAGTAACCGGGAAGTGGATTCAATTTAATTTGCAAGATTTGATAACAAACATCGGGACAGGTGAAACTAAATAAAAGCTTGTAAAAATAATAACTTATGAGCTTGCTTCATTGTAAATTCATGATACTCCACACACGCATGTCCGCACTCCACGGTAATATTGGACGAGTAAAGCGACAGTTGCGTTTATCACCCGTGCTCCGCCCGTCGCACTCGATTTCGCGCGTGGAACACAGCTACCAGAGCGTTTGTTTCCGTATTCGCCGAGAGAAATTCAGCAATGTAATTGTAACCGAATTTTAAAACTTTAATAACTTATTGAAATAAATTTATTTATGAACTTTTTTTGAACTGATTAGATGTAAATGATAGTGAAGATTCCAAAAATGCAAAAAAAATAAAAGGTGACAGTGGCGTCTGTTTCCTTATTCGTAGGATACGACGAGATATCAGCTGTTAGGCCATCGTCGCCCGGAGCCTTCTTTGGATTGAAGCTTTCCACAGTGGACTTGAGCTCGTCCATTGTAAACGGTGGATCATGTTTTTCATCATGCTTCCAGTCGTTTACATGGTCTGCCAGTGCTCTAATCCGTCTGTGGTCAGCATCATCCTGACTATCCAGGTCCTCCGGGTAGAACGTGTCTGCCAACATTTTCGCGGATTCCTCTGGGCTTAACGGTTTCCCCTCCTTCATCAATGGAATGTCCTCCTGCCTCTTTGTTGTTCTTCCTATTACCCTGTAGATTCCTTCCCATAACCCTTCCTTGCTCTGTTTCCCGCAAAACTCCTTCCAACTTTCCGTCTGCGCTTTCCTTGCTTCATTCTCATATCTTTCTTTTGCTTTCAGGTACTCATCGATAACCTTGTTCCTGCGGACCGGCGCTGCGTTTCGGATTCGGCGTTTCCTGGTGAGGACCTCCTTCTTCAGCTTCTCGAGTTCTTCGGACCACCACGGTAAGGTAAGTTTACTATTATTTTTTATTTTTGGAATGCTACTATTGCTTGCTTTTATTATAATATCTACGTATTTATCTATTTTAGTATCTAGATCTGCTTTGCTTGTTATGTTGCTTATTTCTTCTTCGTTAATGTTATTTTCTTCTAGCAAACTGGTCAATTTCTCATGAAATTGGTTCCAGTTTGCTTTTTTAGTGTAAAATGTTCGTGTTGTTCTCTTAATATTTATGCCCTTCGATTTAACTAGATTTATTCTAAAAGTGATGGCGTTGTGGTCCGAACTTATCCAGCCTACATTTACTATGATTAGAATACAGTTAGGTACTATTGAGAAACTATGTGAGATGCAATGAACGTCGTTGTCCCTGATGACCCTGCAATATCTGATGCGCAAGCCAGGGAATCCCAAGAAAGCGGAAAACTACAAGTGCCTACGCACTCATCCACTTTCTTCATTCTCGTAGAACTTATAAACTGTGTAGCAACAGCGTTGAGCATTTGAAGCGTTACCATTAAGGAAGCCGGTAATCAAAAAACAGAGCATAGATAAAAAATATAAACAGGTTGCGATAGAACCCTAAAATCATGCTCCATTTCACGTGTCATGTCTTACTGAAGTGCCTACTATCAAATTGCCTAACCCTGAAAACACAAGTGTAGTGGTCATCAATGATTCAACAGCAGCCTTTAACAATCAGAATACCTTTTTCTCGGCTCAATGTTTTGTTTGTAACAAGAGCGTTCGAACGTGCCGTGTTCGAATTTCAAAAGTGACATTCGTTTTGACGTTTATTCTTTAGCGGTTTTGTTTATGCTTTAGTTATAGTGATTTTTTTTTTAGTATTTACAAGTAAGTAATAGGTTAAATTATATAATTATTTATGGTTTATTTAATAAAAGTGTACAAATACTCTTCGTAGGTATTATCTAAAAATATTCCTTATTATGTAAGTAGGTATGTAGGTACTTCAATATATTTTTTAATTAAGTATAAATATTTATATTTAAATGTATTCTTATTCAAAAATAAAAAAAAGTAAGTTATTGATAGGTACTCATTACTAAATTCATACAAAATTTTTGAATAATCAATTTGATTTGATAGATTTAGAAAAATGGAAGTTTTAATAATAGGTAGGTACGTACAGTTTCAATTTGAGACATAATTTCATTAGATAGGTACCTACGGTTATCAGTTAAAGGTCTTTTTAAATATTTGATAACTCATTAAACACTCGTTAAATATAAAATCAATTTAAAAAAGACTAAGTATCTTCATAGCATAATAGTAGCCAGGAAATTACACGAATGAGTAGCACCACAGAATAAATAATATAACAAGCAGTTACACATCAATTGATGTGGTAAATTGAATCGGTCAATTGCCTGAAGCAAATTAAATTGAATTCTTATCTGACATACGGGCGATACCTCGCATACTTATTGTTATTGCATAAATATTGTAAATTCATATGACTGTGACTGTTTAAAAATATTTTTATTTTTTAAAGAGAACAAAACTTATAAATCGCCATTATAAGTTAAGTGACCTGTTTAAAAATATTTTTATTTTTTTAAAAGACAACAAAATCAATCCCCATTATAAAATACAAAGTATCAGTTATCCAAGGCATGTAGGTAGGTACCTAATATAAGTGTAAAATAAATATCCTTGGATGTTTAAGACGACATCTCCCCTTCGAAGGGGATTTTTGGATTTATTGTCCAGAAATGCCCCGCTGGTTTACAAAGTAGAAGCGCAGGCGATTTCTTGATAAAAATCCAGAAAGCCCCATATAAATTTATTTATTTTAATGATTAATTAGGTAATTAAAATAGATAGATACTAATAAAAATTACACAAAAATATAAAATACAAAACAAATTATCAATAAGCTTAAAAAAACATCAACACATCTTATTTAGACATTATAATAGCACACGGGAAACACACTCTCTCTCGGGGACATCTTATTTATCTTCAAACAATTTTGAAAACCTGAGATCTGATCTGAGAAAATTAAAAAAAAACTTCTGCCGTAACTATGATAATCCTGTTTTGTTACATTTTCTATCAACATAATAACTGGGAAACCCGACAAATAAGTAACGTAAGGGATAAACATACAGGAATCCGGGAATCCCGTGAGTCACCGAACGCCCGCCTAACCGACTTCAGAAAAGGAGGAGGTTCTATGTTCCACCTATCCACCTGTCCAATCGCACCTTGGGAATAGAGTTGCGATTATTATTTAATTTAAAAATCGAAAATAACACTTTCAAACACACAAAAAACAATCTCTTTCGCCTCAATAAAAATGAAATGAAATATGATCACGACTGTATCCCAGGGAGCGCTAGATAGTACTTTCAGATCTTTTTAGACAATTTTTAGATCTTCTTTGAAAATGTCTATGGGGGTAGTCAGAGGTATGTCCAAATACATATTTGACATGTGATGCCCACATCTTGCAGAAGTTAACTTTCCATACGTGACAGGTTGCAAGCCCATCGACGCTATTAGAGAATTAACTGGTTTCCTCACGCTGTTTTCCTTCACCGTTAAAAGCTCGTGTTAAAGCGCTCACTTGGGAATACTTCATTTTTTCGATGCGAAAAGTCCATTGATGCACTAAATAATATTGGTAAAGAGTTTATTTAAATTAGTAATAATAATAATATATCAAATAAAAACATTTAAGTGTATTTTATTAATAGGCAATCGGACCGGTTATACGAATATTATCTAACTCTAGAACAAATTGGTTCTCGATCTACCGGTTTCTACTATCTATCAAGGTCACCCGTAAGTATCACTTTGAAAGACTTTATTTTTACTATAGCCCGAATCATCCTACTGCAGGGCAAAGGCCTCCCTTTCTTCTCTCCACTCATTTCTATTATGAGCTAGTGTGGTCCATTGTGAACAGTAAGATTCAAGCTCGTCTCTCCACTTTGAAAGGCTTACGAAATTAGAAAAAATACAACTGAAAAATCATAACAGTCAATAGAAGATACAAGTAGTTTTTTAGCTATATAAATTATCTTTATCTTATCCTACTAATATTTTAATATATTATATATAGGTATAATAGGGAAAAAAAGTGAATATCTATTCTGTATATTTTATCTATCTGTTACTGTATATTTTATTTATCTGGTCTAATTAGGAAATACGAGTACCTATACTTTTTTATTGCCTTTCTCCATTGTCTCTTACTTACTTGCTAACTCATCATCTTAGTAAAGTCCGTTTCTCACACACATATCGATATCGGCATGTTGCAAACATGACGACGTGTTAACAAATTGACACTAAACTTGTAATATGATTGATACATTTATGTAAATATTTTACGTTACTTAAAACACAATGATAAGAAAATGAACAAAGAAAATAAACATTGAGTTATAAAGCTATTGATGTTGTTGGAGTTCATCAAACTTGGTTGTTCAACTTCTTTTTTAAAAGTTAATATACCCCGGTTTTGCACGGATGTTTTCCATTTCACAATGCATGATACATAAGAGTGTGCCATATGCAATTTAGTCAATTTATATCAATCTTAAGAACTCAGCTCTAATGTAATGATGCAATTTCCTCCTTTTCTTCTTTCCAATGCGATCAATTTACTTCTTGATACGACATGACAGTGACCTTCTCTAGTCTTATGCAGGGTTCCTATATCCAACTAACGGATGTCCGTAGGTCGGTCATCATAGCAGCGTTGTTATCTGTCAAAAAGTGTCATACATTTTGTGTTGAATAAACAACGTTGCTATGACGACTGACCTACGGACATCCGTACGTTGGATATAGGAACCGGGGGTTAGTCAATTTACCTGTTCGAAATTCTTATTTATCTCAGAATGTGTGAAAGCTACGACCTTAATATTTGGGGAAATAATACTTCGAATTTTTATTTTGGGTTAAGTGTTTTAAAAACACGACTGGTAAAAGATTTATCGATAATATATTTTTGAAAAGTACACGTTTTATTATATTTTGTCGGGTTTTTGTTTTGTCAAAAAACCTAGAAGAATTTTTTATTTTATTTATTCTAAACTAGGTAGTTGTACCAATACTTCTGCGCTCAGTCAAGCGACAAAAATCATTGAAAGAATGTACCTATACATAGCTAGCTGTAAGTACTCACTGAAAATATATTCATTATGAAGAATAAATTAAATTTTATGAATAAAAATAACGACCTGTCAGTCAACCGGCAAATTTGGTTCGAGTCTTTTCACTGAATTTTCATAGAAATTCAAAATACATAGTTACATTGTTATTGTTCTTCCGAAAAATATTCAAAAATATTACTAGCTGCCCCGCGGTGTTACCCGCGGTGAATAGTACCTGTTCCCGTGGGAATACCGGGCTCAAAAGTAGCCTTCAGCCCTGCAATACTGCCGTGTCCTGGTGTCCTGAGCATGCTTGCGTCTGGCAGTGGCTTAGATCAGTTGCGCTACCGTGGCTCAACTGGTTCTTAATGTACTTTGTAAAATTATTTACCTGCATTATGTAGTACCTACCTTGTTTAGTTTCTGTTAAAAAATATAAACACCTTTTTTTATAGAATCAAACCTTTTATTGATTTCTCTCAAAAACATATAGTAAAGTAAATAATAAAAATAAAACAAATTGATGACGAGAAACCACAAGAAAACAATTGAACTCGGAAAGAATTAAGCAATTCCATCTGTTTTTATCATAATTCATCTCATTTCTGAATAGACCACAATAACTTGAGGTTGTACACAGTAATAGGTTTCATGTGCGTCAATAAGAACCACAAATATGCTGAATTTCTCAGTAAATAAGCTATATAAGTACCTAGATATTCAATGATAAGTAATTCAAATTATAGGTATACTCGTAGACGTTGCCTGAACAATAATTAATAAATTCCCACGTGCGATAGCAGCATATTGTTAATTTATTGTTCAACAAACATGAATTGTTATAATTCAGATTTTGTAAATTTCTATCGACTAATTAATTATGTAACACGTTTAAGCCTCACTTGTATGTCTGTAAGGAAATCTTTGAACGTGATTTTGATCAACTTGAAAACGTCTGATTAAACTGAACCTTTGCTCACTTACAAAGGTTAAATAACAATACAATAATTTGATAAAATAGGTAGTATTAGTAGGTATAATTATAAAAAATCGGCTACCATCTATCAGAACTAAATAGTCTAAGTAAAGCTTAATTAAACGAAAAGACAGTTAAAATAAAATATAATCGCTTAGAAAAACAAAAAAGCGTACCCTGTAAGAAAAACAAACAAGACAAACAGAACACAACCAATATATTTTATCAACAATGGATGCCTCATCGGATAAAGCTAATAAATAATGAAGATCTACAGTCAACTAGAAAAATACACAAAAAAAATCTTACAAAATTTCACTCTGAACTATAATACACTGCTACCTAAACAAATAAGTACCTAAGTTCGTATGAGCAAGTGGCCAACTCTGGTGACGGAGTTTTAAGGCATCTGCCATGGCTTAACGACTTATAAAAGGCAGGACCGACAATTAAACGTGACCTCCGAAGCACGGAAGCGCTCAGCTATTAATACCACTAGCGGTCACTCATCCAAATTGTGATCGTCGCAAAACTTCACGATCTTTCAAGAACGTAAAACAAGTTAAGACACGAGCTCTCCCCTGCTTAAATCACTGTATGATTTTGTTACGCCCAAACAAATAATATGATTTGCCTTCTCGTATTCAAACAATTTTAGAAAGAAAGAAAGAATGTATTTTATTTAACAGGCACATAGAAGGTGTAAGTTTCCTCAAAGCTTGCACTTCTCGTAACCATTTCCACAAATCACAACGGAATCAAAAACGAGGTCTTTATACACCACTATTTTATAACTACCAAAAAACATTCGACGGCAAGAGATTTGTGAATGGAGCGAATTAGAGTAAACATTCATACCGCAAAACCCGCGGCTAGTCAGCCCCACACGTATTGACCATTGTCTTTCCTGTGGATATGGCTGACTTAGCTGAGAGGATGATTTAGGTGCTGGGCAAGCCTATTCCATCTGTCCCAGGCACTCAGTGTCCCGTTAAGTGTAGGCAAAGCTTGCCTCCTGACTCAGTATAAATCATCTAGTAAAGATGTAAAAAAAAGGAATAAGTAACACTTTTAGCACAATTATGAAAATGATACCTTGTTTGTTTAAAAATGTTACGTTTTTATTCAGCTCGTGAAACTGTTAAAGAGATTACTGTCTAGCAGTGGGAAAATGTATGGTAAAAATATACCTTTAACTTAATTTAGATGACTGTACTTAAAATAGTTTTCAAAACGTTTGGGACGTATGTCTCGCTCGTTGGGAATAATAGCTCACGTTCGCCTTTTGTTGATGTTTTCGTGTTCAAAAGAATCTGCTGAATAAATGAGATAGACATTTTATAGTTAATGTAATAAGACTACTATAGAAATTTCTTTTTTTGTATTTTAAGTAATACCACACTTGATATTTTAGGTTAACCACAAAATAAATACAATAAATAAAACGTTCTGGTTTTAACAATAGGTCAGGGCATCAAATTTGTTGCGTGGGGTCAAATTAGGTCCCAGTCTCAGCAGCAAAACACCATGTTATGTTTTATGTTATATGTTTTTTGATGGTTTTTTGGCATGGTTTTGGCATAAATGGTATAACAAATATGAATATTTGGCATAAATGGTATAGCAAATGTCAAATTAGTGAAATGCATTTACAAACTGAAACAAGATGTGTCTGTATTATAAAATACCAAAGTGAACGATCTGAAATATTTAAAAGTTACTATTACCTACTGTGTATCTATCTGTGGGTCTACTTGTACCTAATAGTAGTTTCTGTGAAGATCGGAAATAAAAACTGCGGTTTACTTGTCAAGGTTGAGTGGACCATTTCGATTTCCCCGAAATCATCATTGTCTTTGTGGAAGCGAGACTGTTTTCCAAAATAATTGTTATTTGATATTTTTTCAATAACAATGTTTCCTGTTTCTATAGTAGTTCACCACATCTTTACAAAATCGCTCGTTGGTCGTAATTTTATCAGTTTTTTATATTATATTTTTCATTTTAAGTAAGTATCAAGATTTTAAACATTTTTTACAAATTGAAACTGAAAAAAACTTGATATTCATAAAGATGTTGAATGCCATGGACGAATTGACGGGTGGGCGCTAGTACTTCTGAATAATTACAAGTACCTGCCTATTATCAGGCAAGTTTTAACAAAATAAACTGAACACAAGTGGGTAATTGCCGTGAACAAACCAAGATAAACGTCGCAGGTGACAGACGACTCACAACCTTAACCCGCAGTAATAGAGCGGAGGCGAGTGCAAAGACCTGTGGATTGACCTCAGTTATGTAGCACAAGGCTCGCGTCTTGGTCGCAGACACTGTCTAATTTGAAAATCTTATGCATAGTCCAAATAATGGCTGAAGTTTTAAATTTAATACACGTCAGGAAGAACTAAAACCTTGAAAAAGCAGCTCATAATAAGTAAATAAATCGTTGTTTTCAAAGCAATTCTATTGTCTCATTCACATGACGAATTATGACAAAATATACTTAACTTAGGCCTGTTCTTTACTAGATGATTTAAACAAGAGGCAAGTTTTGCCTACACAATATCGGGACACTGTAAGGACATTTTTGAGATGGATTAAGCTTATCATACCTTATTTTATTGAAAATGAAAAAAAAAAAGAAAAATGATTTGTTTAATAGTAAAAATAAAATTAACAATAATTAGAATTTATATTTAAAATACCAGTTTGAATACAATAATTATGAATTACTTAGTACATTGACTATTTTTACTGTGCATAGAAGTCAGGACAGTATCTGTTGTGCCCACACTAGAACAAATCTGTACCGTTGGTACTTGGTACGATTAATAAATATGTCAATGCCGGTTAAACCTTAAAAATTTCATGGTTGTGGCGGGGAAATGGAAGACAAAATAAACCTATATGGTCTTCCATTCATAATAATGTTGCTAGAAATACACGGCAAGTTGACTAAGGATTTTCCTAGGCCACACGCATAATTTAAGAAAAATGTCAGCATTCAATTCAAGACCAATGCCGCGCGGATGCAGTTGACTGGAAGGTCTGATTTTAACCTTGTCTCTATCAATACAAATGTATTGTTCATTCTTGTACGACAACAATCAAATCAGAACATTTAAAAAATTAGTAAATGAAATGACATCTCTACATCTCTACATTATAATAAAACTGTACAACGTCGATGTTAATGAAAAACTAGTATGGGGTTTTTATTAGAGCAACAGACAGAAGTCAAGAACGTGATTTTGAAAATTTTTGTCAGTCAAAATATTTTTGTCGATAACAACTTAAAAAAATCACAAGACTTTAAATATAAAAAAAATTACAATACCTGAACATTGATTTGGTCTGTAACAAGGTAACAATTTGATTACCGAGATCTTTTAGGATTTATCGCTTTTGTAAAATTTTGTACTCGTGGTCACATTGGAATTGAATTGACGTTTTTCATCGGTGAATGCTTTTGTACCACAATCACGATTTCTCCTTATAATTTTGAGTTTTGCGTCCTTCAAAAGTACCAACTTATTTTGTTTCTTACAAATTAGTAGCTTAACATTTAACAGGAACTTGCGGGGTCGGACTTGACGGAAAATTTTTGCTTTCATTATACTTAAGTAGTTGAAATACTTACCTAAATAAAATTTTAGTAAAAAATTATATTTCATTTTATTTCAAATTCACATTTTTTGTTGACAATATTAAATATAACATCACAGAAAAATTCCAAATCATTTTCACACTTAATATTTTACAGGTGAAAGTTTGTGGTGTGTAAGTGTGAATGTTTGTTACTCCGTCACGCTCAAACCGCTGGACGGATTTAAATGAAATTTGGTACTAGAGTAACATATAGGTTACTTTTGATCCCAATATTCCTTCGGGAACGGGAATTTTTCACCGCGGATAACACCGTGGGGCGTAGCTACTGGTAGCCCCTTTTATATGTATAAACTTACACCTAAAGTAATTAAGTAGGTATACATAAAAACATTCTCGTCATTTCCAATCCTACACTTTTTTTGTTGCTATTCTGATTGTATAAATAAAATTATAGTGGTCAACTCAGCCCACACCTCACTCAACCCGCGGGCCGAAATATCCACTACGAAATTTATTTATATTTTTTTTAATATAGCTAACTCAGCCCGCAGGCCATTCATTTCATATCCTGTACCCGGGAGGTGAATGAACTTTATTTTGCAATTCGAATTTGATAATAATATAATGCACTTGCATTTATCAGGCATTTAGAATGCTTAGTCCTTGAATCCGTTATTACAAAACAAACCCAGTCATGATTCAAATGAACTATTATAACTTTGCTTTATTGTGATTTTCGTCTGCGTTGATTAACTTTGAAGTGATTTTATTGCGTTTTTAATAGTATACTTATGACTCGTATGACAAAATGTTGCTCGATCACTGATCGTTGTCTCAATACAGATATTTTTTACTCTATCCACCATTTTACACCAATCAAAACTGATTTCAGTTCAAACGAAACTCGAAATTGTAATTTTTAGGAAAGTTAAGTAATTTAATTGTATAGGTACAACAGGCAATAATTTTGCATCGTGTAAATGGCCTTAAGTAATGTAAATGGCCTTAAACGCTTAAACAGAGTTCAGTGATTAGCACTTTAGCAGTGATCGAAAAAGGTAGAGTACTTACCTATATTTACCTAAAGTTTCAGTGTGTAGGTAACGGAATTTATATAGAAGACAATAGTGGCAATTCTGAGTGTCGCAAAAGCTAAACTAAGCTAACTAAAATTGTTGCCGTCCCTTTCATAGCGATGGAATTAAAAAGGATGGCAATAATTTTAGTTAGTTTAGTTTAGCTTTTGCGACACTCCGAATTGCCCCCAATATAACATCATAACAAGTTTTTTTTAATCCTAAGGCGATGGTATATGTAAGTAGATATATATATATATAATACAATAAGCTAGGTACTAATCTAAACAATTAGTTTATATACTACCTGTGCAATTTGTAGGAGTTTCGGTAGGTTATTGAATTGTAGAGTTATCAACTCTGTGCTACTTTCACACTTGAACTTTAGGTAAAGAGTATTTTACCTAATTAGAATAAGTATAATAGAATAGAAAAACATTTATTTACATCACTCACACACATTACAGTGTAGGTACAGGTACTAATAGATTTATTACGAGCAGTCACCATGCTTTTCCCTGTACGAAAACCATTCATACTACGAAGTTTTTGCAAATGTGTGGAACTAGCAAAACAATTTCCAGTATAAAAGTATTAACCCAGTAATGCCTAGCGTGGCCAAAAAGGTGAAAGCAAACGGTTTGTCTGCGAATTTTAATGGGTTTATTTTGAAACTTGCTGGACAATGTAACATGATATAGGTACTTAAACATAAAAATCATCAATAGAAATAATGAATTAATAAAAAATTCTTATAAATAGAATTAGTCGTTATTATTACGAATGATACTTATGCGATAAAAATTTCAAAAACTCTATGTTAAAGAATGTATTGATGATTATTTTGTTTAATACTATGGAAATACATAATGTTGTCTTCGCAACTCATATTTTGATCAACATAATTACAGCCTGACATAGTCCTGCAAATTGCAAAAACTTAAACAAAAATTGCAGGCTACCTGATCGCATTCACTTTAATATAGAATCAGTAAGCATTTCTTGGATTGCTAGCCTCGCCTTTATCAGAATACTATCTGTTTTCCTCATGAATGTTTTCCTACATCGATTAAGGACACTGACATTGTGTTTTATAATAAAAAACCTTGGTGTTATTCATTTAAAGTCTAACCTTAGGGTCGAAAACAGGGTCACTGTCACGAGACCACAAGAGCATGCTTGGGTAATTCAATTGCAAAAATTGCTATGAAAATATTTTAATTGAATTGGCATTAAATGGAAGAAAGATTATTGAGGTACCTAATCAAATATCCTATCATCAGCATCAAAGAACGTTTCTGCGCTGAGAATCATCGAATTCATTCTGAGAAATATGAATCGTCCCACTGCTGGACGAATTCCTATTTTTAATAGTACAGGCTTCACTCGGAACACTTTAATATTGATGTAGATTCCCAGAAATCACATTAATAAAAGTTGTTTTTATTTAATACAAGTACGATCTAGTTACTAACTTTGTTATCGAATTTGTAAGACCTATCATACCAACAGAATAAGCTGAAAAAATTAACTCAGAATGTTTTGAAATGTTTTGAAGCGTGGAAATTGATACTCAGAATTTGCGAAGTGTTTTGTCATTAGTAAGAAAATAGTTTTCAGACTATAGAATAACCTATTTTTTATAGAAATGATAACTAATTTATCTAAATAACATAGAAATTATTTGTGCGTATACCTTACATAATAAAACAAAACACAAGCATTATATAGAGAGAGGCAAACATTTTAGTGCTCATGGGAAATAGAGTTGATTGACATATGAATTACTTGTTTTTTTAACAAATGATTGGAGCCCACCGTATTTTTGCAAATATCTAAAAATGTAATTGTTAAAATTTCAAATTGAACTATATCTTTTAACTTGATAATGGGGGCAATTCGGAGTGTCGCAAAAGCTAAACTAACCTAACTAAAACTATTGCCATCCTTTTTATTCCCATCGCTATGAAAGGGACGGCAACAATTTTAGTTAGCTTAGTTAAGCTTTTGCGACACTCAGAATTGCCACTACTGTTCACTTTCCTAAAATTAAAATGTTTGTAGGTAATGAATGTCTGATATATTCTAACATTCACAAAAAGGTATTAACAATGTTTGTAAGCAATTATAGTATTAACATTGTTGATAAGACTTCAGAGATAATAGTGATGGGGTAGTAATCTTAGTTATTTAAAAAAACGTTCATCTAAGATCGTAACATACAGAGATTATTATCTCTGTATATTACGATGATAATAAATGATTTTTCGATCCTGTCTCTATTGACAAAAAAAACAAATGGTTTTGTTTTAATTTTTAAATACTTGTTTTCGTCGCTTAAAAGCTATGCCTACCGAGTTTTATCCCTCAATTATACTAAATTTTTGACATCACAAATACAACCAGTGGAAAACAACGGAAATTAATTGGTAACCATATAATAAGCTCAAAATAGAGCGCCATCTGGAGCGAGAGTGCGATTATGACAATATTTCAATCACGGTTCCTAGTATGAACATTAACAGTCCTTTATCTATATCGTCTTGTGGCATTACCCACTGCTCAACTGGTAATTATGAATAGTTGAGCAGTAGGTAATACCCTCTGGTCAACCAAAACCACACTGCTCAAATAACATCGAGTAAAATGCACCAAATTAGTCAAGCCGTTTGGGAGAAGAACTGCAGAACTGCGAACACACGCAGATCGGAATTTTATAAATACAGAGATAAAATTGTTATCGCGTAGGTTTAACAAACATCAGTCAGTGTCTTATTTTACTACCGGCTACATCGAGAGTGTGCTAGTCTGTCCTATCCCTAGTAAACCTAAACCTCTTGAGAGAGAGTGCTTGTCATTACAATTCAGAGTGATGCGATCGACCATGTATTTATAGAAACAGTTTTCAGTGATATGGAATAGCCTTAATTGTGTATTTTGTGAGTGGTTTTGTTATAACTATTTTATAATTAATTAAGTCTGAGTAAGTTAGTTTAGTTTGCTTTCAAGAATTGCATTCGTATTTCAAAATTAGTGATTCTACAATTTTGAATATAGAGACTACAAAAGAAGTTATAAACAAAATTAAAGCTATAGTTGTTAAATCTACTAATGGTTAATGCTGTCAGTGTCTTGGACACGCTTGTCTTACAGTAGATTGGATCAGTTAAGCTACCTATCGATCGTTTACTCCTTAGACGGCTCAGCTGGGATCATTGTATTTTGTTAAGGTATGTAAATAAATAGTAGTTTAGTTTCTGTCAATAAATATATTAGTGTATCTTCGAGTTTCGACTGCATTCTTAGTCCTGGTTTAGCATCCTCAAATCGTTCTTAATGTCTGTACGGTGGATGGGTGACCACGTGTAGCACTAGCAAGTGAGCGCTTCCTTGCTGGAAGAAAAAGTGTCAGCAACATTTTGGTCAGAGCTATAACTCGTTTAATCCAGACTAATGACTTTATTCATAAAGATTTATTTTGTCTATTTAATATAGATTTACAGAGTGTTTTTTTTTCTTGTTACTCAAATGAAAATGCAAAAAAAAGTGATAGCTACAGATTTAATATCCGATCCAGATGTTTTTTTATCTCTTTTCATTGCCATAAGACTCACAACAAAAAGACACTCTTTAAAATCTATATTAAATCTCTCTCTTTCTCTTCTTAGCCACATTCAACCCTATGGGTGTAGGCCTTCTTCATATAATGCCATTCTCTTCGGTTTTGTGCAGTTTCCATCCATTTCACTCCAGCTGTTCTTTTGATGTCATCGTACCAACGCATTTGCGGCCTGCCTCTTGGACGTGTTTCATCCCATGGTCTCCACTCGGCCAGCGTTTTGCACCACGAGCCTTGTTTCCTGGCGACATGACCAGCCCATTGCCACTTAAGTTTTGCAATTCGTTTGATGAAATGATTTTGCATAAACCCTTCATAAAACGAATACTATATTAAATATCTCCATTGATTTCCATTCTTTTGTAACGCTCATACTAAGTAATAAGTTATAATGTAGCTAATTAGAAGTTTTGCATCATTACCACCAATCACGTCGAAGAAAATATCAAACGGTTCATTAGGCAACTAAGTAGTAAAGTATGAATACGTGCTCAATCACCTAAATAGTCTTCGTTCAGAAATAACGAATTATTTTCTGCTATAATCACGCATCCTTTAATAGTAATTGACTAGTAAACTATCTAACACCACGACCCCACCCCGCCTTAGCACGGATGTTAGCTACTATAATAATATTATTCATGTATTTTATGTAAACCTTTCTCTTAAATCACTCTGTTTAATGTCATCCTTCTTATTCCCATCGCTATGAAAGGGATGGCAACATTTTTAGTTGGTTAAGTTTAGCTTTTGTGATACTTACTCCGAATTGCCACTATTGTCTGCTTTACCTATATAAAAACAAGATACCTATCGGCCATTTTAACCCCAGATCAACGACCTTCCTTTAAACTTGTTTTGATAATGCAGTTATTTTTTGTTCCAGGTCACTTCACTGATACGAATGGATTTACATTGAAAAAAGAAAACTTCTGGTACCCTGACCTTACAAGTTTATTTTCCTGTTGATCAAAGACTGAGAGATGGAGAAGGAACGGCCATCAGCTCCACCGCTTTCTGCGACCATGGATGCCTATAGCTCCAAGTGAGTCAACTCAACTCAAAATTTCTTTATCCAATCGATAGCTAACTCGCCCGCGGCTTTGTTCACGTGGTACCTGCCTTGGTATAGTATAGCCTATGTTTATTCGGAAAGTTCATACTACACATCAGTGAAAGAATTTTTGAAATCGGTTGAATAGTTTCGGAGATTACCCCCCCGGTTTCGGAGATTAACTTTACCTCTTTATAATATTATATAGTATATAGATATTATAGAGGTGTTTGAGAAGGAGTGGTGGGAGATCGCCAAAGACAGGGGTCAGTGGAGGATTTTTGGGGAGACCTTTGCCCAGCAGTGGGACATAGTAGGTTACTAAAAACAATAATTATAGACCACTTTGAAACGTCAAGTCCTTAAAACTAGGGGATACTGCCTGTTCCAATCGTGACACCTTCCTTTCTATCAATCTAATCAGCCCACATCCACCCACAGTTGAATAAAGGCCTCCTTTTTTTTTTCGTCATTTTTCCCAATCCTGTGCCAGTGGAATCTAATTCTTACTTGTCACCATATTATCTATAACATCACCTGCTGGTGGTCGGTCTGGTGTACCCTCGAGTGGAGACCACTCGATTACCTACTGCCTTTGTCTATCTACCGTCTTTCCTTTCGTCTATCTTTATGTACCTACAATCGCTTTAGAATAGAAACTATAAAAGATTAGGAATTGGATTCGATGAAGAATATCATGCAATCGCAGGTGCCATATAACAAAGGATAGCGATGATGAAAAGAGAATAAAGAAGAAGCGCTTGTTACATGGTAACATGTACTCACCAGGGCAGTATCCCCAAGATTTTTAGGCATTTTATTAAGCCCGTCACACACGTAGCTATAATATAATTATATTACTATAAATTATAGCAAGGCATATTACGATATATTTTCTATACAAATACTCAAGTGACCGCACACGCAGCTATAATATATATTACAGTAGTATAATATAATAATTTATTACATTCATTTATAGTAATATATATTATAGCTTCGTGTGTGACGGACTTTATAGACGTATTCGCGCAGCGCGTGCTCGTTTGAAAAACGTAGTGTGCTTTTGTATCAACACTTTTTACTACTTTTGCTTCAACTCGAGACAGCATGTCATAAAATATTTGATGAGATTTTTATTCGACTTTCTGTGAAAGTTATACCAATAGATAGAACACGACTGTCATCCGGTCGTGGGTTTGTATGCCAGTCTGCCATATTTCATTAGGGTCATCTTTCTATTTCATACCTATGAGATTTTATCGTGTTTTTGTATAAATCAGCAAGTAAAGATCTAGAAATATCTAAGTCGGTACTACTTTCTACTGATATTTAATACTGATTTTTTCACTTGTGTTGTGTATCGCAGTGCCGCTGCTGTACGCTCTTCTTTGGCGTCACATAATACCAGCGCAACAGTAGCGTACCTACCTTTCTGCTCTACTGTTGCACATGCTGAGTGATGACCATTTTCTTTGTCGCATTTTTATTATAAGCTTTTTGTAAATGTTTCTAGGTATATGAAAAGAAATAAACGTTTTTATTATTATTATTATATACCTAAATCTAGCAGTTAATGGCGTTCAATCTCAATAGATCCGTTGTCCAGATCCATAGTGGATCGTAGTTATAATTTGCACGAGCAAAGAGAATTACTTAAGATTATTTTTGTTATTATACATTATATAGCACATAACTAAAACTTAATTTCTCCGAAAAACATTTTTATACTCTTAATCAAAGGTGTGCCGAGTTTTTATATAAAAATTTTTTTATTGAGAGTCTGTCAAACTCGTTATTCGGATTCAGTTTCATTTTTCTTTTATTTTGGGTGAACAACACACCCGTACAATACACGTGATTCGATTGGACATTCCCAGAATCGAGGGCTCGATTCGTAAAAATGATTCGGATATGACATTATAACTTATTGTAATAACTTGTGTGGTCAGTTATATTACATTTCTAACAGGTTTATTTATTGATTATGTGGTCGTGGCGAAGCTTGATTACAGCCAAAATAAATATTAAATCCGACAAACGATCACAGATCTATCTCCATAGCAACTTTATTGTACAACACAATTTGTATGGCACTTTTTGACAAACGTTGCTATGGCCACAGATTATATAATACACTAGTACAGATGCCTCATGTAGAACATTGAAAACAATCCTGAATTTGCGGCAATTCGTCGGGCTATTCCGTTTTACCTGTGTTTCTGAGTCAGCGCCATCTAGCGTTCATGTCATGTAATTTTATTTTATTTTGTAGAATAATTGATCTAGGAAATAAAATAATGGGATATTTTATTTCGTTATATTAAAAAATATAATATTTAAAACAGAAAATGTATGAATTTGTCATAATTTTGGTGTTTACATGAATTTCCAGAGACATTATTTCGAAATCGCAACACCGTAACGCTATCTATTATTATTTTTTGGAACTGCATGCGTTTTATAAGTAGATGGTAGGTACCCCATGCTATGGCGATAGATCTGCGATCGTTCGTCGGTTGAATATTTATTTTGGCTGTAAGACATTCTTGATAGATCGTTGAAGTTAAATAACGTTCTGTAGCGGTCACAATTTGGATGGGTGACAGCAAGTGCCATTAACACACCATCTAAAGTTGAAATGCGGAGAAAATTGTTTGTCTAATATCTCATTACGTTTACCATTACTTACATAAAAACCCTTTGTCGTATGTAACATAAAGACCAACAAAATAGACCTGTTAGATTGTTGTTCTACATTACTTCTTATTTTATATGTAGGTACGAGCACTGTCTGGGTGATTTAACTTTTCTACGATGACAACATTTTCTTGCGGATGCTTCAATGCATCTCGATTAGCTCGTTGATAGGTCATCCCCATTGATGGCGGCCATTGTTTACCAACAAATCAAAGCACAAAATTCACATCGGAGCGCTTAAATCTAGGCCGCATTTTCATGACAGTTTATCGTCAGCTAAGATTGTCAATTAGATAAGGTAATAGCTCTGCGGTCGTAGTGACATCAGTTTATTGCCTTATCTTGTTTGTATCGTCGGCTTTGAAGCATCGTCGAAAGTCTTATGATCTCTACTTGTTTTGATTCACTTATAGATAATGCGCAAATAGATTGTATGGTCTGTAAGGCTGGTTGAATACATAGGAAGAATGTATAGGTAGTCTAGTAGAATTTCACAGCATACACTATAAAAAAATCTCAAAATTTCAGGAATTTCAGGAATTTACAAAGTACGAGTTAGTTTTTTTTTTTAACTTACGATAGATTTGTGTAATCAAGACTATGTTAGTCAACCACGAGGTGGTAGATAGAACAGAACCATTGTAATTATGTTACAAAGGTAAAAATCATAACTCATTCGTCATCTATTGGCACGTGTGAAATGTTATCATCTATTGTTAAGCAAACAATGGTGTTGCCATGACCGTAGACTGAAGACACTCCGAAAACATCTAAAACCTAATGAAACGTGAGATCATTCTAATAGTGATATAATAATCTAGTCTTTATATTAGTATTTGTTTATTCTGTCAACTCTATTTCTCTTACCAGAGAATAGTCTCAAGGTCAGTAGGGTTACCGTCTCAAGGTCAGTTGTTTTTGTGTAGTATAGTAATCTATCCTCCCTCACGTGTCAAGTATTCTAAATGTATGGAATTTTTAGTTAATACAAGTTGCCGGGGGAGGCTGCACTACATTTGTGATACTTGACTCGGTACCTACCGAGGACAGTATCCAATACTACGGTAAACCGGCGGCGTTAGACCCCCGTAAAATATGTAGTTTGACGTAAAGTGTGTTAATTGCATTTGTAATTACATCATTAGTTTATTTGCATAGGTAAAAATTAGTTTGGTGCTAATTTTAGGACAAACGGTAAAAAAAAAGAACAACACCATGATACTGATTAAACCTATCTCAAACGCGAAACTTGTATAATGCTACTTGTCTTTAATAGCTCTGTACTTATCATTATTACATCTACATTAAGTAAACGTTAAGTAACGTGGGCGTAATCAATTGTATTTGCGTATCGCAGATTTTAGAGTTCTCTAACCGATTTATTTATTTTTCTTATTTTTCAATGTTTACTATTTTCTTTACTATGTTTTTTCTGTATTTGTTGTTAGCGCTAGAACGAGGACAGCCGATCCCAAATAATGGGAAGAGGCAAAGACAAAGAAGATTTGTTGTTACCGTTTCCTTTGCATATCGGCTATAGTAAAAAATCGTCATTCAAGAAACGAGTTTTGACAGCGTTAGGTCCAGACCCAATCTAAATATATGGATTGTTTATTCTGCAGAACCCTTTGAGTGCGAGTCCACTTGCACTTGGCCGGTTTTTATAAAATGCCTGTCAATGGTATTGCAATCATATTAGCATAGTACATGCAGCCTGATGCAATAACGAAAACAGATTTCATCAACTGCTCTCTATTGGGGTCAATTCGGCGTCAATTCACACTCGAAGACGTACCAGCAATTTATAACAAATGTGCGATGCTGAAGCTTTAGTAGCACTACGACGGTCATGTTGAGAATAAACCAAATATTTACAAGAAATAATACATTATCACCCTCTTATTCTGAGGCAGTCGAAAAAAACAGGAAGCTGAAGAACGCGCGCTCTGTCTTATTTTCAATGACCCTAAGTGATTAGATTATCCAGTGTTTCTTACACGAATTAAAAAGTCTTGATTTGTATATTTTTAATACCTAAGGAGGATCCAGAAAACGCGCTTTTTCATACTTTTGATGATCCTAAGTGAATCTACCGTGTGTTCTTTACTGAATTTAAAAAGGATTCTGCAAATATCTCTAATTTTACATCTTGTAACAAGTGAAATCATGAAAATACCAAAGCAACCAGAATTACAAAAACACGCGTTTTCTCTTATTACTTACTATGATCTTAAGTGATTGACATGACTATATAAGGATCAATATTAATCATAATTTTGTACATCTTATTTACAAGTGAATATGAAAATACCTGTTATTCGGTGAGATTCTTAACCCACTTATATAATAGTACATAAATATTATGTGTACCCTTTGTTAGTTCATAAAATAATTTGTCAAGCTGTTTCTTTAATTTGTCACAGTTGCATTGACAACAATGTAAAGAGACAAACAAAAGGGTGTATATAATAATAACAAGGTGCATCGTATCTAGCTCATATAACTCGCCCGCGGATATGCTCGCGTGATTTTTGCCTGGGTAACGAGTCAAGTATCAGAAATGTATGAAAATCCAGTGCAGCGCCTCCCCCTGTAACTTGCATTAACTAAAAATTCCATACATTTAGAATACCTACATGAGCGAGGATAGATTACTATATTACACAAAAACTGCCAGTAACCCTACTGCAGTAGACGAACGTCATAAATTGTCAAATTACGCAACGCGTGACTTAAACACGTGTAAATACGAACGTGTTGAACGAGCAATAAAACATCAAGTTTATTAAATAAGTACTGTACATAAATAAGTACTGAATAAATGTTTACGTTTTATTATAAAAAGAAGTCGACTTTCCATTGTGAGATGAAATCCGACTTTGGAGGAAGCACCTCATGCCAATCTTTATCTATACTCTATCTATACTAATATTATAAAGAGGTAAAGTTGATGTGTTTGTTTGTATGCTTGGGGTAATCTCCGAAACAACTCATCCGATTTCAAAAATTCTTGAACATAGGCTAATGTTCCGCTGTCTAGACTATTAATTAAGGTTTTAAAAAGAATGTCCTGTGTCTGTTTTTAAATGCCATTTTATATTCTTTTCAGAATTGAACTGGCTTACAATGGATCTCGTGAAGACCTGGATCCGTACGTGCCTTCTGAACACAGAGCGATGGAAGCCAATACCTCGTAAGTAGTGGCAATTCTGAGTGTCGCAAAAGCTAAACCACAGATAAAAGAATACGCTAAACTAAGCTAACTTAAATTGTTGCCGTCCCTTTCATAGCGATGGAAATAAAAAGGATGG
Source organism: Xanthorhoe designata (assembly GCA_963582015.1). NCBI lineage: Eukaryota > Metazoa > Arthropoda > Insecta > Lepidoptera > Geometridae > Xanthorhoe > Xanthorhoe designata. The sequence goes on from OY757037.1 coordinate 11,873,204, forward strand.
CAATAGTTTTAGTTAGGTTAGTTTAGCTTTTGCGACACTCAGAATTGCCCCCAGTATCTGATCATAGCGCCATAGTCACATACTTACATCACAAAAGAATACAATATAAAAATAAAATAAATGTCCTTGGACATTCCACACAGCGTCATCTAGTCCCAAGCTAAGCAATTGAATGCTTGTGTTATGGTAACCAGATATGACTGATATAGGTACTACCACAGATAAAATAATACGTACTACTTATACTTATACAGTTTTTTTTTGTAAATACATACATATTATACATAGGAAACACCCAGACTCGAGATAAATATTTGCAGATCATGCAAACATTTCGGCAGCAATCGCACCCGCAACCTCTGCGTCTCAGGCGAGCCTTCGCCCACTGTGCCACAGAGGTCGTCATCTTATGACGTCTATTGAATTAATTAAAAAGATGCAAAATTTCTTAATCCTTGACATAATACAGATTGATATTGAATTATAATTTTTATATTTCTCAACTTATGTTTTTATGATAATATTTTTATGATTTTTATGAATGACGTCAAACAAATTAGAAATCTCTAAATCCTTGTTCTGCCTCACGTGATAGGTTGAGGTAATGGTCACTAAAGCCGATAGAGAATAATATAATTTTCCGCAATTATAACAAATTTTTGATTGATTTTATTTTCAAAAACTGATCTTCTAACAAAGATTAAAAACTCTACTTCTTTAGGTAATTATTTGTGCATTTAATTTTGGTAATTGTCATCCAAACTAAATATCTCTAAGACTATGCGTTTTGATACCTAAAAGCCATATCGTCATCATAAGCACCTACAATACTATTGTAAGTAAGTTCGTATGAGCAAGTGGCCAACTCTGGTGACAGAGTTTTTAGGCCGCCTAAAGGCCTCCGTCATGGCTTAACGACTTTAAAAGCCGAAACTGACAATTTAACGTGCCCTCCGAAGCACGGAAGCGCTCAGCTGATAATGCCACTTGCGGTCACCCATCCAAGTTGTGACCGCTGATGTTGCTTAACTTCGACGATCTATCAAGAACGTCTTAGCAAGCTTCGCCACGAGCGCTTTCATCCATCACAATGACAACTTTGTTATTACCTTCCTGACTCGCAAGTATATTTGATCTCAAAAGATGGTAAGATGATCGCGAATTGAATAGCCTATTTATAGCAGCCACTCACAATTAGGCTCAACTCACACCAAAAGAGCATCGAAGAGCAGCGAAGCGGAGCGCAGTTTCAGTGTCATACGAATTTCAACTTGATTTTCATTACTACATAATATAATACTTATTATCGCAGAGAAGGCGCGCGTATTGGAATTCGCTGGAATTCTCGCGAAGCCGCGAGCATCCTCGCGACTCGTTCGAGTCACGAAGATGCTCATGCTCATGGGATAATAAGTATTATAGTAATAAAAATAAAGTTAAAATTCGTATGACACTGAAACTGCGCTCCGCTTCGCTACTCTTCGATGCTCTTTTGGTGTGAGTTGAGCCTTACTGTCCTAATTCCTACTTCACCTCATTTAGTTCAGAAACTCAGGCGAATGAAATAGGAAACCTAATAAGTTAACTTTCTAATAGCATTAAGTAACAAAGACTTATTTAAATTAATTTCAGTATCTTAATTACTCCATTAATTTTGTGACGAGGGCACTTTTTATATTACAACCTCTGCGGCGCAGTGGGTGAGAGCCGTCCTGAGACGCAGGAGACGGGTTCAATTCCCGCTGCGAGACAAATATTTGTATGATCTGCAAATATTTGTGTCGAGACTGGGTTTATACTATTGCTAATGCTGGGGCTACATCTGCGGGCGAAGATTCGTGTCGCGTTGGCGCGACAAAAACATCGTGTTCGGGCATAGGCGATGTTCTTGTCTACATCCATACCGCCGAAGAATGAGCGCGAGAGCGAATAATGTTTTTACTCGTGAGTGAGAAGCGCAGAACGATAGACACGCAACATCGTCTTCGCCCGAATACAACGCGATGACACGATGTACCCGGCCACATTTATCGCGATAACACAAATATTCGAAGCCCGCAGATGTAGCCCCAGCATTAGTATACAAAAAAATATTAAAACCGCGAACTTTTTCGACACGACATGAATCCGTAGGTTTCCCATTTTGTATAATAATGTCTTTCAGACATTTACTTTTTGCGTGCATGGTTTTTCATTGGATCACTCTTAATAATCTTGGATCAGTTGAGCTGCCTATAGATCCTTAGGTGGCATAACTGTTTCTAATCATTATTTTGTACAGTTATGTAAATATGTAGTAGTTTAGTTTCTGTAAATAAATACCCATATTAATGTTATTACCATTAAGTATCAGAATACTTTAGCCATACTTAAGTACTTAATTTATTTCAAACGCCAAAAGATTAAACGGCAAACCTGTTCTTTGAACACCACAACAGGTCAATGACCTACCGTGACAGATGGAGTCGTGAAGGTGACAAAATGAAGAACAATCGAGTGCCTTGTGGTTTTTCGAATACAAAAAAATTGAATTTAAATTATAATTAAATGCAAATGAAAATGTTCACGACTAGATATCTCCAAAGTGCGGAAGACATGATTCTCCCAAATCTATGGGCATTGTAAAACCTATGAATAAATGTTATTCTATTCTATTCTATTCTATGAAGATGTCTAAGGGGATAGTCAGAGGTATGTCCAAATACATATTTGGTACATTCCCACATTTTGCAGAAGTTAACATTCCACACGTGACAGGTTCGGTTGAAACATTCACACGACGCTGATGTTTCAAAACAAAAAGTTTATTGATGCACGGCTTGATTCGATTCCACGAGCTTCTGATCGGAAGTTGAGGGACTAACCCACTCAGCTAACACGGCTAAACTGTTTTTCCAATACAATCAGGCATTAAAGGCTTAACGGGTAATGAGTTCGTTGTTCGGGAAATGTTAGTTTATCTTCGTCTGGGAGTGATGAAGGAGTAAAGCGTGACGTGAAATTAAATTATCTTGATAAAGGATTTGCTGAAATAATATTTCTTCTTCGGATAAGTTTAGGATCTATGCCTGTTGATCTGAAAATATATCTACCGAAGCTTGGGAATACAGTATTAACAATGTCTTTCCAAATATTCATTTATATTCGTTTGTATTTCTTCGTCTGTTGTTCGAAACAGAATCTTTTATTGTTTTTTTTTTATCTTAATGATTATTTATATAAATACTTTTATACATACATTTCATATAAGTAATTGATTATAGTGTTAAACCACACCATTGCTTGTATCAACGCAGGTTCGAATCCTGTCGGAATCGTAACTTTTTTAAATTTATAATGAAAATAGAGACGAACGGAGACGACGCAGCAGACCCAGGAAAAGATGGCGAGACGACCTGGATGCTTCCAAACCAAACTGGCAAACTGTTGCCTTGGAGCGCAAAGAGTGGAAGTTGAAGGGACCTTTGCCCAGCAGTGGGACATGATAGATTAGAACAAAAAATTAAACTCATACATTTGTTTCCAGGAGTGTGGGTGCATTGGCTCACCTACTGAAGGTTTCCCTCGGGTCAGGAGTGCTGGCTATGCCTCTAGCTTTCAAGAATGCTGGGTACCTGGTCGGCTCCTTGGGCACTATTCTGATCGGCTTCATATGCGGACATGCTATACACATATTGGTAAGTCTAAATAAACTTAGGCATTACATCAACATCAAAAAAAAATTGACTCCTATAAGGGTCATAATAGAGTCGATTAAGATCAACTTGTTATTTTTGTGACAAATGTAAGTTTTTTAGGCGTGTTTGCCGAATGGTTTACTACGTTCGAATCCGGCCGTGCATCAATGGATTTTCCGTTTCGAATAATTTATATGCGCTTTAACACGAGCTTTAAACGGTGAAGGAAAACATCGTGAGGAAACCTCGGAAAGTTAGCTTTCTAACAGCGACGGGCTAGCAATCACGTATGGAAGGTTAATTTCTGCAAAATGTGGGCATGTACCAATGTATTTGGACATACCTCTGACTACCCCCTTAGTTGTCTTCAAAGGATCTAAAATTGCCTAAAGATCTAAAAAGAAATGTCTACCGGTCCCTGGGAATACAGTCGTCAGATCATTTTTTTTTTCTTTATGAAAGTTTTAGGCTACTAACTCTAAAGGTCATTGTGTCATAAACGTGCACAAAAATACCGGAAACGACGAAACAAAAAGTAAATTTCACACCTTTGTGCATCGCAATTAGGCCATGCGAAAAGCATTATTACGTCACTGGTGAACACGCTTTGTTTGTTTATCTCTTTATCTTCGGTTATGACAGCTTCGATTGTATAATAGTGAGACTGCGGTTAGTGACGCGATAGGCGATTAAAGGTGTATGCACATTGCACACTATCCGAACTGAACGCAAACGAAACTTTGAGAATATATTTATATGACATCGTAGCCTAGCACACCTGGGACGAATTTGAATGACGTCAACAGATTCGATCGAAATCCATTGATAAATAAATAAACATCCTTGGACGTTTAATTTTAAACAAGATTCCGCCAGATGCTTCGCTCGCGTGGATAAAAAAACTCGGATAAAAAGTAGCCTATGTGTTATTTTATCAATAAAAATGAAAAAAAATTATTTATTTCAGACTTTTAATATTTTATAATATTTCGAGTTTCATCAAATCCTTTCAGTAGTTTTTGCGTGAATGAGTAACAAACATCCATCTACTACATCCATACAACTCTTAAAATTCTTGATCTTAATTATATAAATTCTCTAAATTAAGTAGGTACCTTCATCGAGAAAAAAGTAGAATGACAATCATCACATTACTAATATTCCCGCTACGCTGATCGCCTTGCTCGTGTATGAATAGAGCCTTGCAATAACACTTTCTAATTTGCGGTGTTAGGGCAATTGGCACGCAAAGCATTGACGGTGCCCTTTGGTTAGACGACTGATGTGTTTAGTTCAGCTTTCTATTGTTAAAGTTACGATGATTAGATTTTCACCACTGCCAATCCTTATAAGCAATGAATTTTACTAAAAAAAGTAAGTAAGTTCGTATGATCAAGTGGCCTACTCTGGTGACGGAGTTTTTAGGCAACCTTAAGGGCTCCGTCAAAATAGATGATAACACATTCAGCCTCACAAAGTATCATTAGTTAAAAAAAACACAAAATGAGTAAACCAGTTGGTATTCAGAAACGGCGATGTTTGAAACTAACAGACAGACTGTTTGGTCAATAAGCTACTTAAGGTACTAATTTGATTTATTTTTCAGGTAAAGACATCGCAACAACTTTGTATAGTGACAAAGAAACCAGCTTTAGGGTACGCAGACACGTGCGACTTGGCGTTCCAGCACGGGCCTAAGGCCGTTCGGAAATATGCACCATTTGCAAGGTAAAACGACTTCTTTGAAAATGTAAAAACTATACCTAGGTACAGCAAAGCAAATTTATGATAATATATATCAGGTACTATTACCAAGGACGATATAAATAAAAGGACTGCTCATCCAATACATCAATACGTGATTCTAAAATTAGTTATTAAAATGCATGATAGGTGTCGCTAGGAGTACCATAAAATTAAATAAATTAGACATTTCTTACCACCTTTCAACCCTTACACAATTTTATATTATACTAGTTGACATCACAAATACAACCAGCAAAACAAATCGGAAATTATTGGTAACTTACACGATCAAAATAGAGCGCGATTATAACAATAAAATCACGGTTCCTAGTATGCTAACATTAGCAGTCCTAACCTTTGTCGTCCTTGCTATTCTAGCCCATCCTGTCCCATTGTTGGGCAAAGGCCTTCCCCCACTTTCGCCAGTCACGCCGATCCAGTGCCTTCGTCTGCCAGTCCCTCTCAAAAGCGTCTAGTTCATCCCGCCATCTCATTCGTTGTCGGCCGCACTACCGGGTCCTACACGTGCTCAACATGGCCCACAGATCTTCCGGCATGCGGCAGACATGCCCGGCTCCATTCTCACATCCTCGGCCAGCCATTCTCGAGTTTTAGCGAGACAAACGAACAGTAATTCACTTTTTACCACAGATAATATAATACTGTACCCAACAGTAAAAAAAAAAAAAAAACTTAAGCTACTAGGTATTTTTCATAAAAACTAGATGGAGAGAAATCTTTGCGTATACTCAGTGGAATTCAAAGAACTCGACCGTTTTTGAAGTATGCTTGTCCATCTAACTTTACATAATATCTGGAACACATCCTTCATCTTACTCTAAAAGCAATTGAAGGAATGACATCTGCTTTGTACAAAAAGATACCCACATTTCTTAGAGAACCTTTAATCTTTTTGTATGTACAGGGTGTAATGAATGACTATCACTTTTCAAAAAACTACTGACAAATATATTCAGAATAATTAGAGTAATAGGTACGAGTATATCTGGTGATATCTGTTTTGCAAATACGAAATGATCATTGTGAAAATTCAGAAACAGAACAAACACAATAATATCTTCACCAATAGTTACGCCTAAAGTGAAGTAAAACTAAAGGTAAATTGTAAAATAAGACCTGATTCAAATTAGTTATGCTTTCAATCTTAAGCTCACAAGCTTTATTTATCAAGAATTGTCATCTCCCTATTAATTGAATGAAGCGCTCGTGGCGAAGCTAGCTAAGATGTTCTTGATAGATCGTCGAAGTTAAGCAACGTTCTGAGCGGTCACTACTTGGATGGGTGACCGCAAGTAGCATTATCAGCTGAGCGCTTCCGTGCTTCGGAGGGCACGTTAAATTGTCGGTCCCGGCTTTTAAAGTCGTAAAGCCATGACGGAGGCCTTTAGGCGGCCTCAAAACTCCGTCACCAGAGTTGGCCACTTGCTCATACGAACTTACTTTTTTTAATTAATTGAATAAGGGTAGTCTTATTACAACCAGTAGAAGGCTCTCTGTAATATTTTCACGTAGAAAAGAAAAACTTTATCTCGCTCAACTGCTCAGCATAACGATGATTTACCGCATGCATACAAATTGCTTTTTTATTTCGTAATTTCAATCATCATCATCATCATCATCATTTTCAGCCTGTGTCAACCCACTGCTGGGTGGTAGGCCTCCTCCAATGACTGCCACTCGTTTCGGTGTTGAGCCGATCGCATCCAGGTCATGTTGGCGACCCTAACAATATCATCCACCCATCTAGCAGGTGGTCTGCCAGCACTGCGTGTATTCCCCCTGGGATTCCATTCTGTTAAGGCCCTACTCCACCTGCCGTCACCACGTCTCGCCAAATGTCCCACCCACCTCCACTTCAGTCTCATGATCCGGATACCAACGTCTTGGACCTTAGTCCGTCTCCGGATTTCGGTGTTCCTGATCCTGTCTATGAGGCGTATGCCTAACATGGAACGCTCCATAGCCCGTTGTGCAACCTGTATGCGTCAATTTCAATCAGAAACTAAAAATTCTTGATAACTTGATTATAATACAATACAAATACCTCAAAGATATGAAGTAGGTACTATAATATTTATTTTAAAACAGAAACACCAATAGCTATTCTAGCCAAAAGCTTAGAGCAGTCACTGTTGCCTTTGTGTAGCACAACAACACCTGCTAATTAGCAGCGGGTTTAGGCAGATTGCTTGAGTTTGTATCGAAGCTTGCCGGCTTGCCTACCGTCATCTCCCTATTAATACAGCTGTACTACAGCCTTAGTCTTGGGTCTTGGCAAGGGTTTATGCACATGGCTTATTTGACAGTAGGCAAGCTGGCAAGCTTAGGCACGCTTAGGTGTGTAAATATGTAGTGAGTGTAAATATGCACCAAAACTCAAAAAGGCGAGTGTGAATGAAATACTTTAACTTATAAAACCCTCTTTTTGGTCGTGGAATTTAAATGTTTTTTTTTTATTCCTAATGCGTTCCACGGCTAGGCAAAAGTCTTCCCACAATCTCTCCAACTATATTTGTCTTTCGAGACTTAAAATGAATTGTAATGTTTTATTTTCCAGGGAGCTAGCTGACTGGGCGTTAGCTTTGACCCACTTCGGAGCGTGCTGCGTCTATGTTGTAGTGGTCGCAGAATCTTTTAAACAGGTATATTTAAACTACATTTATTTACAGAAACTAAACCACTACATATTAACATAACTGTACGAAATACAATTACAAACGATATATAGGTAGATCAATTGATCTAAGCCACTGCCAGACAGAAGCGTGCCCAAGACACTGGCAGCATTGCCGCGTTGATATAAGTATACATATTTTATAATTATATTATATTTATATATGTATGATTGTAACTCATTTGCGCAAAAACTACTCAATAGATTTTGCTGAAACTTGGAATATTTATAGTTTATGATCTGAAATAGACTTGATTACGCTCAAAATTTTAAAAATTAAACTTTGTGGTTAGTTTCAATCTGTGTAAGAGCGAGTGCTCAGAGGGTAATTTCAAGGACCCGAGGTTAGCATTAAAAGTTTTATCATTCTCGTGTGTCAATCTAACAAGCCTTATTTTTGGCATAAACATAAAAAGCTTCAGTAAATGTTTAACGAAGCCCATAAAGTTATAAAAAACAAAAACTTTATCACGAAATACGGCATAAGTTGAAATTAACTTTTTTAATTAAATTAGCGTAATTTAACTGCATGTATGTAGGTTGCAGGTGAAATCTCGTTCGTTAGGAATAAAGCATTTTCTCAAGGCGTTGGTTTGAGCTGGCTCTTGTAATTGATGTACCTATAGATAAGTAGGTAAATAAAGTAAAGTAATATCAGTAAATATCAGTAAAATTTTCTACCGAAATAAACTTTCTCTAAGAAATTCTACTAGTCTATTAACAATTAGGTATATTTGTTTCAACTAAATACAAAAGATTTCAATTTGCTCTTTCAATTTCAATTTGCCTTTTAAATGTCAAGAGTTCCTTTGTAGCATGCCTGATTAATTAATCATTTAAAACAAGTCCAATATGAAATGTTGTAGAACAAAGTACCGAGTGTTTTATGCAAAGCTGATGACATCAAAAGTTTTTTAATAGAAAAGTTTTGAAAAAGTGTGATATTTTGATGTCTTTGACTTCTTAATAAAAGTTTGAATTAAACTTCTATGCAATTTGCCAGTATTATGGATCAAAAATGTAAAAATCAATTTACCAAAAATCACGCAAATATTTTTAATTAACCAACCAGCTGACCTGACCTGAGCAGATTTTGTCTGCTGTCTTTAATAAATTAATAAATTAATATCCTTGGAGAAAGACGAATTTGCAGACATCTTTAAAACATTATCGGGACGTCGGGACTTACGTAGTTCGTTCGTATGAGCAAGTGGCCAACAGGTAAAGTAAATTTGGAACCAAAAGTTTCCATGAGTATCTCCTCTCGACCTCATTTTACACTAGATAATATATTTTCCATTGCTTTGAAGTTTAATGATATCTAGGTTGTTTACGCTAACGTGACTGATATGGTAAACAACTGTTTTCTCCTATCAACATAATAATGGGTGGAATAAAATACTTTATATTTTCCAAAAACTCAAAGGGACTCTCCCAAGTCATTATCATTAACAATGTGTTTTTTTTTTATTAGGACGACTTTGAACACTTTTTTTAACAAAATTCTTACTCAATTCTATGGACAACCTGCGTTTGCCCAGAAAAAAATAATGTCAAAAAAATTTCTTTAAAAAAAACGTTCCTAGAGTTCTCCTATATAAATAAATAAATATCTCTGGACATTTCACACGGCGTCATCTAGTCCCAAGCTAAGCAGCTTAATGCTTGTGTTATGGTAACCAGATGACTGATATACGTACCTACTACTTAGATATATTTTTTGTAAATACTTAGGTACATACATTTATAGATAGAAAACATCCAGACCCGGAACAAATATCTGTAGAACATACAAACATTTGTCCCTTGGCGGGGATCGAACCCGCAACCTCCGCGTCTCAGGCGAGCCTTCGTCCACCGCGCCACAGAGGTCGTATATCTTCTATAGATTAGGATTTCATCATACTGTCCCGAAGATAATAAAAATATTCAATTATTATAACTCAAGAACGGCTGGACGGATATTTATGGTAGTACCTAATCTATTGGATTCGCCTTCGCTCCATAACGGAATAACAATAAACCTAAAACAAATCATAAAAATAAATTTGGAAGAAATGTCTTATTTTCTTATATATTTTTGTACGGGCTGCTTTTTTGAAGATGCCTTAAATTCTGAAGCGATACTTATTTTCGCCAGGTAGTGGTGGCGATTCTGTTGCAACACTGACTAGCTAAATTATGACTAAAATCGAAAGCTTTAATTACGTTCATGCTAAAGACCAATCTAGCATAGACTGAAAATAACATTTGAAGAACAAGGTACTTTTAACCTTGTTTTTCATCTTTGCGGGTAGTTTTAGTCTGAAGTAAAAATGGTCTTGATCAATTCTACCCACATTCACTTTAATTTTACTAAATTATAGTAATTTTAGAGATGTCACTCAGTCTGTTATTTTATTTTGAACATTTAACGTGAACGAAATAAGAGCTTTCGGATTTAGGAATAATTTAACTAGTCAGTGGTGGCGATTCTGTGCAACACTGTTGCAGTCAGTGTTGCAACAGAATCGCCACCAGTGTTGCACAGAATCGCCACCATTATATTACTAAAAGTTCTAATCCCGATTATTAACTATTAATTATTAACCGCCGCATGGATCGCCCACTCATGGGGAGACCACGCAGTGTAAGACATCTCAGGATATCCACTTTTCATATATTTTAAGTGCTACTCTTAGGTAATAAAAGTTAAATTATAATACTTAATACTTAACTTCCAGGTGTCAGATGTATACGGCGGCCCGGACTGGAGCGTCACAATATTCTGCGGACTGAACTTGATCATTCTAATACCGCTAACCCAGATAACTAAGCTCAGTTACCTGGTGCCTTTCTCAGCGATCGCTAACTTCGTGTGGCTCGGGTCAATATGCATCTCAATCTACTACTGCTTGAGAGATACTCCGGATCTCAGCAAGAGGAATGCTGCGACTTCTATTGAGGGAATACCGACTTTTATTAGGTAAATTATTTTTATAGCAAACGGACTCATAACGATGAAAAAATATCAGTTAGTAGGTATTTTAATATTTTTTAGAATTTAGAATATTTTTTTTTTTGAAAAAATAAAGGATGGGCATTGAGGTACTATAAGGATAAGCTTGTAACTTGATAAACGGAATTTTATCTTGAAAGATGTATAAAAGGGTATTAGTGCCTATAAATGTACACCTGTCGTTAACCTCATTTACCTCATCACTTAAGTAGAGGCTAGAGTAGAGTAGAGGGTCATAGGGGACTCTCGAGCATAGCATAATACTTAGAATGTCTTTTTATAAGAATTTTATAGGTGCATCAGGAGGTAGCCTTAACTTATGGACACGCTATACGTAACTATTGGAAAATGTTTGTGTCCATGTCTATGTCGGTTATCTACACGTTCATGTATTCCTTGTTTTAATCAAACATTCACTTACTCCAGCACCTGCCTGTTCGCGATGGAAGGCATCGGCGTGGTGATGCCCCTTGAGAACGAGATGCAGAAACCGCAACACTTCCTCGGCTGCCCCGGCGTCCTCAACATCGCCATGAGCACCGTCGTGGTGCTGTACGGGTTCGTCGGCTTCGTCGGCTACATGAGCTTTGGAGAGGAAGTCCGAGGAAGTCTTACTCTGAACCTGCCTCAGGATGAGATGTGAGTTCTTCTAGGGTTTCCAGATTAAGTGTGGTATAATACGGTATCTGGAGAGAGGTAGGCCTTCGCTAAATCCAAAACCAGGTTGTAGGACCTAAATAAAGAAATGATAAAGTTACGTTATACCTCGTTAAATAGCAGATATTAGAAGTCCGTGCTTTTCCTTTGGAGATCGGGACCAAAAAACACTTACCTTCATTATTCGTCTGATTTACTGCACGATGCACATCACAGACACAAACACGAAGCACCAAAAAACCAGCATTTAAGTGTTTCTGTAACTATACATTCATATTTCAACATTATTTCAGAACTCTTAGGATCAGTTTGCTAAAACTATAGTATTTTCTGAATCGATCCTCTGAACATTTAGATAAACGATGCACGTATTGAAACGATACTTGTTTCAGAAACTTGCATTGCTTGAAGGCCCATGCTGTATTTGTATTTGGATTTCTTGTACTATGTTACATAACAGCTTCACAGTAAATGGCCTAAATATCTGAAAGAAGTCCTTGGGAAGTCGCGATACCTTGATTTAAAACATGTTTTTAAACAAACACTTTTTGTTTTGCTCTTTTCAGACTAGCACAAACCGCAAAGCTTCTCGTAGCGTGTGTGATGCTTCTATCCTTCGCGCTGGTGTACTACGTGCCGGTGGATGTGCTGTGGAGGCGGGTGCAGCATCGAGTCCCGGCCCGGAACCATCGCTGGGCCATGGCGGCGTTGCGACTTGTTGGGACTTTAGTTATTGGTGAGATATTTTTCTTTACTATTTAGCAGAAAAGTAATAACAACCGACTTAAATGTGCGGGGCTGCATTGTCATATTTTAATAATTATTTCACTGATTCGGTGATGCTCATGATGAGGAATACTGAGATTTTTGATTATTTTAATAAATTTATAGGTGTCTTCAAACTCTCTTCAAACACTACCAAGAATTCATGACTAGATAATAGAGATTATCGGCTCTTTTCTAGTTGTTATGGGATATCAGGGATTTTTAATTAATTAAATATAAATATCCATAAATATCTTAAGACATTTCACACGGCGTCATCTAGCCCCAAGCTAAGCAACTTAATCCTTGTCTTATGGTAACCAGATGACTAATGTACCTACCTACTACTTTTGTAAGTACATTTTATACATTCCAAACACCCAGACTCGAGAAAAATAATTGTAGTTCATATAAACATTTGTCCCGTGGAGGGACCAAACTCGCAACTTTCCACCTTTGCCCACTGTATCACAAAGGTCATCAAAATAAATTGTTATTTTTTTTCAGTGGGTCTCGGCGCAGCAATTCCCCGATTAGAACTCTTCATGGAGCTGGTTGGAGCAGTTTGTCTCTCAGTCATGGGTCTCCTCCTCCCCAGTCTACTGGAGCTCGTCTGGAGATGGGACAAGGACCTGACGCGTTACCACTGGGTCGTGTGGAAGAATGTAGGCATCTCTGTGTTTTCTGTGGTAGCTCTGATATCCGGAGTTGCTTATGCTATTATTGCTATGATTGAGAAGTTATGAGTAACTTTGTTCAAGACTTTTAAGAATGTATGTTACACGGGACTGTGTTGTGAAGATACCTACGTAAGAATTTTTTGTTTGAAATAAAAAAAATATGTTATGCAGGACTGTGATACGTAACATTTTGAATATCCGCCATTTTGTCCTAAAATGGCCGCTGATGGTTTTTATTCTTTATTGATAATGATAACTAATAAAATAATCGAGAAGTTCTATGTTTAAACGTCAGTCGTAAAGCAGACGCTCTAGATATTACCTACACGCAAACTTGATAGTTTAAATACTAATTTCAGTTCAGAAACTCGTAGTATTAGCCAAAGATGGTATTAGCTATCATGTTAAGTTCTTGTTTCAAAGTTGTAGAACTACCATAGAGGGAAAACTGCCATCATTTAAAATCCAAGCATAGAGATAGATTTGAAATTTATCAAAAATTAATTTACAATTATTTTCGAGCTGTATAAATCCGTACCTATATCCTCCTTACGTCCGAAGTGACAGTTATTATAAAAGTTAGTGTAATTTTAAGAAGACTAAGATCTAAGCACACCACTTTTTTCAAACGAGCTTTCACTGCACTGTGCGTTTTTGTGTAGCGCGTTACCTGCTTCTTCGCAGCGGTTCGCCGCGCGTTTGCTTTGATAGAAACGCGCAGTTGCAGCTCGTTTCATTTACGTTTGTATCGATAAAAACGCGCAGTGATTACGCGTTTGAAAAACGTGATATGCATAGGCTTAATTTGTCATTGCGTTTTACGGCTGGTAATAGATTACACAGGGTAAGATTATGTGAATAACTTTAAAAAATAAGTAGTAATTAGTGGCAATTCTGAGTGTCGCAAAAGCTAAACTAAGCTAACTAAAATTGTTGCCGTCCCTTTCATAGCGATGGGAATAAAAAGGATGGCAATAATTTTAGTTAGCTTAGTTTAGCTTTTGCGACACTCAGAATCGCCCCCAATATCCATGTGATTTTAATTAATTATTTTAATGTAGGTTCCTACCTTGTACCTACTAGTATTAGTTACTATAGGTACTGTACCTACGATTATTGAAAGCTGGCGCGATTGTTATTAGTCTAATGTCGTGATTTTCATAGTAGCTATGTACCTAATATAAACTTATTTAACTGAAAACCTTATTACGTTGAAATCACAACAATAGACAAATGACAATAGTAGATACTTGTACCACAACTTAGAATGCATGCTTGATTCGAAACATGACATTATCACAGAAAGTTAAAATGTGCAATAGGAAAATACACCAATAGCGTTTCTTCATTTTCCTAGCTTCGCTCAGAGCAGCTTGATCATTGATGGATTTTTTCTTGAGAACCACTTACCCAGCTTTTTTATACATCTCTGGTCGAAATAAAACCTTCAAATAGTGTTTGATAAGACTACTCCCAAAATAACACACTTTTATACTGTCATCCTAGACACGCCTTAAGCCATGCATTGCCGTAACAATTTAAGTATATTTAACCGAGCCGTGCCCGGAGCGTGCCGGGCACAACAACAAACAAGTTAATTAAGTTATACTTATAACTTCAAACAGAAACTTTGTTTCTTGCTTACATAGGTGTACCTACGTGGTCCGGACGGGGCACGGATTTGAAACGTTGCATACATTTTTATGTAGATTTTTATTTTACACACTACACAAAGCTAATTCTGTGTCCCGTCCAGCAGGCTTACCTATTAGGTAGGTACCTACGTATCTCGCGACCGAGATAATACGAATTAACGATTTAAAAGCAAAAAGTTCACAATTATCGCTGTCGCGTTGCAGCCGCTTTGCTATCGCGAGATACGTAATAAGCACGCACGTCTACACCACGGTTGTTAATAACAAAAGGAATGTCGCCCAGGACCCGTACCATGACCTTATCAAACTCAATCGCTTTCAGATGTCATGTGCTAAATTGAATCGTAAAACTGAAGTCATAAGAAGAACGATTCAGTTTAGGTCCTAAACTGGATCGCGCTAAGAGCTCGTGGTAGGCCCCCTGGCCTCGGCCCGGCCCGGACGCGGACAGGTCTTTTTAAATAAATCATTATCCTATACCTCTGACTACCCCCATAGACATCTTCAAAAAGATCAAAAAATTGCCTAATGATCTGAAAGAAATGTCTACCGCTCCCGGGATACAGTCGTGATCATATTTCATTTCATTTTTTTTCATTAACCCTTAAGAGTAGTTATCGGGACTAGTCTTAAAATAAATTTAAATGTTAGATAAAAATAGTATTATTTTTAATCATATTTTTGTGAGAGTTTATTTGTTAAGGATCATCTGAATATTTGGATGAATGTATAATTTATTATAAAAACCAGTGATAGTTATAGGTGCTACTTTTATTTAAATAAATATCATGAATTTAAATTAGTATATCGTGCCTACTCCCATTGTCCAATCTTGTACATTGTAATATGGTTAAAACAGTATTACAAACACAAATGACGTATATAATTGTAATTAGATGTAAGTAGATAGACAAATTACATAAAAACCTTGAAGATTCTTCAAGTTAACCAACAAAAAATAAAGAAATGTTCAACAAATTCAAAGTGTTTTCTCTTTTAAGTGCTTAGTTAAAGATTATCATTATTTTCTTGTGCAGTTTTCGTCTAATACCCAACTTTTTAAATCCAATGCAAATACCCAGTTGTGTTGTATGCTCCGTGGATTGGCAAGCGCAGCGTAGATCGTATAGATTCTGTCACAGCTATGACAACATTTTTACAATTATTTTATGGGGCGTCTAAACGGGCTATATTTTACGACAATTTGTGGCTGCAATTATTGGCAAACATTGCCCAGCCATCAAAAAAACATTTTAGTGCATTTTATGGCTGAGCAATCAATTGCAGGCAACATGTTGCAATATGGCTGCAATAGTATGGCCTTTGATTCAGAACAAGATTTACGATGCGATCGTTCGGCCACCCGCCGGCTACACATAAAAACATTTTGACATAGGTACTACAAAATATGTGGCTATAATGCCGGGCCATCCTTAAAATATTGCATAGTGGGGCTGGTATTGCTAGCAATGTTGCCGGCCACAGTATTGCAGCCACAAATTGTCGTAAAATATAGCCCGTTTAGACGCCCCTTTAGAAAAACATTATTCGCTTGAGTGCTAAAAATGAAATTCATTCAGTCGTCAAATTCATGCGATTCATAGCCAACAATTACAAACAAAATTAGCATGACAAGAATGACATTTGATTGTAGTTCGTGGCGTGAGCATCCTGCTGTATAGCAATTAGATATCTATGAAACGACGTCGTCACGATATCAAATACAGGTTTTAATTCAACACAGGCTATATTTACCAAGACGCGATTAAACTTCTTATTTTAATCGCCTCTTTGGTTACCTTGCTTGCGAACTTTAGTTTACTTTACTAATTTACTACATAACTGATTTAAAGTTTTTCTGTTTATTATAAACCTTTTAAAAACTTTAGCATTAGGTATATAACTGTAATAATAGGTACCTACTGGAGATATGCTGTCAATCTGCATTTCAAATTTTCTAAAGATGTCTAAAATGGTAGTCAAAAACATTATTCGGGACGAGTCCTCACTTTACCTTGTCAAAATAAAAAAAAATAAAAAATGATATATGATCACGACTGTATCCCTGGAGCGGTAGACATTTCTTTCAGATCATTAGGGAATTTTAGATCCTTTTGAAGATGTCTAAGGGGGTAGTCAGAGGTATTCGGTACATGCCCACTTTTTGCAAAAGTTAACTTTAATAACTTGTTATTATTGCGTTCTTAGGTAAGTACTCGTAGGTACCTAAGTATACGTTTGCCATTGATTCCTGTCCTTTAAAACGACCTTTGAATCGAAAGTCGAGGATATCTACGTTTACTAAGTAATCTATTTCTACTATTTTTCTTTAATTCCACTTTTCTATAACAACTCTAAATGATAGACATAATAACATCATGAGAAAACAATAACACGCAATTCTTTTCACAAATAAGATTTACATTCCTTTAGGTTTCATTATGTGAATCAGACAATGGAAATGACTACTAGGAGTACGAATAGATTTTTTTAGCCCTCAGAAGACTGATTTGTTTAGTTGTTGAAATATTGAAAAAAATAATATTTTTAGGATTATGAAAATAAATGTACCTTCTTAGAACTAGGTCTTATTCAGTTATTATAGATAACTTGCTTTTTACTAACAGTGACTTAGATCAGTTGACCTATCTAAAGCTCGTGGTCAGTTGTTCCGATAGCCCAACTGTTTTAAATTTTATAAATTTAAAACAGTAGGTTTAATTGTATTATGTGGGTAGTATTTTTTGTAGTTTCCGAAAATAACATAGTAATGTAGATTTTTATGATGTTATCATTTTAGTTTTGATAGTTTTTGTTTAAATAATTACCTATAGATTGATAAAGAAATATATGAATTCTAATCAGAACTTATCCTGTAGGTGAACTGTTTGTCAGTCAATCAGCTTCCAAAGTTTTCCAATTTAGATCGGTTCCTCTCGATAGTTATCTTAGTCCTGCTAAATCTACTTCCCTGTAATTAAGATTGCCAGTTGAAGCACCAATTTATTTTTATGACAGTTTCTCAAAATGTCGTTGTGTATAGTAACACACCCGATTACATTCCAGCTACTTAGCTCGATTACAAATTTGTAAAACGGCTAACTGGTACCTATCCAGGCGGATTGTAATGCGCTCATCAAACTCTGAGCTAAGTTTCGAATCTTTATTACTTAAAAGTTCAAAATCAAAATGAGACACATCAAAGGGGTAATGAAGGTCTTTAATTAAAAACAAATTTGAATATTCTTTTTCATTTAATTCTTTCTTGCAACGACAATATTGGGGACATCGTCATGATTCTGTCTATATTATCTGCATTATCCCTGAGTAGGTATTGTTACCACATTGTATAACAAAGCCTCAAACTAGATACCTTACCCGATTATTCATAATAATTTGTCATTTGAGCAAGGCTTTGGAGAGTACCTACTTATTTTTTTACTACTCTTAAGTCAATAAAGAAAAAAAGCAATTGCTTTAAAAGCCATCTGAGCCCTGAGAAGCCTCTAAATCCATTAAGCATATGAGGATTACCCTGTGCTGGTTGATATAGCTGTTACGAGTGACAAAATAAAATCACCAAATGAGAATTGAATGTTTATAGTTGGGTTAAGATTTGATATCGAGGTATTATGTACGTTTAAAGGCCAGTATGTTCCGTAATGAACTCTCTTATGGTCGGAGCGGCGATGTCTGCGAAGACACTCGGAGAGAGAGGCTGCCCACAGCCTCGTCCGTAAGACACGATGCCGACCGCCATGCCGTCTTGTATAGCGGCACCCCCTGAATCACCCTAAGGAAAATAGGAAAATATACAAAAAAAGTCTTTGTGACCTTGACTGACCAAATAATTTTATAAAAATATATATATACTTATATATAAATTTCGACAAATTAAAATGAAACAGAAAAAACCTACAAATTCATGTAACAAATATTTTGTTTTGAATTGAAATCAAGTTCTCGGGAAAGTCAAATTTAGTGAAAACTATTTGTTTCCGACGAGAGGAAGAGGATAGAGGAATATTATCTATTGTTGGGACCACTTCTTTAGAGTTATTAGGTCTTCTGTGTAGGTTTAAGGTCTACAGTAGCCAGTGTGGAAGTCACTGTACAGGCTTAATTCATTCTCATTTCAGTCGATCCAGATTAAAATCAGCACTAGATTATGCTCCTTATTCCTTACTGTGCTGACTTATCATTGGAATGTGAAGCGAATAGCTTAATGTAAATGGCAATAGGCAGGTCACATAGCCCGTAAATCAGACTCGTGGTGCAAAGAGACCGTGTGATCATAAAAGACCAGTCGGTAGACCCCAAGTGAGATGCAAAGATGACATCAAAAGATAGCGGACCAAAATTGAATACAAACAGCCCAAGATAGAATGAAGTGGAGGATGTTGAATGTGGCCTACACAAAATTGGTCAAAGAAGGCTTGAGCTGATGATGAAAGATTGTGAGTAATTAGACACATACCTGGCAAGTTCCCTGGCCTCCCAAGAAGAAGTTGCCAGCACAGAACTCGTTACGTGTGAGCACGCTGGCGTAAACCAGGTAACACTGTGCATAGTACACCACCGGGATCTCTACGTCCATCAGTCTTTCGGGGATGGAACTGGCTCCTTGCTGTAAAACGTTAGTCCTATTAGGCTTTTTTTTTTCAACCTACATCGTCCCACTGCTGGGCAAAGGTCTCCCCCAATTCTCTCCAACTATCTCTGCCCTTTAAGACTTCTTCTTATTAGGCTATTCTCGCAAATTATGAATAGATCATTGATCAAAGTGTGTTTATGTGAATTTATCGACAGGCACAAATAGTGTTGCTGCATTATTTGAGAACATAGTCGAAATGCATAATTACATAGTTTTGTAGCACTAACGAGAATGTTTAAGATGTTCAATTACCTTGTTCTATTATTAAATTTATTCTGTGGTTCAATGCATGCACTTAGGGAACCTAATTGCTGAGCTAGGGCGCCCTTCTTCGGATATACTTACTACGAGTATATCTTCTGAAATAGGTGCTAGCGCCACTAATTCAAACCGTTACAATAAGCAGAAAAGAGGCTTTACGGAATAATTATCATGACAATAAGAGTTTCACTCATAGTTCATTGCCGCAAACGAAATTAGGCACATTGTGCTGTTTATTCACATTTTTCAGCCAGAGATAAATCGCTTACCTACTTAAAAAAATAAACGATTCTTGAGTACTTAATTGTATTGTTTTTTTTTGTATCTATGTAGTACTCGTATATCAGTCCTCTGATTACCGTATTAAATTGAGAGAAGTTTGAGAAGATAACGCATACCTCCGAGTTTTCCTTACCTCAGTTCTACCCCAGCCGCTGACCATAATAGTAGTACCACCTCTCATTTGTCTTCCAATCGGCGGCAACGGTATCGCCATTATAGTATCATTGTTCAACGGAATAGGGTCCACAGTTCTCATGACAGCGACGTCTTTGTCGAACCGTGGGTTGTCGTACTCTGGGTGGGGTATGACTTCTGCAATGGGGATGATGGTGCCGTTCTTGCGGTAGGAACTGCCGGCTCGGAGGACCACTGTGGTAGGATCAACACTGAAATTAAAAGGAATTAGAAACTTTTATATTTAAACACATTAAGTATCATACGTCTTATACATTAAAAAAATACAAATTGTACATTTAAATATTTAAGTAATCCCCGACACTTACTCATTTATTATTCATCCCTTCTTTCAGTTTTGCATTTTACACACCATTTCCTTTAATTTTATACCAAATTTGGGTACATTTTAAAACGTGCGATTATTCATCCCTTTCACCCATAGCTTTTTAACGACTAAACCGTTATTAATAAAACATATTTTAGAAGCACCGCTGGAAAACCTGCTTTTAAATAAAAACTGCAGAGAAACACATTAGCAGTCACACCCCTATGAAGTATGAAAAAGTTCGAGTACTTACTCCTGTGCACAATGCCCGGCTGTAAGAATGTAGTTTTCGCTGACGATAAAACCCCCGCAGAAGTACTGGTTGTTGACGATAAAAGACACCTGGTAGGGGTGGTCTTCTATGTCCGCTTCTTGGCCGCCGACGATCTTCCCATTGTACGGACCTGGGGTCTGGAGTAGCTCCTCCCATGTCGGGAAGTTTACTATGTCGAAGGGACTGGCTGGAAATGTTAGAAACAATGAACCTGTACAATGGTTGCAGTTGTGCTTAGGGTGATCTAAACATTTTAAGGGTAAATGTCAATATCCCCGTTGAGTAGATTTTTGGGAATTTTAATCTTATAAGTAATCCCCTTTAGAGCTGAAAGTTCAGATCAAGGGGATCCTCCGATCATAATTTTCCCTGGACCTCTCGACGATAATTTATTTTCACAGCAGCGGTACTTAACTACAGTTTTAAAGTTTTTAAATAAAAAAAAATATTGATGGCCAGTGGGAATTGAATCAAAAGTTGTGCCATTGTCCTCCAGCAAAAAGGTGTAAAGACCTAAGTATGCATTAGCATTTGCTCAAATTCTATTGAAAGTATTTCGTGAATTATTGATATCTCTACCACAGAATAAGTAATAGTGCATAAGGGTTAACTCTATTGAGATGGAAAAATCACATTTTCAGGACCTACGTGAAACGGTTTTTATGCCGCAATAATGTTGCGTAATTTTCTGCTTCTGCGTTTTATGCTCCGACTTTCAAATGTTCACAAAAGCATTTCGGAATTTAAAACAAAATTGGGTACACAGTTATTTTAGTACTTACATACATATAAGTTTACTTGCAAACAGAAGTACCTACCTACCTACGTAGAAATGTATAAACAATGTTCTTCGTTATTACGTCAAGAAAAGGCTAAGTAAACAACATAAGGAAAATAATAAATTGTCAATAACTTCTGAGCTGATGAAACAAACTGAGAAATCAACTCTTATCTTTTCAGATAGTATATTTTATTTACTGAGCGAAGAAAACCTACTCAGAAACAAATACAGCCTACCTATTGATATTCAATATCTACCTACACATCTTACAACAAAAAATAAACTCTATTTTCTATATCTATTCTACTATTTATTATTTTATTTAATAAATTCTTTATTTTGACTTGATAATAGAGCGCAGGTTACAGAACAACAGAGTTCTCAAAATAATTCACCGTTTAATGCCCTTGATGTACCTACTGTTATGTGTATGCACTTCGGAGAAATGGCAGAAAACGCGTTAGAAGTTCATTCGTTTGATTGCTAGGTATAGGTAGGTACATAATACTATCTATTATTACATCTTGACAGCTTCTTACGTGCGTGATAGTGACAGAGCTAGAATGGATAAACCTATAAGAATGTAATGGTAAGTTTAGGCATTTAAGCGGCAGGCACGAAATGTTTAGTTGCGTCGTAGTAAGGGTAGCTATTGAATCGAATGTTTTTGCGAAATCAGACTTCTGTTAGTACTGGTTCTATTAGTTAGATTATCGAACTACTACTGGGACTGAATGGAACAAAGGCTTTATTCTGTAGTAAACCAACTTTTTATCTCGAGTAATAAAAATGACTTACCCAAGCATTCCAACGCCAAAGCGGCAATGATCACAAATGCCAATGCACCCATTTTCACAACAGAACTAAACTGATGCAACAAAATAGGGTCTTGTATTTATAAGCATCCGTTTTTCACTTGATATTATTTAAAACACCCGCATAGACCAAATGGCACTTTGCTGTCATAACGTAGTTATAATCAGTTTCAATGAGAGTTACATCTCATGCTGTGAATCCGTATAATATCCTGACTTTTGAAGGTTTTGTAATTACGACTAGTAGTTTGGGATTACTAGATAATATGGAAAGCTATTACCTACCGAGGTACCTAAGGGCCAAGAGATTGTCACTGAAGCCAGAAAAAAAGAAAAAAAATTCGTAATGAAGAGATGATATTTTACACGATGCGAGATTCTTGCCTGTTGCATACAATTAAATTGACTGTCATCATGACTTGCATGGTCAGAACCAGTTGCTTACAATTATTGAACGTCAATTCGGTGTGTGCGTAGTTATTGTATTCAATTATATTGCTCTGATACGTCAAGAAAATGGCATCATGTAAATGGTACTTTATGCAACAATGGAAGCAAAAGAGACGAGGAACAAAATGATTTCAATTTCCTTACTTTGCTCTTATTACATCCGTAAAAATAACTACATCTTAGTATAGGTACTGATATGTTGGATACACACAATAAGTTGTAGAACACAGGAATATCCCTCGACATCTTAGGGATTGTACACAATATAGTAACTAGTTTATAATAATTATTATGATGCCGAACATAACCGACCCGCACTAAAAGTCGATTTTCACAACTTTTCCGACTTTGCTTAAGTTTCAAGACGGCAATTTTAACCTAGAGTAGGTATTATTACGGTAAATTTTCACGACACTAAAAGTCTATTTTATTTCACACTAAAAGTAAGTTCGTATGAGCAAGTGGCCAACTCTGGTGACGGAGTTTTTATGCCGCCTAAAGGCCTCCGTCATGGCTTAACGACTTTAAAAGCCGGGACCGACAATTTCACACTAAAAAACTTTCTGAGAACAGCTGATATTTTAAAACAAAGTGTTATTTTAATGCTTTTTTAATACGTCTTTAAACGTCTTATACCTAGTTACAACGCTAGAATTAAATGCTGAATGAAATTGAAGTGGTTTTAAATTCCGAAACTTTAGTAAATCACTGTGCGAAATTACATTGTACTTTCCTTAACAGAAATACAACTTATACAAACTTGGGTACAGTGTGTAAGTTAGCACAGTGATTCTGATGTATTGAAATCGTTATGATATTTGTACAGTCAAAAGCAAAACTAGAATCAAATAGGTACATTTTAACGTAATAGTACCTAATCGATTGATTGATCTTTCAAGAAAGAATTGAAATCGAGAATGGTATTCTAATGTAGTGCTGCAGAGGTATAGATCAAATTAACCTACATTCAAAGGGACTTGACATAATGCATTTTTTTTTAAATATCAGCAATAATTGAGTTATTTTATTGTATATTTGTCACAACGTTAATTTTCCACAATATACCTAGGTACTTATGTCATTGTCTTCAAAATTAAAAAACACGATAAATAAATGCATAAAAAGATCTCTATATTTTCATCATTGGGGATAGTCTTCGTATACCTACTAACCTATTAGAAGTCTTAAATTCCTACAAGATTTGGGAACACCTTGTAAAAGCATTTATTTAGAACTTTTGTAACACATCTTCCTCTGTTATTAGTATCTACAAGTATCTTAAAGCAAGTTGCGCTATTAGTTTCCAGTTTTACGATGGCAATTACCGTTAGCCACATGGTATTAGTATGGCGATCCTGTCTGCACGACGGTAAAGTCTATGCTCCTTGAATAATAAGAATAAGGCTTTTTCTCACAGGACGGGATTAGCGTTTATTCAATGTTCTTCCTTGTTTGCAACCTTAAATTTTCAAGTGGACTATTATCTATAACCTAGATACGATAACAGATTTTGTGCATATCAGAGTATTTTTGCAATGGACGAATAGGCGGCTTAAAACTCAATAACTAAAAACTCATCACCAGAGTTTAGCCACATACATAGAGCATATAGCATATACATAGAGCATTTTAGTATTCTGTGTGAACCACAAATATTAAATTGTTCATTTTTATCTCAAGAGATAGATGATTTACTGGAAAATGTATAGGTAGTAGGTATATTTACTACCAAAGTGACGTTGTTTTCAATAGATATTAGTCAGTGACGTAATCAGATATATTCATTTATTATGATAATGTAATTTGCATTTTATTAATTACGATTAGAGGATGAATGGGTACTTGGCAAGCCTAAATCCATCTCAACATTGTCCTTGGTACTTCAGTGTTCAGGAATTTATTTACAAGTATTTATATTAGGTATTTTTTCAGGCGACTGGGACCGCTTCGAAACCGTGACCTCCTCGGTCCCAGTTGCCTGATCCATTACTTTTATTATATTAAATTGGACAACTGAAAGCACTCGTAATATGAACAACACATCTGAATTTATTGTTTTCCTAAAGTGAGAGGTAGTATACGAATTTTATAATTTGTTATTAGCACTGTACCTTTTTCTTGTACTTGTTATTATAAATATTATATTATTACATTGTTTAAGTAAAGTACCTACAACCTACATGCAAGTAGGTATAGCATGTAGGTTGTACTGTCTCTTATACTCTTATACTTGTTTGTTTCAAATAAATTTACTATTTATGATATTTTAGTAGTTTTTTTTCTGTAAGTAAATAAATATATTTCAGTGTAATTATAATTTATAATAAGTAATTTAATAATTGTTTTGTTTACTTAATCTGAATTCTAGTACCTTCATTAGGAGAAAGTCTCAGCGGGCATATCTCAGAAATATTTAGGTATAGTAAATTCGAAGTGCTTTATTTTGTTAGACAGTTATAATTTATATTTCCATTTTCTTAATTGAAGTAGTCAATAAACTAAGGAATAAAGCCCAAAGATTTCTTAGAACTTTCTCGACTTTTTTACAGAGAACGTTAAAATCGCAACGTGTGAAGATTTCTAAAAGTGAAACACAACACTTACAATCAAGTTCAAACTTTCGGTTTCCTAAGTTCCTATCTAGTATCCTCTTCATCTGGATTTAATGTAAGAAGTTGAGTACCTAAGTTATTACCTACATATAAAAAAAAATCCTGTTAGATATTTTTTTTATTTATATAAACAGTAGGTAAGTAAGTTCTCTCGGAAAATTTCAAGACCGAGTCTGGGGTTCGACAGGGGTGCATATTGTCACCACAGCTCTTCAACACGTATACAGAGTACATTATGCGAATTGTCTTGGATGGGTGGAATAAGGGTATATCAGTGGGTGGACGCGTGATAAATAACTTGCGGTACGCTGATGATACTACGCTTTTTGCACAAACCAGAGAGGATTTGCAGGAGTTCTTGACTCGTCTGGAAACAACCTGTCTCCAATTCGGATTGGCACTTAATAGGGACAAGACGAAAGTAATGGTAGTAGACCGAGCCGGACTTAACGCTGCGGGAGTGCTGAGCGTAGCGAACTGTGAAGTGGTACCAAGCTATATATACCTCGGCGCTACCATTTCGAACTCTGGAGGATGTGAAGACGAGATAAAGCGACGGTGTGCAATTACGAGGTCGGCTGTGGAACGACTGAGGAAGATTTGGAAAGACAGGCGAATAACCAAAAACACAAAGGTTCGTCTAATGAAGTGCCTAGTCTTTCCAATTTTTCTCTATGGAGCCGAAACATGGTCTTTGAAGCTTCAAGATTGCCGAAAAATAGATGCACTGGAGATGTGGTGCTGGAGGCGGTTGTTAAAAATACCCTGGACAGCATTTCGCACCAATAATTCCATCCTTAAAGAACTTCGCATACGCGATAGGTTATCGTCGATTGTGCAGTTACGAATACTGAAGTTCTTTGGGCATATCTCCAGAAATGAAGAATCTATAGAAAGGCTTGTAGTACAAGGTCAAGTACAGGGTAAACGAAGCCCTGGTCGGTCACCAACTCGATGGACCGATCTAATTAAAAAGACGACCCAATCCACAATAGTGCAGTGTACTCGCAATGCAAATAACCGCCAGAAATGGAGATGCATCGCTAGAAGAGCGGCGGCCCTGGATGGGAGCAATGCAGAGTAATTGTGTGCTAGTGGTTCAACCACGACCACTCTGCCAAGAGTGCCCGACTAAGAAGAAGAAGGTAAGTAAGTATAAAAAATATATTATATGTACCTAATAAAAACGCTACATTCCGCTTCTATCTATGATTTGTTTTTTTTTTTTTTAAATATTCATGACTTTCTTTTCAAGTATTTAAAATAAATAATAGTCTTTCTTGGTGAAACAATTTTAGAACTACGAACCTGCGAAGGTTTTATTATGAATATAAAAAGTATTCTTGACTATAATCTGCTAGCGACCCTTGTCGGTTTCGCACGAGTAGAGAATTGTATGAATTTTTCCATCAAAGAATTTATTGGTTCAAGTAACCGTAAAATTCGTGAAATTTCATCAATACCTACACACATCAACAAAGTCTAGGGATACTTTAAACATAAATGATTACCGCCTTTATATTTTAAAATCCTATTAGTTTTCATAAAATATTTATATACAGATTGAAACATAATTATTTTATTATATTTTTTAATTAAAAAATAAAAAATAAAAAAACAAACGAAAAAACAAAATACGGCGGCAAAATTGTTAGTAATTTGTTGCGACAAGGAAAATTAAAATCGTTTTATTGAAATTATTTAATGAAAAAGATATCGAATTGTTTTTCTTTTTTTATTTAATGGGCCGTTTGAGCTTTGAGAGCCATGTCACGTCGTCATTTCAGTCGAAATGAAATGCTACGAGCCGAGGGCATGTTAGAAAATGGTGCTATTCAACGCGTCGTTGCTGAGGCCGTACACACCAACCAAAACGTGATAGCAAGGTTGTGGTCACGTTATCTCAGTACTGAGGATGTTGCTGAACAGCACACGGTTAGATTTCGTGTTACTACGCAGAGACAGGGTCGATTTTTGCAAATGACCGCCAGAAGACAACCGAATATCACAGTGATGTAACTAGTACAAAGGCTCCAGGGGGACCATCAGCTGCTGGTAAGCGACCAAACCGTGCGAAGGAGGTTGCATGAAGTTGGTCTTTATGCTCGAAGACCGCTACGTGTTCCAGCATTGCGACGTGGCAATCGCGGTCGGCCGCTTTCGTGGGCTCGGGAACATTTAACATGGAGTGACGCACAATGGTCTTTGGTGCCGTTTACCGATGAGTCCCGGTTTGGGTTTCATACGGATTCAAGAAGAACACGCGTTTGGCGAACTCTAGGAAGAGTTAGCCGTCTACGGCACCCCCAAGAGGTCCACTCATACGACAGCGAAACAAACATGATGTGGGCAGGAATTCGTCTTGGCGCACGAACCCAGCTCGTTTGGGTCCATTGCAACATGATTGCACAAAAACACCACGAGGAGGTAGTAGAGCCTGTTATTATCCCACACAGAATCCACATGGGCCAAGAGTTTCTACTCACGCACGATAATGCTCCTGCCCATACGGCGCGGGTAGTGTGTCGGCCGCGCTCCGAGACCACGAAATTCAAGTTTTGGGTTGGCCTGCACAGTCGCCTGACCTAAATTTTATCAAGCATGCCTGGGACATGTTACAGAGAAAAGCTATGAGAGATTTTCCTCCAAATTTAAAGACGGGACTAAAATTTTTCGAACATTTAGAAAGAGCATGGGACCTTATTCCGCAGCAAGACATTGGCAGTTTAATTTTAAGCTTGAACAGTCGATGTCGATGTGTAATTAATGTAAGAGGTGGCAACAGTAATTACTAATAATTCGTTATTAATTTAAATCAAAATCTATAGTTTTACAAGAAAAAAATAAGTTTTTATTTCATACCTACTCATTTTCTATGGCGATCAAAAAAATAACATTTTTAATGAAAACAACACAATCATGCAATGTTTTTTTATTTTTTATTAAAGACCTTGAAATAACATATAATTTTGTCATTAACTATTTCAGAAAATACCTCATAGTTTTTCGAATATTTGATGAAATATACAATATCCCTAGACTTTGTTGATGAGTGTATATCAAACTTTAATCCTGAGATCAGATCCAGATCGCACGACAAAGTCAACTTGATAATATTGTTTACTGTTATTATACAGGGCGGGGCGAAATGCTCTTAGGAGCTTACTGTTTTATTTCGACGAAAAAATATTAGCATTTTAAGATTTTTGAAAAAAAGTACCTAATAATCATCATTCTCCTGCCCTTATCCCACGCTAAGTGGGGTCGGCACTACATGTTTTTCTCTTCCAATCTCCTCTATCACTCGTCAGCTCTGAACTCACTCCTCTTACATTCATATCCTCTTTTACACAATCTATCCACTTCTTCTTCGGCCTTCCTTTACTTGTATACCTAAGGTATAAAAAAGTACCTAAGGTTTACATAATTTGCATTTGCTGGATAGCTGAACTATAGGCTCAATGAAAAGCATTGTTTTAATCTAGTTGTAACGTATAAATAGTCCGGTTTCTTTCTTTAGTACCTACCTAATATAAATCATCCAGGCCTAATTTTATTTGCCGAGCAGAGCATTACACTTTCATTGGGAAGGGCTCATATAGTTACATCCAGTAGTAAGTGAGTAATAAAGTTTGTGCTAACACAGTATCAAAACATCGTTAACCAAACCTTCTAAACTTTACTTAGTTACCTAAGTACCTACTTAATAGTGGCAATTCTGAGTGTCGCAAAAGCTAAACTAAGCTAACTAAAATTGTTGCCGTCCCTTTCATAGCGATGGGAATAAAAAGGATGGCAACAATTTTAGTTAGCTTAGTTTAGCTTTTGCGACACTCAGAATTGCCCCCATTACCTTTATGTCGGAGCGACATCGTTACCGAAAATTGTACCAATTCATTGATATATTTATACCTTTATCGATGTATTCCGTAAAAAATATAGAGCCTTTTAACACAGAATTGAGATCACCTACTTATATCTTAGCATTCGAAAACCCGATACACCTCAACTTCGGTCTCAACAGAGTTCAAGAAACCCAAAATCTAAAAAACCTGACAGTCCTATTTAACTGATTCCAGCGAATAGTCTCACTTTATTTTATAAAGTGAACGTGAAACTTTTTAGTACAGTAAGTAAGTAAGTAACTCAATGCTCTAAATTCATTTTTTCTGCGTATTATCTATAATATTTTGCTAAATACAATAACATTAGTGGCAATTCCGAGTGTCGCAAAAGCTAAACTAAGCTAACTAAAAATGTTGCCGTCCCTTTCATAGCGATGGGAATAATGGATGGCAATAGTTTTAGTTAGGTTATTTAGCTTTTGCGACACTCCGAATTGCCCCCATTGTCTTGCCAATTACAATAAATATAATTTCACGAGCTATCCTTTCGCATCAACCTTGAGCACTGAAGTACATACCTTTATAGATTTAAGAAGATGCCTGAAAAAAAGTGTGGCACCAAATATTGTTTATTAAGCTGATTCTTAGAGTCGTGAGAGGACAGAATAGAGTAAAGAGTACCTACCTAGTAAGTGATCTCAAGATCTCTGGTTGAATAAATACGAGTCTTTCTATTACATTTTGACTTTGAAGAATACCAATGTCAGACTCCTTGTTATATCATTACTTACATCGCCATGACATGATGATACACGTTCATTAAATTCACCAGTATTTTGTACTTCCTGCATTAGGCTTAGCGTGATTGTAATTACTGATTACAAATAATGTCTGGCCAATCATGTTACAAATAATTTTGTAACATGATTCTGCAAAATGGCTAAATAAATTAGTTTCTTCCCGGTTACGTAAGCTCTGTGTTTAGATGTTTTAACCAAAATATTCAGACGTTGGCGCTTGCCTGGACTCAGCCAGTCGGGCGAGTGGTAACGAGCGATTGCAAGGCAAGGCAAATATGCTGTCCATACGTAGGTGTTGGCGTTCACTCGCCTACGCTCGGCCAACATTGTATTGCCGGCTTTAGATGTTTCGGCTTGATTACGAGCCGGATCCGTCTCGTAACGTAAATAATTGGATTTTAAGCGTCAATCGTTCTTATGACTGAATTTTATAGTGGGCGGAGTAATCAAGTCTGACGAACTTTTGATAACTCAGCTTTTAACGGAATTAGACAGATCCTTGAACATAAAGCTTTATTATTTCATTTCATTTCTATTAAATATTTACTGAGGGAAGATTAAATTAATCTACCATTACCTATTGTAAGCATGACATGTAAAAGGTAGTACTGATGTATAGATATGAAACTGATATGGTAACCTGTAATATTTGACTGTCTCTGTCATAGAAAAAAATCCTACAAAGAAATAAGTTTTATAAAAAAGGTGTGAAATTTTGAATGTTCTTTTATAGGAAGTTATTACGCTTTTTTTTTTTCATGAGCGTCGTTAAATTATAATTACTTATGTAGAACACGTCAAAATTGTTTAGGTATTTTATTTTATTTTTATTTTATTATTTGGGTAAACAAACAGTAACACATTACAAAAAGGGTTACATTCTTATTGATAATTGACAACTAAATGTGAGACCAACACCGTTTACCACGGATTACTTATATATTTTACTTAAGTTTAGGTATAGCTAATGAAATTACAGGTAGGTATTGACAGAAATTCTCGAAATTATTACAGAACTAGGAGAATGAAAAATTATTAATTGGTATTTTCTAATTGTATTTAATTATGTAGGTATGTACTACGATTTTTTTCTAAACTGTTTTAAAAAATCGACTCGTAGGTTTGAAAGATTATGAAAATTTATCTGGCATTCCTAGAGATTCACACATTTCTGAAAATTATTCAGTTAAATTTGTGCATGTATTCGTGGCAATTCTGGATGTCTCCAAAACCTAACTTAACAAATTTGACAGCACTAAAAATGTTGCCGTCCCTTTCATAACGATCGAAATAAAAGGATGGCATCAATTTTAGTGCTGTCAAATTGGTTTAGTTAAGTTTTGGAGACATTTAGAATTGCCACTATTAGGTACCTACCAAAATAAGTATTTGGACATAACTCTGACTACCCCTTTTGACATCTTTATACCTACAGGATTTAAAAATTCCCTAAAGATCTGAAAATAAATGTCTACCGCTCCCTAGAAACACAGTCGTGATCATATTTCATTTTTTTCTGAAAATTAACGTAGGTATAGTAAAAAATGTAGAGTTATAGTTTTAACTTATAGTTCAAAGTACGCATCTATCCTTATTTATTTCGGATCCTATTTTATGGTCAGTGGTCATGTCATGTGAGGATAATTGCGGAAACATCACGATATGAACGCTTCAGTCAACCGAGTGTTTTAGTACTGTGGACAAAGCCTGTGTTTTACGTTGTGATAGGTATATTTTAATATTAACCTTCATAATGTTTGGTAATTTTAATAAATTATCTATTACATGGCGGAAATTGATACGTGTATGAAAATGTAAATATATTTTACACAAAAATACAAAAAACAGATTTACAAACACAACCCTCTATGCTAAAGTATCTCGGTCTTTGTAAGATTTCTAGAAACATCTCGAATAACATTGCTCGTATACTCAAACAGAATTTTAATGGATGTAAATTCATTAGGTATCTTGATTTACGTAATTGTAATTATCTATTATTTTGTTTGTTTTACATGGTAGCCTTGTAAAATATCTCATATAAATATTAATTATTAATTATATTAATCATGTAGGCATAAGTAAAAAGTAAATTTAATTATAATTGCCAAAATAAAATAACGCTGTAAAAATAAATCAGAATAGCATAAACTAGGTACCTACAGTAAAAAAAAAGACAATAAATTCAGAATCAAATAACTACCTATTTCATTGCTTCTATTTTCAATTATTTAAAAAATAAATGACTTTTGATACAAGATCCAACGAACCAACGTCGAATGCCAACTTTATAATAATTGTTTTAAATGTCCTAAAATGTTTATCTATGGTACAATTCATAGTGAGCAACAAATGTTCAATAAATTCCTTTGACGGCACTCGTGCAGTTAATTATGAACGTTATTGCAAGTACGTAAAACATCAGAGTCATACGATTTTGTGTAGGAAACCAGCTTATTTTAACAGAATTAAAATTCGAAGTCAATAATCTCATTACTCTTCTACTTGGTATGCTTGAATCAATGTTAAAATGAAGATCGAAATGACATGCAACCTCATTTTTACATCCTGAAAAGAACGTTCGACATTTGAATACTTACATAAATATTACTGGGTGTGCCAAATTCAGAATGAAGATCGAAATTACATGCGGCCTCATTTTACATCGTGAAAAGAACGTTTACAATTTGAATACAAACTTGTTGTGCCAAAAACGTATCTCCACAAAAAAGGTTGAAGGTAAAAGGACCTTTTTACCGCTTATTTTACATGCCTTTCTAAAAAAGAAATAGAGAAAAGATGGTTTTCTTGAATTGAACATTAAAGGCCGATTCAAATCTACGTGGTGTTCACTGCCGCTGTGGGTAGCCGCAGTAGTGCTTACCTATATTCTAACTAATCCGTGCAGTATGTACCTGTAGGTACATACTGCATGGATTTTGCTCTGGTATTTTCTATGAAGTTCCGCAGCAAGATAGGTACCGCACAGGTTTCGCTTTGGGTTTTGTTTAGCTTTGGATAGCGAAATCCGCTTTGGTGTGAACAGTAATTATTACTGCATACAAACTCGGTTTTCTCAACAATACCGCGTAGGTTTGAATAGGCCTTAATGAGCACTTAATACATTTTCTCTGCAAGCCTTATTTAAAATGCAATCAAATATTACGGTCATGGCAACAGACTTATCTGATACTACATTAGGACCGCGGCTTCGCTCATGTAGTACCAACATAATATTAAATAGCCTATGGGTATTGACGGATTAATCTACGCTAATTTCAATTTTAAATCCTTAATCTGAAAACAAGTTTGATACACAAATACCATAATTTTTTTAGAGGATAGGATGTGAGCTATCGGAAATTTATGGCTTAGACAAGACACCCTTCTCTTTATACCAAAAAAGAAAACAAATTTTTGATGACGTTTTATTAAGAAATTATCAGCGTTACGTTTAAAATTAGAATAGAATACGTTTATTTTGTGACTTAGATGCAAATAAAGAACTAAATAAGTCACCACTCAGCATGTGCTACATGTAGAAGTAAAGCTTCTGCAATAGTCGCAAAGTATTAATACTCGTAGACGTGACATAAAAATAAAAAATAAAAATAAATATCCTTAGACATTTTACACGGCGTCATCTAGTCCCAAGCTAAGCAACTTAATGCTTGTGTTATGGTAACCAGATGACTGATATAAGTAATACTTAGATATATTTTTTTGTAAATGCATAATATTATAGATAGAAAAACACCCAGAACGATAAGACGTGACATAGCGACATGCGACGCCGCCTATCCAAGGGTGATCATGTTAGTGCCTTAGGTTACCTATAGGTAATTGTCTTACCTTCGCAGAATCAAACGTTCATATTGCAAGTGATCAGTTTCCAGGTAAAATAACAAACTTATACAATACTAGCTTACTCCGTGGCACCTTCCTGGATAAAAAGTAGCCTGTGTTGTTCCAGGTCACTATGTATTTACCAAGTTGCAGACAAATCCAGTTTTTTGTATGAAAGAGTAACAAACATCCAGAAATCCATACATCCATGCAAACATTTGCGTTTATAATATTAGTAGGAAATACGATGTACCTACTTACCTAAAGAAAATTGTCCGAATCAAAAATCACGAATCTCAGTTTTATTCAAATTCAGCACAAAAAAAGAAAAAGTACCTAGTTGAAATTTTTTAATCTAAATTGCTTATTGATTATATAAATTACTTAGGTACTTTATTTATCAATCTATAATTATTTTATAATGTAGTAAACAATTTGTAGAAAGAAAGGGAAAGCAGGGTTGAGATTTCTTATTTTTCTAATTTTTCATATTAGAGTAAGTAGGTAGGTAATTTTTATTTGTCATAAAAAAGAGATCAAATAAATTGAACTGAACTTCGATAACTAATAATTACCTATACGAATCAGAGAGTTTTTATTTACTTATGCAAAATATTTGTCTATTTTATTTTAGTGAACCTTTACAACCTATTAAAACCTATGTAGGTTTTAAAAAAAAAAAAAAAGAAAGAAAGAAAAATCATTTATTCTGGTAGGACCTCAAGGATCACTTCAGTTTGGTCTTACATGCTAGGTGATTCTAATGCTTGTTCCAACGCGATTCCCTACACAAAGGCTTGTTATGATAAAAATAACGAAGGACTTAGGATAAAATGACGCTTTAACTTTCGAATTGAACCTAAAGACTTGAACCCAAAAGTTCGTAGAGGACCGTGAATAACAATTCTATAGAAAAGTTTCACAAATCAATTTCTTTAGAATTAATCCAATTGACGACCTCTGTGGCGCAGTTGGGTGAAGGCCCGACTGAGATACGGAGGTTGCAGGTTCGATCCCCGCCGCGGGACAAATGTTAGTATGTTCTACAGATATTTGTCCCGGGTCTGGATGTTTTTCTATCTATAATATATGTATGTATTTACAAAAAAAAATGTATCTAAGTAGTATCATCAGTCATCTGGTTACCATTAACACAAGCATTAAGTTGCTTAGCTTGGGACTAGATGACGCTGTGTGAAATGTCCAAGAATATTTATTTATTATTTCTTTAATTACTTTCCTCGTACATAAATGTAATATTATTTGTTATAATTTAACCAGCTGTCATCAGATCATGGTTTTAACTATGGAAAGTATGAAAACAAGATAGCTTAAAAAATACTAGAATCAAACAAGTCATAATGTTCCAACACTGTGTGATATAGACATACCAGCTATAGCTGCTCGTCTATCATCTAATAAATAAATAAATAATAAAAAAATAAATAAAAATAAATAAAAAATGCAAGCGGTTGACCTTCTTTTTAGAAATCATAAGAAAATTTGAACACCGCCTAAAATAACTTTTGACTTATAGTGTACCTACCTATTAATGTATGCGTCGCGTCGTAGGTAATTAGATGAGTTATAGATATTCTATTTCACGAAGTCCGTTGGGCTTTAAATGTCATAGTGAATGCATGTCCACAATTTTTGTGTGCATAAGCTCAGAAGCAATCAGGCTCGTCCGAGACGCGGTCCGGGTCGCTGTATGTATAGTGTCTATTGTGTTCACGTCAGACTTTGGTAGCGTGTACCATCAGCATGACAATTAAGCGCAAAGTTGGGGCTAAACGGACTTCGTGAGATAGAACTGTACCTATCCTGTTTTTCTTTGTATCTTATGGTAATTCTCACCTTTTGACACTGCATTGTTTTATTGACACGTTTTATGGGTTTTCCATACCACATTTTTAAACAATAGCCATTCAAGGCATTTAGAGAAAGAGCAATGACTTATTAAAGCCGTCTAGTCAAATGATATTGTTTTTGCAGTACAGTATAAAATGTAGGCTAACAATTACCCATAGGTACAGGTTGGGAAAAAATTTTGAGTCCGTAAGGGTAGCTAACTTTTCTTTTGAAATTTTTTTAAGAAAACCATAATTGCATTTTTGTTTTTTTTTTAATTACCTAGGTACGGTTAGCATATAAAATGACGTCTGTCAAAATAGCAAGTTGAACGACTCTATTTCCCACTAGGAAGATTAATGGACAATTTCCCACCAGGAACATTTTTCCCAAAGTAAATTACCAATGAAATCGTAAGTTTTTACAATGACAGGTACATTGCAAGTAAAATAAAAGCATGTAAAAAAGGTTATACCTAACTCAAACCAGTTTAAAGTCTATGATATGCGTTATAATTCTTTATTATAAAAATCTGATTTATTGCTCTTTTTAGATGTTCGTTCGTCGGTTCGTCGGTATATTGCCACAATAGATTATAACAAATTCCAATTAGAAATATAATTTCGAGTAATACCTATTCTAAAATTGGAAGGTTCCCGCCAAATGTAGAGAAACTGAAGTTTTACTGTAGGTACCTTTAGATCGAAAGGCGCGATCAATGCGAATATTTCTTAAAAATAACATAGGAATACAAAAAATTATGACCACGAAATTTATGAAAATCATAGATTTTTTAGAAACAATGTTTTTTGAGCTGTTCCTCCCCCTACGTTAATTTATTTATCAGTAACCTAAGTAATTTTAAAAGGTTGGTAAGTTACTCTGAAAACTTAAAAACCATTAGTACATACCTACTTACATCCCAAATTGTGGTATTAAGTGTAAAAAAAATAAAAAGGAACGACGTTCAAAAATAGATCCCTTTGTCACTGTTTTTCATAAGACCTACGCGCGAGATGCAAAGCTAAAAAAAACAAAAATTATTAAAAAACATGAACAAGTTTGACAACAAATCTCTGCTAATAAGATTACTTACCTACAATCATTGTAGGTACTACAACGTATTCATTAAACAAAAAAACATGCGGAAAACTTTAAGTACAAAACTACCTAGTTATTTCTTAGATGATAATCGCGTGCAGGTTTCTCACGGCGTCGGACCTGCTTACAATCCAACCTGTTCCATTTTTAAAAAGTTTTATTTTTAAATATTTTTATGCATTCCATTTACGAATTTTAGTTTTAGTTCGTGTTTTACACAGTAAAAGACCATGTTAGTATTTATTTCTGAACTCTTACTAAGATTTTAAGTGAAAAATATAAAATATTATACCCTACAGAGTGAAAAAGTGTGAAAAAATGTTGGCGAAAAACTTTAAGAAGATTTTCGGTGTTTCTCTTATATTTCTGGTGGTGGCAATTGTGCTGGCAGTATGGGGGTTCCCGAGTATCGTCAGCAAACAAATTCAGAAGGTAAGTGCTACAAACTAAAGCAATTGTAGAAAATATTTGTTCATAATTGAATTAACTATCATTCCTAAAACAACATTAAATACGATGACGACTTTTAATCTCCAAGAAATGATTTACCTAGGTATATTTAGCAAAAGTTAATATTCCATAAATTGGAATCGATTATAAAGCTTAGGGCTGCCTATCCATTGACGCGGAGCGAAAGCCCGTACTCGGGATCAACGAAAACGAAGTTTCGTGACAATTTTCGGGGTCAGCTTATGTTGGTGGATACTGAATTCGTAATAGTTCACCAACATAATTGAAACCCGAAAATTTTCACGAAACTTCGTTTTCGTTGATCCCGAGTAAGGCCTCTGGTGGAGCGGAGAAACGGATAAATATAAACCAAAAGGATTGCCAAACTTCCGTACCATTATATAAACAGCTAAATATTCTGTGAATATTTTAAGCGTGTACCTGTTGCCGTTATTATCGAGCAAAAACGGCAAAAAAATCACGTTTGTTGTATTGGAGCCCCCCTCAACTCAAATATTATTTGATTCTACTTTTAGTATTTGTTATAGCGGCAACAGAAATACATCATTTATAATTTATTGTTTCTGTAATATTGGTGTGTTATTAGTTTGTCGATTTTCATTAATTTATGTGCCTTGCCCTAGCTTCCATTTTTTTGTTAAATAGATATAACAACTTAAGTAGTACCTAACTGTAATGTTATATTTTATGTGTGTGTAAATAAAAAAATAATAAGTAAATAAATAAATATTATCATCTGTGAAAATTTAAACTGTCTAGCTATCACGGTTCATGAGATACTTACAGCCTGGTGACAGACAGAGAGCACAGACAGAAATAGAATCTAAGTCTAGCCTAAAATCTCTATAGTCTAGATTTTCTTATCTGACCTTTTTGGCCGACTTATAATAAAATGACGGCAGTCAATAAAAGCTTGAACATTTTTCACTAAATACAATTTTATATTACTCTGTTTGACTGTAATTTTAATACCTAAACTCTATAACGCAGAATGTTGTAAAGTTTCCATTCCAATGATGTTGTTAGGCTTGCCCAGAACCAACACCATGCTCTCAGTTAAATTGGCCTGCTGACATGGTTATAAAAAGCTAGCTAGATAAAGCAAATTAATAAGCTCTTGTATTGAAATATCAGACAATAGGTACTGTTGGCGTAACTTGTACTCCACATTCAATAAATTTTACTTACACACTATCTTCATGTTAATAATTTATTGCGCTTCCAAATGGTCATAGCTTGAAGTAGGTATCATACTTTGTATTTAAACTACAAACGACTGGGTATTTTGCATTAAAATTATGATTATTTATTGACCAATGAATGCAATTTACAGACCAATCTCGTCGTAAACGTGTTATTTATAAAAAACTGACCTTTAAACGTTCATTAGTTCTAGTGCCCTCAGTAGTTATAAATGTGTTATATTTGTTATTAGTACAAACATTGTAACAAGTCATCGTAATGCTAAGATCAAAAAACTAAGTACCTAGGTACATAGCTCCATTAATTTCTGTCTACCGAAAAAACGTTAAAATCTAGGTAGGTATAATAGTAAAGTGTCATTTTCACGATGCAAGGCCAGAAGGGACGACGACCGATGGACCAAGGCAGTAACCGAATGGTGGCCAAGAGATTTGCGGCGGCCTCGAGGCAGACCACCAGCCCGATGGTCAGACGACATTGCGAGGGCGGTAGGAGAACAGTGGATCCGGCTGGCACAACACCGCCAAGAGTGGCGTGATAGAGAAGAGGCCTTTACTCAGCAGTGGGTGTTACCGGCTGATTAGATAGATAGAAGATTCTTGCCTGTTGCATTCAATTAAGTAAATTGGCTGTCATCACGACTTGCATGGCCTAAACAACATTTGCTGACAATTATTGAACGTCAATTAGGTGCGCGTAATTATTGCATTGAAATTGCTCTGGTACGTACAAGAGAATGGCATCATGTAAATGGTTACATGATGCCTTAAACTGACTTAAATGAACTTTAATGAAGTGAAGCACATAAAGAATGTTAAAATCGTAACCATCATTCATTTCTCTGACAACCTACCCTGAGAAATATGGCAACTATGAAATGATCATGTCAAAAGTACTAAATAAAGTTTATTTAATCAAAAGTAGGTACTAGGTTTTCAATTTTAAAAGTCTTATGTAACACACGGCTGGACAGGACACGTTTGTCGGATGTCGAACGAGTTGTGGGCAAAGAAGACCACGGAGTGGACCCCACACAACGCGACACGACGACGTGGAAGACCCAGGATGAGATCGGGACGAGCTGGACTCATACCTTAGCACATGGCCTGGGGACGCGCTATGTCGCGAAGAGTGAAAGAAGAGAAGGGAGGCCTTTGCCCTGCAGTGGGACGATTATGGCTGAATAATAATATGTAAGCCTAAATACAATTGAGATCAGCTTATCATAAACTGTTGATAAATCAACTTCGGTATCAACTTGATACCTCTACGTCAATAAATAAATGTTGATCCCAGTGAACGTGCGTACACCCGGCTGATCTCATATGTTATAATTATTATTTTGACTTTGAACTCAGATTGATCTGAAAAAATGTAGGTAGGTACTTACTTAACTTGTTGTTTGAGTTTCTAAACAAAAAGTAAGCTTCGAAGCACGTCAGTGCTGGGGTCACCCAGCAGTTCAAAATGACCTTTGGAGATCACGGCCATACTAACTGCTCTATAAAACGTTCATTAAGCTCTCAGCCAGGTAATATCGCTAGAAAATATACTGTGTCCTTTATCCGATCTTGCAAGAGGTTGAAAACATAATAAATCCAAAATTAGTCTAAACAGGTTTGAAACAAAAAAAGCTTAGCGACTGACCAATTATGCTATAGATTAAGTTGGCTATCAATTTATTTTTACCTCACTTTTTCCTTGATGCTTTATTTAGATTCTCGCCTCTCGGTACAAAACGAAACAGAAAAGTGTTAGTCTTGGCAAGTTTGGTAATTGTACCTACTGGTAGAGCATCTTGAACTTAATAATTTTATAACATTCCATTAGGAGGGAAATAATAACAATTGAAAATGAAAAATCTTACGAAAAGTTACGACTTCGACGGGATTCGAACCCGCGTGATTCAAGCGATCATCCTTTAGCCGGATTGCCATCGACCACTCAGCCACGAAGCCAATGACGTCGACGACGAAACTATCAGTAAGATTATATTTTTCGGTTAGAGCACCGATTAGCGCCATCTACAGGTATTCTAAAGGAATTAGATACACCTGCTCATTGACTGAAGTTGCATTCAGTACAAATGACCAGAGATGTCGCTTTAGCTTATTCTATAGTTTTTATATATTTTTATTATAGTGTTAAACCACACTTAGGTATTTCATTAGAAAATGAAAAATCTTACGAAAAGTTACGACTTCGACGGGATTCGAACCCGCGTGATTCAAGCGATCATCCTTTAGCCGGATTGCCATCGACCGACCACTCAGCCACGAAGCCAATGACGTCGACGACGAAACTATCAGTAAGATTATATTTTTCGGTTAGAGCACCGATTAGCGCCATCTACAGGTATTCTAAAGGAATTAGATACACCTGCTCATTGACTGAAGTTGCATTCAGTACAAATGACCAGAGATGTCGCTTTAGCTAATTCTATAGTTTTTATATATTTTTATTATAGTGTTAAACCACACTTAGGTATTTCATTAGAAAATGAAAAATCTAACGAAAAGTTACGACTTCGACGGGATTCGAACCCGCGTGATTCAAGCGATCATCCTTTAGCCGGATTGCCATCGACCACTCAGCCACGAAGCCAATGACGTCGACGACGAAACTATCAGTAAGATTATATTTTTCGGTTAGAGCACCGATTAGCGCCATCTACAGGTATTCTAAAGGAATTAGATACACCAATTTCATTTTCTAATGAAATACCTAAGTGTGGTTTATAACACTATAATAAAAATATATAAAAACTATAGAATTAGCTAAAGCGACATCTCTGGTCATTTGTACTGAATGCAACTTCAGTCAATGAGCAGGTGTATCTAATTCCTTTAGAATACCTGTAGATGGCGCTAATCGGTGCTCTAACCGAAAAATATAATCTTACTGATAGTTTCGTCGTCGACGTCATTGGCTTCGTGGCTGAGTGGTCGATGGCAATCCGGCTAAAGGATGATCGCTTGAATCACGCGGGTTCGAATCCCGTCGAAGTCGTAACTTTTCGTAAGATTTTTCATTTTCTAATGAAATACCTAAGTGTGGTTTAACACTATAATAAAAATATATAAAAATAACAATTGAATCATATTTATATATTTTAAAGTTCAATTTCACTTTTACGTACAGTTTTATAAAGTTTACTTTTAAAGTTCTACGTGTACCTAGTTTATTGTATCACAGATAAAATAATACCATATAAAGAGGTAATGTTGGTTTGATTGTATCAAATAAAGATCTTGGACCCAAGTACGATTTACCTACTGGACATAGTGTAAATTGTAGATGATGCTAAGTGTAAATTATTTTGCAGAGTATTTACAAAAAGACAATCCTCTAAAATCCAACAAAAAAAAAGATGCAATGAAAAGGTGAACTCTACCTAGTCAAACTAGTTATGTCGAATATTAATTGATCACTGTTTTAAACATGATTACAATTATTTTAATGATTATAATCATAAAACGGAACTTTAACGCTTTTTATGAGCCGTTTTGACAAAGTGAATCATCGATTTTTCTAGAGAAAGGTAAAAACATCCCAAATAAAAGTACAAAAAAAAAATGCATGCAAAAAAAATAATTTGAAAATATGAATTTTAATAAATAGGATGAGATAAAACAAGTAGTGATTGATTAGCAACCTGATACATAAGTACTGGATAACCTCTGTACAACATCGTGAACGCACAAGGTATTTCCAAATGTGTAGGTATTTGGCTAACTTTCTCATCTTCTCTGAGGATGATGATGGTGGACCTTATAGTTATAGTTATAATAAAGTTCGTAACATTTCTGATGTTACTGCGCAAGATTAATGAATTCCAACTAGTAAAAACATTCATTTTGTCATATTATTCTGTCCATTATTTATTGCACTACTATTATTTAATATTGCAACTAGGAATATAGGTAGGTACCTACTTACCAGAATAGACATAGACATAGACATAGACATAGACATACATTTATTTGCCACAAAACACACAGTACCTGATTACATAGAGCAAGATAGAAATAGGTGCTACTTACTAACTACTAGAATAAACCATTAACTTCACAACGTCCACATTATATTATCGCAATATTAATTAACTTCTCATATACCTACCTGCCCTCATAAATTCAAACAAGTTTACAAAAAAAAACAGTTCCAAGCAATAATAAAAGTTATACCTATTCTAGTCACCTGATGACCTATGATGTAGGTCTACCTACCTTGATCTGTTTTCCTGTTGATCCAATTGCTATAGTAGTCAGGGTTAAGGACATAGCTTTACCTACATGGTTTTATCTGATCTAGGATTGTCCGATTCTATGACATGAACTGAGCTCATCGCATTATTTGCATAACTACTGAGTACTGCGCAGGTTCATCTCGAATGGGTTGCGATTGTTACTGGAAAATTTATATCTTTATTCGTCGCTTTCTAGGGTTCCGGACCTAAAGGGTAAAAACAGGACCCTATTCAAAAGACTTCGCTGTCCGTCTGCCTGTCTGTCTGTCTCCAGGCTGTAGTACCTACATGAACGTGATAGGTAGTTAGACGGTTGAAATTTTCACA
The DNA here is from genome assembly GCA_963582015.1 of Xanthorhoe designata. Taxonomy (NCBI): domain Eukaryota; kingdom Metazoa; phylum Arthropoda; class Insecta; order Lepidoptera; family Geometridae; genus Xanthorhoe; species Xanthorhoe designata. The sequence goes on from OY757037.1 coordinate 11,916,401, forward strand.
GATGATGAATTTTTGTTCCCGCTATAAGTAACAACAAATACTTAAAACAGAATACAATAAATATTCGAAGAAAGAAAGAAAGAAAGAAAAAATCATTTATTCTTGTAGGACCTCAAGGATCACTTAAGTATCGTTTTACATGCTAGGTGATTCTAATGCCTGTTCCCCATGCAACAAACGTGTTATTTTTTTTTAAGCTTTTTGCTATAGCATGATAAACGCTTGAAATATTCACAGTGATACGGAACCTTTATAACAAATTGTTAAGTTAGACCGGAAATAGACAAATAGATGATGAAAAATACTCACTGACTGGGAAATATCTATTGTTGTTACAGAATGTACAGATTGAAAAGTCATCAAAGATGTTTGACAAGTGGGTGAAGATGCCGATTCCTCTGGACTTCAAGGTGTATGTCTTCAATGTCACCAACCCGGACGACGTCAATGCGGGGCAGAAGCCTAGTCTCCAACAGATTGGCCCTTTTGTTTACAAGTAAGTCGAATTTAATCTTCATCATTCTCCCATTGTACGAGTTCTGCATTGTTCTTGAATTTATTAAAACACTAGGTATCAACATACCCGAGTTCATTAGTAAAATCAACTTTGGTGAACACAATTATTTTATTTTATGGTTTCAATGACAAACTAATTTTTTACTTTTTTCAGGGAGTATCGCGAAAAAACAATACTTAGCTATGGAGCCAACGATACCGTGAGGTATATGCTGAAAAAAAACTTCGTCTTCGACCAGGCTGCCTCCGGTTCCCTCTCAGAAGACGATGAATTTACTGTCATCAACTTTTCCTACATGGTAAGTTATTCTTTTTAGGTTTAATTTCAGCATCAGAGAAACGCTAATTAGGTATACATAGGACAACAAATAAGACCTGTGTGTAAATGTATAATGAGTTTTGTATGGAAAATGTTTTGCAAGGTTTTCTTTTCACTAACACAGTCTGTCCCAGTCTTTAGTTTATTCTTGGTGTAGTATTGATTTACGGCCTTCTATAAATCGATGTAAGTATAGGTAAACGTCAGTAGGTAAATGAGCTAGTAGTCAACTCAGAAGTTTCAAAGGTTTAAACGACTTCAAAAAAGTAGGAGATTCTACGTGATTCATAATTGGTAGGTATGTTATCCCGAAAGGGAGATTTGAGACCATGAAAATGAACAGTTAGGTGCAAATCTTGTGAATTCCAAATTTCAGTTATTCATACAAAAACTTTTTTGTTAAATCTTTTGACAAAAAGTTTGTCTACACTATATCCGAGGTGGCTTAATTTTTTTTTTGAGGATCCGAATCGTATTTATGAACAAAAATTGCCCTCGAGAGTGCAGCCTGCAAGCAGCTCTTAAGAAATTGAAGACGGTCTATTTTTTTTTATTTTTCCACTTTGTATCTCTCGCACTGGTCCACACAAAATACTTTAATCTTAAATAGCTCTTAAATAGCTCTTGACTCTCAATTCATTGGATGTACAGAATCTTCTGTACCTACCTACTCAATAGTTGTTATAGTATTCATAGTTTTACCAATATTCGAGTGTCTATTTCGAACTTACGGGTCGTTTTGCTGATGTGATCATATGAAAAAGTTTATAAATGGATGTTTATTTCGATACGCTCAAATAAATACGTGATTTATAGCTCACGAAGAAATCATTCAATGTTAAATTGCTTTCAATTTCTGAGGTGTCTGCAAAGCAAGTTTCAAATGTCTATTTTTACCATCGTATGAAAAAATAACTTGCTTTAGGTATAGACCTCTTAAATAAGTACCTACCTTTCTGAATTAAATAAGTATAATATCGGATTGAATTCCGAAAAATTCTAGAGTCTTTTCCATAATTAAGATACTTATATTACCTACTTTTTAATTTACCTAAAATCATAATTTTGAATTTGTATTTTAATTAGTTTAGACAGTAGATGTTTTACATTTAGTATTAGGATATAGGTGCCTAAATGGGAGAGGAGATGACAAATGATACTTAGGTATGGGTTAAGCTCATCCATCACACACTGAGATGGCAGGTAAACGGCGAGCAGTTTTAGTGTCGTAAAATTTTAAATTTTATCTTCATTACCATAAAACATAGTATCGCTTGAGATACTTGAAACGAGAGCACTTTTATTTTACTATGCATTATATACCTAGTAATGAAGATAAAGTTTAAAATGATATAACACTGAAACTCAAGCCGCTTCGCTGCCATCTCGGTGTGATTTGAGCCTGTGGAATAAAATATGTGCCGACCCCACCAAGCGTTGGATAAGGTTAGGAGAATGATGATTATAATTATATCATTATTTAAGTAGGTACCTACATAGGTTGGTTCAATGTTTTTGGTACCAATGTTATTTTTTCGCATAAAAACGAAACTTAATTCTTTATTTGGTTCCTGGAAAGTTGTATCAAACTATTGGATCCAAATCTGTGATGCTAGAATCCTTTTGCTTGTCATTATTAACGAACATTGCCAGATTGGTTTTCCGATAATTTCATTACTATTTCCAATAATCATGAACCTCCAAAGTAATTCAAAGACAGTTCTCCGTTCTCCAAAGCAACAACTATCAGGAATACAATAGTAATAACATTTAAAGTAATTCAAAGACAGTTCTCCGTAAAGCAACTAGGTACTATCAGGAATACAATAGCAATAACATTTTTATAATTTAATTATTACTTGCTGCTACTCAAGACAACTCTATTAATAAAAGCATTGTTTTTAATTACTACCTTAGAACTTGTTCTATCACGCATCAATGAGGTAACATGCAAAATAATAGGTACCTACTATCGTCATTTAAAAGATAGACGACGCTTAGGCTCGTATTCAGAGTCCATACATACATACATATATGAAGCGCTCGTGGCGAAGCTTGCTAAGACGTTCTTGATAGATCGTTGAAGTTAAGCAACGTTCTGAGCGGTCACTACTTACTTGGATGGGTGACGGCAAGTGGCATTATCAACTGAGCGCTTCCGTGCTTCGGAGGGCATGATAAATTGTCGGTCCCGGCTTTAAAAGTCGTTAAGCCATGACGGAGGCCTTTAGGCGGCCTAAAAACTCCGTCACCAGAGTTGGCCACTTGCTGATACGAACTTACTTTTTACATACCTACATATATAATACATACATAAAATCACGCCTCTTTCCCATGGGGGTAGGAAGAAACCACGGATCTCCACTTGCTACGATCCTGACACACGTCAAAGTTCATACTCAAGCCGCTTGAGTATGAACTCTGACATGTGTCAGGATCGTTTGAGTCAAACGTGAGTCGTGTTTCATACGGAGATTGACCACTCAGTATCCATAAGAACTATCAAAAAATCGATACTTAAACAAAGAGTCAAGTCTGAGTGTATACAATCTGAACCTGACAATATCGAGTTGTTAATTTGAATAAAGATGAGCACTGATTATCAAAAAATCCGTTCAACACACAAATTATAGAGATATCAATCAAACTTTGGTAACAGATACAAAGTTTTATTTGTCAATTGAAGGAATCTATCGTATTTATTGAATTTAAAAATAGGCACTATTAAAAACTTTTTGACTTTTAATTTTCACGAATGGATTATTAGAATTAATGATGTATTTATGTCCCGTGGATGCAGTAAATTAGTCTACGAAGATGGTTCATTTAGGTGTTTGACAAGCCTACTCCATCTCAACAATGTCCGAAGTATAACAGTGCAGATAAGTAAGAAGGCTTTCTGACGCTGTATCCTTCTTACAAGAATAGTCTTTCTTAAACTTTCGCGATCACAATTCATACTTTTAAATAGAAATTTACAGGATTTTATCGCGTAATTTACCTTTTATTATTTCCCGACGTTTCGGCTGTGTTACAACAACCGTGGTCGCGGGCGAACTGGAGTATGTAGGTAGGCTCCGACGAGAAGCGGCAGTTTATAAAACTACCCTCCCTTAAGCTTCACAATTCGGAACGGCTGCATGTCCACCACAGCACACGACACTAACTGTATCTTTACACCGAAACTTTCCATCACGACGCGCATTACACCTACTAATAACTGGATTCCATGATAACGGGAGCCTAAATCCATCCTCGCGATTGAAATTCGGATATTTCTTGATTTCTATTGCTTCACGAATTATTCGCTTATAATACTGGCGTTCGTTGGCAAGAATCTTGGGATCATGAAGTTCAATCCAGTGATTAGGCCCCGAGTCCACTAGGTGCTCTGCTATCGCCGATTTGTTTACCTGGCGGTTTTTAACTGCTGCTATGTGTTCCTTTATGCGTTCAGCTATTGTACGCTTCGTTTGCCCAATATAGGAACGGCCACAGCTACAGTCAACCTTATACACACCAGGTACCTGTAAAGGCGTGACGTCTTTCGGTGATCTTAACAGCTTTGCGACTTTGGTGAAAGGAGTAAAAATGGTCTTGATAGAAAACTTTTTCAAAATATTGCCAATTTTGTCCGTTACCCCTTTCACATACGGCAAGTACGTAGGCTGCCTGCTGACGAAACGTCGGGAAATAATAAAAGGTAAATTACGCGATAAAATTCTGTAAATTTCTTCTTACAAGAAGTAAAAGAGATCGCATTGGATATAATTATATTTACATAAAAGAGATGATGCAATTTCCTCCATATGCTTCTTGCATATGGAGGAAATTGCATCATTACACCGACAAGAGCTGAGCTCTTAAGTTTTATATATATATCCTTCTTACTCCTACTAATATTATAAACGCGAAAGTTTGTAAGTATGGATGGGTGGATGGATTGATGTTTGTTACTCTTTCACGCGAAAACTACTGAACAGATTTGGCTGAAACTTGGAATATACATAGATTATGACTGAGAATAACATATAGGCTACTTTTGATCCCGGTATTTTCATGGGAACGGGAACTACCGCGGGCGCAGCTAGTCATCTAATAAAGATGTATATTTTTAATGTTACAAGATTGTTAATTTGAAATTATGTTTCAGGCCGCAATTCTGACGATAGCCGATATGATGCCAACTCTGGTGCCGATGGTGAACAAAGCGCTGGAACAGTTCTTCACAAACCTCACCGACCCCTTTATGAGGGTGCGAGCCAAGGATCTCTTCTTTGACGGAATATTCCTCAACTGTGAAGGAGATAATGCGGCTCTTGGTAAATACCACTGTCCTAAATATTTATTTTTAATTAATTTAAATTTAAATTTACTATGTTTAGTCTTTCCTGAGAAATGAGTAAGTCACATTTTTGTAAAGGAATATTATTAGAGTTCAAAACTTGTTTGGTATACCTACATCAGGGACCCCACCTAGGTCCTATTCTCTTTTTGATATTAAAAAATGAAATAAATGAACAAGTATAAGTAAACTGATAGTAAATATCTCTTGTTTACTTCAAAATCAATAAAACTGAAGATTATGAAAAAAATTACGCACACGTGCCATAAACGGTAAATGAATAATTATGAGAAAAACCGTGAAGTAACCAACTTAACTTAACAAAGTACTTACTGTGAGGCCAGAATCGAATGTAGGTTAGTAGGTACCTACATTAATTATAATTTAATTATATTAAAATTACCTAATTATCTCGCATGTTGTGATACCCTTTAATTACGAGAGCACTAGTTTTTTTTCATATTTGGCCAATTGAGATGATGCATGTACTTACTTACAGTGTAACCCTGTGTTGGGTGTCCATAATAAATAAATAAATAAACTTCACCACATATAAAAAGAAAAAATATAGAACTAGTAAGTAATAGAACTAGGTAGCTAGGTACTTGCGCCATCTTAAAACAATGTCCCAAGCACGATAGAAACCTTTTAGGTGAAGTACCTACATCCTGAATCATCTAGAATCAGCGGTAAGATAATGCATTCCATTTTATGTTGATTTAGGTTACCTACCTATTATTATATTCCTAGAAATAACTTGTTTCTTAGTAGGTACCTATCTTAAGCAAGTTTGTGGTAGATCTAACAATAAAACTTGATAATAATTTGTAATTAAAACATTTAGTATTCGAACTGCAATCCGGTTCCCATAGATAAACTTTAATAGGTAGTCAAATGGCGTTGAATAAATTTTCAAAGTTTTTTGAATATTCAAGTACCTAAGTAATTTTGTTCATTTTATTTTGCGTTAAAATAACAAGCGGCTACCTTTACCACTCGGCAACGAAACCTTTAAAACCGAAGTCGAAATTCTCAGTATAGGATCGATTAGCGACATAAACAGAGAACCAGTAACATAGTACTTATTTAGTATTACTTATACCTACATTTATTTTTCAAAGTAAAAGGCAGTAAGTAGGTAGCTAAGTACCTACTTACCGCTTTTGTGTTTAATTTGAACTCGGCTCAGACGCGTTGCAAACAAATGGAGAGTTGTGTCAATATTAACATACCATACCAACCCTCTCAAAAAGGGTGTCAAAGGACTTAATGAGGCCAAATATACTTACCTAATTAGCAGGCTTAAAATATCTAATTAAATAAAGTAACCAGCTTGCCCGCGTCAGAATGGATTTACCTACTCAAACTACAAAAAAAAATTAAATATGACCACGACTGGTATCCCAGAGGCGGTAGACATTTCTTTCAGATCTTTTAGGAAATTTTTAGATCCTTTTGAAGATGTCTAAGGGGGTAGTCAGAGGTAGTCCAAATACATATTTGGTACATGCCCACATCTTGCGGAAGTTAACTTTCCATACCCATCGACCATTAGCCCATCGACGCTATTAGAGAGCTAACTGGTTTCCTCACGATGTTTTCCTTCACCGTTAACTCAAACTACTTACCTCCATACCAAATTTCAAATAAATCGGTTGGCGTGAAAAGGACAGGTTGCAAGCCCATCGACACTACTAGTACCTATGGTAAAAATACAATCTTAGGCATAAATAGGATACCTACCTAGATATTTCAAACATATTTAAATTTTTATTTTCCGTGAACGCGTTCATGGAAAATTAATCAAAAATTAAACAAACTTGAATAACTATGAAATTAAATAATTTATTTACAGAAACTAAACTAGTAAGTACTTACATATTCACATAACTGTACCTACAAAATACAATTAGAACTTGAAATTGAATAACTATTGTCACAAGCGGTACCTTACCTTACAACCTAGTAAGGAAATGTTTTCCTGGATTAGTCCTGAGGCCCTAGCCATGTTATATTTCGACAATCGCTTTCGATTAGAAACTAAAAAAAATGTACTTATAGGAATTGACATTCGATGACGAAAACTCGAGCGATCAGAAATGTCAAATCAAAGGTGTAGCGATGATAGAAATCGAATCGCTTCATAGCGATGGCGAATGCCGGTTGGCTAGGGCCTCTGAGGCAGAATTGAGGTTAAATCATGTTTGAAGGGTTTTTGTATTTTATATGACAAAAAGTCACTTGGTTATCCATCTGACCTTCTATAAAACCTTTTTTGTGAGAAACGTTTAAGTATAGAGGTTTATTTTATTTTATTTTATTTATTTGGGAAACAAACAGAGATAAACATAATCCATGTCAAGTAGGTAGGTACCTTCATATCTAAATTCTCAGATTGGTAATCTTCTAGCTAGACTATACAAATATCGTCCTTGCTAATATTATAAAGAGTAAAGTTGGTTTGTTTGTTTGTATGTTTGGGGTTATCTCCAAAACTAGGTACTGATCTGATTTCAAAAATTCTTTCACCGATGTGTAGCATGGACTTTCCGAATGAACATAGGCTTTATATTTGGAATCAGGCTATTTTATCAAGGTAGATACCACGCAAGTAATTAAGCTAGTACATAATATAAAAATGAATCCTATTTCGTTGATACTCTATAGCTCGAGAATGGCTGAACCGATTTGGATAAATACGTTTAAATGTCTTTTAATAGTTCGTACTAGATGGTTCGTGCATTAAACAAGTGTGTGGTACGAAGTGCGCCGGGTCAGCTTGTTATAATAAAAATAAATATCCTTGGACTTTTAACACATCGCCATCCAACCTAAGCAACGTTTCATGTAGGTAGCTATACAAAATTACGAAATGACAGGGGGATTGTGATTTTATTTCCAAGTATTGTGTAAACAGGGCTTAGAATATTATAAAGTCTTGTGTTTTGTTGCAGCATTGGTGTGCGGCAGGATCAAGGCTGAGATGCCGCCCACCATGCGATTGGCGGATGATGCTAATGGATTTTACTTCTCTATGTTTTCCCATGTAAGTTTTATTATACAGGGCACTTACACTACAGTGTAGGTACCATCAAGTGAAAACAATCCTCCTTCGTTCTTAAGCCGCCTAAAAACCTCCGCCATGGCTAACGACTTTAAAAGCCGACAATTTAACGTGCCCTCCGAAGCACGGAAGCGCTCAGCTGATAATGCCACTTTGCGGTCACTCATTTGTCAGTCCCGGCTTCTAAAATCGTTAAGCTATGACGGAGGCCTTTAGGCGGCCTAAAACTCCATCACCAGAGTTGGCCACTTGCTCATAAAGGTCTAAAATAATCTTTGCTTATACGAACTTACTTTTTTTTATTACCTACCTACCTATAATACTTTTTCAATTCAATTCAAAATGTATTTATTCAGTACAATCGTGTATACTTAGACCACTTTGACATGACGTCACGTTCTTAAAACTAGGGGATTGTAGGTAGGTAGGTACTGCCTGTTCCAACGCGACTCCCTATACACCAGGGAAAGAATCAGGCAAGAACCTGGTGGTGTGGGCCTATTTTTTTTTCAGCGGTCCAATCTTACCTATACCTACTAAGTAGGTACCTAAATATAAACTGAGTCGGAGTATGTTTAGTCTCAAGCGTTTTTGTCATCGAAGACTTACCTTTCAAAACTTACCTTTCAAGTACCTAGGTTACTTACCTTTTCAGATGAACAGAACCGAGTCAGGTCCTTACGAGATGGTCCGCGGAACCCAAGATGTCCGCGAGCTCGGCCACATCGTGTCGTACAAGGACAAGAGGTCGATGGCGATGTGGGGCGACAAGTACTGCGGCATGCTCAACGGGTCAGACTCCTCCGTGTTCCCGCCGATAGACGAGAAGAATGTGCCTCAGCGACTTTACATTTACGAGCCGGATATTTGCAGGTAGGTATGCAACAGGCAAGAGTCTTGCATCGTGTAAAGCCGTAAGCATAAGCCCTTTATTTATTCTCCTTCTTAACGACTTGACAGATTTTACTTCTTTATAATAATATGGTTAAGTCTTATGCTGTTAACCGGGTAAGATAAGTGCTGTCACTATTTTTTGATTTTTTTGTTATAACAGATTATGATAAAATTGACAAGTGACTCCATTGTCCGAAACGTCGTTACTAAATAGAAAAATACGTATAATAATAATAGTAATATACCTACAGTAAAAAATATATTTTAAGGTAAATAGAATGAAATCACTACGTAAATCCCGATGATGTTTTAAAGATGTCTGCAAATTCGTCTTTGTCCAAGGATATTTATTTATTAATTTATTAAAGACAGCAGACAAAATCTGCCCCCTGATTGTGTAACTTGTTTCACATTGTATCCAAGTTGTATCAAAGCAAAAATCACAGTAAATCGCGAAAATAACTGTCAGATTTAACGCTGATTAGGTAAATTTGTAAGTAACTTTCATAATTACTGTCATATTTGACAGTTGTTTTTGCGATTTACTGTGATTTTTGCTTTGATACAACTTGGATACAATGTGAAACAAGTTACACAATCAGGGGGCTGGTCAGGTCAGGTCAGCTGGTTGGTTAATTAAAAATATTTGCGTGATTTTTGGTAAATTGATTTTTACATTTTTGATCCATAATACTGGCAAATTGCATAGAAATTTAATTCAAACTTTTATTAAGAAGTCAAAGACATCAAAATATCACACTTTTTCAAAACTTTTCTATTAAAAAACTTTTGATGTCATCAGCTTTGCATAAAACACTCGGTACTTTGTTCTACAACATTTCATATTGGACTTGTTTTAATGATTAATTAATCAGGCATGCTACAAAGGAACTCTTGAAATAAATAAATATACTTAGAGAGAGTGCAAAATAAAAGAGAGTGAAATAAATAAATATACTTACCTACCTATTTGGACATTAGGTACATACACAGCAGGTTTTTATATCTAGTTCCAGCTAAGCAATTGAATGCTTGTGGGGATGGGAGAGATGGGACGCATTTACGTAGGTACAGAAAGACTGAATATTACCTAAGTACCTACTAGGTACCTAAGTATAAAAAAAATGTAGCTGCAACTGAGATAATAATAAATCTGCCAAGTGCGAGTCGGACTCGCGCACGAAGGGTTCCGTTTTGTGAATATTTCAAGCGTTGTTCTGTTGTCGTTATTATTATGGAGCAAAAAACGGCAAAAAATAACGTTTGCTCTATGGGTGCCTTCCTTTATTCTATTTTAGTATTTGTTTTTGTTGTTAAGCGGCAACAGAAATACATCATCCTGTGAAAATTTCAACTGTCTAGCTATCACGGTTGATGAGATACAGCCTGGTGACAGACAGACAGACGACAGAAGGAAGGACATCGGACTTAGTAATAGGGTCCCATTTTTACCCTTTGGGTAAAGGAGTTGTAAAAACAAATATTCACAGATGGGTAAGAATATTTCATAATTAGACCTTTGTTTTCCAGATCAATGTACGCAAGCCTCGTCGGCAAAAGCTCTCTCTTCAACATATCCGCATACTACTACGAGATAGACGAGTCTGCGCTCGCTGCGAAGAGCGCTAACCCGAACAACAGATGCTATTGTAGAAGGTATGTCACTTACTTTACTTGAATAATAATATACCTACCTCCCTTTAAATATTTAGAAGCAATTACTGTTTCTACATTCAAATTGAGTTTCTTTGCACAAGTTCTAACAATAGGAAAGAAACTCGCCTAGTGTAGCAGAAGGTAGGTACCTACCTACCTACTTACTACAAGTAGGTAAACCATTTAGGACTTTCTTACTTGTCATTGTCACCAACCATTTAGAAGCGTTCGTGGCGAAGTAAGACGTTCTTGATAGATCGTGGCCAACTCTGGTGACGGAGTTTTTAGGCCGCCTAAAGGCCTCCGTCATGGCTTAACGACTTTAAAAGCCGGACCGACAATTTAACGTGCCCTCTGAAGCACGGAAGCGCTCAGCTAATAATGCCACTTGTACACTGCTGCTAAACTTTGACGATCTGTCAAGAACGTCCTTCGGCCGTCTACGAAACCGGAGCTTCGTAACCGTTACGAACTAAACATAATTCGCCCTCGTACGATACTAGTTACCTACCAGAAAAGACGTAGGTAGTTTTCGTTACAGGAAACTAGGTTTTGAATTCGTAACCAGTTACGGCGAAAGAATAATCTTTAGTTGTAGGTAGGTACTTACACTTGTATCTAGGTACCTACGTATCTCTATGTACCTACATGGACAACGGGCGAGCTTTGCCACGAGCTCTCTGTATGATTCTTGATGCTATTTTTTTATGTTCGTGGTAAGTACCTACCTAATAATACCTACGCGTTGGAACAGGCATTAGAATCACCTAGCATGTAAAACGATACTTAAGTGATCCTTGAGGTCCTACAAGAATAAATGATTTTTCTTTCTTTCTTTTCTTTCTAATAATAATAATACTGTCTTGGCCGATTTCGAACACAGCGACTGTTTGGACTGGATAGGCGTAGGTATTTAACTTTGATTAAGTACCTACTTATTGTTGGAGGGTGTGGATGTTCCACCCTTTGGTGCGCTCTCTGGTGGCTTGCATACCCGAGTTTGTTGGTGAAGGTACTCGTACGTACGAGCGCACTTTGAGCATGTCAATACTCCGCCGACGTATTTGTAAATAATGGCCACTGGTTGTCGGGCCTTGAGCTCATCGCGCTTTTTATTTTTCGTGGTAGGAACTGGAGCGCTAACCACGACGGCTGCCTAATAATGGGTCTGCTAAACCTCATGGCGTGTCAAGGAGCGCCGGCCATCGCCTCTCTGCCGCACTTCTACCTCGCCTCGGAGGAACTGCTCGAATACTTCGCCAGCGGCATCAAGCCGGATAAGGATATACATAACACTTATGTTTATATTGACCCGGTGAGTGTAATTGATTCTGTACCTAATAAAATATATTTACTTATTATAATGGAAGAGCGGCATCCTCTAATACAGGTATTTTCATACTTAAAAGGGGGTCCCAATCCCACGAATGTATTAAAGTTTTAAGTTACAGAAATAAAAACATTTGATTTGAGTGTTTCTTCTTGACGCTCACCGCAGGGAGTGAAAGCCCGATTGAGCAAAGTGGCAAATGTTTGCATGATCTGAAAATAGTTGAGTCTGGGTGTTTTGTATGAATGGAGGGTATTTTAAAAAAATCGACTTATTTAAGTAGGTATGTAGTTCATCAGTCATCACCATTACCATAACAAAACCGCTATATCGAATTATGCAGTTTTGAAAACGCTGTTTCGTAAAACCCTAGATCCATAGTCACGGTTTCGCAGTCCATTGGTACACACACATATTTATTACCTACGATCAGGCACCCTCGGGTGGACAGGCGGCTTATTTAGTTATTTAGAGGCAATAAATGTTTGTTGTCAATGCGAAGATTACAAAGAAAGCGAAAGGACTGAGAATCAGTAGGTAAGGTAGGTACCTAGTAGGATTGGGAATTGTTGAATAGGAAATCTTTAATGGAAATCTGTACCTACTGTGCCTCCATGTCGACGATTTCGTTAACTGATAATAATACCTACTATTATTTAGCCTTGGTGGCCTTACCAGGCTTTCATCTTTGTATTGTGCGTATTAAAACAAATGACAAGGCATGGCATCTTTACGTGATTCTAAATTATCATTTACTAGGTGCGTGATTAGTTTCCGTTTCCGTAGGAAAACCAGGATCAAGCTTACTAGCATATGGTGTTAATCCCGGATATAAGCTTTCCCGGTACCAAATTTCATACAAATCCATCCAGCCGTTTGAGCGTGAAGAAGTAACAAACATTCACACTTAGGTACACACACACAAACTTTCACCTTTATAATATCAGTGTGATTCCAGGTAACAGGAGTGGTCCTGAAAGGCGTGAGGCGCTTGCAGTTCAACATAGAGCTTCGTCAAATACCCGGGGTCTCCCAACTTGAGAGTGTGCCCACTGGTCTGTTCCCTCTGCTGTGGATTGAAGAGGTCAGTGTTATTTATAAAACATTAAGGTGAAGGTGATTTAAGTAGACCTTGACCTTTGACTTGGACCTTGAACTGGAGCACGGAACCTAAGCAAACCAAAAATAATTAAGGCTTTATTTCTTTTAAGTTCCACGTTTCGTTTCCTGATGTGCCTACCCTACATACACAACACATACCTATAGGTAGGTACCTATTCCTACTGCAGTATAATCTCAATGAGATTAAGAGTGGCTTCTTCCATCATGAATCATGATCATACATTGACCAGGCATAGGTACCTCCTACAGTGGAAGATTTGAGGGAAACCTTTACCCAGAAGTAAGAAACCTTAAGAACGTGAAACTAACACGCGGGAGTGAAAGTTTTTCCCTCTGGGTAGTAAAAAAAAAAAGTAAGTAAGTTCGTATGAGCAAGTGGCCAACTCTGGGTAGTGAAAGCTTAGGTTAGTAGGTAGGTACTCGTAGTAGGTAAGTTAGTTCGTATGGAGCAAGTGGCCAACTCTGGTGACGGAGTTTTTACTTTTAGGCCGCCTTATGGCCTCCGTCAGGGACCCGTGCCCTCCGAAGCACGGAAGCGCTCAGATATGAATGCCACTTGCGGTCACCCGTCCAAGTAGTGACCGCTCAGAACGTTGCTAGCTACGTAATAATGCGTTTAATTGCGCAGAATAAAATTATAAGTAGGTCATAATATTTTGATTCCTGCCGACATTTTAACTGTTGATCTTTGTACCTATAATGCCCCTATAATGCCCAGGGTGCAGCGATAAACAAGGAGATCCAAGAAGAGCTAAAGCAAGCCCACCGTCTCCTCTCATACGTTATACGTATAAGTTTTCCCCTCTGGGTAGTGAAAGCTTTCTAATAAAATTAGGAACCTACATATTCCTTTTTTATTTATTCCATTTTATTCCTTGAATTTTGCTTACGTCATTGTCATTGTTGATCTTTGTATAATGCTTCTATAATGCCCAGGGTGCTGCAATAAACGAAGAGATCCAAGAGGAGCTAAAGCAGTCCCACCGTCTCCTCTCGTACGTGGAGGTAGCTCGCTGGCTGTTGCTCGCGCTGGCACTGGCCGGCGTGATGGCGGCCGCGGCGGCCTTCGTCCGAGCCTCGCCGTTTTGTAGGAATAACAACTCTGTTAGCTTTATAATGAGGCCCGGTTCAGAGGTTAATAAAGGTTTACACTAGGGGATTCTGTGTTTTATTTTATTTCGACCTTGCGACGGCTGTCCATTGTGTATGACCATGAACGAAGCTTAGCTTCGTTCGTGTTCAGTATGACATACAATACCTCTGGGTGGGGAGGCCCGGTTCAGAGGTTAATAAAAGTTTACACTAGGGGATTCTGCGTTTTATTTTATTTCGACCTTGGACTGCCTGCCCATAGTGTATGACATACAATACCCATAGGGTAGGGTGAAATTAATATTGAGTCCTTATGGGTAGGTACCTTTTCTAATGTAGTTAAAGTTTTGCTCTTAGGAACTTAGTTTTATTTCAACGAAATGCAAATTAAAAAGAATATTTAATTTTTTTATTTAAAAAAATACCAACGATAGGACGATGTAGTAGGTAGGTAGTACTTACTAAATCGTCTTAAGTTTATACATAGTTACCTACCTACGCCAGTGTTAAAATGTGATAGATAGGTTCATCGGTATGGGTACAGTCAGCGTCAAATTGATATGAGCGTCTAGAGGTAGTCAAAATGATCTGAAACACATAAAAGCAATTTGATATAAGTACGCAGTTCGATTCATCATAATGTTGCAAGCACCTATACCTAAGCAGCTTGCAACAATATGATGATTCCAACTGCGTATATCAAATTGCTTTTATGTTTTTCAGATCATTTTGACTACTCTAGACGCTCATATCAATTTGACGCTGACTGTACCTACATACCGATTAACTATGACTCGTCAGGAATATAAGGACGGTTAAGTTCATTTTCCACTTCCCTGCCAAAGTAAACACTAAATTTGACTCCCTGCTATATCGTCCTTGGTATGACCAGAAGACAGACAAAGGCCATACACAAAATCGTAACCCTAAAAAATAGCCTGAAAGCTCTAAAACATCAATTTTATCCAAGAAATTTCAATTACTTTCTAGTTAAAAATGTTTAAATATTGAATATTGTTGCTACCTACTACTAAGTATTGAAATTTCTTGGATAAAATTGATGTTTTAAAGTTTTCAGGCTATCTGGTACTGCGGGATCGGGTTACGATTTTGTGTATGGCCTTTGTCTGTCTTCTAGATATTAATCGTCTTTGGTATGACGTAGGTCATAGCGTCTTACACTCGTCCACATCGATGGTTAAAGAAAAGACTATACCTAAAGAATCAAAAACATTTTATAAATCGCTCTCCAAGTTTTCTTCTTCTTCATCCGACTCCATCCTCTGAGCGTCGCCGTCTGCCTCCATATCTTCAGGCGTGTCATTCAGAAACAGCGCGGCCACAGTTTGGATGCAGCGGATTGTATACTTGTTGAATTCGCAACTGGAACAAATAATAATTGTCGATCGAGGAAGTGAGCCGTGTTGACCGAGTGGGCAGTGGTAGTAGCAGTAAACATTGAGAAATAATTATAATAAATACCCTTGGACATATCTCAAAGCATCATCAAATAACATGTAAGTACCTAGTCCCCGACACTAAGTTTACAATAATGCAAAAAATGAAAAGAAAGTACCTTAGTAGGTACTTTCTTTTCATTTTTTGCATTATAAATAAATAAATAAATAAATATCCTTGGACATTTCACACTTGGTATTATAATTACCATTTCCTAGAATTTTTTCCATTTTCATAACACAAGCATTAAATTGCTTAGCTTGGGACTAGATGGCGCTGTGTGGAATGTCCAAGGATATTTATTACATATTTAAATAACTGTACAAAATACAAGAAGAACCAGTTGAGCCACATAAGGATCGTTACAAACGATCGGATAAAGGTAGAATTTATTTTATATCAAACTTGGGTATATTGGAAAACATTCGATTATTCAACCTCACTTTCAACCCCAATATCTTGTAGGTATACGTCTTAACCGATTTTGATAAAACAATGTCAAGAGTCAAGAACCATCGCTAGAAAACCTGCTTTTAAATAAAAAAGACTACATTCAAATCAGTCTACTCGCTTAAAAGCTACAGTGCCCAGACACACAATGCGGTCAAAAATAACACCACTCTTTTTGTCGAGGGCTAACAAACATGAAGTTAGAAATCGAAACCTGAATCATGGGAAATTTTCAAGCCTACAAATACATTACATAATTCGTTATCTCTCACTTGACCTTCCAACAGCTGACAGACATTATTGATATAACATGACGGATTGTGATTAGCACGTCAAGATTACAACACGAGTAACTGAGAAATTGTGAACAAAATTTTCGTTATAAAATCACAAAATTTTGGAATTTGAAATGCATGATTTTCTTTGCAAATCTTTCACAAGATATTGATTAGCGGGTGTCACGATGTTTTCCTTCTAACTACCATGGGACCAAGTGAGACCATTATGTACCAACTTGAAGCAATAAATGAATATGAATATGAATTTGAATATGAAAGAGTCGTGAATAATATAATTTAATATGATCACGACTGTATCCCAGGGGCGGCCCATCGACGCTATTAGAGAGCTAACTGGTTTCCTCACGATGTTTTCCTTCACCGTTAAAAGCTCATGTTAAAGCGCACTTATATGTTTCGATGCGAAAAGTTCATTGATGCACGGCCGGATTCGAACCCACGACCTTCGGATCGTAAGTCGAAGTACTAATCCACTTGACCAACACGGCACGGAATAGATAGATAGATAAATAAAATAAAATATAAATATCCTTGGACATTCCACACGGCGTCATCTAGTCCCAAGCTAAGCAATTTAATGCTTGTGTTATGGTAACCAGATGATTGATAAACTACATAGATACCTACATTTTTTTTTTGTAAAGTTGTGTCTGGGTGTTTTCTATGTATACATAATAATGTTACATACATAATCTATACTATATAATATTATAAAGAGGTAAAGTTGGTTTGTTTGTTTGTTTGTTTGTATGTTTGGGGTAATCTCCGAATCTACTCATCCGATTTCGAAAATTCTTTCACTAATTTGTAGCTTAGACTTTCCGAATGAACATAGGCTATATTTTATCAAGGTAGGTACCACGTGAGCGAAGCCACGGGCAAGTTAGCTAGTATTATACATAGAAAACACCCAGACACGAAACAAATATTTGCAAATCATGTAAACATTTGTCCTGCAGCGGGGATCGAACCCGATATAATAGAAAACTCTTTATTGTTACACCAGATTATGCACTAAAACTAGAAATAATAGTGGCAATTCGGAATGTCGCAAAAGCTAAACTAAACTAACTAAAATTAATGCCATTCTTTTTATTTCCATCGCTATGAAAGGGACGGCAACATTTTTAGTTAGTTAAGTTTAGCTTTTGCAACACTCCGAATTGCCATTATTATCTATGTAGTACGAAAATACTTACATCCTGCTCAACTGTACATTCCTCACAGTCAATATTTTGTCCAAGGCCAGTAGCGTACTTGGAGCGACCTTAGGCTTTCCCGCTAGTAAAGCGCGAGTCCATTGAAGCAAGTGTCCCAAGTGTCGGCTGTCTTCAAACAAGCGAGCCACCGTACTGACCAAACGATCCGTGTATTCTGGGTCCAGGCTGGATACTGTCAGTGGAACTGAAAATAGAAATTATTAGCATAAGAACCTGATTTTGTCTAATGTTGAAATACGACCTCTGTGGCGCAGTGGGCGACTGAGACGCGGGTTGCGGGTTCCATCCCCGCCGCGGTACAAATGTTTGTATGTTCTACAGATATTTGTTCCGGGTCTGGATGATTTTCTATCTATAAATGTATGTATTAACAAAAAAAGTATCTATGTATTATATCAGTCATCTGGTTACCATAACACAAGGATTAATTTGCTTAGCTTGGGACTAGATGACGCCGTGTGAAATGTCCAAGAATATTTATTTTTAAAGGACGGTAGGTAGGTACCTTCCTTCACTAAAAATGTGTGAGTTGAGCCTATCGTATAAAAGTATCTCACTATCTCCCGGAGGCACAGATTCAATGCATTCCTGCAGTAGAGGCAGCTCGTTGAGTTGCACGGCGCCGGCGAGCGCCGCGCCCCACGACCCTTCCTTTAGGAGCTTCTTCACAGCATACGGAGTCGTTTCAGATTCCAGCCGGAATGGTCTGGAACAAACATTGATCATAATATATTGAAAAGTAATCAAGAATTACTCAAAAACTGTAGGTATTTATCTAATTGAATACGATTCATGAATCCTGAAAAACGTATTATTTTATAATAGCAAGATTATTATTATTTTGATGAAATATAATTGTGTAGCGAGGGCTAATTCGTGCTCGAACGATCCTAAGCGCGCTAATTCGCGCTTGTCCATTCCCTCCGCCAACGGGTTGATCAAGCAAGCCGTCAGTTTTTTTTGACTCCCCGCTCACCGGTCGCGAGAACGCGCGGACTTTACTTTTAGTTTAAGTTCTAAGTGTTTTGTCTTGATTGTTTCCCTGTTGTACTTTACCGTGTGTTTTTTATATTATATTGTTTTTACTTACCAATCGTGTTTTCGAACTCTAATATCCCAAAACCCTGAGATAGACTCATAACTCTACAATTGGAAATTATTTTTCATCGGTTTTCATTTATTGGTTAGACAGCAATCAGAGCACAATACGTCACGCCTAAGGAAAATCACGTTCTTGTCATTAAGTATCGTTTGAAAACTTTGAACTTCCTAAAATTCCTTGCATGTCCAAATACATATTTGGATGTAAAAGAAGAAGGTGAAGGCATCCTCAGACATCTTCAAAAGCTTTTGAATTCCCTAAAGATTTGAGAATGTCATGCCATTGTTTTCGAATATGTCCGTTATTCTTCTAGATGTTTTCGTTGATATTTTTGTATGAAGTCACGATGTCATGAATTTACCTGAATGTCCCATCAATGCCTGCATTCTGGCTGTAAACCAACAGCCCCTCTGTGGCCGCGACTGCGAAACTCTCCCCCGTCGGGGAAAAACGTATGCAGAACACTCGGACCTAGAGAAAGAACATGTTATTTATACATTTCGTTTTATTATACAGTACTTACCTACTTACTTATTATTATTAGTTATACCGAGGACGATATTGGTTATACTAAGGCACAGTTCTCGAAGCCCACACAAATAACGCTTTTAGAATAAGTTATCTTGCTTCAAAATATAAATGATATCAGAATAATAAATACAACAAAAAATCTCTGCTTTTTTGTTTTAAATATGATCAATAAAAAATCTCTATAATTTAGGTCTTTGGATCTATTTCAGATGATTTATCTCTAATAATTAAGCAACAACAATTGCCGCTATAGTTCAGGTACAATTTAAACAGTAACTATTATGATAATATTATAACACGGGAAATTACTTACGAAAAATTATCGTCGATTTAGATACCGACAATGTTTCGATTCTTCCGGAGAATCTCCACCTGGGTATGAGAGTGGTCACTCCTCGTGGTCACGTCTCACACTGCTAAGCACTTATATTAGTGGCAATTCGGAGTATCGCAAAAACTAAACTTAACTAACCAAAAATGTCCCCTTCATAGCGATGGGAATAAAAAGGATGGCATTAATTTTAGTTTAGCTTTTGCGACACTCCGAATTGCCACTACTGTGCTATTGTAATGTAGACATTACAATATTTACCTGAATGTCCTGTGTCTGTTGTAATGTAGACATTACAATATTATTATCGTGAGTTGTATTAGAATACAACTCACGATAGTTTTGAAAGTCAAATAGTAACTATGATTAATAAGCGAGGCACCTAGTAAATTAAAATGTAAGTGTACCTCAGGTTTGGTCTGCCTGTCAGCCATATCTCCGTGTTTGACGCCGGGGAGGCGGACAGTGACGTCACCGCCTTCCACATCCTCGCGTTGCTCCACCAGGGCCAAGTTACCGAACTCCGACATCATCTTGCGTTGGATGAAATCCTGACAAAATAACAAAATAGTTTGAAGATTGCTTTATTTATAAGCAGAATTAACTTTCCTGTTTTGTTGATAATAGTTTTAAGTTTAGTGTTTTTCAATCTTTCTAAATACGCGACCCCATTACAGATTCAACATTTCTGGCGACCCCCTTGGGTCATTGTTGGCCCAAAAGTTTGGATTTCAAACATAAAGTCAAATTCAAATTCAAATGTGATAAAAAAAAATAAACCAGCGCATTCTTTTTACTAAAATATGTTTTTCTGTAGTGTTGAATCTTGCGTTTCTTACTACCCTTTGCCGGTGACCCCCCGAGTAAGGCTACACGACCCCCTTAGGGGTCGCGACCCACAGATTGAAAAACACTGCTTTAAACAGTGGTGTAATAACTTGTTCCACAACAAGTCCTTAAATAATTGTATAATCTAGCTAGAGTCACTTACATTGACCGCATCGATAGATCTGTTCTGCGTGATTTCGAATTTCTTAATAAGTATGGCCTCCTTCACGTTGTAGAGGCACACATGCTTCGAGTTGCCACCGCCGAGGATACTCGTGCCATCGGCGGAATAACAAATCGTTGTGAACGCTCTGAAAAAGAATATGATATTTAAAAAGTATCCTTCAAAGAAAAATTCATCTAACTAATTTCTCTGTCACTGATTTTTCGTAGAGTAGGGCCACAGTTGCATCTACTTTTTGAATAATTACCTTGTTTTCTTTTAGAATCTACTTTTTGAATGACGAATAAAAGTAGATGGCATAATGAATAGACCATGGCTATTGCAACATAGCCGAAACGTCGGGAAGTAAAGAAATAAGGTAAATAACGTGATAAAACCCCGTGTACATGTATTTATAAATATGAATTGTGATCGCGAAAGTTTAAGAAAAACTATAATGAATAGATTTATAGAGTTTAACAGGTTGTTTTAAAGAGGGTATACAATACACTATACAGTGAGTTTTAAGAAGCAAATTAAAGAATTATGCGCGTAATTCCACAGCTAACAACTACGAGTTGTGGTTTTCAGTAGGACTTATAAATGTACCGGCAACGGAACAAGTTCACTTACTTGGTCTTCAACATCTTCTGCGGGGTGATGAGGTCAGTTTCGGCGCGGCCGGAGCCGAGGTCGTTCCTGCCTTCGATGCTGCCAGACTGTTCCATTGTTTTAGTGTCGAAGAACGTTATACACCCGTCCAATGTTGATATTGCTATCTGGAATCATTTAATAATATTTTTATATCTTGCTATAAGGTGAGACGTAGTTATATTTGAGCCATTATTTACAGCGATACTATGACAATAGATCATATAAATCTCGCATACAATAGATCGTTCGTTGGATTGAATATTAATTTCGGCCGTTAGCTGACATAGTTTGCGGTCGACGCACATTACAAATCTGGCTCGACTATGCGAGCTAAGCTATAACTTAGTTGAAGACAACCAGCTTTAGGCTGCGTTTCCATTGACGCGGAGCTGTGCGGAGATGAGCGGAGAATAGCGGTGAAAAGTGGTGAGTGTTTCCACTGAAGCGGAGCGGAGCGGAACGGAGCCGCTTCGCTCTCCTAGCTACCCTCCGCAACGCACCGCCCCGCTGTTCTCCGCTCCGAATCACCTCGCTTTCTATGAATTTTATATGAATATCCGTTTAGCTCTGCCCCGCTCCGCAGCGGAGATTTCGAGCATAGTGATTGGTGAATTCATGCACCGTTTTGCCCAACTCCGCGTCAATGGAAACGCAGCCTTACTCTTACCTCTTCCCCGTCCGGTCTAAATGCAAGTTGCAGTGCGTCAGAAGTGAGTTGTATAGAGTCGCTCTCCCCGCTAGTCTCCAGACAGTTCCAGAGTCGCACGGACGAGTCCCACGAGGCGGAGGCGAGGCGCGAGCTACCCAGCGGACTGAACGACACGCAGGAGACTGGTGCCTCGTGACCGCTTAACACCTGAAGGTTTTTAATCAAGATTAAGGATATTACTTCTCAATCACTTCTTTTCTTTAGGCGATTTTTATGAATTGCCAATTATTTAGATAAGTATAATTAGTAATTATATCAGTATAAGTAGGTTAAAATAAGTGTTTGTGTATGTGTTAAGTGTGTAATACCTATACCTACCCAAAGACATGTAACATGGTGTTACCAATAAACGTATCATATTGATATAAAACATTTAACCTTAAAATCATAATGATTATAGATTGCTTACATCCAATAGTTTGCCGAACTTGATAGACCAGATGTATATCTCGAAGACATCTTGTCCTCCCGCCGTGCACAGCTCGCTGCTGCCATCTAGCGCCACGCAACTGAACTGAACCAGGCTCGGAGAGGTCAGTGTACGGAAGTTGCGGTATCTGGAACGATTCCATGGAAACGTAGATATTTTAAAATGTGACCTTAAAAGAGCTATAAATAAAATAAATAAATAAATATGATCACGACTGTATCCCAGGAGCGGTAGACTTTTTCAACGTAATAATAAAATAAAGGTAGCCGTGTTGTTCAAGTGGATTAGTACCTCGACTTTCGATCCGAAGGTCGTGGGTTCGAATCCGGCCGTGCATCAATGAACTTTTCACATCGAAAAATTTATATGCACTTTAACACGAGCTTATAACGGTGAAGGAAAACATCGTGAGGAAACCAGTTAGCTCTCTAATAGCGTCGATGGGCTTGCAACCTGTCACGTATGGAAAGTTAACTTCTGCAAAAAGTGGGCATGTACCAAATATTGTATGTATTTGGACATACCTCTGACTACCCCCTTAGATATCTTCGAAAGATCTAAAAATTATTGCCTAATGATCTGAAAGAAATGTCAACCGCTCCCGGGATACAGTCGTGATGTGGTGTCGCTAGTTTCACCCATACAGGCACCTTAACTTTGACCCACCTTGTAAGGTCGTAGCAACGAACAGTGCCATCTAGCGAGGAGGAGACTAGGAACTTCTTGTTGGCGCTGAACACGACGTCGGTGACCGTCGACTTGTGCTCGTCGAACGTCACGAAGCAGAAACCGTTGGAGGTATTCCACACTTTCACCTGGATGACAGAATATAGAATAGAATAGAACAGAAAAAGTTTTTATTTTCCATCAACATAAACATGGGTAACATACAAATGAAAATACTTATTGACAATCGAGTGACATGAAAATAAGGCTACCCCTCAGCATATGCTCCAAGCAGCATCATGACTGTTGGAGCGCTGGTTTTCAGTGGCGCCAAAATATTAATATTAATATAATATTTATTAATATTAATTTAAAAGCGATAATATATTATCGCTTTTAAAAAAAAAAAGCTAGGCCCACACCACCAGGTTCTTGCCTGATTCTTTCCCTGGTGTAGGGAGTCGCGTTGGAACAGGCATTAGAATCGCCTAGCATGTAAAACGAAACTTAGGTGATCCTTGAGGTCCTACAAGAATAAATGATTTTTCTTTCTTTCTTTCTTAGCTTCTTCGCTAAAAAAGAAAGTATATATATATTGTAAGTTTTGTTCATGGTTTCAGCCAACAAAGGCCTCCCTTCCCTTCTTCCGCTCTTCGCGACTTAGCGCGTCCACAGGCCATGTGCTAAGATAACAAAATTACATAGGAAAAATAGAATAAAATTAAAAATGAGAACCAGAAGGTACAATAGGCAGCCTTATCACTATAAGCCATCTCTTACAGGCTAAGTGGCCAATCTATACTAATATTATAAAGAGGTAAAGTTGGTTTGTTTGTGGGGCATGGACTTTCCGAAAGATCATAGGCTATATTTTATCAAGGTATGTACCAGGAGAGCGAAGCCGCGGGCGAGTAAGCTAGTGAATCTATAAAGTTATATAAAAACTTTGATATCCTTACCTTCCCATCATATCCGCCAGTGACGATGTAAAGTCCATCAGGCGAGTATGTGAGGCACGTCATATCCAGAGAGTGACCCTGCTGCTTCATTACATACTGCTCACCTGGAAAACAAACATTTGATTTTGTTTATAGCGATATAAATGAGGATAAATTCACATAGTATGCATCTATTACATTTTTTTAATTTCTATCTAGCCTTGAGCGACCTCGACGCGGCCTGTTTAATGGAGAAGTTTCTTCAAAATTCATTTTGTTTTCTTTTTTTAGCAAGAATCTTTAGAAGAATTAAGAATCTATAATAATTTGTGAAAGAATTTTTGAATATCTTGAAAAATGACAAAGTTATTCAACTTTTACGGCGGCTTTTGCGCGTCGCCCGCTACTTACTACTTACGCGCATGACAAAGACAGAGTCCATTAGAATCAAATGGCAAGTTTAGGCATTTATAGCAGCAGGCACAAAGAGCTGAATTGCACATTGTAAAAGATTGATTGATTGATTGATTGATTGATTGATTGATTGATTGATTGATTGATTGATATTATGAATTCTGAGGCGGAATGTTTGTCACTTACTTTGCCACTCCCAAACAAGCAACTGTCCAATGTTCGGGCATCCAAACGCTATCCAGTCCCCGGGAGGAGAGATGGCAATGGAACTTATTCTGTGTTCCGATATGTTTAAGGTGTGTATTAGGTTGACATCGGGCATTTCGTGCAGGAAGAATGTGCCGTTTGAGAATCCTGAAAAGAAATCAATGTCAGTTTATAGAGCCATCGCAAACTGGGCGACAAGTCGCTGCGTCTTGTCGCCGATCTGTCGCTGTGTGTAAACCAATATGCAAAGGGGGATAGTTTTTAGATTAAAGACCTTTATTTACTTGAATTCTAGTAAAATTATTCTTTACGTAAGTATATATTTATTTTTTATAAATGTATTTATGTAGTTATTATATATATTATTTATCTGTGTATTTCGGTATATGTTATTATCTATGTATTGTTCATTATATTTTGTAGGTATTTTTATTGTGCATTATTTTATTTAAGAATTTATGTATGTTTTTTGTTTTTTTTTTTAATATAAGGTTTGTATTTCTCTTCACAATATTATTTATGTACGCCACCGTCTTCACCAATTAAATTATATCCTGTCCATCCAAAGGTTACCTGGAAGAGATCGCTGTCAGCGATAAGGTCGCCCATTGTTACACTTGTTTGAATGTACTTATGTTTATTTTATTTTGTTTCTTTTATGGTATTCAATAAAGCTATATTCTATTCTATTCTATTCTAAAATTTACTCAGTAAGTACCTACAAAAACTACAAAATACCTGTGACCAAAATCTTGGTTTCCTTATGGTACTGTGCCGCGGTCAATTTGACCTTGTAGTCCGCCTGCCTGATCGCATCTCCGATGTAGTGCCGGCCGAGTTTCTTGTAACTGAGTCTGTTCTCTTTATCCAACTCCTTCTTGTCACTTTTCTCTCCCCATTTCTTTCCTTCGTCGCTGTCCTGTGAAAATTTATAAATCACCAGCTGCGCCCCGCTGTGAATAGTTCCCCAGGAATACCGGGATCAAAAGTAGCCTATTTTATTTTTTATTTCTTAGGAAAACAAACAGTCATTAGATACTATTCACTTAACTTAAATTATAACTACAGACCATTTATATGTTCTCACATATTGAATCTATAATATAGCTTGCCTGATTAACATAAAAACACAAAAGAAAAACAAAAATACCAAAACCAAAAAACAGTATAGGAAAAAGGTGGATCTATGTGTTATTCCCGGTCATAAACTATGTATATTCCAAGTTTCATCCAAATCCGTTCAGTAGTTTTCGCGTGAAAGAGTAACAAACACCCATCCATCCATATTACAAACTTTCGCGTTTATAATATTAGTCGGATTGTAGGATTCAATAACTTACATATTCCTTATCCTTCTCAATAACATTCTTCTCGTCAACATCATCTTCACTGTCTTCCGCCTGTTGCAGCTTCCTGCGTTTCTGATGGGAGACCTGCATCTCTGACACTACTATATCATCTGGATCTATACTTGCTTCCCATAGACCAATCTGTAAAACCAAATATCTTAATGTTGGAAGAGAGATCGCGAGAGAGTTAGAGAGGTTTAAAAAATGTTGCAGAGTGTCCCTACATTATTTTTAGTCAATCTATATCGTCCCACTGCTGGGTAAAGGTCTCCCCCATATCTCTGTCCGTCAAGACTTCCCACCTCTCTTGAAGGTGTCGAGATCGACCCTCCATCGTTTCCTTGGCCCGACCACGACCTCGCATCCTAATGGACTGCCAAGGTTGTAACGGCATTTATCCAATTATCCCCTTCATTACTTTAAACTTTAAAGTCTTTAAAGTAATTTTGCTTTAGAAACGGAATTTGCGGGTAGTTGCAAAAAGTTAGTTAAATAAAGATTCGGTAAGAGAAGAAGTACTCGGATGATCGAGCTTAGCTCGGTATTTTGTTTTTCATTGCCTGAAAACACGAATAAAACATACCTGTCCATTCCTGCTAACAGTTATAACATCCAAGCTCTTTTTCTCAAAGAACACACCCACTATCTTGTCAGTGTGCCCACTCAGCGTTGACAGATTGAGATTATCAAGATATTCCACAGTGTATATCCTGGTTGAGGTATCCTTAGAACCAACTGCCAGGAGTCTGGAGCAAGCTGACCAGTCAAGGCATGTGACGTCATCATGTGCTTTGTTGAACACGCGTTTCATGGTAAAGGCACGGAATTCGCCAGTGAATGTACACGGCGCTGTCATTACGAATACTGAAATGGAAGGGAGATTTAAGATTTAAATTATTTGCTTTTTATTTAGACAATATCTTTTGTATCTTTATTTGACTCCATTGTATCCATTGATAGTTTCAGAATTGGCCCCTTCATATAACTATTATTGTTTGTATCTTTATTTGATTTGACGGTGCTTGCAAAATGATTTTATGTAGCGATACAGTTACAATAAAGTCATCAAATGGTTGCGATGCTTATCCACGACTTCAGTTCAGACACGATGGCTCAAATCACACCGATATGGCAGGGAAGCAGCAAGCAGATTTAGTGTCATATACCTATCTTCATTACCATGTATGTATGGGGACTCCCTTTTCCGCATTTAGACTCAAATGTGGTCCTTTATGTGTGGAAATCTTTATTACCATAAATACATAGGTACATAAAACTACGTACCTACTACCACAGAATACAGATAGGTACTACGTAAAACACCCGTAAATCCAAGTATCATGGTAAATACCCAGTTTTAAGTGTTTATACATGTATATTGTTTAAATCCATGATAGTTTAAGTAATTATAAAATTATGAAAGTAAGTACAAACCTATATTATCGCAGCAAGCAGCAAAATACTTCCCGTTAGGACTGAATTTGACCGCATTCACTTGTTGCTTGAACTTATACTTATGTATTACAGTGCAAGTGAGGAGACTTATCATCTGAGCTTCACCCTCTAGAAGATAAAAAAATATTTAATTCCGATACATCCACAAAAGAAAACAAGTGTGTTGAGAAAAAAATTGTATATTGCAACTAGCGTTGCATTGGGCGGAAATATCACTATCTTTGTGTCACATTTGGTTTAGATCTTTGGTGGCTAATAATGCGCGACCGTCCAGACAACCTAAGTTTGACCCGCTCACGTTATATTGTGCTTAGTCTAACAATTAAGTAGCAAGTTTCTTCATGAATGTATTTTAGAGTACCTTATATTTATATGAACTTACTTTCATTGATAGCCAATAGTGTAGAGCCATTGGGAGAAACATCAATAGATGTGTAGTTGTACTGGCCCTCAAAAGCTAATGTGTTGCTTTTATTTCTGAAATAAATATAAAGACTATTTTAGTTCACCATGTATTGTGTTAGTGAAACATACATTTTCAAAACTAGAGTTAAGTACCTACTAATGAATAGCAATATTTTTTTATCCCTATAATACTAACAGTGGACATACGTACACGCTACGAGAAATCGTTACGATTAGACGGTACAGTTCGAACGGTACCGATAAATCGCTACATGTACCTATGTTATAAAACTGTCCATTATAATACTATGCATTCCATCAGTCTGTCTGTCTATCTATCACCAGGTTGTATCTTAAGAACCGTGATAGCTAGACAGTTGAAGTTTTCACAGATGATGTATTTCTGTTGCCGCTATAACTACAAATACTAAAAACATAATAAAATAAATATTTAAGGGGGGCTCCCTTCAACATCGTCCCATACAACAAATGTGATTTTTTTAGGGTTTTCTTATGCAATATTAATAACGGCAGCGCTTGAAATATTCGGAGAATGTTAGATGTACTTATATTCATTTTAAAAAAAAACCTGATTTTTGCTGTTTTTTGCTTGTAGTGCCTAATGTTGTATAGATAATAGTATGGAACCCTTCTTGCGCGAGTCCGACTCGCACTTGGCTGATTTGCCTTAAACTATTGTTTTCTTTTACATAAAATCATTACATTTCAAAGGGCTTTTGTAACCTATCCTGTGCACCTGCAAAAATGTGAACATGTACCTGCCAATATAAATTTAGACACTTCTGACTACCCTCCTATACATCTTCATAGTAAACTCAGACCTTTACATCTTTACTAGATGATATAAACAGAGTCAGGAAGCAAGCTTTGCATACACTTAACGGGACACTATAGTGCCTTGAAGTAGCTTGAATTCTTCATAGTAAGTATCTAAAAATACCTAGAGTTCTGAAAATATTTATCTACCTACCCTTCCTGAGAATAAAATCTTGATCATGTTTATTTTAGAACAGTAAATAAATCAATAAACATAGGTAGTACCTATAGGATAGTACTTATGCATCAAAACAACATGCAGATGCACTGAGCCAAAATTAATAGTATCTACCCTTGTTACAATATATTCAACACTTACTGTTTGAGGTTGTACACAGTAATTTTATTCCCGACAGGACTGATAACACAGTTACCATCATTCGTAAATAAAATATCACCATGCTTATACACCGTTCCCAGCAAATTTTGAAACTGAAACATTGTAATGATAAGTAAAGTACTACAAAGACCACACTGTAATGTAATGTTGCAACAAGAAACCACACTGTAATGTAATGTTGCAATAATTTATTTATGTAGGTAGTTCTAAAAATATCAGAACATGAGAAGCATCGGTAGATGCTATTTTTTATTCGATGTTTTACTCAAACTTACCTTGTAATGAAACTTCATCACGACTAAGTTGGACCTATGTTTTGTACTAAAAATGTAGTTAACAACTAATTAATTAACAATACATTATTTTTACATTAAAAAAGTATTTCCATCGACACACAACAACCACAAAACCACGATTATAAGAATTAATTAGATAGACCAAACAAAGCACCATGCATGCAGGCAGCAAACAAAACAAGCAAAAGACACGTGCGTTTGGCATTGACATTATCAATGACACTGACAGTGATGTAAACAAAATAGTTTCTGTAAATACATGTATTTATTTTCAATTTATTTAATTACATTATACAATTAAACGGTAACGGTATATCGTTTAATTGTATAATGTAATTAAATAAATGTATATTATTATATTATTTAATTACAACTATGAGTCATCATTTCGGATACAAAACCAAAATACAAACCAAGCATTTTCTTTATGTATCCGAACACAACAAGGAAACGACAAACAAATGGGGATACCAGCAATCGTTTATTAATATTTCTATTTCAAATTATCATGAATTTGAAACCACCGGCAAATCTCAAATTCTCAACTCAACGCAACATTGTTTGACGGAGGCTGCTTATGAAAAATGAGCATATAAATATAAGTACTAAGTTTACCTATGAACTCCGTCACTAGAGTTGGCTACTAGAGAGGCCTATGCCCAGCAGTGGGATGAGACGGGCTGCACGTGATGATGATGATGATGATATGGTGCTAACGGCAAAGTCAAGTTGTCTAATAGGTAGGTACCTACTTACCTAATTAGTTGTAGGTACATAGTGTAGGTACATAGTGTAGGTACCTACCTATTAAGAGCCTCTCGCCCGGTCTAAAAGTTGCATAGAACTGCTCCTGAGTTAGTACCAGCTACAGGTGACAGATCATGAAATAGAAATCATACTGTTTTGTATAAATCGCTCGTGCGAAGCTTGCTGAGACGTTCTAAGATAGCTAGATAGTCGAAGTTAAGCAAGGTTCTGAGCGGTCACTAGGTACTTGGATGGGGGACCGCAAGTGGCAATAATATCTAAGCGCTTCTTCGGAAGGCACATAAAATATAATTGGTCCCGGCTTTTAAAATCGTTAAGCAATGACGGAGGCCTTATGGCGGCCTAAAAACTCCGTCACCAGAGTTGGCCACTTGATAATACGAACTTAACTTACTTACTTAGTAGAAATAATCAGATGGAAACATTGTTGCAATAGTCATTAGAATTACATTTATTTATTTTTGGTTATATTATATACAATTTATAATCTTTTTATGACTAAATAACATGTATAAATTTATAATTTATTTAAATCTACACTAAATTGGCTTCTGTTTGGTAAACTATTAAGAATATTTTTATTTCAAGAATAGTAATGGCACAATAGTACATGCGCAGAATAAAGGTGCTGGCCATCGAACCACATCAATGCTCTACGTCAAAGCTTAGCAAATTTCCCAGCTCAGGATTGGTCAACTATTTCGGAAATTACGTCATGAAACCAATCAGAACTTGGGTCATATCGAGCGCTGCCTTGGACATCAATCGTCATATGACCCATTCTATCGAGCCTGCAAAGCTTGGGCCATATTTGTCTGTGCAAAAGTAGTTCCGTGAAGTGAGTGTGTGCAGATAGTCATCACAGTTTTGGACCTGTAAATACCCACACTAAACCTTCAAAATGGCCGAAAACCCAATCTACGGACCCTTCTTTGGAGTTATGGGGGCGGCGTCTGCTATCATCTTCAGCGGTGAGTATTCTGTATGGACCATTGTCGCCGAAATGGCTGTCTGGTCTGGAATCATTATCGATCCTCAAATTGGGTTACAAGATTCAAACTATGTTGTGACTTGCTCCGGTTTGGATGAAGGGATGCATCCAGTAGGGTCTTTAAAACTTATTGATTGCGGTTATTTTAGGAGGACTAATTATAGTTTAGCCGCGCCTTGCGCCGTGCTATGTACCTATACAACGCTATGTATGTCTGCTGCATGAGGCGGTTGGATTCAATTCATGGAAAAGGGGATGGGGGATGAAATAGGGCGTTGTATTGTACGCCTACGAAAAAGTAAACCATCATATCGTGTGATGTGTGTCCCTATTACCTTGCAAAGCTTGGAGTAGCACTTCTGAGACATTCCATTATCATAGCCCTCAAACAATGATTTCAACAAGGTCCAATGAACCATAGAATATTGTGTCATGTTCTTTACAAAATAAAGTAAGTAAGTAAATCAAATTGTAGTTGTACCTACTTGATGTAATTTTGTGTCCATTAACTCTATAAATCCACACTTTATTCAATCAATAATGTAAATGTAAGATAAAGATCAATGACTAGCATGTGATAGCTGACCTACTTACTTGTGCAATTAATGTCTCCAACATTTTACAGAAATCTGAAATCTCTCATCACATGATAACTTAATCATGTGATCAAGTCAGCTGTTACCTATATCTATGGCATAACCTAACATTGATGATGATCCTCCTTGTCATATTTCCCTGAATGGTTTTAAAACAAATTGTGATAATAAGTTGTGTTTGACAAACTTGAATAACAGGTTTTTCAAGATATCTTTCTTATTACATACAATAAGTTGGTTGGTACTACATTTATGTACAGAAAAGTACTGAAAAAGTACAGAATACTGTTATAATAGTATTTCAACTGAAAGACCTTCTCACAATAGGTGGTACATGTGGTCATGTGATCATCAGAGCTATTAGTCATCAGGGAAAATCATAACTTGAATAAATGCTGGAATATACTTGTCAATGTAATCAAAACAGATTATTTGAAATACCTAAATTTCAGTCACTAAATAAGGATAATTATCAAAAAATAATAAAGGAAAAGTCACATGATTACCCATTCACAATTAGATAATAGTTTTTATATTGCAGCTAAATTTTTCATTGACAATGAGAGGCCATAGCAAACCTTGACCACAGAAATGATCATACAGAAGAATTTTATATTATCTCTAAATAGAGCTGGCTCTAACTAACTTATAGCTTTCGTCAAGCTTTAAGATAATGCTTTGTTTCTTCTACAGCTACCTGACTATGACTACACTGATGAAATAAATTATAGTGAAGCTACAGACAATACAAAAAAAGTTAAAAGCATAGCAACTTGAAAGAATAGCCCAAAACACATGTACCTGGACATTCTAGCTAGAGAACAACCCTATAGAGTTTTTCCTTTTTAATTACCTATCTTAGGTTGATACAACAAAAACCTTATACTTAACACA
The DNA here is from genome assembly GCA_963582015.1 of Xanthorhoe designata. Lineage (NCBI taxonomy): Eukaryota > Metazoa > Arthropoda > Insecta > Lepidoptera > Geometridae > Xanthorhoe > Xanthorhoe designata. The sequence continues at coordinate 11,949,070 of OY757037.1, forward strand.
CCCATGAGCTCTATAAAGATATATTTTAGAGAGCTCTACTAGCTACTTAAGAGTTTGTCAATGTGAAGGTATCAACATTTTGCCCTAATTTTGCTAGTGCAAAATGTAAATAACATTTCACTACTATTTTAAGTATTTGACAGGTTGTTATCCTCATAGAAGTTGTTAATTATCCTCTAACAAGCAAACACTATGAAGTCTGTATATAGAATAATGGTATTATGAGTAATAGCCTTCCTTGATGTGGCCTGTATTCAGACCTTCAGGCATCTCTTCTACTTACATAATTACAGTTGGCTTAACACTCAGTTTTAATATATACATTAGAAAGTACTAAAAGTTTTGTCTCCTATTCCAGCGCTCGGAGCTGCATATGGCACAGCCAAGTCCGGCACGGGTATCGCCGCCATGTCGGTGATGAGGCCCGAGCTCATCATGAAGTCCATCATTCCCGTTGTCATGGCGGGTATTATTGCCATTTACGGGCTGGTAGTGGCTGTCCTGATTGCTGGGTCGCTGGACTCCCCAGCCAACAACTACACCCTATACAGGTTTGTACCATTTTATTCATCATCCACAGTCAATAGTATCTCACTGATGGGTGTAAGCCTCCCTATTGTTTGCGCCATTTAGTCCGGTCTGGTGCCTAGATGTTTGAACTCACTGAGTTTGACAAAATAATGTCTGGAGTGACAAGTGCAAAAAGGCAGGAGGATAATAATGATGAATAACCTCTCTAGATGGATTTTAAAATGAGCACAATGTTACAAGTTTATAGTTCCACTTAAATTCTTAAATAAATATAAACAATAAGTATAATAAAAAAAACAACTTTGTGATCTAGAATGAGTTGTAATGGGATATTCTTTGCAACTATTTGTAATTGAAGACTGGGAATATAAACCTTATATCCTTAGGAAATCTTGCTAAACCAAAAACTAGCTTCTATTCTATTGTACATTGCAATTTCACCAGCAAGGTCAATCTTGGACTGTTTCAACTTGAATGATTTGACCTTGTTCAAGTAAAAACATAATTTACAATTTTTATAATCACTAGTAGAACAATGTGATTTTCATTAGGTAGGACATGTCCAGATAACAGAGTTGATCTCATGATAACACAATGCTATTGTGCTAGCTTGATGCAGTAATTCATGATAAAAAAAACAGTCCACACTTATAAACTAGCATTCGCCCGTGGCTTCGCTCGCGTGGTACCTACCTGGATAAAGAGTAAACCATGTCCTTCCAAGTCATAAACTATGTATATTCTAAGTTGTAGCCAAATCTAGTTTTGCGTGAAAGAGTTACAAACATAATATCAATCCTCACAAACATTCGCATTTACGGTATTGAGCAAGTAATAGTATTTGCTTGTGTTCTTTCCAGAGGGTTCATCCACCTGGGAGCGGGTCTGGCGGTCGGCTTCTCTGGACTGGCGGCCGGGTTCGCCATAGGCATCGTGGGAGATGCCGGCGTCCGCGGTACCGCTCAACAACCTAGGTTATTCGTCGGAATGATTCTTATCCTCATTTTCGCCGAAGTGTTGGGTCTCTACGGTCTGATCGTCGCCATCTACCTTTACACGAAACAGTAAACGCACATTTCACTCCCGTCGCCCGTGCTTCGAGCCTCTATGCCGCGGACGCTCAGATCGCGCACAGGGACGTCGTCGCCGGTAGCAGCGCATAGGGCCTCGGAGCACCCAAGCCTTGTATTATACGTCTCTCGTTGATCATTTATATTCCTTCGCATATCTCCGGCGGCGTCGCCTTGATGCTGCGGCGGCGCTGCCTCGAGACGCGAACTGTATAAATATTTTTTCTATTTTATATAAAACGATCTATTTTCGAATCCCAATCATGGTTTATTTCAACGCTACCGTGCGATGACTGCGTAACGTAGTTTATTTAATTTATTACCGCAAGTTATTCTCATTTGTTTCGGTGACAGGAGATTTCGTTTCACTAATCGACATATCAGTTTTGTTGCGCGTTAACACCCATCGCGATTTCTTCGTACCAACCGATGATATCACTTTTTAGATTATTTTAGCGTTAAGGCGAAACTAATGTACAGTTAGAGTAGAAAATTAAGTCCAAACAAGTTATAATAATTTATGAAACAGTTAAACCCCCAGGGTACTGTGTACCAGTTGATGGAGAATGTTAGGTTAAACCTGGCTTTAGGTACTACATGCTATATAGCTTTCAGTGTTATAGTGGATGTATGTCTCCTGATGATGCTCCTGAAAGTTTCTTGTTCTCCGGGAAGTGACCACAAACGCGAGTCGCAAACTTTGTATGTATTGCCAGGAATCAGTTAATAAACGTGGTTTGTACATTCCATATTATTTTGTTTCTACTTTATTTTGTGTTTTATTATCCTTTTCAATCTTATATTTATTATGGATGGGCGAGTTACAAAGGTACTAGAACTAGAAGGTAACTAGAAGGTGGTCGCATTCATGACATATAATTAATAGCACTGTCGTTTATGCAACTATTATATTAAAATATTTCTATAATACATTTCTGACGACTTTAATGTGAAAATATTTCAAATATATTTATTCTGTATATGTAACTAATAGTCAAAGATGTTTGAATGATTATAAATTGGTAAGTGAAATACATAATAGGTAAAATTGTATTTTATTTTAGGTTTCATGTTAGAGAATGTTATAATCTTTGGTGTTAAATGAATGAATTGTGTTAATAAAATATTTTAAAAACAACTATAATGTAAATTATGCGTCTATTGTTTCTCTTCTGCTAAATACCTATTTAGTAACCTTCTCCATACTATAGGCATTCCTATAGTATTCTGTGCTATAGGTAGCTTACAAGATGGTATGATACTACTATTTGAAATAACATTTAATAGAAATAATCCCATAGTTAGCCTCATATTCCTCATGGCCGAACTTGAAACAAAAGTGCGTAACAAGACGATAATTGTAAGTTCCCGTGTGCTATTAGAATGTCTAATAAAGTTTTGAAAGTAAAATAGTTAGTAGCTCTTTAGTAGCAATTCGGAGTACCTATCGCAAAAGCTAAAGTTAACTACTTAACTAAAAATGTTGCCGTCCCTTAGCGATGGAAATAAAAAGGAGTTAGTTTAGCTTTTGCGACATTCTGTCACTAATGTGTACCTACCCCTGATAACTACGGTTTTGTTTGTTTAAACTGCAAGGATTGCTCAAGTCTCCAAATGGTAGACAGAGCCACATCCTGCCTGTCAACTAAGCCGTTTTTTCATGGACCTACTATTTTCTCCTATTAGTAGAACCACGAGGGAGACCTATTTCTGTCTTTCCTATTATACCTATACTATAAATAGAAACAACCAATAATTTATACACCCTGTATATTAAAAAAAAAGGTGGCCAGTCCTATCTTAGTTTATCTAAAAAATGGCCTACTGTTATATCACCTTGAATTAATTGTAACTGGCATTTTAATATGAAATCATCGCGATCTAATTCTTGTTTTCGACGTCGTGATGCATCACTTGTTCTTTCGCTTTCCATATCCACCTATTGCATTTATCAACCGCAGGATCGAAACTGGTGAACGCTTTTTAACATTCTTGTTTAGTTGAGAGTGCCAGCTTTCAACGACATTATTTGTACGGTGACGTTCACCATATACGCACCATGAAGATTTGTAATCTTTGTTCTTCCACCATGTTCTTTCCATATATTTCAAAAATTTTGTAATTTTTAGGGTACTGGTGCTTTCATTCTTGATATAATCAATACCATTTTCTATTTTTTAAAATATTTATAAAATTAATATATTTTAATATTAATATAAATAATATAATAATAATATAATATAAATAAATAAATATTTTATAATATATATATATTTTAATAAGGTCAACGTGGGGAAGTCCGGCATAGTATTCTTCAACTCAATTTCAATTTAACTTTATGAATCGAGAAACGCTTTCTAAGTAACTTGAGTTAGCGGAAAATATTGGTAATATATTAATCTACTCAAAATAGGCCGAAAACAAGGTTAATTGTAATTAACCCATTAGATAAAGCATTTTTTTTAAAACTCGGCGTGTAGACGGACTTCCCAAGCAGTTTGAGGTAAGTCCGTCTAGTCATTTCATCTCGCAATAAAATCGTAATTTGTGAGCCAATATGTATGAAAACAGTATCAAACAAAGATGAAAAACTGCCGTTGCAATTTGTGTTTCAAGTATTTGAGAGTAAGGTTTACTTTTCAAGGAAAATAAAATTATATCTAACTAAGGGCAAGACCGGCATATTTTTGGTGACAACGTGATTTCAGTGGTTGCAAACATTTTTACGAATTACTTCTCTCAGTATTTTTTTTATAAATAAAAAATAAAGGAATCTTTATTTGTGTAAGAAATTGGAAATGATAACTACAAAATCATCCTTAAAATTCATGATAATCATAAAAGGGGTTCGAATTTTATTCAAATCCTGGCATAACCTGGCACTACCTAACTCAAAATGGCGAAATTATAAAAGAAGAATCAGATCTATGTAATAATACGATCATTGTTTATAAAGTCCGTGCCAATTCCAAGCTGCTTGCTGTGTAAAATTATCAAAAATTAAATAAAATAGGTATGTGCCTAAACATTCACAATTTGTAAGCAAGGACAGTTAAACGTAATGCTAGTCCTACTGCAAACATTCCAGTGCATATTCTTCAATAATTACGTAGACAGGTGTATAATAAAAAAATACTACACTTCTAATCATACTATCTAAAATAATTTTAAAAATGTGAACTATTGAAAAGGTTGACAAAATCTGATAAAAAGGCAAGACCGGCATATGACGGACTTGCCTTATCCATGGTAGACGGACTTCCCAACTTGAAAATTTGAATGTAATATTTTTTAAATCGGTAATAATTACTAAATTAATGCCTAATTATTGAATCGAACAGCAGAAATCAAATCTTGGATCTGCAAATGCCTTACGTTATCAAAGACAATCGTAAATTTCCTTAGATTTTCCGCTTTTTTTTTTATTTTTCGACAAGACGTCAATCTCCAACTTTGTGCCAAATTCGCGCAAAAAAATGACTGTCAAGTTTCTTCCAAAATATAGATATTAGGCCATCTATGATCCCAAGTTCGAACGAGCTCCATGATGCTGTTTTACCCACCGAGTTATAGGGCTCTAGCTATTCAAATATGGGAGTTATTGCCACTAGACGGACTTAGAGCCTAGACGGTGTTCCCCACGTTGACCTTATTTTAATTAATTTATAAAATTTTAATAAATAATATAATATTTTAAGGACTGGCCACCTTTTTTTTAATATACAGGGTGTATAAATTATTGGTTGTTTCTATTTATAGTATATAATAGGAAAGACAGAAATAGGTCTCCCTCGTGGTCCTACTAATAGGAGAAAATAGTAGGTCCATGAAAAAACGGCTGTCAACTACCACACTCTAAACGTAGTGCCTAAATAATGAATGAATTATTGGTAATAATTTATATTATTAGCAACTTTATATACACAACACAATATAAATGTTATCAACACCTAACGCCCCGGCCGGCGCCCGCCATGCCGCCGCCCCGTGATCAATAATTTGTAAAATTAAAGGTTAAACAGCAGTAATAAACAAAGCATTCTTTGTAAACGTATCGTGGTTTTGACACGTCACTCATAGAATGTTTACGTCAACGTCAGACACGTCAGTCAAATCAAATCAGTCAGTCAGTCAGTCTAGTTTGGATTGGTGGTTGTAATTTGGGTTGGGGAAGTGCATTACAAATCTTCAAATTTTAATTTTTATAAAATCCTAGCACAATGAAGTACAAAGCGTTTCTTCTATTCACGATACTGCTCACTTACTATGAGAGCGAAGCTCAAACTCGAACTAAAGGAGTATGTAATCATGAAACAATCTGATTTTATTACCGGTGTTTGATCCTGTTCTACATTTTTACAATATTTTCAGCTCGATGAGAAAGTCCAACAGCTAACTGATATGTCCGCAAAGAAGCCGATAATATCGTTGAACGTGAATAAATTCAAGGAATATGTGAAATCTCCGCCTAGAGACTACTCATTTGTGATAATGTTCACTGCAATGGCACCTTCAAGACGTTGCGCTATCTGCCAAGCTGTAAACGATGAGTACCAGATAGTAGCTAACTCGTTTAGATTCTCGCAAGCCTTCACCGACAAACTGTTCTTTGGCATGGTTGACTTTGACGAAGGCTCAGACATTTTCCAAATGGTAAGTTTTGTCTGACTCGCTGTTATTTTTGGAGCTCCTGTGTGCCACACTGTGTCGATCAACTATGAGATTTCATTGTTGGCATGTTCACTATTTGTCGAAGTTAGCTGCCTTCGACAAATAGTGTAGTAATCGGCTAGGGTACCGGAAGCATGTTAGTCTTAGTTTAAAGAAGCCATTATAAAAATAATCAATAACTTACACTTTTTTCTCTTGGGTATTAATTTATAAAATGACCCTAAACATAATGTTCCAGTTACGGCTAAACACAGCACCTGTTATCATGCACTTCCCAGCTAAAGGCAAGCCTAAACCAGCTGACTCCATGGACCTTGAGAGATCAGGCATTCATGCAGAAGCCATTGCAAAATGGATCCAGGACAGGACTGATGTTCAGGTATTTATTTATTTACAGTCTTGCAAAAGCGGTGAGTATCTCAGATTGGTAGACAACATAAGTACGGTAAAATTTTGATACAAAGTTATCAACAGCACATTTGGGATTGTCCAGATATGATTTAAGAGGGGAGTATGACGAAAATAAAAATCGCGGTTTATTAATCATCTACATAGACACACACTAGAAATCCCAAAATCATTATTCATTGCATAGTAATAACGTCCTTGGTAATAACAATACATAAATAATGTAACTTACAACACCTGGCTAGGGTTATTTCAAATTAAAATTTAAATTGATTATTATTAATAGAACTATTAAGCAGTAATGTACCAACATTATTGTTTTAAAAGTTTTAAGCATTTTCATTTCACAAAGAGGTTATTGCCTATGAAAGTGAATTACTATAATGTTCATTGCATTTAATTAGCAAGTCTGATAAGGATTATAACTGTTATTGCTTGTGTACCTCAATATTGAAACACACAATGGAAAAAGCACTTGAATTTGCTTATGATTGGTATTATAAGGTAAATTGTGTATTTGACAAAGTCTTAACCAATTATATTTAAACATAGGCTTTATTATGTAGGTACTAGCTGCGCCCCGTGGTGTTACCCGCGGTAGTTAAAAGTAGCCTTATTATACATATAAACCTTCCTCTTCAATCACTCTATCTATTAAAATAAACCGCATCTAAATCCGTTGCGTAGTTTTAAAGATTTAAGCATATATAGGGACAGAGAAAGCGTCTTTGTTTTATACTATGTAGTGATGAAGTGATATCATAAATACATTAGGGTAATAAGTTACGCATATCCCCTAAATAAATAAATAAGCCTTTTATTCAGACAGTTTAACAATTTTTGTAACTAAAACTATAATATCTTAAGTGCTAATCGTATGGGTATCTGCCTGTGTGCCTCTTTGGACAAAGGCCTCCCCATATCCCCTAATTAAACTAAAATGCTTCCAACGCATTAGCTATTTTGGATAAATGATTAGTAGAAACCATGACAATCTACAACTATAAATACAGCAAAGCAAAACCGTTTCAGATACGCATATTCAGGCCCCCCAACTACTCAGGGGCGGTGGCATTCGCCAGTCTCTTCTTCCTCGTAGCGGGATTCCTCTACGTGCGCCGGAACAATCTAGAATTCCTCTACAACAAGCAGATGTGGGCAGTAGCTGCTGTGTTCTTCTGTTTCGCCATGGTGTCTGGACAGATGTGGAACCAGATAAGAGGACCGCCATTCTTCCATAGGACCAAGAATGGACCGGTTTACATCAACGGCGGTTCGCACGGCCAGTTCATTTTGGAGAGCTATATTGTGGCTATTCTGAGTATCCTTTTCATAAAAGAAAACAAAGAAATAGGCTTAGGTACGACTGATGTACGAAAATAGTTCAAAATCATTAAAATCTTTACTTTTAAATGTCTAGAGGAGTACATTTGAAGATCTGGTGGGCGAAGGCTCGCCTGAGACGCGGAGGCTGCGGGTTCGATCCCCGCCACGGGACAAATGTTTGTATGTTCCGGGTCTGGATGTTTTTCTATCTATAATATGTATGTATTTACAAAAAAAAATTATCTAAGTAGTATATCAGACCCGCGACCCGTGCACCCACTGGCTTCACCCACCGGTGGGTGTAGGGGTAATTCCTGTTTACCCGTGTTCAGTCATCTGGTTACCATAACACAAGCATTAAGTTGCTTAGCTTGGGACTAGATGACGCCGGCGCCGTGTGAAATGTCCAAGGATATTTATTTATTTATTTATAAAGTGTTCTTCAAAATATTCCCTAACTCGCCATTCAGACGGCGCTGTGGTCGTCGGCATGATACTGATGATAGAAGCGGCAGGCGGCGCGCGCGGCGACCCTCGTACCCAGGTGGACGGCAAGAAGAGACGGTTCCAGAGTGCTCTGGGATTGGTTCTGGTCTGCGTGTTTTTCTCGTTCCTTCTATCTGTGTTCCGCGCCAAGACTCAGGGCTATCCTTATAGGTAAGTTAAAACTTAAAACACTTTTTAAACTATCGCGACTTCAAAACATTTTTAATATAATATCGGAACTTAATCGCGTATTGAAATCTTTCTATTTACCTCGACGTTTCGGATGATGTTACAGTCACCGTGGTCACGAGTATACTGAATGCCGGAATCCGCTCGCATCTTCGCTTCGACTGACTTACGAGGTTGTTGACTACCCTCAATCAGTCAACCTAATAGGTACTAGGGTGCCTTGCGACACACCACATTGACAGTGTACACTGGCGATAAATGTTAGACGATTTTTCGCTGACACTGACAGCGAAAAATCGTCTAACATTGATATGTGTCGTGACCTAGGATCAATGACCAGTCTTGACCCTAGTATTAGTTTAACCGTTAAATGACGTTAATTAATGTTAATGACGTTAAATTTTAACGTCATCCGAAACGTCGAGGTAAATAAAATGATTTCTATACGCGATTAAGTCCAGATAATACTGGCAATTCGGAGTATCCCAAAAGCTAAACTTAACAACTAAAAATATTGCCGTCCCTTTCATAGCGATGGGAATAAAAAGGATGGCATTCATTTTAGTTAGTTTAGTTTAGCTTTTGCGACCCTCCGATTTGCCACTAATATATATTTAAATAGGTAAGTTAACTGCGTTAATTATCCCTATTACATAATATAGGATCAAGAAAGTTTACTAACCCCCGAATACGGAAACGCCATTTAAATATTTGGAAGCGTTTACGTACGGTACCAATACCATCATAATAATAAACTGCTTTACCAATTCAATTTAGCTTTTAAAATTAAATATGATTCCTGGTAGATATATTATTCCCAGATCTCTTTTAGTTTAGGCATTTTAAAATCTTACGAAGATCTAACCAGAACCGATGAATAAGTAAAAAAAAACGTTTTCTTTGTTTCAGTTTCCTGTTCAAATAAGGTTCGTCCATTAGAATTAGTGTAGGAGTAATTTGAAAGACCAACTTGTGAAGTGTGTTTTACTCTATAATTTTATGTTGTGTTGGTCAATAAAAGTGTATGTGTAATTTATACTTTATTATTCATCCATGTTGTATAACAGTTGCTTGTATCAGTATTCTTTTTTTATTTGAAAGCTAGTTCTTCTAAATTGAGGATCTGATGGAGTAATTTACCTCAAGAATGCAGAAAATAGCTCTTACGAAATTAAAGTCGGTTTAATATTTTTTTTTATTTTGCCACATGTTGATTAGACGCACACTTATACGTGCTTAACAAATATATTAATCTTTACTTAGCTTAATAATAAATAATTCAGTCTTGGATAACTACAATAAATGCGGAATAATAGACTCCCTGTTGGATGGGTAGTTCTTAAATTCTTTTTTGTACCAGTTGTGAGCTTGAAATGCGGTTTGGAACTGAAACATAAATATATTTGAAAATTAACTTTAAATAAATGTTGGAAAACTTTGCGAAACCAGCAAAAAATATTCTAATCTGGTTTTGTGATAGTAATATAGAATAGAATGTCTGACATAGTATTATGTTAGTCAATAAACAGTATGTATGTCAGTACCGTGACGTTTTGCTCAGCCACAAAAAGGATTGGTGTATTAAAGGATAAGAACTATCTTAGTAGGCATTATATCAATTTTCGATATCTCTCCACCTTTGTTAGGCTTCAACAAGCATAAAAAATATGGCCGGCTAAGCTGAGAGGATGGTTTAGGTGCTGGGCAAGCCTATTCCATCTTAACAATGTCCCAGGCACTACAGTGTCCTGTTAAGCGTTAGGCAAAATTGCCTCCTGACACTGCAAGTAAAACAATGTAAAAGCCTGTGTTTTTTTAAAGATTAATAGCTAAAAATCTTACCTGATTTCCTAGTACCCACAAATAAATGCAAGCAAAGGTTTTTGTGGGCAGAAGAATCAACAGCATTGTGTACATTATAACTTCGCACATCCTGTGTGGACTCGACACATACTCAAACATTCTTCCTCTGGGAATGCCATGGTCTTCTGTCACCACTTGTCCAGACTTCTTGTCTCTCCGAAGGTTTGCAAAGATGATGTTTGACTTGTATTGTTCGTACCAGGCAAAGAGGAATATGAGCATGCAAGGGAGAGCGAAGATTTTTGTGCGAGTGTCAGTCCATTGTATGCTGTCTCTGTTTTGGTTGCCTGAAATGTAAGCAAATTATTATTAATTTGCGAGTTTTGGAAGAATAATTGCTATAAAGGTAACTTTCTAATTTGCCCGAGTTTATGTATGCCTACCCAAAAAAATAACCATTCAAAATAAAATATTAACTTCTATGAGTACCATGTGAATTATTGTTTACCTAGAATTGAGCTAGTGAAGTAGGCAACAAAGTATCTATTACAATAAATACTTGGCTATTAAAACCTAGTATAAAATTAAATAGTGTTTATGATAATTTATTTAATTCTTGAGTAATTCATTTGTTACCCAGGAAGTCATGTGCAGAATAATAATTGAATTAGTTGGATTGCATCACTCTATGTTACAAATAAGGCTTGTGGCTTCTTGAATTATTAGATAACAAGAATCATGGTGGAACAGTGGAATTTCTAGCAAGAAAATTAAATTATTTATTTATGTCAAGCAATGTTCAGCAAGGTCAGAAAATAGTTGGGTGATTTCAGAAGTATTAAAACTCAACATCTGTTTGCTTCAGAGGGCCTATTAAATTGACAATCCCAGCTAGAAAGTCAAGCCATGTTGGATGCTATAAGTTTAAAAAAATTCACCAGAGTTGGCTACAAGCAGAGAGACTATACCGCTTTACCAACTTACCACAGAAAAGCGGTGCCTGCCCTGCTGCAACAAGAATGCAGGCAAAGTAATGGACAATGCCAGCAAGGTAATGACTAAGGTTCATCTTGCTGGATTTGGCAAAGACTTGTAGGAAGTATGTTTCATACAATCTCCGTAGACATTGTACTGTTAGAAAAGACATCACCAACACTGAGGCTGCTACTGAAACTAAAGAAAAAATAATGAAGACTTTTTAGTACATTGAAGGAGGATTTCACTCAGAGTTGGCCACTTGCTCATTCAAACATACCTACTTATTATTCAAGTTCTATTTCAAAGTAGGTCAATAGAACTTTTTTACTTTCATTTTTTCTAAACTCTTTTGTTTTTATTTTTGTGTTGTTGAGTTTGAAAATATAACTCTTGTGTTATATTTTTTAACTCCTCAAATGGCAGAGAGAACTTTTAAAAGAAAGTTATGTTTTTCTAAGGAAAACTTTCTAAGTAGACTTACCAGAAGGTTCATCCTCTTCTAAGAAGAATTTTAGGACCATTGGCACATATCTGTTCATGTTAGCGCCAAGGAAGTATACCGAAATCATGTAGCATAAAGTAGAAAAACTGAACACTGATGAAAACAAGTAGAAATGTCTGTAGTAAGCCTTAGGAATTTCTAAAGCCGTCAAGTATTGAGCGTCAGAGCCTTGATACGCGAAAGCCCCATATTTGTAACCTTTTATAATAAACGCTGGTAAATATTTTTCGTAATTATTAATCAAAACACCAGTAAATGTAGCGAAAAACGCTAAGTTTAAAAATATGATATCTATGATGTTTATCATTTTGTGGTCAAAACGATCGGTGTACTGCGTGGTGCATAGATGACTGAGTTAGAGGCATTTAGCCGTGATATTTATTGAGAACATGATTAGAATGCTGGAAGTAACGGGACCTCAAAGTTTATACGTTCTCAACAAGAGAGCGGGCGGCTAACCTAGTTTCATCACACACACCAAGCAAACCAAGTCCAAAACACAACAGTCAACACATGATTTTGACAGCAAGACAGAGAAGGAAGACGGCAAGGCACAGAAGAAGGAAAACACAAGGTAAGGAATTTTAAGGGTACAGACAAGGATGCAAAAGGTGTCAAATATGTGTCAACAAAGAAATCTGACGTTGACAATGACATAACGAATGACGTCTTTTGAATGCGAAAGGGCGTCTCAGTGCGCAAAATTCGGGAACATGGTGAAATAAAATCCGTTTACGGAAATATATCATCAAATGATAGTAGGTCTGCAGATTGAAAAATCGTTGAGCGTTGAATGATGAGTAGGTACTTAGCGTCAATTCACACGTACCACAACCACACCACGTCGCAGCGACATAATGTGGTCAAGCTGTGGTTACGTGTGAATAGTGCCGCAGCGGCTTTTTGCAGTTGCGTTGTGGTACCGACAAAATGTCGATGTGGTTGCGTTGTCGCTGTTGTTGCGAGTGGTAACCACACGTGGTCATGTGCAGTTATACCTACTCCAGCTTTAGTAGAGGTAACACGGCTTGACTGAACGCAGTCATGGAGGAAAGATTGTTGTTGCTATCCTTGTTAGGGCTTTTATTAATAAGAAGAAGACGACGAAATCAGCGTATTCGTCGACGACGTCATGTCGTGGCGATGTGGCCGCGGTGCCGCCGCCGCGTGGCTGCGTTGCCGTCGCGATGTGCTTGCGATGTGTTTGTATTACACAGGTGGTCGATAACAACGTCAAAATGTGGTAAGTACGTGTAAATTGTAATAGGTATTCATTTTCAATACAAAATATACGCCCGACCACATGGCGTCGTTGTGGTGTGGTTGTGGCTGTGGTGTGGTTGTGGTACGTGTGAATTGACGCTTAGTGATATACATGACTCGCATTTGCTCGCAAATTCTCATTGCTCATTATTCATTACACTTTAAAAATGTGTTAGCTTAAGTATTTAGGTACCTACTTTAAATTACCTACCTAGGTACCTTAGTAATAAAAAGTACCTACCTACCTCATGCATTACTAAGTTAGTTTAATAAAGAGGAGTAGGTAGATAGTGCAAAGTAAAGTGCATTGATTGCATCCAAATTGATTTCATTGCCGGATCGTCACTCAGACATCTAAAGAAAGATCTAACAATATTATTAGGTAGGTAGGTAGGTACCTACCTATATGAAAATAAATCCTGATTTTAGAAAATACAATCTAAGTACTAGTTCCTACCTACCTCCTTATTGATGGTGCAGAAATGGTAGGTTAGTTAACTACCTACCTACACATACCTACCTAGGTACTGGATCTAAATTTTCAGACTGTAATAAAAAAAAGAAATTGTAAGTAAGTAGTAGGTAACCTAACTACCTACCTAAGTGCAAATGAAACACCAAACTTGTGCTTTTTGATTTTCAGTAAGCTCGCCTCGGGGCTCTCCTCCACGCCCACCGTGTTATAATCTTTTTGATTGACCGAGTTCGTCAATATAAAATCAATAAGAGTTCTGACATCTACCTACCTACGTTTCTGCAAGACAGACTACGATGGATGGCTAATTGCATCGTCTCCGATAATGGTAGGAACGTAGTGAGTGGGGATCACTCAGCAGGATTCTCGCCAGTAACGCAATTAATTATCCAGAGATATTCCTCGTGCTACCTATCTCTTAGCCCTATGGTAATTTGCTACGGTGGGGTTTTCTATTAAAATAGGAAGGTACAAATCTAGTGTGAAACATGGTGAAACTAACTGAAGGAATAATGTAGGTAGGTACCTACGAATGTAGGTTTACTCTAAGTACATACCTACCTACCTACCCAAATTAAATAATAGCAGGTACTTAGGTAGGTAGGTACTTATAAGTTATTAATAAATATCACTCTCTAAAAGCTGCAAAAGGAGTAGGTACCTACCTACCTATCTAACAAAGAAGCAGAATATCATCCGGAAGCCTACTTTCCAACTAGATACCAAGTACCAACTACCTATATTAACCAGCGCATTTTGCTCAATTATGTAGGATTTAGGAATACGTTGTACAACGATAACCATTTGAAAAAAGCGCCTGCTATAGTTATACAAGCAAAGTCCATTACGGCTATGGGCTGTGAATCCCTGAGTTGACGGTTTATTTATGGATAATTGTATGGGTGTTTTGGGTACAATGTAAACGGATAGGGTTTGAAATGTTGGTACCAATGTAAGTAAACATGTTGCTAAAACTGCTACCAGGCGTCAAAGATCGGAATATAATAATTCCGTCTGCAATGCAAAACGAAAGATTTGCTTTGCTGCGTGAGGCACCATTGCTCAGGACAAACTTTCAGGCAACCTAAAGAGGACGCAAGAGGCGAAATGACCAATAAGAATAACTCTGCAAGCACATAACCTATTCTGTGCTGTTAGGTCAAGAGATTACAACATAATATTATCTAGAATAATCATACCATCAAATAAAATAGGTACCTAAGTAAGTACCTACCTACCTACCTATGTAGGTAGGTATAGGTATTCGTCAATCGTCGTAGTGACAACTTCTGTAAATCTTAGGAAATTCTAACAGAAACAATACACCTAAGTATACTTTCCTATACCTATATTAAAAAAACTGCTAAGGCTCTAGTTGTTTACCTACTGAATATTTTAAGATGATCATGATTAGATCATAAGTTTTTCTCAAGAATTACTATAGGTAGGTACCTACCCAGAATCTCGGTCATCTCATTTAGTACCCCAGCTCATTACTCCCAGTCATTTATTTAATTATTTCCGCTCAAGAAATCCAAGCATTATTATTTATAGAGGCTAGCATTAATTTTGGTTCCGTAGGACTTAATTTATTTATGGCTTTAATCTTTCACCTAATATTGTGGGTAGTAAGAGGATTAATAATAATTAACTTCGTGAGTACCTAAATGACCTGTGAATGCTGTAGGGTTCACAATTTATGTTTTTACACCACACAATTTTACTACATAGGTAATTAATTATGTAGGTAAGTATACCTTACCATGACAATAGATATTTGTGGGACAGGAGATTATTTCATATTTAGGTAGCTATGTGTTTCTAAGCAGAGTAACACAGCAAGTAACTTACAAAGCTCTACGAACAAGTTTCTCATGCATAAAGCCTGGTTCATATTACCGAGAGTTATCACAGCAACATTTTGTTGGTAGGTACATACTAATTAGACTGTTAAGACCAGAGACTAATTTACAGCGTGTACACCGCCTTAGTTTCTGTTTAATCCGGTGTGACTTGAGCTTTATATAGGGGGGTCGGGAAGTCGTGATGGCTTTAGATCTTGTTGATGGCGTTGTCAGGGGCTTATGCCCGTTTTCACCAACAAATCCTAAATTTTAAGTGACACCTATCTCATTTTAGGGAACACCTTAGAAAGAAATGGTTTTCACCACTCCCAATCCGTCACCTAAAAGCTTTAAGTGTTACCTAAATTTAGGGGGCCGAAATTCGGGGTCCTAAAGATAGGTGACAGTTGTATCAGTTTGTGAATGTTTGCTAATATTTATAATTATTAAAAACTAGCTGTACCCCGCGGTGTTACCCGCGGTGAATAAGTTAATAGATTTTTTTAACGACTTTTAAAAAGTAGGAGGTTCTAAATACCTACGTCGACTGGGTGAACCGATTTGATGATTATTTTTTTGATCTGATGAGGATCGTCAGAGATATGAATAAAAATGCACCTTGAGAGTGCAGAAAATTACTATTTTCTTACGTACCTAATTGAAAATTATTTCAAATTTTTAATTTTGCTCCTTGGTTAAGACCAATGCGTCATTGTGTCACTTGATTTTGGTGCTCATAGAACAGGATGACTGCTGGTCGGTTACTATTCTATGGTCTAACACAGTTTATTTTGCTCGCAAAATATTCAAGAAGCTACCATGCGAGCGAAGCGAGCTTCGACCCAAGCGAGCGCAGCGAGCCGAAATTTTTAAGACAAATTCGTTATGTGACACTTGATGTAGCTTATAGTGCTTACAGAAAAGGCTGACTGTTGGTCGGTCCCTATTCTATTGTCTGACATAGATCAATTTGCCAGCAAATATTCAAGAAGCTACCGTGCGAGCGAAGCAAGCTCAGTGAGCGTCTTAAACAAATACTCGTGACGTGACACTTGATTTTGCTTATGGAGCTCATCAAAAAGGCTGACTGTTGGTCGGTTCCTATTCTATGGTCTAACATAGTTTATTTTGCTTGCAAAATATTCAAGAAGCTATCATGCGAGCGAAGCGAGCCAAAATTTTTAAGTAAAATGCATCATGTGTTACTTGATTTTGCTTATAGTGCTCATAGAAAAGGCTGACTGTTAGTCAGTCCCCATTCTATGGTCTGACATAGATCAATTTGCGAGCAAAATATTCAAGAAACTTCCGTGCGAGCGAAGCGAGCTTCGAACTAAGCGAACGTAGCAAGCTTCAAACTAAGCGCGCGTTGCGAGCCTTTTAAACTCGAGCCGACATTTTTAAGAAAAATGCGTCGTGTGACACTTGATTTTGCTTATAGTGCTCATAGAAAAGGCTGACTGCTGGTCTGTTTTTAGTCTATGGCCTGACATAGTTCAATTTGCTAGCAAAATATTGAAGAAGCTACCGTGCGAGCGTAGCGAGCTTCGAACTAAGCAAGCGCATCGAGTTTCTTAGACTCGAAATTTTTAAGATAAATTCGTCATGACTGACACTTATGTTTGCTCATGGTGCTCAAAGAAAAGACGCTGCTCGGTTCTTATTCTAAGGTCTGACACAGTTCAATTTGCTTGCAAAAGATTGAAAAAGCTACATGCGAGCAAAGCGAGCGCAGCGAGGCTTTTAGACTCGAAGCGAGCCGAAACTGTGGGAAATGTAATAAAATAGCGATGATGAGGTGCTGTACCGAATTTTAATTGAAGACACAAATATAAACTTTGTCCTAATGGTTTATGTTGAGTTAGAAATCTTTTTATCGGGGATTTATCTGCGTACATAAGTCCCAATTCCGTGAGATTATCGGGACAAAAAAAACAATATTTTAAATTCGTTAAGCCGTTTGAGTTTGAAGAAGCATAATTTAGGTATTTTGATAATCTCACGGGCACAATACGCTTTTAAGGGATTTAAAGTAGCTTATGACATGTTTTTATCCAGGATATCAACTGACCTGGTACCAAATTTCATTCAAATCCGTCCAGCCGTTTTAGCGTGAAGGAGTTATAACATTGCCTGTGCTGCCATCTATTATCATTATTTTGACTAATAGTTACGTTTCACGGCCAAACTATTTTGATGAATAATTTGGTTTATAATCCCACGGAACCATTCCTTTTTTCAGCAATTTAAGGTAGCCTATTTGTTAATCCAGGGTAGATACTGCTACCAAATTTAATTCAAATTCATCCAGCCGTTTGAGCGTGAAGGAATAATTACTTTACCTGTGCTGCCATCTATTGAAATTATTTTGTTAGTTTTTCACGGCAAAACTATTTTGTATTTGTTTAATAATCAATGCACTTTTAAGGAATTTTAAGTAGCGTACATTTTAATCCAGGGAATAAACAATCCTGCTACTAAATTAAATTCAAATTCATCTAGCCGTTTGAGCGTGAAGGAATAATAACTTTGCCTGTGCTGCCATCTATTGAAATTATTTTGTTACTTTTTCACGGCCAAACTATTTTGTGTATACTATTTTAATGAATTTGATTAATAATCCCACGGAATCAATGCACTTTTCAGGAATTTTAAGTAGCGTATTTATTTTAATCCAGGGTATAAGCAATCCTGCTACCAAATTTCATTCAAATCCGTCCAGCCGTTCGAGCGTGAAGGAGTTATATTTTTGCCTGTGCTGCCATCTATGAAGTTATTTTGTCTGACAGCTGCCTTTTGCACGGCCAAACTACCGAAACTATTTTAATGAACATTTTGTTTTATAATCCCACGGGAACACTGCACTTTTCAGGAATTTCAAGTAGCCTATTAGTTATTCTAGGGTATAAGCAATCCTGATACAAAATTTCATTCAAATCCGTTCAGCCGTTTGAGCGTGAAAGAGTAACAAACACACTTACATACTTACACACTTACACACTTACATACTTACATACTTACACACACACAAACTTTCACCTTTATAATATTAGTGGGATGAGTGATTTCATTGATGTTATTGAGGCTATAGAAGTGATCACAGATCGTGTATTATGGGATCGACCATATTTTTACAGATATTTTGTGAGAGAATTGATTTCTTCCAAAAGTTTGAGGACGTGGACTTTTTTCGAAGATAAATCTTAACTTAAGGAAGTGTCCTTTTCCTGTTGACAAAAATTGAATCAAAAATTGAGTTCCAGGACAATAAAAAGTTCAAGCACACGAAATAACAATTATCATAAACTCGAAACGCAATATGTATTTTATTTATTAGCCTTTATTACAGATAAAAATGTACATGGTTTTTATAATTAAGTAGGTATGACATCGACAATTATTCAGCACTGTTATCTGATTGCCCCGTCTTGGCAAAGGCCTCCTCCAACTTCTTCCAATTCTCCCTATCTCTTGAAATTCGAATCCATGTTTTCCCTGCAAACTCCTTTAATTCGTCTTCCCACCTTTTGAACTGTCTTCCCCTCTTGCGTTTATTGTAATTAGGAAACCAATTCATCACAGTTTTAATAATATGTATATAGCAAAACAAACATGTCAAATTTGATGTCAAACAAACACTATTTATTTTTAAAGCATAGACAATCAAGATGTGGTGAACTTATCTATATTTATCTTTAAGTAATTATTTTATTTCATTCACGCATTACCATTCTATTTGTTAAGAAGTATAAAAACTATTTTGTAATTTTAGAAATAAGAAAATGTGAATAAATTTTGAATTTGGACTTGACACAAAAATGTCAATTGCCAATCAGTCAACAAATTTATGTTTTTGGATTTCATAGTATTTTCTTAACCTTCTGTTCAATAATATAAATAGGCAGTAGGTATCACAATACCTCATTGTGACCACACGCGCCCATAACTGGTGACCCCGAACAGAACACCACCGAAAAAATGAGCACTGACAGTGGTGACACGGCTCAGTCCCAACATTCGCCGAAGTCAAGACCCCGAGCTTCCAGGAAACGAGAGCACGTTTCCAGCGACCAGCCCGAAAATCCATCGGAGCTGTTTCGTGTTGGCATACGCATCCCACCTTTTTGGCCGGAAAAACCAACAATATGGTTCTCTCAAATTGAAGGTCAGTTTAGCTTGGCGCGGATCACAGACGATCTAACCAAATTTCACTACGTTCTTTCTCACTTGGATCGGCAGTACTCCGTGGAGGTTGAAGACGTTATCATTTCACCTCCAGTTTCTGGCAAATATGAGAAGTTGAAAAGTGAGCTCATCAAGCGCCTCTCTGTATCCAAGGAGAAGAAGGTGAAACAGTTGCTACAGTCTGAAGAGTTGGGTGATCGCAAACCTTCACAATTCCTGAGGCATCTGCAGCATTTGGCTGGCCCCACTGTACCTGAAGACTTTTTGAGGTCTATTTGGACGAGCCGACTACCAAATAATCTGCAGACCATCATCGCATCTCAGATGAGCCTTTCTCTGAGTGAACTTGCTGACTTGGCTGATCGTGTCCACGACATCGCGCCGGCATCCTTCGAAGTGGCAGCGACGTCCAGTTCCAGCGCGGATACGCCATTGGACATCATGGCTCGTCAGGTCACAGAGTTGACTAAACAAGTCAGCGCTCTCACCGCTGAAGTCCGTTCCCGTTCCCGTATCCGGAACCAAAGGCCATCAAGAAGTCGAGGAAATGGAGGACAAAGCCGTACACCTGCGAGGAGATCCATGTCCAACTACAGGAAGTTCCCGAGCTGTTGGTACCACTCCAGGTTTGGCGCTCAAGCTGACAAATGCATCCAGCCCTGCGACTTCAAATCGGGAAACGACAGGGGCAGTCGGTAATGGCGGCTGAAGATTGCCCTACTACAACTGGTCGTCTATTCGTCACAGATCGCAGATCGGCCGTCCAATTCTTGGTCGACACGGGTAGTGACTTGTGCGTCGTACCACGATCTGCGTTTCGACAGCGTGTGAAATCGGACTATCAACTGTGTGCAGCTAACGGTTCCTCCATAGACACTTACGGTTGGGTTGAAATGAATCTCAATTTAGGTCTCCGTAGGGATTTTGTGTGGCGTTTCATAGTCGCGGATGTCACGAAACCTATCATTGGTGTAGATTTTTTATCTCATTACAATCTTATTGTAGATATTCGTAACCAGCGCTTACTTGATTCGACCACTAATTTGTCAACCGTAGCTTCAATCATTAGTGACAGGGATTGCCTTATATACAGTGTAAAAGTCGTGACTGGAGATTCTAAGTTCCATAACCTGCTTTCTGAGTTTCCAGATTTAACACGACCAATGGGCATTCATCGCACAACTAAACATAACACAGTTCATCATATTCGCACCACGCCAGGCCCTCCAGTATCATGTACCCCTCGACGACTGGCACCAGACAAGTTGAAAATTGCTAGGTCAGAGTTCGAGGCAATGTTATCGAATGGGACTGCTCGTCCGTCGGAGAGCCCCTGGTCATCCCCGCTGCACCTCGTTCCTAAAAAGGATAAAGGTTGGCGGCCGTGCGGTGACTACCGTATGCTCAACGCTCGGACGATCCCAGATAAGTACCCCATACGTCATATACATGACTTTGCTCACAGTCTATCTGGTTGTAAGATTTTCTCCACCATCGACTTGGTAAAGGCTTACAACCAGATACCTATTTTCGAAGATGACATTCCGAAATGCGCATTAACTACGCCTTTTGGACTTTTTGAGTTCCCTTATATGACATTTGGCTTGCGCAACGCTGGACAGACGTTCCAGAGGTTTGTTGATGAGATGACTCGAGGTCTAGATTTTTGTTACCCATATCTCGACGACTTTTTAGTATTTAGCCGTGACGAGGTTGAGCATGAAGCCCACCTGCGTGAACTTTTCACTAGGATGAGGGACTACGGCATCCTCATAAATACCGCTAAATGTGTTTTTGGTAAGTCAGAGGTAACATTTTTAGGCTATCACATCTCTCAACGCGGAACTAAACCTCTGGAAGGTAAAGTTTTGGCAATCAAAGAATTCCCTGTCCCCAAGACAGCCAAGCAGCTTAGAAGGTTCTTGGGTATGGTAAACTTTTATAGAAGGTTTATTCCCCAAGCAGCCAAAGTTCAATCGCCCTTGAATGCTTTGCTCACTGGCTCCATCAAAGCTTCGCAGCCTGTCGATATAAGTGGAGACTCGTTAAGAGCTTTCGAAGCATGTAAGGATAGCCTTTGTAATGCAGCATTACTGGCCCATCCTGACTCGAATGCTAAGTTAGGTTTAGTAACCGATGCTTCAGATTTTGCTATGGGTGGAGTTTTGAATCAGTTCAAAGATGGCAATTGGCAACCTCTAGCCTTTTTCTCACGCAAATTGAGCCCTACGCAACAGAAATATTCACCGTACGATAGAGAGCTCCTTGCTATCTACGAGAGTGTCAAATATTTCCGTCACTGGCTAGAAGCTTCAACTTTTACTATCTACACTGATCACAAGCCGCTGTGCTTTGCATTCCATGAAAGGAAGGCACACTGCAGCCCGCGTCAGTTTAGACACCTGGACTACATTTCACAGTTCTCGACTGATATTCAGCACATCGCTGGAAAAGATAATGTTGTTGCTGACACGCTTTCCAGGGTCGATGAACTGCAAAGTCCGGTAGATCTAGAAGTTATTGCAAAAGCCCAAAACTCAGATCTTGAACTAGCCCAATTTCTGAAGGACGAGACTAGTTTGCGTATTCAAACACTGAGCATACCTGGAAGTCTTCATAAACTGTACTGCGATGTCAGCACAAAGACTCCCAGGCCCCTAGTTCCCAGGTCCTTACGCAAACAAGTTTTTGATAGTTTGCACTCGCTAAGCCATCCCGGCGCTAATGCCAGCGCAAAATTATTTTATTTTATTTTATTTTATTTATTTGGGTAAACAAACAGTAACACATTACAAAAAGGGTTACATTCTTATTGATAAATGACAACTAAATGTGAGACCAACACCGTTTACCACGGATTACTTATATATTTTACTTAAGTTTAGGTATAGCTAATGATAAGTAGATAGTGCTTATTCTATGAGAATTTTAAGTAACATTTTTTAAAGTAGGTACAAGCTCGGGTTAAAAGGTATAGTTAATTATAAGTAGATAGTGCTTATTCTATGATAATTTTAAGTAACATTTTTTTGAAGGTACTAGCTCGGGTTGCCGGTATATCCAATGAGTTGAAATTAGTGTTAAATGAGTCAACAAGCCGGAACAACGGCGATCGCATGCCAGCATTGGTACGACAGCGAGTTGTGTAAAACATACGAGAAGGGTTGCGGCAATGCGTTCTAGTAGGAACTATATAACATAATTTATTAATTATAGGCATACAATCATATTTGTTATTGCAAAGGGCATGAAGCAGCATTGTTTCAAGCAGTGAGCGTCTTTGTTGGAGATTAAGAAGTTTGTATTTATGAAGCAACTGTTTATATGACAAACGTTCGTGAAGACATTTATAATGCATACAGCGGAGAAATTTCTTTTGAACTGATTCCAGAGCAATGTGATACTTATTATAAAATGGATTCCAAATGGGCACAGCATATTCTAATTGAGATCGGATTAGTGATTTGTAGAGATAAAGGTAAGTAGATGGTCGCTTGAAATCAGAGCTAGATCTCATGACAAATCCATACATTTTGAATGATTTACTAACAATGTTCTCTATATGTTCATTTAGGTGTAACTTTCTGTCAAGTGTAATGCCTAGGTCTTTAATGGATTCAACTGAGTCCAGTTGGACGTTGCATAGACTGTAGGGATATCTACTAATAGTTCGTTTCTTTGTGAAGCTGATACTTTTACATTTGTTTAAGCTAAGATTAAGTTCATTATTGGTACAGTAGGTGGAGAAGCGATCGAGATCGTCTTGAAAGCTTATGTGATCATTAATGTTGTCAATAGTATGGAAGATTTTGAGGTCATCGGCGAAGAGCATGAAATCACAAAATTTAAAACATTGATGTACATCATTTATGAACAGTACGAAGAGAAGCGGACCCAAAATTGATCCCTGCGGTACGCCGGAGCTAATAGGAATAAATTCGGACTCATATCCGTTACAAACAACCTTTTGTGTACGATTAGTGATATAAGATTTAAACCAGCGCCATAGATTTCCACGTATTCCGTTAAAGGCTAGCTTATCCAGAAGTATTTTGTGATCCACTCTGTCGAAGGCCTTACGAAAGTCTGTATACACGCTATCAGTTTGTTTATTGGCATCCATATTTTCAAAAAGATGTGTTGTATATAATATTAAATTAGTAATAGTAGATCTTTTTTTAACGAAGCCGTGCTGTTGAGGAATAATTATGCTATGTAGGGAAGGATATATAGCGTTGTGAACTAGCCTTTCAAAGACCTTCGACAAAGTGGATAAAATAGAGATTGGCCTGTAGTTCTCAACATTACATCTATCGCCACTTTTGAAAATTGGTACAATGCGAGCCGATTTCCAGATAGTGGGAAATACTCCCGTATCAATGCATAAATTAAAAATATAGTGTAGGGGTTTACAGATCGTTAGAGCGGTAGATTTATAAAATGTAGGAGGGATATTATCAAGTCCTGGTCCCTTGAGTGGGTCAAGTGATTTTAATTCCCTTAATAATGCATGCATGCTAATGTTAATTGAACTGATATTCAAATCGGAAGTCTGATTTTTGTCCTCGAAGTTTGATATATCGTAGTCATTGCTGACACGTGACGGTTCAAAAACTGATCCAAAGAACTTTGAAAAGAGTTGGCATATGCTCTTTGGATTATCTGAGCTATGTTGCTTGTAAGTGACTGCATTAGGAATCTCTGACTTGCCTTTCTTATTACTAATATAACACCAGAAGAATTTAATATCATCACGTATACCGTCTTCAACTGAATTTATGTACGATTTATAGCAATTATGAGATTCATGTTTAAATCTATCTCTGTACAGTGCGAACGATTCGTAGTCCGAGCGGTTACCATATTTCTTCCATTTAATCCAGGCGGCGTTTTTGTTTTTAAAAATATGAATTAACGCAGGTGAGAACCAAATCGGAAAAGTTGAACGTTTTATTATTTTAGTTGGAATATTACTTTTAATAATTGAGTATAATTTGTCGTAAAAAATAGTTGTGGTACTTTCTGCGTCCTTATTTAAGAATAATTCGTCCCAATCTGTGTTCGCTATATCGTCATTTACAGATCTATAGTTTCCTTTTTTGAAATTAAATTGAATCCTAGGAGTAGTAGTTAAGGGTGCGAAGTTATCAGATAATGGTATTAATATGAAGTATGGGTACGGATGGTTTTCATTCGGTGGGACAAGAGTTAGCGGTGCAATCGTCGGTGTACAGTTAGTGTGGTCGGTAAACAATAGGTCAAGAATACGATTTTTTGAATTTTTTATAGTGCACAGCTGTTGACAGTTCAATAAATTCATAAAGTTCAAACAGTATATATTTTCAAGGCAGTTGTCAGTTAGCAATGGATCAGCGTGTGTCCCGCAGTCAATCCATTTTAATGTCGGTAGGTTGTAGTCACCTATTATAAAATAATACTTCATGTTATAACACTGAGATATGAAAGTAAGGAAGTCAAAGTGAGATTTATAAATATCTGGTTTCATATTAGGTGGTATGTAAACAGCGCTCAAGATATAAGTATGTGCACGCAGCCTTAGCTCAATAAGAACGTGGTCGATAAGCGGCGTGTAGGCAGCGGGCGCGCCGGTCGGCGCCGCTAGCTGGGCCGGCCCGAGCTCACGCCGCACCGCAACCAACACGCCACCGCCGTCCTTTTTACCACAGCCCACACGGTCTCTGTCACATCGGAATATTTGATATCTCGTGTCTATGAATTGGTTTGAAGTGATTTCACTGATTAACCATGTTTCTGTCAAGACAATAACATCATAGTTATGTTGCAGAATGTTCATGTAAAGAATATGTAATTTTGTTCGCAAGCCTTGGCAGTTTTGATAGTAGATAGAGATCACACAGTTATCCATTGATAATTATACAACTATAAATATATATTAACATCAAGTCTTGCTGATTATGTATTATGAGATTTGTGTACAATCTAGGGGCGTTATAGGTATGTATAGTATAGTGCTGTATAAGCTGTTTCAGAGACACATTTTCACATTTATTTGATATTATCATGCTAGTTAAGTTGGATTTATGAAAGATATCACACAGAGGGCAACAAAACAAGCAGACACATAAGTAATGATGCATCATTAATATTTCACTACTCAAAACCCTACAACTTAAAGAATAATAGTATAGTGAACAAATATAATATGGTGTCAGCTGTGATTGATTTAGTAAGTCTTTTGTTGATAATACTAAGGAGTGAACAAAGAAACGGACCAGTATCCCAAGGTCATCATCATCACCCGCTGCCCATAGGCACCCATTGCTGAGTGAGGACCTCCCATTATCAACGCAACAAAACTTATAGTAGTTATGTATTCGCAATGATAACCAACTAACTAAAATGATCCATAATATTGATAAAATTTTAGCATTACTAGTAAATCTATTTTTGGATAAAGATAATAAATGAATTGTTTTGTGATTTAATAGGTAATAAGGACTTAGAATAATTGATTTAATGAACTGGGAAGTCTGCATAGTGAGTACTTGAAGTGATAAGTTGTGCACAGAAATAATTATATAGTTGTATTGGTTTGAGTAATGAGTTTGGTTTAAGATTATTGATATTATAGATGTGTGTTTAGATTGTTGTGAAATTGTTATACGGATTGTGTTTCTTACAAAATATATTATAAGGAGTGCCCATGTGTAAGATTGTGCCCAATTCAAGTTAGTAAGTCGGAGTGTTTTTTTAATAAGAATACTTAGACAAGTTCTTATATGAGGTACCCAATTGTGACCATATAAAGTTGTTATGAAGTCGCTATAATGTAGAAAAATGAGTATACAAATATAGTACTTACTTAGTTTGTTGTTGCATAAAAGAATTAATAACATGAACCTAGTTCTCAACTTGCTCTTGCCATAACTAAGCTGCTTTTTACAGTTATTATTTTGAAAACAATTAGGAAAGTAGTATAGACTATGCCCCAGCAATGCGCTATTATCAAACTGATGAGAGGATGCAAAAAGAGTCAACACAGTATAAAGAGATTTTCACTTCAACTTTGACAAGTCCTGGGTGGAACGCACAGCTAAAACTGGTGATGTGTCCGACTTCCTGACTAGGATGGTCCCGTGTTTGATCCATACATACTTGTAGCCACGACCTTTGGCCTCCTCGCGACATTGCCGGAACAGTAATTTGTTAGTCAGTGTTAGGTGTTCGTTCACGTAGATAGCAGTAGGTGTTCCGGTGATAGATAGTCTTGAGGAGTCCAGACCCTTCATGGCTCGATACGCAGTGATGACGTTGTCTCGTTGCATCCTGTTGTTGAACTTGACGATTACGTTTTTAGGCCTCGTACTCTTCCCGTCAGCATGTGGCACACGATGTATAGCCGCTATATCTGATGCCTCAATGGGGCATTTTATCACAGTGCCCAGAGATAGTAAAATACTGATGAGGTTCTCTCCACGCCGCTCCGGCATGTTGGATATTTCAAGGTTGCATTGCCTGGCTTGCTGCTCCATTGCGGAGATTAGTGGCAGAACGCTTCGTCTGGCCGCTGATGAGGAAAGACTGTCGCGATTGGTCTAAGGCGTGTTTGGCTTGCCAGCGCGCAAAGGTAAATCGACATGTATCTTCGCCTTTAGGCACACTCAATTTACCTAAAGCGCGATTCAAATACGTCCACCTCGATCTGATCGGACCGTTACCTCCAGCTGGTGATTTTAGGTATTGTTTGACAGCCATCGATCGTTTCACGCGATGGACAGAAGTTGTCCCTCTCACCAATATCACTGCAGAATCAGTAGCCAAAGCATTTTTGTCAGGATGGATAGCTCGATTCGGATGTCCGACTGATATCGTCACTGATCGTGGTCGGCAATTCGAATCAGCATTATTTAGCCAACTATCAACATTGATTGGTTTTAAGCATTGTAAGACCACAAGCTATCATCCTCAATGCAATGGTTTAATTGAGCGGTTTCATCGCCAATTAAAGGCAGCTATAATGTGCCACGCTGATAGTAGTAGTTGGATTGAGGCATTACCTCTTGTATTACTCGGCATAAGAAGTTCTTTTAAGGAAGACCTGCAATCTTCCTCTGCCGAGCTAGTATATGGGGAGCCTTTACGCCTTCCAGGCGAATTCTTTGGCGACAAAATTGACAAATGTACGACTGACATTACCGAGTTTTCTGCTCGTATCAGATCATTTGCCAATAATCTTCAGCCAGTTCCAACTTCGCATCACTCGAATAACAAAATTTTTATATACAAAGATCTTCTGTCCTGCTCACATGTTTTTCTTAGAGAGGATGCATTGAGAGGCGCATTGCAGCCTGCATATACAGGCCCGCATGAAGTCATCGAAAAAACTGCCAAAACTTTTAAAATAAAGGTTAAGGGCAGGATAGTGACAGTATCGATTGATAGGTTGAAACCAGCCTATATACTGTCACTACCCAATTCGATTTCTTCTAAAACAAGTTCTTCTGCTAGTCCTTCCCAAACAACTCGTTCTGGACGCCAAGTTCATTTTCCAGACTATTATCGCCCGTTAGACTCGGTCTCTTGGGGGGAGTGATGTGGTGAACTTATCTATATTTATCTTTAAGTAATTATTTTATTTCATTCACGCATTACCATTCTATTTGTTAAGAAGTATAAAAACTATTTTGTAATTTTAGAAATAAGAAAATGTGAATAAATTTTGAATTTGGACTTGACACAAAAATGTCAATTGCCAATCAGTCAACAAATTTATGTTTTTGGATTTCATAGTATTTTCTTAACCTTCTGTTCAATAATATAAATAGGCAGTAGGTATCACAATACCTCATTGTGACCACACGCGCCCATAAACATACAGCCTACATGTTGACAGTAAAAAACCAGAAATTGAATGAATGAAATTGAATCGGTAAAATACATCACTTATAGTTAGGTAGTGGTTCGCTAGGGGTCACCTAGCTTGGTGAAAATGAATTTAGGTAGGAGGGGGATTTAAGGGATCACCTAGCTTAGGTAATACTTAGTAAGGAGACTGTTTAGGAGTCGTTGGTGAAAACGGGCATTAGTGGATTATTATTATGATACTTTCAAGTAGCTTCGGTTTGACAACTTGGTGAGAATAAATAAACATTATCTACTTATTGAAGAGTCTGAAAGACAATCAACATTGAGAAAATAACCAAAACTAGGTACCTACTTGAAAATTACCGTATCTACGCCTTATGCCCGTTTTCACCAACAAATCCTAAATTTTAAGTGACACCTATCTCATTTTAGGGAACACCTAAGAAAGAAATGGTTTTCACCACTCCCAATCCGTCACCTAAAAGCTTTAAGTGTTACCTAAATTTAGGGGGCCGAAATTCGGGGTCCTAAAGATAGGTGACAGTTGTATCAGTTTGTGATGTTTGCTAATATTTATAATTATTAAAAATGAGTGATTTCATTGATGTTATTGAGGCTATAGAAGTGATCACAGATCGTGTATTATGGGATCGACCATATTTTTACAGATATTTTGTGAGAGAATTGATTTCTTCCAAAAGTTTGAGGACGTGGACTTTTTTCGAAGATAAATCTTAACTAAAGGAAGTGTCCTTTTCCTGTTGACAAAAATTGAATCAAAAATTGAGTTCCAGGACAATAAAAAGTTCAAGCACACGAAATAACAATTATCATAAACTCGAAACGCAATATGTATTTTATTTATTAGCCTTTATTACAGATAAAAATGTACATGGTTTTTATAATTAAGTATGACATCGACAATTATTCAGCACTGTTATCTGATTGCCCCGTCTTGGCAAAGGCCTCCTCCAACTTCTTCCAATTCTCCCTATCTCTTGAAATTCGAATCCATGTTTTCCCTGCAAACTCCTTTAATTCGTCTTCCCACCTTTTGAACTGTCTTCCCCTCTTGCGTTTATTGTAATTAGGAAACCAATTCATCACAGTTTTAATAATATGTATATAGCAAAACAAACATGTCAAATTTGATGTCAAACAAACACTATTTCTTTTTAAAGCATAGACAATCAACATACAGCCTACATGTTGACAGTAAAAAACCAGAAATTGAATGAATGAAATTGAATCGGTAAAATACATCACTTATAGTTAGGTAGTGGTTCGCTAGGGGTCACCTAGCTTGGTGAAAATGAATTTAGGTAGGAGGGGGATTTAAGGGATCACCTAGCTTAGGTAATACTTAGTAAGGAGACTGTTTAGGAGTCGTTGGTGAAAACGGGCATTAGTCTAAGTCGCGGCATTGAGAAAATAACCAAAACTAGGTAGGTACTTACTTGAAAATTACCGTATCTACGCCTTAGTCCAGTTAGGTGGACGCGTACCTAAGTCGCGGTGGTCAGGGTTAACAACTAAGTTGCCTACCAAACTGAACAGGAAACTTTATGATAGATTTTTTACCCACGCTGATACGGGTACCTAGTACCTACTTAGGTATCTATATGCGTTTGGGGTGATAGAATGTTTGTTAGTACAAACTTTATGTTGTCAATAATTCTGAGTGTCGCAAAAGCTAAACTAACCTAACTAAAACTATTGCCATCCTTTTTATTCCCATCGCTATGAAAGGGATGGCAACAATTTTAGTTAGCTTAGTTTAGCTTTTGCGACACTCAGAATTGCCACTATTATTCTTCAAGTTATATTTCTTTAGTCTCCGTAGTTTAAACGTAGGTAGGTACTTACCTAAGTAGGTACTTATATCATTAATCTAAACGCAGGTAAGTAAGTTATTACGTTAAAAAGTTCAGAATGGACTGAACAACAAAAATAACTTATAAATTTGGTTTCGACCTTTTGAGACAATAATACTCCCAAATCCTGTAAGTATAATACATGGGTGTTACAAGTTTGTTGCACACCTGAACCAAGAATGGGCCAAGAAAGGTTGTAAAATATCTACTCTTGAAAACTGAACCTACTATTAGGTATAGGCAAGCCTCTTATATTTTCATACGCTAAGTATTATAGTAGGTATCTTCATTTTTTTTTGTTTTACTTATATTATTTATACTTATATTTAAAACTTAAGAGCTCAGCTCTTGTCGGTGTAATGATGCAATTTCCTCCATATAAGTACTTCTTATTATTATTAAGTACCTACTCCATAATTATTTATACTTTATCAATATACCTAAAACAAAAAATCAAGATACTATTAAATTGTCTCTCCATTTTTTTGTTTTAGGGTGCCCCTATACAGTGCTCGTGCGCGGAGTCGGCGTCCGTCGATTTTCCGTCTATCCGTCGATTTTCATAAGAGGAAACCGGGTTGGTAGGTATAGGTACTTAGTACCTATTTTTCTAGTGCGTTGCCGTCGATAGGCTTGCAAATATTTTAAATAGGTACTTACTAATTAAACATTATTTCGACACTCCCTACGTACAGTTGTGTATCTGCAAAACACAAATTTTACAGGAGAGCGCTTTTAAGATTTGAAAAAGTTGAAATGCCTATAACTGTAGCCCTTTTTGAGATATTGCTGTGAAAATTGGTGAGACACTCTTACTGTAGATCACGTTTAAGATGGATACTATGTTTTATTTTAATATTTATTGGTTTAGATTTTATTACACATACATATTTTTACGTGGTGCTTACGATGACGTATGTGGCACATACATACTTTTTCGTCGATGCTTAATAGAAAGGCAATATTGTAACTGCCTGTTACACGGATATACTTAGAGATTTTTTCTGTTTCATTGGTACTTACATGGTTTAACGTTAGAAAGTATGATCTAATAATATGCTTCTACATATTGTGTTTTGACCCTAATTGACGAATTGTCACTTGGTTTTACGTAACTAAGCTTATTCTAAGGTAGTTAGTTTTTTGTAGAATATAACAGAACCATAATTCGTGAATTGGAATTTCTTATTTTTTTTATTACTGAAATTGGACGTAGTTACTTAAGTATATATTATTTTATAAAATATACAATAAAATAATTGTTTATTTTATTAAAATAACATGAAAAAACAAACGCAGAACTATGTAAGTGCATGGGTCCATACATTTAATTAAATAACTTTCCGATGTAAAATTATGTAAAGGTAAGTTACCGAATTATGATTGAACATCTTTCCGAAGCATAAATATGTAAGTGCCTAGATACACTTAAATGATCATACTGAACCCCGATGCATAAATATGTAAGTGCGTAGATACACTTATGATCATACTGAACCCCGATGCATAAATATGTAAGTGCGTAGATACACTTACGATCATACTGAACCCCGATGCATAAATATGTAAGTGCGTAGATACACTTTATTATCATACTGAACCCCGATGCATAAATATGTAAGTGCGTAGATACACTTATGATCATACTGAACCCCGATGCATAAATATGTAAGTGCGTAGTTACATATTTGTACGTAGGTAATACAAAAAATTATAAAAGATACAAAAATTACTAATAATATCCATAATAGTTAAGGTAACCATGAAGGCAATAAAACACAACTGACTAAAAAAGCCCAATAACTATGATTGGACATCAAAAAGTACAAAACATTGGTAAATAATTAATTATAATTTACTTATCTGGTCTTAAGGTAGATATATCAGGGTCTGATATATCTATTTTTCGTTTTTTAATAGCGTTAGCTTTCAAGTTGTTTAAGAATAGAAACGTTCACATGTCATAGTTGCGGCAATAAAATATTTACAAATCGCACACGCATTGTACTCGCTGTCCGCGCAAGAACTAAGTAAGTGGCAGTTACCCGCCACCTGGACCTCATTCCCCCCGCGTCAAACTGTGTATGAGGAAGATAGAACATTGTACGGCGGGCAAATAATTAAGTTAGACAGTTACACGATTGAGAAAAAAGTACTTAGAGTAGACTTTTTTATTTTTTTGTAAGTTATAATGATAGATTGACACGTGTAGATGCCAAAAATGCAATAAACGTATAAGTGTGTATCCGGCAGTTACACAAGTGTACGTAGGGAGTGTCGATTTGGTTTTCTAATAATCAATCACGTAAGTCGGTAGGTACTTACAGACTTACTGTAAGTATAGGTACTAGTTTTAAGAACGTGACATGTCAAAGTGGTCTCGCGATAAACGATCGTACTGAATAAATATATTTTGATTTTGATTTTGACTTAAAGTTTAGGTTAGAACTTTTTTAAAGTTAGTTAGGTACAGTACCTACCTTTGGGATAATTTACACTTTTCTGAATGTATTAGTTTCGAATATGTACCTATTATAAAAGTAATAATCTTTGACGTTTCTACGCTGCAAAAACGTAAATTTTTCTGTGTGAAGTCCTTCGAAATTAAATTAGAATTAGGTACTTACAGTTTTCAGGAATAATGAGTACCTACCTTACGTACACCTTACAGTACACCTAATACCCACTTATAAGAAATTACCAAGTGCCCTTTTACCTTAGGGTCAAGTTAAAATAATAACTCAATTTAGATTTTGTACCTAATGTAATTCTATACATTTGTTTTAATTTAAACTTCTAAACACTACAAGCGGGATCCGTTTCCAAAACTATTTTAAGTATTTTTTTGTAGCCACGGATACCGGGATCAGTGGATAAAAATATTTAATCGTTTTTCATTGGATACCGATCCCGGTATCGGTGGATAAAACTTTGTTCGACTGGCTTCCCACTGAAGCTTGACTATTTAGATTATTTTAGATTGTTAAGGGATCGCTTTTAAAAAAAAGCTAGGCCCACACCACCAGGTTCTTGCCTGATGCTTTCCCTGGTGTAGGGAGTCGCGTTGGAACAGGCATTAGAATTACCTAGCATGTAAGTAAAACGAAACTTAAGTGATCTTTGAGGTCCTACAATAATAAATGATTTTTCTTTCTTTCTTTCTTTCTTTCTGGCGGTATCAGTGGCCAATTAAATCTGATCCCGGGATCCGTGGACATAAACCCTTCTCATGTCATACCAAACGAAACACGGTCTAGGTAGGATCGTGCTAGTACTTTTTCCAACTTCTAACTAAAGGGAATCGACTTGTACTTTGACGTTTAGATTTCTGTACTGAAAAACAGTTTTAAATATATTATTACATTTTTAAATCGTGGTTTTGTAAATTTAAATTTAAGATACAAGCATAAATATTCATGACTACAAAACGATGTAACACAGAAATGGAGACGCAGTTTTGTCTTGTGATGGTTCAGCTCTATGGTACCTTCTGATATTTTGACACAATGAACCAGGGTGTGTCGTAAATCGAGTCGCTCTAATATTCTGCTTATTAAATCAGGAGGTTTGAACTTAGGTCGCAATATTCGTGGAGGCTTGACAAACGATGACAGCTCCTTGCTTAATGGTTAATGTTGCTGTGTACAGGATGTTAAATATTTGTTTGTTGCATGTCCAAATTTAATGCTTAACGTGTTTTTGTTTCTGCTTAAAGCATGTGTATTATGCAAGGCCGAACTCACACATTTACCTTCGGCGCTACGGAAGACCAGCGCTCCGGCAGGTTCTTTGGTTCCTGCCGAAACATCATGCTGAGTTTTACCTAGTAGACATTTTTGTAGTTTTTTTCCTTTTACAAAATAAAGATTTTTCTTTCCTTCATTGTTATAAGATTATTTTTAAATTATCGTCGAGAATTAATAGTGTAATGACATTTCTGAGCCAGGAATATTATTGCAGTCACCGTAGGTCGTCTCGAGAAGAATTTGTGTGAGTATTATCAGCTTTTGATCACACTCAGCTATGACGCGGTCCAATAATGTCAAAAATAATTAAATATTTCTTACCAATTAAGTAGAAAGATACAGAACTGTTAGTCGTCTTGCAGCAAGATGGGCAGAGGACATTGATAAATTCACAAGCAAAGCGCATGATCGTGGCGGATGGCACAAGCTAAGAGCGGCCTATGCCCAGCAGTGGGTGGAGTCAAGCTGTAGGTAGATGAAGATGAAGTAAACATTTTTTTTATTTACGAAGTGTTTAAAATATTCTGTAATACCAGATATCTTTAATTACAGAAACTAAACTATTATAATTAATTGTACAAAATACAATTAGAATCAGTTGAGCCACCTAAGGAGCGTTACAAACGATCTATAGGTAGATTCTCAAAACTACCTATTATGGTAACTGATCCAAGTCCCTCCTAGACGGAAGCGTGTCCAAGACACTGGCAGCATTGCTGCGCTGAATGGCTGATCCTTTGATATATAAATAATTATATATATATATGTCAGCCCTTAGGTAGATTGTGTTATATAAACTCAGTGTGCAATAAATTAAAGTTTTTATCGCACACCGCAAGCTGTGCAAGCTTGCTAATGAAAACTAATTATTTCCGTAGACAATATGAATATGGATCGCCTTCGGCATTGGCTGAGCGTCTTATTTTTCTCGAGACGACAAATGATCAAATTCCCATCAAACAAGCGCCATGCGAAAGGAAGAGCAAAACGTTAGTAACTGAAACAGAAAACGGATTTCTTTAAAAATTGTGCAGAGACGAATCAAAACGTTCTGTTTTCTTTCAGTGAAATGACAGTCTAAAGATTAGTGTGTAGTTCTATGGTCTTATTCATAAAGATTTGTCAATTTAATATAGATTTAAATTTTAAAGAATGCTTTTTTCTTGTTACTCTTATGTCAATGAAAAGAGATAGCAACAGATTTAATATTCGTTTTAGCTAAAGTAGGTTTACTAAACCAATATGCATAAGGGGGCTAGTCTTTAGTTTTTAAGATAGATACTAACTAATTTGACAGTTTTTAGGGTTTCGTACCCAACGGGTAAAAACAGGACCCTATTACTAAGATTCCGCTGTCCGTCCGTCTGTCTGTCACCGCCGTATCTCATGAACCGTGATAGCTAAACAGTTGCAATTTTCACAGATGATGTATTTATGTTTCTTGTGGAGCTCTATATTTAAAACGGAAACAGGTAGACGCTAGAAATATTCAGAGAATATTGTGTTAAGTATAAATTCACAACGAAACTTTGCAGTTTGTGCAAAGTTTCGTTGATAAGACAGACCCAGTTCGTACGCTTTCGTTTTCGAGTACCACTGTTCTAGTGCATCTGAACAATACCTAGCCGGGATAATGAGGATAGATTCTGTTGTTGGACGCCTAATTAGTTTCTTTGAAACGGAAGCATTTGTTCCCTTACAGCTCACGGCTAAAAGTAGTTCTACTTTTTTTTCTTTATAACTTTGATAAAATGATCTGCATAATCTGTAAATTTATTTCACTAGCTTGTATGCTTTTATAAGAAATCTATATCACCCTATAGATAAAATATAATCTTTCGACTGTTTTATCCAAAAACGTATCGAGATTTATTAGTATGATTTAATATTGTTATCTCAAGGTAAATAATGTATGGACAGGCAAATTTCTATCAGTGGATGCCGCGCTTTGTAGCAATCATGTACAATACATTGTGTTTTTTTATTACATTTTATTTTATCAATGTGATCAATTGTCGAGATGTTAACAGAGCAGATGCTGATAGAGTAGTGATAACTAGCGCTGGCAGTTTTCAAGGAAGCCTCGACAATGACAATGGATATTATAAATTCCTAGGCATTCCTTACGGTTTACTCAATGAAGAGAATCCTTTTGGGGTAGGTATGCACATTTCAAATTCATTATGTTTACGTTCCTAAAAAAAAACCTACTTAGATGATTTATACAGCGTCAGGAGGGACACTGTAGTGCCTGGGACATTGTTGAGATGGAATAGGCTTGCCCAGCACCTAAACCATCCTCTCAGCTTAGCCGGCCATATCCACAGGAAAGACAATGGTCAATACGTGTGGGGCTGACTAGCCGCGGGTTTCCTCACGATCTTTTCCTTCACCGTTTAAAGCTCGTGTTACGACCCCGGGGTCGTTCCGCCGGTTGACGGTTTTTCCGAATTATTTAATTGCCGGTTGACAGGTTAAAGTGCATATAAAGTTTTCGACACGAAAAGTCCATTCATGCACGGCCGGATTCGAGCTCACGACCTTCGGATCGAAAGTCGAAGTACTAATCCACTTGGCCAACACGGCTATAAGTTTCCAAATTATTTTAGGTACACTTAGGATTTTTAGGTTTTTATTAAATGCAGGATGTACCTATTACCTACCTTAATTCTGGATGTCACCAAAACTTAACTAAACCAATTTGACAGCACTTAAATTGATGCCATCCTTTTTATTTTGATCGTTGTGAAAGGGACGGCAACATTTTTAGTGCTGTCAAATTAGTTTAGATAAGTTTTGGCGACATCCCGAATAGCCACCAATGTTTGTAATCGCCAATATTTTTATCGGATAATGTATGTCCAATCGCATCCTTGATAACGCGGGGGGCAATATTATTCAATTAGGTACAAAGATGACGCACGAGTTGCGAGATAATGAATATGATCTAGAATATTATTGTTGTAATACCAAGGACGATATAGGTAAGGACTGCTAATGTTCATACTAGGAACCGCGATTCAAATATTGTTATAATCGCGCTCTATTTTGAGCGTGTTATAAAGTTACCAATAATTATTGTGTACCTACTCGCAACCATTCTTTAATATAAAATAAAATCATAATAATTAATAATTAAATCATACTTCTGGCCTTAGCTCACTACATGTGGGTCGGCTCATGTTTCCTCTTTC
Organism: Xanthorhoe designata; assembly: GCA_963582015.1. Taxonomy (NCBI): domain Eukaryota; kingdom Metazoa; phylum Arthropoda; class Insecta; order Lepidoptera; family Geometridae; genus Xanthorhoe; species Xanthorhoe designata. The sequence continues at coordinate 11,986,462 of OY757037.1, forward strand.
CATTTTCTTATATCTTTGAACTCACAAATCCGCACTATTATTCATCTTTTTTTAGATCAACTCCTGCTGGTCTATCCATCCACATTCCTTATACATCACAGGCCGTGTAACTCTCATGCCAGCTATTAACTTTTTTAATTTGAAAGTAACACCAGTGACTAACACTGGTGTTTATCTCTATATCTTCTCTTCTCTATCTTTACATGCTTATAATAAAACTGTAACGTCGATGTCTGTACCTACATTAGAGATATTAATGAAAAACTAATATCTCACACATGGGTTTATATAACAGCATTCTCGTTCATACTATTATTAAACAGTTATTGTTTCGTTACAGCATTCAACTTCGTATCCACCAATTGAAGATGTTTTCGTAGCAAACGATGACTCGGTGATCTGTGCACAAGTAAACTCTGGAGTAGCTTCTGGTGTCAAGGATTGTCTCAACTTGCGCGTTTACGTCCCAGCCACCGCCACGGCCTCCAGCCGTCTGCCCGTCATCGTTTGGATCCACGGAGGCTACTTAATGAGAGGACGAGCATCAGAAAGTCACGTAGGACCGAAGTATCTAGTCCGCCATGATGTCATATTCGTTGCAATCAACTACCGCACCGGGCCCTTTGGGTTCATGTGTCTCGGCATAGATCTAGTTCCCGGTAATCAGGGCCTCAAAGACCAACACCTAGCTTTAGAGTGGGTCAAGGAGAATATAGAAGCATTTGGCGGAAACCCTGATGACATAACTTTGGCAGGAGTCAGTGCAGGGGCGCATTCGATAGACTTTCATCTACATTCGAATAAAGACGTTTTGTTCAATAAAATTGTATTGCAGAGCGGGAACTCTCTGGTAGAGACTGTTCTTGATGTGCCTGATAGAGCAGCTGCTATCAAAATAGCTAAGCATTGTGGACTGCAAGCGAACAGCGCCCGCAGCGCAGTGTCGCAGTTGGCACAAGTTGATGCACACCTTATTGTCAAAACAGCTGACGAATTAAAAATTGAGTTCAAACCTTGCGTCGAGGCTCAATTCGAGGGCGTAGACGCGTTCATAACTCGCAATTGGATACATGAAATACCTGAAAAGATTGCCAACATATCTGTTCTGCTCGGGAACAATGAGTTCGAAAGAATGGATCGCCATATCAATAAAGATGCTGAGTACTACGAAGATTTGGACATAATTAATGAGCGTTTAAACAAAATTTTTGATTTCAAGAATTCATTGAGTTCCGATGGAAATAGATTTAAAAGAATGGAAGGATTTGTGCGTCGTTTTTATTTAGGTGATGGTGAAATTAGTGAGGACACCGTATGGTCTGTTGTAAACTTCGACTCTGATTTCGTATATAATCATCCGATGCAGAGGACTATCGATAAGTACCTCAGCGCTGGAGCTGCGAAAATATATAACTATATGTTTTCGTACTCGGGGGAAAGAAATCGTTACGTGGATCATAATAATGTGACTATAGAAAAAGCATCTCATGGAGATGAAACTAATTACTTGTTTGCAAAGAGTAACTTACCAAAAGATTTGACAGAGCAGGATCAGCTAATTGTAGATAAGATGACGACTATGTGGACCAACTTCGTGAAACACGGGTAAGAATAGCAGATTCTATTTTTTTTTTTATTTAACTTCTACAACAAACTATTGTTCATTGTACCTGAGATCCTGAAAATGATAAGAATAGATTATTATTCTGACTCAATAATATTTTGTCACTTTTCACAGTTTTGGTCAGGAGACCACCTTGCTATGATCATTATAGAGAAACGCCGTAAGAAAGAAAGAAAGAAAGAAAGAAAGAAAGAAAAAACATTTATATTTGTAGGACCTCAAGGATCACTTAAGTTTCGTTTTACATGCTAGGTGATTCTAATGCCTGTTCCAACGCGACTCCATACACCAGGGAAAGAATCAGGCAAGAACCTGGTGGTGTGGGCCTAGCTTTTTTCGTAATGCCTAAGAGTAAATACTTACCACAACACAAGCATTAAATTAGCTTGGGACTAAATAACGCTGTGTGGAATGTCCAAGGATATTTATTTTTAATTTCAGAGACCCAACACCAGAAGTAACAGCTTTGCTGCCAGTGAAATGGACTCCCCTGACGAACGAAACTCGTCACTACATTAGAATAGACTCCGAATTGACTATGGATCGGAGGCCTTGGAACAAACGGATGGCTTTCTGGGATCTCTTCTACACACACAATGATGAGTACCAGCGGACCTATGATAGCTTCTACGCTGATGATGATGACAACGATAATGGTGGCAGTCGGGGTGGTATCGTAAAGGCTGGTTTTGTAACTTTACTTTCTGCCTTACTGGTGGTTTTCTTCAGACAATAAAAATGCTTCAAGTTTACTTGTTTGGTTTATTTTATTTGTCACTGCGCCCTACGGTGTTACCCGCGGTGAATAGTTCTCGTTCCCGTGGGAATACCGAGATCAACAGTAGCCTATTTTTTAATCCAGGGAATAAGCAATCCTGGTACCCAATTTCATTTAAATCCGTCCAGCTGTTTGAGCGTGAAAGAGTAACAAACACACTTACATATTTACACACTTACGCACACATAAACTTTCACCTTTATTATATTAGTGTGATTAGTGTTATGCGATACCTACTTCTACTTATCTTATATATGTAACTAGCTGCGCCTCGCGGTGTTACCCGCGGTAGTTTCCGTTCCCGTTGGAATACCGGAATAAAAAATAGCCTATTTGTTATTCCCGATCATAAACTATGTGTATTCCAAGTTTCAGCCAAATCCGTTCAGTAGTTTTAGCGTGAAAGAGTAACAAACACACTTACACACACACAAACTTTCACCTTTATAATATTAGTAGGATTAGTAGGAAGTAGGATAATGACTATGAGTAGGGATGAAAAACATGGTTACCGAGCAAGCTCAAAGACTCAAAGGTACTATACCTTTGAGTATGGATGGGCACTCAAGTAGAGAAAGGCTGAAGAAGAGTGGTATAACTGTGTTTTGTCACATTATAATTATGTATCTACCTACATAAACAATTAAAAATCTCTGTTGCGAAATTTTAATTTGAAAAAAAAAAAAAAATATATCATTGGACATTCCACTCGGCGTCATCTGATCCCAAGCTAAGCAATTAAATGCGTGTGTTATGGTAACTAGATAACCAGATACTTCGTAAAACACTAAAACCAACGGTTTCATAAATACTCAACACATAAACCAGGAAACTCATAAAAATACGAATCATGGTAAATACCTAATGTATTTCTGTCTCTAGCCGTTCTATGCCAGAGTTTTCTATGTTGCCTTTACTATGTTGTCACTCCACCTAGCGGGAGGTCTACCTCTTTAACTGCCTTCAAAAAAAGAGAAGGTTTAAATTTATTATTGGCACAAGCGAAGAGGCCTATGCCCAGCAGTGGGATGAGACGGCCTGCACGTGATGATGATGATGATTTGCTTCTTTCACTGTGGACACATTCTTACTTTGGTAATAACTCAAATTAGATAATATTGAATAATCTAATCAATTGCATTGAAAACGTTCGAAATGGAAACACGGCTAATGTTATTCTTATTTTTTATTTTGATAAATAATGTTTTTGCTGATAATCCTATAGTGGAGACATCCATAGGTACGATCAGAGGAGTGAAATCTGATGATGGAACACATCAGTTTATGGGGATACCCTACGCCAGAGTGTACGACTCCAATCCTTTTAGGGTAAGGTAAATTAATTAATAAAATTATATCTCGAAAATGTAGAGTGACGACAGAGACGAACCCCACCAAACCCAACACGTTTAAAATGCCAACTAGATTAACTACTAATTTTAAACTTAAAGTTAAGTGATTATTTTTGAAGCGTATTTTTCTGGTAATAATGCGAGGATGATGTAGTTGTTGGCTAACCTACTCGTAGTATTTGTTTATTGAAGTTCTAAACAACCATGTCTCGATTTTAGCCCTCTTATTAATAAACAAAGATCAACGAAGTATTAATTTTAAGTTGTATTTGTATGTTTATTCTGTGTTACAATAAAGTGCTAATTCGTTCATTCACTGACGTTCTTTGTTAATCTTCGTTTATTAATAAGGGGGTAGATGTATATCTCTAAGGATTAAATCTTTGTTATAATTATAATAATTATAATTTTATACTTTTAGGAAGCCATTCCACATCCTGGTTTTAATTCGGTATTCGAAGCCAACGATGACTCTTCAATCTGTCCTCAAATAGAAGAGTTTAATAATACACTCGTCGGAGACCTCGACTGCCTTCGTCTCAATATATATACTCCTGCCACGGCCAGCGCCACCAGCAACCTCCCAGTATTTGTCTGGATATATGGTGGAGGTTTTCGCATCGGGTTTTACGGAAAGTATATGTACGGTCCCAAGTTTCTAACAAGGCATGACGTCATTCTCGTTACTATCAACTACCGCCTCGGGCCTTACGGATTCATGTGCCTTGACATCCCAGAAGTGCCAGGAAACCAGGGACTTAAAGATACGCTTCTAGCATTGCGGTGGGTTCAGAAGCATATCCAATCTTTCGGAGGAGATCCTAACAAAGTTACAGCCGGAGGCAACAGTGCTGGTGCAATTGCTGTTGATTATTATTTCTTGAGAAAACCAAGTGATGAGGTTTTGTTCCATAATGCCATTCTTCAGAGTGGGAATTCATTGGTACCAATTGCCGGTGAACCTGTAAAGAACTATCCCATTATTCTTGCCAGTAGCCTTGGCTACGAAACCGATGATATTTATGCAGCTATTACATTTCTTTCAAGCGTTCCTGCTCTTGACTTAATCCAAGCTGCCTCAAATTTGAATGTAAACCTTGGCCCTTGTACAGAGAAAGAGTTTGAAGGAGTTGAAGCTTTTATAACTGAAAGTGTTAGCACAGCTGTACAGAATGTGGATAATGTGTCAATAATAATTGGAGTAACAGATGATGAAAGCTATATCATGGGTTCAAACTTTAATAATCCAAATATGGTGGACTCAGCTTTGGCGTCGGTTTTTAACACACAACATGAGAACTTTACTGGAGCTGACACAGTTCGAAACTTTTATTTTGGGGATCAAGATATAGGAGACAAAACTTTACGCGGAGCAGCCGACATTTTGTCCGATTTCAACTTTGTTTACCCAACACATAAGAGTATCCGGAAGTATTTAGAGAATAATGTGAAAAGTCTGTACTTCTATAAATTTGCTCACAATGGTGGAAGGAACTTTGTGAAGTATAGAGAGAATATAATCGATGGAGGAGCAGTGCACGCTGATGAGGTCGGTTACTTATTCGATATGGAATTTATACCTGAAGAACCAACGCCGGAAGATCAGGTCGTGATTGATAAGATGACTGGCATGTGGGCCAATTTCATAAAATACGGGTTTGTTCTTTGTTTCACCATCGACCTTCTGTCTGTTTCCCATTACCCTCTCTCTCTACCTTAGTAACATTAAAAAAAAGTTTGATCCGTTTAATTTTAGGAATACCTAATTCCAATAAAAAAAGTATGACTTTGTGTGTTTTTCAAGTATGAAAAATAACTTCAAGAATATCATTTTGCTTTACTGTATCAACGCAGACGCACAAAAAATCACATCACAGAGCGCTAGATAGAATTCTTATATTATTTTTATTTATTTCAAATCTTTAATACATTTTGCTTCTATTACCTTCATTGGACCATGGAATAGTTCTAAGTATACTTATGTTAAAATATAATTTGTATTTGTTTTTTTAGAGATCCAACTCCCGAGACCACTGATCTGCTGGATGTTAAGTGGGAACAAGTTACCGAGACCTCTCTCTCCTGTATGTTGATAGCCGAGGAGCTCTCCCTCATCAGCAGACCCTTCAACGAAAGAATGATTTTCTTGGAGCTTTTGGATGAGATCAACGGACATTTATAATGGACTTCATAGAGAGTTGAATTTTGATTTGATAGTATTTATTTAAACATGCTTACTAAAATGAAACATGTAGGTACTATAGCTGCCGGTGGCTTCTCTCGCGACATATTCTATTGTGATTGGTAATTAGCTAGGTACAAAAGTATTTATTCTATTAACGCCATCATATAATCTGAAATGAAAATGAATAAAAAAAAAAAAGAAAATTAAAGTAAGTACTTTATACGATGTTTCAAATAAGAATGTAACTCTATTTTCAAAGTTTTAAAGAACTTTTTGTTTAAACTTAACATATTGAACCAATGATCATCAATCTTCCTAAAGAGAGCCAATGAAAGTACTATCACGTGATTCACAAACTTGCAAACGTACCTAATTGTATATCTACTACTGTAAACGTGTACGTACGATTTGACCTTCAAATTTTGCAAACATATAATATCAATAGTTTATCACATCTACTAAATCGAATCTACAAGATAATTATAAAATAAATAAAAATTATCTTTCCTTTACATAACAATGAAATGAGTAAAACGATGCCCCTAAAGTTTAGCTTAGATATTAATCATTGCACAGAAAAATATAAGTTTTAATAGTAATTTTTAATAATATTTAATATAAGAGGTTGACCCTTCAAAATATTTTTTTGTGCAGCCTACTGCAGCTTTTATATCTGAAGCACAGCTGTACATAATGTGGATGATGTTACTATAATGTATGGTAACTCTCTACTAGGTATGGCGATTGCTGAGGAGTTCTTCCTTATCAGTAGACCCTTAACAAAAGGTTGGAGTCACTCCTTTCCTTTTTTTTAGTTTAAGTGTGTGCGATCATAGAGTTCTCATTAATGCAATTCTTTATAACATTACTAATATTTTAAACGAAACGAAGACGTATCACGATAGACATTTTTTTTTAAATCTTTAGGCGTGTAAGTCTATGTCAGAGAGTAGGTATGTCCAATTACATACCTATTTGGTACAAGCCCACATTTTGCATATTAACGCGCAAGTTATTAAAATTAAATGTTTTTGTTTTAATCACCCTTTCACCAGTGAATTGATTGGAAATAACCTTGAAATCGATTTACAAACTCTAGTGGCCAACTCTAGTGACGGAGTTTTTAGGCCGCATAAAGGCCGCTCGACTTTAAAAGCCGGGACCGACAATTTAACGTGCCCTCCGAAGCACGAAAGCGCTTACCTGATAATGCCACTTGCGGTCACCCATCCTAGTAGCGACCGCTCAGAACGTTGCTTAACTTTGACGATCTATCAAGAACGTCTTAGCAAGCTTCGCCACGAGCGCTTCCACCAAATATAATTAATAAAATATAATATCTAGCATTACGGTCATTAGACCCGCTACCAAGACATATTAATATCCGATAATAGAAGAGCTGTCGGTGGCCACCGGCATTCATTTTACACCCCATTTAGCCACAACTCGATATTACATCTGCAATTAATTACCCAGCGAGCGAGTTATTAAAGCGCGGATTGCTTCTGAAAATAACAGAGGACATGCTTAATAAAAAAAAAAGATACCTGTGTTGGCCGAGTGGGATGATGCCTACTTTCGTTCTGAAGGTCGTTGTGCTCGAATCCGCCTTTAATAATGTTTTTTTGCTAAAATTTAAAAATAAAAATTTAAATGCGTAATTTTGTAAAGGAAAACATTGTGAGGTTGTTAGCTTTTAGTTAGAGGAACCAGTTAGCTTTTTATAAAGGTGATGGGCTTGAAGATTAAAGGTAATGCTATTTTTTACAAAATATGGACTTGAATGAGATAATATATATATTAGGTCCTCTGACTAACCCTCGTTAACATCATCGAAGGAACTTTTATGATTGAATATCGAAGAAAATTTCTTGTAATGCCTTGGGTTGTGTTTTTTTTCATTTCTCTCAAAGACTCGTGTTTTCAAAGACAAACCAGTGTCTACGATAGTCATGCTACGGAGACATTACACATCTTTGATTAATAACTCTCTATTCAAAACAAATTATAATTATGGAAGACGAGAAAGTTATTCACGATCAAAGAACGTTATTAATTTACGTCTTGGTTACCATTAATTCAGTTTTTGTCGACTCATATTTTAAGGCTCAACTCTCACCAAAAGAGCATCGAAGAGCAGCGAAGCGGAGCTTAGTTTCAGTGTCATACGAATTTCAACGTTATTTTCATTACAATAATACTTATTATCGCAGAGAAGGCGCGCGTATTCGAATTCGCCGGAATTCCCGCAAAGCCGCGGGCATCCTCGCGACTCGTTCGAGTTTCTTGTGCGATAATAAGTATTATAGTAATGAAAATAAAGTTGAAATTCGTATGACACTGAAACTGCGCTCCGCTTCGCTGCTCTTCGATGCTCTTCTGGTGTGAGTTGAGTCTAACTGACTCACTGGTTAATATCTTAGAGGTATTATTATAGCAATAGAACTGTTACTTAAGCGATTTGAATGTCACTATTTATTTCTTTAACTTTTACAACTTTTTAATTAAGTACATAAAGCAATATAAACCTACCACCCGCAAGATGGACAAACGACCTCGCAGTTAGGAATTAGTGGATGAGACTCGCAAGGTATCGGAGAGAATTACGAGTACGTACTTTTACAAGTAAAAAGATAAACAAGTAAGTATTTATCGCGTCATTCACCTCTTTCATACTATGTGATATTATTTGTTTATCTATATCTATACATACAATATAGCCATGTTGGCCAAGTGGATAAGTACTTTCGACTTTCGATCCGTGGTCGTGGGTTCGAATCCGTGCATCAATGGACTGAAAAATGGAATGGAATGAAAATATTTTTCGACGCGAAAAATCGTATCCTTTACATTTGATAGTGGTGTTAAAAATAATGCGTTCCTATTTACACTCCGTAGTTATTTTACTCCCGAGGGTTATTCAAATAAAAAACTGTGACATTCTATTTATCAGAGGCGTTTTCGTGATAAAAATATGATTTGTGATCCTTTTGGGAGCGAAGCTTTTTCATAAGCAAATGTTACACACTGCGTCGTTAACACACAGGAGCTTATTAGATTTATTTATATTTATATATAGATACACTTATATATTACATAACAGAATAATTATTATTCTAAGGCGTAATAACTAGGACACATAAATCAAAAATAAAAAGAATTAACATAGATAAAGTAAGTAAGTAAGTTCGTATGAGCAAGTGGCCAACTCTGGTGACGGAGTTTTTAGGCCGCCCTAAGGCCTTCGTCATGGCTTAACGACTTTAAAAGCCGGGACCGACAATTTAACGTGCCCTCCGAAGCACGGAAGCGCTCATATAAACATAGATAACAAACAAGTACAATACACTTATAAACACGACAATAACAAAATAATACTTATAGATGAGCATATGAATGATAGAGAGAAAATAGATGAGCCTACTCAACTGAAAATATAAATAAAAATACCTACTATACTTCAAACTAGGATTTTTCATCGGTTTGAGAGTTTTAAAATGTACTACATCTAATATCATAGTCATTTGGTTGCCACGCTATCTAGGCCAAAGCAATTAAAAACCTAGCAGCTTTCCTAATTTCAGTAAAAAAAACTTATCTTTGATCCCGAGTTACATCTGTCACACTGTGACAGTGTTTTTCTTTGTCACAGTTGTAATTTTTAAAACAAGTAAAATGATAATTTAAGTGCAGAAAGACGCTGGATAGAGAATAATGGAACACATTGAAAGTACGGTAGACCTGCAAGCATTCCGGAATCTTAATGAAGTACTTCAGATTGAAAATCAAAGAGCGCTAGAACAACATCATCTGCATCAGCCAATTTCAACTTGTCATGTTTGTAACGAAACTATCAATACTTATATCAAATTATTATCAAATAAACATCTCGGTGAAGGTGTTGTATGACGGGATCTTAGACTATTTACCTAAAAAACATTATATCTGCTTGATTTCTATACATACCTACTTAGTTTTTAATTGGGGATTTGTGATCACTCCCTCCAAAAATTACTATCAACTCGATCAAAAAACCAACAATTAGGAAGTAATTCAATTGTAGGAGTGACTGTGTAACCAAACTTACATGGCATGTCGAATTTGGCTAAAATTTTGTAAACCCAATTACAATGTTACGATCAAACACTGTAGGCCCGTTTAACTGAAAATAGTCTAATTTATTAAAAGGTATTATCTCTAGTCAGTTTGCCCAATCAATAAAGCAACAGTCGTGAATGTTTACTGACTTTGTTCAATAATACTGAGAGGGGTAAACGGTATAACGTGTTGACAGTAGTTGAGCTATAGATACAATTATTAAAAAAAAAAAAACGATGTAAGTATGTAACTAAATTATTTACATAACTTTACAAAATACAATTAAAACCAGTTAAGTCATAATTATTAGGATTGTTTTATTGTACCTAATTAGTAGAGTTCAGGAATTGATTTTGTTAATGAAATAACTAAAGACTTTTTAAAAACCTGTGTCTAGTTTATTATTATATATTATATTTTATAGATGGCCCTAAAAAAGTTAAATATCTTTCACGTACCTACTCGAGAGACATCGAGAACTTAGTTTTATTATTTTAACTTTACATTCGACATGTTTTACTTTTTTGACATAAATCACTGTAATCAGTCTATCTCGCTCGCACTCATTGGATATACGGATCGTCATAATAATGATGTGCGTGTTGTGCGTTACAGCAGTCGATATCGATAAGATTCAGAGAGATTTGCTTTTCACATCCCTATTTGATATAATTATATTGACATTTATGGCCCTAGGACTCATTACTAGCGCGAGCACTATAGTAAAATTTTCGTCGAAATTGAATACGCGTGTTGGATGAACTTAAGAGTATATTTACTGATTGTTATTTTACCTGTCGTGATCAGAGCTGGAATAATTAATTGTGTTTCAGGATTTCACAATAGCTTTGTTGTAATTATTTATGATGTTCCCTGAAACTATAAAGTTGAGGATAAACCTACTGATATTATAAACGCGAAAAGTTTGTATGAATGTATGAATGTATGGATGTTGGTTTTTCACGTAAAAACTATTGAACGGATTTGTCTGAAACTTATAAAACACATCGGTTATGACCTGGAATAATAGACACATTGGCTACTTTTTATCCGGGTAAGTACTACGCTAGCAAAGCCGTAGGATACTCGACTTGCTCATTGCTATACCATTACAATTTACAATTTAATTTGACCAATTACTTTACATTGATCCGTAAATGGCTTAACTGGTAATGAATTTGTAAAGTTATTTTAATATAGTAGTAGTTAAATTTCTGAAGGTAGGTATGTGTAAGTAAATATTTTTGGTGTAATTATAATGTATTAAAGTTATTTGTTTTAACTTATAAATTGGTGTAAATGTTGCATCCTCAGATACTACTACGCATTGCCTTTTCACCTCAAGGTAAATATTTATTTAATCATTATTTGTAAATTGTTTCTTTAATATTTGTGAAGATATAACTTGTTAAATTGAATTTATTTTAGGAGAAAACTGACGAAATATTCCTAATATTATACTCTTAATTTCATAAATCTATGTTGTCAGTTACTATGGAACCATTTTATCCCTTACAGACCGAGCAGAAATATGAAATTCGATAAAAGAAATCAGATAAGTCCATTCAGGCTGATCAAAAATGTATAAATGCAGGGTACTTAATAATGCAGCGCCAATCGAAAGTCGGAGAGTTCTCGTAATAAACGGATTCAAATGGACCTTTTCGCGATATCTATCTATCAATTATTAATGACAACGTCCCCGATGCCTTGTATTTTTCCAGCATATTTTATTTCTGTAACACCTTGGGTAGAATATTTTCAGAAAATATATTGAAAAATTGATAGAACTGTTATATTCGCGTTAAATGCTTTCGGCTTCGGTTCAACTACCCTTAAGCAAAAACGCAGGTCTTTAAGTTTAAAAAATCCATTATAGAGTTGTCCATCAACTTAAATGATGAATCGCATAAAATTTTATGCGAAATTTTCCACAAGTTTTACCTGGTTTGCTGACAATGTTTTTTTAGCAGTTTAGAGCTCGTGACTAACAATAATATTATATTCCTACATAATTTTTTACACCGATTAGTTTATGCTTAGATTCAAAATTAGATTCAAACTTCATTTTCGCATTTTTAACACTACTTACTCTAACTTTTTACATAGTTTTTAATTAAAAAGCAAAAACCTGATTGTTCCAGCCAGCGCTAATGAGTGACTAGGCAACAAATACCTGTAAGTAGAGACGAAATTACCACAAAGTACTGTACCTTTCACCAGAGTAATAATAGTGCAGGTAATACGATATCAAAAGGCGAAAATTGTATGTGATAGTGTTAAATGTGTTCATCCACCCGGATCTTTTTGGAGTTCCCCGTGAACTCTTTAGTTCATAAGGATTCTTTGTTTGTAAGAGTGTTTATTATAATTTTTTAAAAGTGTAACTAAAATTACACTGGATAGTTGCTTTCTAGTAGCGTCGATGGGCTTGCACCTAGTTTATCTTATTGTTACGTTGAACTAAGCAATCTGAACAATCAATTTTACAAAATGTATTGTTCAGTTTGTGATACATCATTTATACCCCTGTATTAGTTTTATTTTGTATAGTGTAGGAAGAGTAGCGAAGTTGCACTTGGCCGTGGCCACCAAAGTCTGTCTAATGGTTCAAAGCTTATGATAAAGAGCACAAACTGTACAATCAATTTTCGAAAATGGTAATAAATAAGGTTGCAGCGCTAGTTTAACGCTTACAACCACCTTAAGAAAGTCTCTTATTTTAATATAATTTTCTTTCTAAGTCTTCCAAGGCGCTACGAACCCCTACGAAATTGTCTACGCCGTAGTCCAAAAGCTACGATTTTACATTCGTAGAATTTTGTAGAATTCGAGCTGGGTATAGTTTTGCTCCTTCAAGTAACAAACAGTTGAGATTGTTAATTAGTAAATATTAGGTTTCTTGGAGCTCTATATAAATAGAAACAATTGGATTCTATTTCTGTTATTTTAGTGGCGCCACAACATCTATTCAATTTACTTTTGAAAAGGCTTTTTCAGAACTGCCCGACCTCATTCATTGACATAGACCGGACTGTAGTTTTTTTTACAGAGTTATTTTTAAGGACATTTTTTTTAAATACAGAAAAAAATTGAGCACATTATTAATTTAAGTCCTAACATGACCTTTCGATAACTCTCTCGTTTTCAGACTTAGCCTCAGTAGCCCTAAAAAACTCACCTATTCTATATTCAATAATATAGAAGTATATATCTCTTTTATGTGGCATATGATTAAATAAATAAATATCTTTTTTTTTGTTGTATAGAAGAAAGAAAACTGTTAATTCTAAACGAATACTTTGATCCAAAAGCGCTGCCCGAAACAATTAAAGTATCTGGTGCTAATGGATGCTGCATTCAACTGCCACGCTGAGAGCGCTGCATCCCAACTACTTATAGACATTATATTTGCTGATTTTAAAAGCTTTGTAACTTAAAAATGAACGAAACAAAATATATTGATTCTGAAAAAACCCAAGACAATAATATATAGCTCCGGCTCTAATTGTGAAATCAGAGGCCCTACTCAGAATAAACGAAACCGATTTGGTGATAATGTTCGGATTCAGCTTATGTTGGGGATACTGAATTTGTAACAGTTCACCGACATAAGCTGAACCCGATTATTGTCACAAAATTCCGTTAAGTCCAAGTAAGTTCGTACAAGCAAGTGGTCAACTCTGGTGACTACCAGACGCTGTCTGTAGTCTTACCCGTGAAGAGAGGGAAATGCAAGATAGTATAAAGGAAACTTTCTTAACAATAATTTAGTTATAAGTTGTTCTATCTAGTTATAGAAAGCTTAAGTTACTTGCATTTAAAGATTAATAATTCGTTCAAAACGAGGTTCAGTAAATCTCAAGTCTTGTCGCAAAAAAGCAACACAAACCACAGATTGCAATAAACGCACTGTAAATACTTTTAATCAATCCGATTGATTGAGATGACAATCGTCCGGTATCGGATTAATCCGGGTTCGGAATCCGTTTCAACGGATAAACAATCTTGCTTGTTTTGTAGCTCTTAATTGTCAGAGGGCTTGCTTTAAAGTGGCGGGAAGTTTAATTAGAAAATCGGAAAAACTAAGATCTTGTATTACTTTAGAAGCACGAAATAGCTTCCTCCTGAGACGTTTACAAAAGTCATTAACAAGTGCTATAGGTACTTTTAACTGTTAGGCATCTACAAAAGTATGTACGTACCTTTATTATGTTTGTGGCACAAAATAAACTATTTTATTATTATTTATAAAAAAACTTTGGTCTTGACATCTTTATTAGATTATGTATACAGTGGCAGGAGGCAATTTTTGCCTACACTTTACGGGACACTGTAGTGCCTGGGACATTGTTAAGATGGAATAGGCTTGCCCAGCACCTAAACCATCCTCTCAGCTTAGCCTGCCACATCCACAGGAGTAGCGAAGTTGCACTTGGTGGCCACCAAACTCTGTTTCGCTACTCCACCTTAACTATACAAAATGAAACTAAACCAGAGGTATTAAAAAAAGCTTATGTGATAGGTTTCACAAACTAAACATTCAGTTTTTTAAATTCCTTAGTTCAACGTTATAGTAAAATAAAATAGGCGGCGGCGCTACTTTGACACATCAACCACCTCAACACACATGAATGCTCAATGACTTTTATTCCTTACACAAGCTCCATAAGACAATGTAAGTATAAGCAATTTCAAATTCCCTACTTGTGGATTCGGAAGTCGGTTTAAAAGTTAAAAGGCGGTACGTGCAGCACAATGGCATCGTTTAGTTTTACCTTGTGTTGCAGTAACCGGTAACCCGGTGAATATTGTATGTCACGTGGGCTTCTCATATTCACTCGCTTAGGGCTGGCATGACTTTTGTTTTTGTTTTTTAAATAACTACATTTTTTTTGTTTTAAAATGCTATTGTTTTTGTTTCTCAAATTCACTCGCTTAGGGCTGGGTCGGCTTTTGTTTTAGTTTTTTTTGGTTTAAAAAAACTATTGTTATTGTTATTTTAACGCCATAGGGACTGTGCGCATGTTACTAAAACTTTAGGGTTCAATAGTAGTTCTGCATTATAGTTTTGTTGACCAGGAAATTGATGAAAGAAAGAAAGAAAGAAAGAAAAATCATTTATTCTTGTAGGACCTCAAGGATCACTTAAGTTTCGTTTTACATTTTAGGTGATTCTAATGCCTGTTCCAACGCGACTCCCTACACCAGGGAAAGAATCAGGCAAGAACCTGGTGGTGTGGGCCTAGCTTTTTTTTAAAAGCGATCCCTTAACAATCTAAAATAATCTTAATAGTCAAGCTTTGAGATGAACATAGATGTGTGTTTTAATCTCTATCTAGTTCAAAAATATTATATTTGTGTTCTGTAGGTTTGAATTGATTCAATTTAAAATTTCCACATTACTTTATTACTAAACAAGCTTCCACCCGCGGCTTTGTACATTTCATGTTTCAGATAAATAAATACGTTCAGTAGTTTTTGCGTAAAAAGTAACAAACACGCGTTTATAATATTAGTGGGATGGAGGTGTTTTTTGACAATAGCTAAAAGCACATGACAAAATAAATTAAAAGTAGGTACTTAATAAAAAGATGACTAATGCCGGGTTGCAATATTCAAATTACTAATAACCGGGACCTGTCGCCATAGTAATATTGTTATCTGTCAAAAAGTGTCCTACATTTTTTGTTGTCTAAACAAAGTTGCTATGGCGATCAATCTATGATCATTCGTAAGTTTAATATTGAAACCGGCCGTAAAGCAACATACCTACTTAGCGAACATTTGTTGTGTTTTTGTTTTAAAAGCTTTACTACTGTTTTTTTAAGTTTTTGGCCATCACTATCGCACCGCGACGCGGCGTGCCAATAGAATTGAAATGGCAACATTTGAACCGATATATAACTTTTTATTTATTTATGCAAATGTAAACAACTTCAAGTTCCGGATATAACGTGACCGTTGCGATATTCTGTAAAGTTAACAAAATATATTCCTCTCCTTACCTCGGTTAGTATTAACAATTTTTTGTATTACATAATTTAGGAGCTAAAACTGGTATCTTAGTTATTGTTTGATGGCTATTTAATCTCAATAATTGATTGAATTGATTGAATGATTCAGAGCAGTGTGGTGGTTAAACATTTTACAACTTGCAATAATGTCTTGAGAAATGTCTGGTGACGCTCTTTGTATAAAAGACAATGTCCCTTGTCGGCCACAACTTTCTTCTATCTCGGCTCTGAGGTTTTAGTAAACCGGTCAAGCAGACATTCCTAGTGAGTCTGCTAGTTTAGGAATGTTTGGTAGCGTTGGAAATGTCTATGGTCGACCGCAACGTCACTTGCAATACTCTGGTATGCTGCGTATCTCGGGATTCGTACCTGCACCGACACAACTTCACTTGATCCGGCTAACTACAGTTACCTATTCAAAAATTCGTCGACATTGTAGAAGGCTCTGTCCAGTAGCCAAGTCAAAGCAGTAGGTGTAAAAAATTTAATTTTTAAATGATTTTTTACGTCACCTAGTTTCAAGTTTTCATAATCTCCTTAATTCCGAGTAAAGATATAAATTCTAAAGATACCTTTTAAAACATCTCAAAGAGCACGATTCCATTTCTAATATCAAAGGCATCCAATAAGATCGCGGTGCACCTGTATCGGCCTCAAATCGGTGTCCTGCGAGCCTGCTACAAGACTGAACCACGTTCATACAATGTACAGGCTATCAGCGCCGAGTTAATAGAAGTTAGAGCCGTGTTTGGAGTGGGCTAAGTACCTCAACTTTCGTCTGAAGGTGAAAAGAAAGAAAGAAAACATGTTTATAGTAATAAAACTAATAATATAATAAACTTAAACTAAAACAGATGACCGCATGCTGAAAAGGAAAGAGCTCAGCATTGTGCCTGGTTGTACAAACAGACGCTGTTTTTCAGCCTTACCTATGAGGAAAGAGAAGGACAGGGGACGGGTGGGTTGAGGGGGGGGGGGGGGCGATAAACAATAATAATAAAAGCTGATATGATTGGGTTTGAAGGTGGTCTCATGGTCTGTGCGATGTCCGTTCTCACACGTTGCGCCGCCATATTACCTCGCTGCCCGACGGACTCCATCCCTCGCCAATTTAATACGTCACTTGTTAGTAAAATATATATCTTTAAGCTGTTCCACGATCTAGATCTCTTTATTTCAATATTTATGCAAATCGACCCTACAGTCCAAGCATTACTAAAACACAGACAAACATACTCGTACAACCTCACATTTATAGTTATAGTTGGAAGTAAGATTACTTGAGTGGCTTCGTAGAATCGGTAAGCTGGTCTGGTTTATAGATAAATGCATCTTATGCAATATTAATAGCCGAAGTCTCGTTTCAAAGCATCAATATATATTTAAAAAACCCCTTTGGCTCTGTGGTCGATTGCTTATGGAATATCGGATGAGTCTAGTGCAGTACCATGGCAGGTACTTTAGACGTTTGAAAAATACCTCGTTTTATACATTGGTACACTATCGTTAATGCACCGCTGGTTATGAGTGAACGCACGGATAATTATTATCTTCATGGAAAGGTGAGCGATGCCAGTGCTAAATAAGTAAGTAAGTTCGTATGAGCAAGTGGCCAACTCTGGTGACGGAGTTTTTTGGAAGATTCTCAAGGGGAAGCTTTTGCCCAGCAGTGGGACACTACGGGCTAACAACAACAACATGAAGCTTCGTTTATTTGGTTTTCTTTGTGTATAATTTTTCATTAAATTTAATGATTTAAATGGCACTGAAGCTAAGTTTGTAAAGTGTTGAATAAATAAAAAATGAATTTTTTTTTCGTAATAAAAAAACTTAATTTAATTTCGTAAGGAGACAGAAATTTCTTGGACTTTCGAGGTCTGTCCATAACTCCAAAGATCCGCGTGAGATCCTAAATTTTTTTATGGGACCACAACGGGAGTATATTCTTTCAAACAAGGTTTTGTGCAATCGTTACACTTGACGGAATAATCTGTAAATCATCATCAAAAGATGACAAAAATACATACAGTGGAACCCTTTTCCTTTCTTAAGTCGGTTAAAAGTACTAGGATCTCAGGCACAAAAAGGATTAATTTCCCACACCTTTGTCTCGGCTCGCTCAGAGCTCAGCTAATTGAAGACAATTGGGCGCTAGATGCGAACACGGGACATGTTGGGAAATAGTCCCAGAAATGCTCAGACCAGTAATCCACTAATCAAAGGCATTGTTGGAAACCGTCTGTGCCTAGATTTGCCTAATTACCCACTACACTAGGGAAATGGGATGTACTGGTACGAAAATGATGGAACTTTTGATTCATGTGGCTCACTTGTTTGAATACACCAGAGTTGGCTACTTGCTCATACGAACTTACTTACTTACTTACTTTTACTACAGTTTTATATAAAAACATTGTGCTTCCGGCTAAACTGAAACATTTCTCGGTGTTCAGAGGAATTTTATGTAAGTAGTTAGTATGTATAATAACGCAGTGATGGCGCGATATACTGTACTGCGATTCTTTCTAACGCATATGAATATTATTTAGATTAATAGAACCATAATCGATAAAAAAAATGAACCTCTTTCGTCCCACGTAAAGGTCACTCCCAAACTCTTCCTGCCATCTCTATCTTTAGCTGTAAATGTGGTCAAAAACTATGTCAATTACATTTTTACTGACTTACAAAAGTTGGTAGTTTTCCCATTTATTATTTCACTTTCAAAACTATCGTGAGTTGTATTAGACATTATAATAGCACACGGGAAATTACTCACGTAAAATTATCGTCGTTTCTCTGGAAGAATCGAAACATTGTCGGTATCTAAATCGACGATAATTTTACGTGAGTAATTTCCCGTGTGCTATTATAATGCCATTTATGTTATTGAAATTTTGTGAAACTCACATTGAAAGTCAAATGTTAGTTTGAATTTCCAACAATGTGTCCCACTCATTTTAGATTCACCGCGGAAGCTGGGTGTTAGCCAGTCTGTAACCAAAATAGAAGCCGGCGGTAACCAAGAACGGGGAAATGTAGCTCTATAATTGATATGTTACGACTGCTGCCGAATAGAACCTTCCAGCATCCTGTATCTAAAGAACTAAGGCACTTGTAAGCATCCTGTATCCAAAGATCCAAAGAACTAAAGCACTTGTAGCTTGCTCGTTCTGGATAGATCGTGTGATCAGTCAAGATTTAGATGGGTGACCAAGTAACATTTATTGTTAAGCGTTTCTCTGGTTCAAAGGGCACGTTTAATTGTAGGTATTGGCTTTTAAGTCGTTAAACCACGACGGAGGAAATCGGACAGCAGAACTTGGTCACAATTATTTGTCAGTAGCTCATATGAACTTACATAAATACTCTGTATCCCTATAAAGAACATTCATCATTTTAAACGCTAGTAGGGTTTTTCACTCTTCTAAGAATAACGCACTACAGATAAACTCTAAGTACTAGACTCTACTAGACGTTCTTGATAGATCGTTGAGGTTAAGCAAGGTTCTGAGCGGTCATTACTTGGATGGGTGACCGCAAGTGGCATTATCAGCTGAGCGCTTCCGTGCTTCGGATCGAAAGCTCTACTAGCCAACACAGCTCACAAAATAATTCTTTCCGAACGAATCGGTGAGAAATACAGCGCAGCGGAACGTGACCAAACAAGGTCTAAACAAACTTATTAAACCCCAATAGTCCTGTATCTGTTTTTGTTCGTCTCTGGGAAAACAGCGGAAGTGTATTTTGCAGAGACCAAGTCGGCAATATAGCTTTAATTAAAGCAGAAGTCAATATTTGTGCAGCACTTTGTAGCTTTCGGATC
This sequence comes from Xanthorhoe designata, assembly GCA_963582015.1. Lineage (NCBI taxonomy): Eukaryota > Metazoa > Arthropoda > Insecta > Lepidoptera > Geometridae > Xanthorhoe > Xanthorhoe designata. Next base: position 12,006,342 of record OY757037.1, read on the forward strand.
GATGCTGAGCTTATAAACTTGTATATATGGAATAGCGCAGAACTTGTCAAATTCCTTTCCAAATTTAAAGTCCTCAATGAAAGAAAGAAAGAAAAATCGTTTATTTTGTTAGGATCTCAAGGATCACTTCAGTTTCGTCTTACATGCTAAGTGATTCTAATGCATTTGAAAGATAAGTCGAGGTATAGTAGTAAGTCTAAACTCAAGCGTGCATCGTGTCGCAAGTAGTGATTCATCACTCAGTTTCCATAGAAAACTAAAAATCGATACTTGAGTGAAGTGACAAGTCTGAGAGCAGTCTCTGAATATGAGCCTTAGTCAATTCCGCTTTCACATTTATGTTTTTATGTTTCTTCCCACTGAATAATACTTTACTATCCTGAATTATATCTGGCCGTCTACGAACCAAATGCCCCAACTCCACTGCAATGAATATTCATCGGGAATCTGTCAAAAATCAGATCCAATTCCGAATTTGTTTCACAAATCAATGGAAGCGCCGTCATTGCGGGCATCTGAGTGAACCACGGGTGCTTGCAAATTGGAAAAGTAATTGAATTTAAATGTGTGAGCACGGGCACACTCGCAAAACGACATTCCAGCAATTATTGCCCACTTGCACCCTTTCAACAATTTTAAATGCATTCAGAATTTTCGTGTATTAACTGAATCGGTTCAGCTATCGATGGACCATTGTCTCAAGTGATACCTACCTTGATTGGATACAAGGTAGGTGATTGTAATGTAATTATCAAAAAATAAGCCTACGGCCGTAGCTTCGCTGGCGTGGTACTAACCTGGATAAAAAGCCTATGTAATATTCTAAGTTTTAGACTAGGTACTTCCAAGTTGCAGCCAAATCCGTTCAGTAGTTTTTGCCTGTAATATTATTATAGGTTACTAGGGTTTTAGACATTCTTAACAAACAAGTTTAATTCCTTACATACATTTGCTTTTTCAATATTATCTCAAAAACACAGTAGGTACACTAGGTACTTATTCAGAAAATTTGTTACTAATAATGCAACTACTCAAATTAGATCATCTTTCTATTACAATCTACGCAAATATTTGAGGAAACGCAACAAAGGATAAGCATGTCTCACCTGTTTCTAGCACGTGCCAGAATAACGAGATGCTAAATAAATACTGTATCGAATGCGAATCAGAAAACAATCACAGATGCACGTGTATCTAACGAGAAACAGAAAGGTTACTGTTATGATACACAACAGTTATTGCCGGGTTATGCTTGTTTGCTGTAATAAAACCTAATTTCCTTAAGGCTTTCGAATTTCGTAATAAGAAGCGTAAAGGTGCTGCCTCACCGGGAACATTCGCATTAGCATTTTAAATTCGATTTTCAGCAATAGGTTACAATACTGCCTCCCTGACAAGCATTCGCTTATAATGTAGCATTTTAGATTAGATTTTTACCGCACAGAAAAAGGAGGGGTGTTATGAGTTTGAGGTGTGTGGGTTGCCTTGTGGGCGAATACTTTGTCAGTCAGGGATGACTGACAAAGTATTCGCCTGTAATGTAACATTTTTGAGCGTTATCAAAATATTTAGATTGCTAAGAGATCGCTGTAAAAAAGCTAGGCCAACACCACCAGGTTCTTGCCTTATTATTTCCCTGGTGTAGGAAGTCGCGTTGGAACAGGCATTAGAATCACCTAGCATGTAAGACGAAGTTGAAATGATCCTAGAGGTCATATCAAAATAAATATTTTTTCTTTCTTTCAGTACTGCCTCCCTGACTGACGAGCATTCGCCTGTAATGTAACATTTATCTGTTTTGAGCATTAGGTACATCGATGTGCAAGTACTCATTAATATTACAAGTTTCTCGGTTCTCCTCTATTTATAATGCTTGAACCTGTATACTTAGTTACATTACACGCGAATGCTCCTGGTGAGAGAACACATTTAAACGTGGGCAATGTAGATTGCTCGATTAGACCCGACTTCAATTCGAGATTTCTCATTATAAGCTCGCTTCTATTACCCTAGATGGCTTTTCTAATCTTACGTAATTTTATTCAAATTAAAACGTTTAATTTAACTGATCTGGAATAGTCGCGATATCCGCTGATCGTTCGCGATCGTTTTCAATTGTTCTTGTGTCAACACAATTATCCTTAATTTTAGTTAGTCCTTATAAATAGCTAGTTTAAAAACATTATTGCAAGTGATTTGTCATGAGGAGTTTAAATACTGGCGCATTTTGTAAAACCTATACGTACTCTTTTCACCCTCTAAAAAGATTACAAGCGCAAACCAGAGATAGCGCGGACTGGCACGAAACGACGATCAGCGTTCTAAATTCAAAACGCAGTCAGTGCGGCCGCGACCCGCGGTATCAAAACTAGTCAACTGTCAAATTAGTTCAAAATGTCGGGGAAAACCGCTGACAGATCGAAATGGAGGAGAAGAAAATGGTCAAAAACCGAGGATGACAACAGCGACAACGACTGTGCTAGCCTCGCCTGGTTATTAAACTTTCGATTGGATGAGTTTGTGAATCTCAAAGTGCCTGATGATGAACCTGAGAGAGCCGTCAAAGAGCCGAAGATGCAGTATCCTGACTCCCCGCCTGCACTGAAGAAACCTCCCTACACATACCCTGAGCTGATCGAGAGAGCTCTGAGGGAAAATGGTGAACTAACTGTGTCTGCGATTTATCAGTGGATTTCGTGAGTGTTCCTATTTTGGACTCCTATAGAATTATCTCTTTGATTAAAACTCTTTTTCAAAACTTCCTTTACTTTGTGCAAAGTCATGAAGTCTCTCACCTAATCAAAGCCAACTGGTTTTACCTGGAATTATTTAAACGAAATATAAATGATGCAACCATTTCAACAGACATCAAAATAAACAGAATTAATTTACAAAAACAACAATCATAACCATAGGTACTTAATTCATTTCCGCGTTACGAATCATTTATGAAATGAATTCACAAAGGCTCATTTAAGTTGAAAACGAAGTTATTACACAAAGGATTCGCGTCATTACTTTATTCGTCAAGGCACAGGCCCCCTTTCTTTGTCCTGTTACGAATGCCTTTCCTGCTTTGGAATTGGGAAGTTACCTTTTCAGTAATGTTTATTTCAAAGGGATATCTACGCATTATAACAGCGTAAACAGGCTCACGGTATCCTGAGGTTATGGTGCAAGTCAATCATTTATTCAGTAGGACCACCCAGAATCGCGTAGTCATAAGAGCTAGATGAAGCTATGTTTCTTGGTGACACTTGGTGACACCATAAAAAAACCAGGAACACCAATTTAATTGACTTTCACAAATGTATGGGCAAGTCTACCCGTAGATTTAAGAGGGCGAATCACGAAATCAATCAAGCTCAAACGTAGAACTAGTTACGTCAAAGGTAGTGTTAGAAAATTACAAGGGGAATTACAACAGATGCCTATAATTACTATTTTATTTATCTTAAGACTTAAGATAGATCTCTACTATCTACTGTTGTAGATCCTCGCTCTTTCTAAAGTTTACAGTCATCGCCGAAGTCTTCTTTCTAGTGAGTGATGCAATTATGCTCCTGGCCAACTTTGACAAAAATGCGTTTATCGTATTTTACCTGCATTAGCTTTGAACTTTTCAAAGGAAGCGTTCCATCGTTTCCATCTATTTGTGACGCCGCCGATCGTTTATATTCATCAACCTATCAAGAACTATCTAGACAAGCTTTAACACGCACGCTTCTATGGTTTATTATGAGTTCTTGTTTCCAATAGTATGACATTGTAAGGTCAAGGTTAGAAATGTTTCTGCATTCTTAGCAGGTTAGGTTTAGTCAGATCGTTACCAAATTAGCAACTAACCCATTTTTATGCATATTGGTTTAGTAAACCTAATTTAGCTAAAACGGTTATTAAATATGTTGCTATCTCTTTTCATTGATATAGGAGTAACAAGAAAAAAACATTATTTAAATATACTTTTAATCTTTATATTAAATTGACAAATTTGGCCAAAAGACTTTTAAGCATCAATGACTTAGTATGTGATAAAAAATACTTAATCGCTAATACGATGTGTCATTCCATTATTGTTATTGCAAACCTAATTTGTCATTCTCACCCGTGAGCGTGGTTTTGGTTCAAACAAAGCCCCCTTGCCACTGCAGTGTCAACAGTGGGCGATACCGAGTACCGAGATAGTAATTTAATATTTCCACCGCTTTCACGCACCGATTGACGCCTAATCCAAACATTACAGCTGTCGACACGAAAGATAACAAGTGCTTGATTGTGTTACTGTTTGTAGTTGGAAAGTATAGGATTACTGACTCTGACATAAAGATAAACATCAGTAATATTTGGTTGAAAAATCCTTCCGACCCTTGTATGTAAGGTACCACACCTTACATACAAGTGCTTTTTATTTTTATCGGATGAGATGGATTTTTTAGGGTGTAAAATAATTATTCGTTTATAATTGGGAGTGTTTTGCAGTTGTTTTTGTTACTAACAATTTTGTTCTAAGCATCATCCTACACCCTCCCTGCTGCCTGAATGCAAAGGTTTACTCCACAAAATATTTCTGATCCTTGGACACTTGTGACAATAAGCTAAATCGATAATTGTGCAACCTCCAGTCAGTGAATCCATAAAAGTCAACCATGCACAAATCTCATGCCCATTTGTTTACGTGTGTGTTTACACGATGCCGCGGCCGCCGGGACCTCCCCGAGTGGCACCGCTGATCGATAGCTACCTTTATACGTTACGATCAGGGTGGTTATTCGCTATGACCTAACAAATCGAAAAACGTCAAAACGCGGCGAATCCCCGCATTATCGTTGTATTTTGCGATGTATTGTAAACCCAGTAGGTATGCGTAGAGTTTTTTTTTAACACGATAGAAAATAAGTGTTGATAGTCATAATAATTATGCAAACTGAATTTTTTGGTCAATTTTAAAAGTTTTTAGGCAAATGGCGTACAAATATTACAGATGGTACCTTTATTCACTGAAACTAAATAACTACCTAATTTTATTAAATACAATCAGAACCAGTTGAGCCATCTAAGGATCGTTGTAAAACAATCCAGAAGTAATTATTATAATCCAAGCCACTGCCAAACGAAAGCATGCCCAAGAAACTGGCAGAATTACTGCGCTAAATGGCAATGGTAATCCAAATAGGTGCTAGACTTCGGATCAAGTGTAGCTTCAACCAAACGCCCTAAAAGATTAATTATCTTATTTTACATGTAGAGGTTATATAAAAATTGTCTTTTTTAAACTTTCGCGATCAGAACACATTATAAAACTATGCAAACGGGTATTTATCACGAATTTTACCTTTAATTCGCGGGAAGTCTTCCCGCGACCACGGCTGGTGCAATCCGGTCGAAACGTCGGGTGAATATTAAAGGTAAAATTCGTGATAAATACCCGTTTGCATATTATGTTTTATATAAAAATGTCGTGTCGTACCGTGTAAAGAAGGATGACGCCGACGGCCCAGGGGCCACAGAGCGTACCTATACCTAATGCGCCCGTTATTGATAGATCCGGCGGGCCGGGGGCTCGACGCAGCTGTTTGAGCTTTTGTCTTATAATTGCTTGATTGGCTTTGTTGTCATTTCTACAGGTTAACATTTTAATGACACGTGGCAGAATTTTTAGTTACTAAGGTGCACTTTTTATAGCACGTTGTATCAAAACGTACATTTTTGATTATGCGGTTCAGAAGCTCTACGTTTTTTTATTATTTATTTTATTAAATGATGAAGATACAATCTTGGAAGGTTGACAATAATATATAAACATTTTTTTAAAGTTTTAAATAAATATAATTTGAAAAAGATGTAGAAATCGTGCTCTTAACTAAAGCCTTTCCTAAATATCAAATGTCAAGCAGAGTCTGTTTCACTTGAAATACTAGAATATTAGGTAATCGTTTATTTCTAGCCTTGGGCATTGTCGTAACCTGATCGCCTATTAACATTTTAATTTACGTAATCCGTTTATAAATGAATCCTCCATTATATCGTATCTTTACAATCACGAGCACTGATCGCAAACTAATTGGAGTTATCACTGTTGACATTAGATATAAGCTTTGTGTTATGTAGGGGTTTGACGGGAAACCTTTCTTACCATAGATAAGTAATTGTAAATCATATTTTGAAGTACATAATTCCTCATTTTCATCTTTAGATGAGTACCTATTGTTTTTCTGTGCCTTTTAAGCGATGTTTGTTTACTGGATATTCCGGGTCCGATTTGTTCAAGGGCTGAGTGTTATACTGTCTTCAATATGTATTTATATCAAAAACATGTACCTATGAGTAGTAGATCAGCCATCTAGTTACCATAATACAATCAGTTTGCTTACTTTGGGATTAGATGACGCTGTGTGAAAGTCCAAGATTTTTTATAATATTTATCAACCAAATTTTCATCCTTTTCTACATTACCTACTTATCATGCAATAATGACCATCTTCTGGCCGTATCACTGCTGGAAAATTGACGATTAATATTTGGATTTAGACACCATTCAGCTAACGCCTTTAATTATCAAGCCATCACTTCACTCTCCCCATAGTTGGCAACTAGTTCATACAAACTAACTTCCACCTCAATTTCTTAAATATTCCAGAAATCTAAATGACTGCACGTACCTTTGTTCTCGCCACCCTACTTCTTTCTGACATAAATGTATGTTGTTTAACCACAGCTTATCTTTACAGAGACCGCTTCCCATTCTACAAAGCCAACGACGAGCGCTGGAAGAACTCCATTCGGCACAACCTCTCCATCAACCCTCACTTCCGCAAGGGCGCACGGGCTCCACAAGGCGCTGGTCACCTCTGGTCGCTGGATGCTAATGCTATCGACCTCCTGCCCTGCAATCCAGTGCCTGAGGAGAGGCCGAGAGTGCCCGTACTGGGAACGGAGATGAGAGTCATGGGATTCCAGAAGGTAAGAATCAGAACCAGAAAAAGAATTATTTATTTCATTCACATAAGGAACATGCCATGGACAATTTAATGATGGCCACGGGGAGCTCAATTGCCAAGGAGCAGACTTTCTGTCTGATGGTTGAATGGCATAGTAAAATGTTAATGTGACTCGCTGCGGTTCGGAGAGAATGGTGTGACAGATAGGAGGCCTATGCCCTTACAGTCGGTAAATGATGTCAAAAATAGAGATGTCCGAACTTTCAACTTCACGTCAATGCTTCCTAAGGGAAATGTCCGCAAGACAAACAGCTGCTGTCCATTGGTATTATGCGCCGTTGGTTCTGAACTTGGTAGAGTATAATACATTCACTGCCAAGCATCTATCATCTCTCATGACGCAATAAGACTTAATTGGTGACGTTAACAAAAATGACAATTAACCCTTTTTTAATATCTTGTGTGCACTTTTGACTAGACTTGAACGTCTTCAAAAGATCTAAAATGCCTAAAAAATCTAAAAGAATGTGTTTTATTAATACGATAATTTTTCAAATCATTACTGATGAAATTAAAAAGTCTCATCAGTCCGATCATCGGACTACTGATACTAGGCGTTATTATTACTCCTTGCAAACTACATCAACGTCTATTTCCTTACCTCTCCCGAATCCCTTCCAGAGAAAACCTCCACGATACCGCATGCCCAGGGCCCACTGTTTCAACATGATCCCATATAGCTCGGTCCTAGAGAAGCAGAGACTTTCAATTCTAAGCGAAGCGGATATGAACAGTATAGACTTTCCCAAGGTATAACACTTAACACTCCACTCTTAGGAAATGCTAGTTTATTATTTACCTTTTTTCACTACATATTTTATTCGTTTATTTAAGACCATGATTCCATTTCTTGCTATAGGTTCAGACGATGAAGCCTGAAATAAGACCATCTGTTCAATTATCAAAACATAGTCCCGGCCAGTATTCTGATCCAACTTGAATCTACACCAACTTTCGGGCTGTGCTCGAGCCTTTTTTTATTTAAACATGATTAATACTCAAATTCAGCCTCTAAATACGGACCACATCTTTCAGACATATTTAAATATTTCCAAGGACTAACTTTCATCAGGGAGATCATAAATATATAACGGGCCTGCAGGTATTATATAGATCCCCGCGGTGTTACCCGCGGTGAATAGTTCCCGTTCCTGTAGGATCAAATAACTATGTGTTAATCCAGGATATAAGCTATCCTAGTACCAAATTTCATTAAAATCCGTCCTACCGTTTGAGCGTGAAGGAGTAACAAACATTCATCTCTATAATATTAGTGTGAGGTTATGATAAGAAGAAGGATAATACCAATCAAAACCTCTGACATATTTTCAGGTGATCGTGCTCGACGAAGCAGCGATAGCGGCCGCCAGCATTCTACCAGATCAAGACTTATACACCGGTGGCACAAGTAAGTAACTTTTCCATAATAAAATAAATAAAGAAGTTTTATTTTCCTTACACAATTTTAAACTTAAAATAAACTAACATATCGTCACTGGAAATATCACTTAACGTAAGGGACAAACCCCTGTTTTTCAGGAGAGCCAAAATAAGATTTTTTTTTTGGAAATTGATCTGTATCTTTTTTTCCTGACATCCGATTTGAATACTCCAAAGAGCAAAGTATCTTAGTTTTTCAGCACCTTTCTTACTATTATTTAAAAAATGTGAAAAAACTTATGGTTTAGGAGATAGCCTGTCCCTTACCGTAAAATTCAATGTAAAGCTGTACCTTACGTTATTCAAAATGAAGGTGAAAACAGTCTGCGATGATGTTAGGAACAACATATTAAATAAAGTAATAGGTAAGTTTAGCGTAAGGGTCTTTTATTAGTTTTCATTTGTTGTAAGTACATACAAACCTAGTAATATCACCCTTATTAATATCGAATTAGAGATCAAACCTTTTCGTATCTGTGTATGTGAGAAGAGAATAGAAATGACCTGACCAATTAAATCTACAATTTTCTATTTCGATGCCAGTTTTTCCTCATAATTAGACTAATTAGGTTTTAAATATTAGATAATCAGCCTAAAAATATATTTTGACACCTAGTAAGTAAACAGGAGGTTTCATAACGGCTTTGCAATTAAACGCAGAACAACAAAAATATATTTAAAATCTTTAATGGTAAGGACAAGTACTGAAAACAGAAGAGGAATAGAAATATTGGTGAATTGTGTTTTATAAATAAAGAATTGGATATCCTAAGAGTAGAGGTAGACCAAATAAAAAAAACTGTACGTAGGTAACTGTAGTGAGAAGGAGGTGTTACCTACATCTCCTTCTCAGGACCAGTTGTGAGAGTATGAACTTGATAAATTGGAGGCTTTGCTAGATCAAGACTCGTGCCCAATGCAAGAAAAGCTTGCAGAATCATTAGGAGTTGACCAATGAACAATTTCTATACGTTAAAAAGCCGTTGGATTCTGTCAAAAGCATGCAATTACTCGAAGTGAATTTAACGTAAGGGACAAAAAAAATCTTAAAGATACTTACAAGTCCGTTACGTTAAATATTTATGACTAATCTGTCTAGAACTTACTAAAAAAATGTGATGTAAGGGACATTTTTTTAAAGATATCAAAATTCTGAGTATGCCAGTCGATAGAGCGTCGAATTTTAGATCGAACTGCATATTTATCTCATTTTCGACAAAATGTCCCTTACGTTAAGTGATATTTCCAGTGACGATATTTTTTTAATTTAAACGTTTATAATGAACAAAATGTTCTAAGAGATGTATATTAATATGAGATATGTAATTTTACGTGCGTTAAATTGAGGATCTGATGTAGCTCATCAGAGTTAGGTATGAACAGAAATGCACTAAATGTGTCCACTTGTTAGGTCAATTTGTTATACACACTAAAAGTTTTCCTAGGGACATGTTTTTAATGCAAAATCCTTATGTATTTTCAGTGTTCCTAAACCCAGTGTCGACAGAGCAAGTGGTGAGAGAATGCGGGCTCATCACTGTCGACTAAAGAAAGTGTCTTTGACCGCGTGAAGACGTCAACTTACACTCTGGTGGCACCATGGACCTAATATAGTACCTGGACGAACAGTGAGCGTGCCGCCGAGAGGGACAAAAATTGCAGTGAATCCATAGTTTCGTAGTACAAAATTCGGAGCATCAAGTTTCCGGCTATACAGAAAAGCGGCACGCGATGAGGGACAAAAGTTCTAATGCTTTGTCTCTTTTACTCACAAGAATGTTGTATATATTCTTCTTTGTTTTTGTGTGACTGAGAAAGAAATATACAGCGCTCTATTTCTTACTTTCTCTAAAAGGGTGGCTTTAACTTAAATCTGTTTCTATCTCTTTTCATCGCCATAAGACTTTAAAAAAAAATCTTTAAACCTATATTAGATCGACAAATCTTTATGAATAAAGGTCCTAAGGTTTTTCTTTGTTATTGTTTTGAAATGGTTAAAATGTGTTGGCCTTCAAATGTGTGAGACAGTATTGTGATGACAGGAGCACTCACCAAAGTGCGACTTGACGCTGGCATGTGTAGCCGGATAGTTTGTAAGGCGCTGGAACGACTTTGTTTAAAGTACAAAAGCAAAAAATGTAATCATAAAAAAATCAGTAAACATTACAAATTTCGTTAACGGTGAAATATTATCAATTAATTTGAAAAATAATTTTAAAGAGATTAAAATCTTAAACAGTTTGTTGTTCTCTACGCAAAAACTACTGCTACTGAATAACATATAGGCTACTTTTTATCCAGGCAGGTATCAGGGAGGCGACGCTGCGGGCGAGTAAGCTAGTTGATTATAACATTAAAAATATAATTATACCTTGTTGAAAATAAAGACAATAGAATTCAAGTCATTGACCGAATCGAAAACACGGTGGTCTCAAATATTGAATGCGAAGTGATTACTGTGTAATTAATGTTGATCCAGTGTTGATTCGCATCGCCTGCCGCTGGTAATTAATTACTCTCATTAAAATATATTACTTTTTACCAAATAACCATTCATGGTGATCTGTGGAAAGCGCGGTTTGTTTTGTGAAATGTCATGGTAAACCGATGAATCCAAAACATTCAGCTGTATACGTGATCAATTTGATTATTTGCACTATTCGAAAAATATACTGTAGAGTTGAATTACAAATACTTAGTAATAAAGTTTTTATATTGACGTTCTGTTTTCAAATAGCGCATTCAGTACACGGACCAATTAAAATGTTGTGTGGAGTTAGGAATCTACAGTGATCGAGAAAGAAAAAAAATCGTTTATTTTGGTAGAATCACTTAAATTTTGTCTTACATGCTAGAAAGAAAGAAAGAAAAAAAGGAAAGAAAAAATCATTTATTCTTGTAGGACCTCAAGGATCACTTAAGTTTCGTTTTACATGCTAGGTGATTCTAATGCCTGTTCCAACGCGACTCCCTACACCAGGGAAAGAATCAGGAATCTAGGTGGTTCTAATGTCTGTTCCAACATGACTCCCTAGATTGATCGAGGTACAGGGTGACCGTCTTAAAGCTCCTACACTCTTGTGTTGCGTGTCACTGAATATTTCGCAACGCATTTTACTAACGCGATGATCGTAATGGGGGTATCATTAAACACTTGAACATTTTCAGATTTCAGAGAAATAAATATTGGCCTACAAAATGACTCAAACATTGTTAAATTATAAACGCGAGTTCTAACAGTCGCGTGGCCAAAAGTTGAAGCGAAGTCGTTCCAGAATATATTTGTAAGTGTATGGTATAAGTATAGGATAGTTATAAAAAATACATTATAGTCAACAATATTTATCTCGTGCCTGGGTGTTTTCTTTGTATAAGTTTTTACAAAAAATGTATCTATGTAGTATACCTATCAGATTTTCAGACAAATTGTTACGTTATCTTATCTTATTCATTTAGTTTTAAAACCGCTTGTTTCGATAAAAGTTATGGCGATCACACACAAGCTACGGTCCATAGTTATACTGTTTTATATTATTATTACGACCTCTGTGGCGCAGTGGGCGAAGGTCCACCTGAGGCGCGGAGGTTGCGGGTTCGATCCCCGCCACGGGACAAATGTTTGCACGTTCGGCAGATATTTCTTCCGGGTCTGGATGTTTTTCTATATATAAAATGTATGTATTTACGAAAAAAAAATGTATCTAAGTATTTTATCAGTCATCTGGTTACCATAACACAAGCATAAAATGTCCAAGGATATTTATTTATTTATATTATAGTGTATAACATTATCCCAATTAAGGTGTGTGATTTTTTTCCTTTACGTTACTCGGAAATACTATTTCAAATAATTTGAGATCTCATAAACATAGTATATGTATCGATATGTAGTGTTTATAATGTAGTTGTTATTTTAAATAAACTAGAAAACATTTACTTTGTTTTTCATTGTTGTTGTTGAAAACTGTCGTCTGTGTTGTTTTTTAATGAAATTAGTGAAAAATGTACTGTAACTATGTTTTACACGCACCGCTAGGAAACAGATTTAAAAAAAAGCCGAGAAATATCGGTAGGTATGTATTTGGACATACATCTGACTACGCCCTCAGACATCTTCAAAGGATATAAAATTGCCTCAAGATCTGAAAAGAAATGTCTACGGATCCCTGGGTCGTGATCAAATTTTAATTTTATTTAATTTATCAAATAAGTCATTCATAATTTTATATTTAGCTGACAATAACAATTTACGATACGAGATTGAAATCTAAAGTTGAAAGGCGTAACATCTACTAAAGCGTTGCTAGGTAGTGGCAATTCGGAGTGTCGCAAAAGCTAAACTAAACTAATTAAAATTAATGCCATCCTTTTTATTCCCATCGATATGAAAGGGACGGCAACATTTTTAGTTAGTTAAGTTTAGCTTTTGCGATACTCCGAATTGCCACTAATATATTATTACTAGCTGCGCCCCGGTGTAACCCGAGGTGAATAGTTCCCGTTCCTGTGGGATTATCGGGAGCAAAAGTAGCCTATCTGACGATGTGTGTGTTTCGACTGCTGTTATTTAAGTTTGGGATACTTGTTCACTAACTTGACTTGGAATTGCGTAGGTAAAATGTGTTTTGAACTTTGATGAGATGCTGTGCGTTTTATCAGTAAAATGGTAGAAGGTACAAGTTGGTAGCGGACTACATGAAGCCGCAGCAACGACGTGTCGCAGCGACACTGGTTCTTATGTATTTCTATGAAATTCCTTCCGTAGTTAGACATGAAGCTAGCGACGCGTCGTCGAGCGGTGACGTCCGTGTCACTCGCCCGCAAATCGGCGCGTAGACAAGTGGCAAATGTTTCGTATCTATTCTCTTTCTATCATCGCTATATTTGATTTGATATTCCTGATCGCTCGAGTTTTCGTCATAGAATGTCTTTTTTTAGTTTCTACTCTAAAGCGATTGTAGAAATGTGACATGGCTAGGGCAGCAGTAGTGCCGCTTACGCCGGAATAACGACACATTGAGCGAGTTCTATCTATTAAAAAACAATTGAACACATCTTCATTGCCAATTGCAGTCGAGTTCGAAATCATGACTGCAGCGACTGACGTGTCGATCGTCGATAGAAGCGACGACACGTCGTCTGCTGGCTGCGTGTTGTCAACCAACTTGTACCTTAATCATTATTTTGAAGGTGTCATGTTTCAGTGGACAGTGGCCTTTATGTGTTTATTGTTTCTCAATCGTGAGTTAGGTCACGTTTTGTTGGATAAATTTATTTATTTTTTTAGGGCCCAACGTCGGGTATAATTACTAGGTCGTTAGGAGATTTCGCTCCATGAGCTGAATTTAAAATGTTTTCTGAAGAAAAAAGCTAATTTTGTATTATAGGAGCTTGTATTATTAGGCAATTTGTAGGTGAATAAAATTAAGGCTGCTCGCGCCACACCTGTTTTTATTTGCTGAATATTTATTTTTAGTAGAAGGTAATGCTGTTTGGAAGAAGATTTAATTTAATTTTTACATACTTCATGATATTTTTTTGTTTATAGGATGCCGACAAAAATATAAAGTTAGGTCCACACAGAACAATATAAACAAACAATATAATTATGACGATTGATTCAACGTCCACTCATAGTAATAGGGTTTTTTTTTTCAAGCTTAACATAATTTTACAATGCACTTTTGAATGATTATAGTTTATATTATATTTATAGTTCAATGTTTAGTTTCACAGTTTTACTAGATGTGAAACATATTAAACTTTCGTTTAAAAATCATTCAAATCCTCAATTTCCATCTACCCCCTGGTATTGATGATGAAATGTGTGAAATATTTTTAGCAAAAAAATATTTAGAAATGTCACGCGCAATATAACCGGTTCTTAACCACAAACAAGACAGGTACCTATCTCAACAACAAAACACAACTCAATGCCTTGCCTTGTAATAAACAATGATCGAACAATGCTGCAACACAGCTATCAATTTAAAATCAATGAGGGGACGTGCAGCGTCGCTACTACTGGCCGGTTGGCCATTGCATCTGATCCGAAATCCGTAAAACCGGAGAATCATGCTCCGGATCGTGCGTGCGATGGAAACGTCGCGCGAGTCTTTAGTGCGCTGCTCCACGTCGAGCGCGAGTAAACAGTGCATTATCAATCTAATCTAATCTAAATAGCCCACTGGATCCCACTGCTGGGCAAAGGCCTCCCCTCCCTTTTTCCATTCTCATTATCATTACCACTGATAATATAATACTATACAAGTCTTACGTTGAGCCATAGAACGGTGCGGTAGTCTAGGAATAGATGTCCTGCAAAGTACAGCATAAAAGTGCATTCGAAAACTGCATCTGAAATCTTTTGAACTTCCATAAAAATTGACCCGCGACCCGTGCACCCACTGGCTTCACCCACCGGAGGGTGTAGGGGTAATTCCTGTTTACCCGTGTACCCACTGCGATATGGTTGGAATTAATTATCGATGAAAAAAATAAAATAATAATACGATACTCAGGTAGGTTCAAATGAAACCTGCAATCTGCAAATGAGGTAGTGAATCTAGACGTTTTTCATTGTGCATATTTAGGAAACAGTTTTGTCTATAGAGTAAAAAAATAATTAAATAGTTGTCTGTCTGTAGTTTTTTCTTTTTAGGAAGTAAGTAGGTACCTTGAATTCGGTGAATGGATTATATAGATGAGGGAGTAGATAGTGTGCACGGTCACAGCTTGCCGTCTACATTTTGTTAACCACGCGTTTGTATCGATACGAACAGTGACTGCGCGTTCGAAAAACGAAGTGTGCCCAGGCTCTAAATCTAACTCATTGATATACGTGTATATTGTTCTTAACGGATACGGATTGTATTTGCACAATCCCTCCAACTACCTGTTAAGTAATCTGTGACTGCTGCAATTTACAACGAAACAATGGCGACACCGCTATTTTCAATAAGCTTCATACACGGAGATAATGAAAAAAGTTTTTATTACCGACAATGCTCCTCGGTTCGAAGGATAGCCTGAATGTGTTGGAACTTGTTAGTTCATACCGCGAATCTTGAATTGTTCATACCTTGTTTGAATCAAAAAAGTTGGAATTGTATTGGAAAACCGTATTGACGAAGTTCTTATTATTACGACTTGAAATTTCGTAGTATTTTTGTATGGTTTCTTTCATTATTGTTTATGGAATGTCTTCGTTAATATAATTTTGATCTCGTATTCGAATGAAAATTCAACTTGTACCTACTAATATCTAAGTTTCATCTGTGATTTCATTAAAAAAGGATCAGATGACTTGATTACTCTAAAGACATTCAAACAACCGCACAGACCTGCGGCCAGCCGTCGGTATTCAGGGTTGGTATGAAACTACCGCGATCCGTATCAGCTGAGTAGTGCGGCTGACAACTTTATTTCATTAGAGATCATAGAAATCGCCTCTATGCATCATCATTCACAGCTCGACTTCACCCACTGCTGGGTATAGGCCTTCCTTTAGAAAATTTAAACAAATCGCCACGAATCTGCGTCATTCCGATTCATCTTTTTGTTCTATTCATCACATTGGCTTCAACTTGGTTCCAACATTGGCTACGAATAGAATTGCTAATGGCAATGCTCCGTTTGTGTCCAATATCCGTCCAAGATCGATCTCCACATTGGAATGTTGGAACCAACACGTTTCAACACTCCAATGTGTGGTGCCCGCATAAAGTTCAGGTGTTAGTGGTTTTGTACCCCTATTGGTGAACGGTAACCAATCATCCGTCTTGTATTATAAAGAGCAATCTCTGTAAGCGGCTGTATCCCCGAGTAATTATTGTAAATTGTAAATCAATCTAGGGCTATGAAACCGGATGCTTAGTAAACCGCAGATTATGGATTATCCTGATTGGCTGGATGGGTTTATTACCTATTCAAATGGTAGCAATTATGCTTTTGGAATGTTCCAAATTGTTCTACGTTCGAGAACATAGGTAGTTGTCAGTTCTAGAAAGTGCTACAAGGTTCGGGACTGTTCCAGAATTTTCTATTCACGACACGTGTCGTAATATTATGTTAGCGTAGTTAATTATTGTAAAATGATTTCATGTAAAACGGTATTGCTCACTTTAAAGACACACTATTATTTTAACATCCATGTCAAAAGCACACTAAGCCTATACCTATGAAGAATGTAATGAGAGTGTATGAGGCGAAAGAGGTGTCACGATCGTAGCAAGTTGATATCCGTGGTCTCTGCCTACCCCAAAGGAAAAGTGGCGTGACTTTGATGTATGTGTGTTTGACATGCACAAAATATAGGAGAATGTATATCTAAAATTCGATGAACTATCATAACCACTAAGCAAGTTTTACGAGCGTTTATCGACGACAGGTAATCAACCGCTCATAGTTTCTGGTCCCCATAGCTTGTCCCATGCACTGGCAATTCGGCTTCCCTGCGGGTATCGCTAAATTATCTGGCGTCTGACCTATGATAGATGGCGACCCTCCCCTTTCGCATTAGCGGTGAAGGAGAGCTGTTGCAATGATAATGACTGTATTTACTCTATAAGCTTTCATGTTACCTCTCTAATAGGTAAAGATAAAAGTCGTGATAAAATCAGTGGCTTATTAGTAAGTTCCATATCGATTCCTTATCAAAAAATAAAACCACGTTATATGTATTATGTTTGCTTGAAATAGGCAAATGTTAACATTAAAGATGAAAACATAATTCATTAAAGATGGTTTATAACTCCGAATTAGATATAATTAGTAATTAATTTTCAGTTAGAGATACTTAATTTTTTATAAGGTAGAGTCTTGGTATCTTCAAGAGATGAGGGTAGTTCTACATTTTTTGTTTCTGGCAGAAAAAAGCACAGTACACCTCCAATCAGAGCTGCCACAGCAAATATGGAGCCTGACGCGTAATGAGGGAGTGTGTTTAAAAGTGGAGCGACAATTTGTCCCAAACGAGACATGACAGACAACACACCAATCACAGAATTTCTCACTGAAGTCGGAAACAGCTCAACGCCATATAAAAATACAATGATAAATGACATAAAGAAGAAGCAGTTACAAATACAAGCAAACACTACTCGCACCCAATGGAGATGCGAAGGCACGCACACAACTACGATCATCAGTATCCCAGACGCAAAGGAAGTTCCCATCAAAAATGGTCTTCTGTTCAGGATCTTTAGTAAAAAAACAGCGGCAATGGTTCCTGGTAGAAGAAGTGCCCCGGATATCGCCACGTTGATGTGAATGTTGCCATTCATTTTGCCGATGAACTGAGAGACACCGTAGTAACCCATGCCGCAGGAAAAATACACAAAAGCCATGCAGACGAAGTTGATGGTGAGTTTTCTGTGCCTGAATATCTGCCAGAACTGGATCTTTCGCCGCGTTGTTGAAGCAAGTGACGACTGATATGCTTCCATTTCGTTTTTGATTGATCCATTTTCTCTTCGGTTACTGAAAAAAATATATATAATCATTTAGGACGGCCAAAATTCGTGAAAAACAAAAGGGGACTAGGTCATATTTAAGACGGAAGAGAAACTTAAGTACCATTGCAAAATCTTCTCCATAACAATCGCTGCTTCCTCTATATTATCATTATCCATCAGCCATTTCGGAGACTCAAAGGTTATCCACTTCATAATCACAAAGAAGATCATAGGTATAGATATAGCTAGTTGTAAGTCGCGCCAATCCCTCAGAAGATAAGAGACTCCGGCGAGGGTCATATGGCCGATGTTTATTGGGATGTGGTACAGAGCCGTGATGGTCTCCCGATGTCCTGTAGAACAATATTCGACGAGGAAGACGAAGGAAGTAACGATGGCTCCACCTGCACCGAAACCTTCGAAGAATCGCATGCAGATGAAGGAGTCGATGTCTGGCATCACGCTGACTAGGCAGCCAAAAACGGCGAGGATTAAACAGCATAGGGTAAATATTTTGAGGCGGCCGTATCTGCAACAAAATGTAGTGATAGTTTAACTGGTAATGATGACGTCAGATCACTTAGTCGTTTAGATTCAGCTCTACACTTGAAATTAAAGGCCAATTGACTGCTCGTTGCTCTCCAAAAGAGAAAGCCACGGGAAAGTACATGGCTGTCACGCGCTAAGAGAAGCAAAACATTTCTGATACTGAAAAACATCATCTAAAATAACTTTTTTTAAATTTTTCAAAGTTTGAACTGTTTTTACATACCTATCGGATAAAAATCCGAATATAATAGATCCAAAGAGAGCGCCTACAAAGACCATACTTTCTGAAAAACTTATCTTCCACGTCTCATCGCACAACAAGTTGTACTTCGTCTGAATAGTCTCTGTGAACACACTTTTCTCCCATACTGGCCCAGCACAAGGACACAATCCAGAAGTATTCTGGGTTTTCAATGTAGTTTGGGACTGCCCCCGATTACAACGAAACTCTATTGGTGGTGCAAGAAACAAAAAGTTCAGCACATGCCAGAATACAGGCACCTTACTCAAAAATAGCAGAAAGAAAAAATAATAATGATACCGACCAATCTTATCGAAATGTTTTTCGATCGGATTTTTTAATTTGCTACTTTCGAAATTCGCCATTTTATTATTTTGTAGTAAAATTAGTTGGTCATGATTTGAAGACAGCGAAAAAATTAAACGCTAAAATTAAAAAAAACATTTTTGAGTAAGACCTCTGCAATCACATTAAAACTTCCTACCTAGTCCAAAAATATTGTTAATCTAATTTTCCTAACAGTCTCAGGGGCTCTGTGGCCGAGTTGATTATAGCACTACGGCTTGAGGAAGATCGCGTGTATCAATGCAGGTTCGAATCCCGTCGGAATCGAAAATTTTTCATTTACAAACAGAAAAGATGGAAAATGAAATTTTGTTATTTTTTTCGAAAAAAAGATTTTTATATTGATACAATTCTTTCAATTTACCTTCGACTATATCTGTATCAAAATGATCGAGGAAAATCAAATATTTGTTGGTAAATGTTTTGTTTTATTCATAAATGCAATAAGTTCGCTGCAAATAAAAGAGTATACAATATTATAAATCTTAAGCTGACCAAAAAAAATCGTTTCATCATTTTCAGCAGATTTTCTTAGTATTTCATATCAAACTGAATGTAAAAATTCTAGAACAAAATGCTAGAAAAAACTCATTCAAACACCCGGTGTATTTCTTTATCCCACACTAAAGTTTTTATAAATAGTCGTACTCTATTTTCTTTTCATCGGATTCCTATTCAGAATCGTTTCTAAATCACTGTTCCTATCGGATGACCAGAAGTTCCTTTGAGGCAGGTATTCCACCGTAATGCACCAAACGTTTCCAATCTTCATTTATTATGTGCAAAGGAATGGAATGCTTTGGCGTCTGTTGCTCCAGCATCTTCAGCTGAATAGCGTAGCCTATAAAGCCTGTGTACTGTTGGCAATGTGCTTCATCTTGAATCGTGCCATCCACAACATTGTAGATTTAGTTTCACTCCGAGATTCAGAGACACAGAATGTACTTAGGTTTCAATTATTATATTTTACAGTCACATAATATTCTGGGTGGAAAATTTAAAGGATCGCTCGTAGTGTTCTTAAACCTTTTCTTTGCCCAACATTGGGCAAAATGATGTTATTTGCGTAAGAATTAGAGGTTATCTAATAGAGGTTTTGTTTCGTCTAATAGTAGATTTATATTTGCCTTAAATAAATATGCAAAATAAGAATGGTAAATTCGTTCAATAAATATGAAAAATGGATAAAAGAATTCCACAAAAAGTACTTTCAGTGGAATGATAAAGTGTTTCCAGTTTACTAAAAGTTGTGCTCCGCCGTTACGTGTATAATTGGCTTACGAAAGAAAAACCTACCGTTTTATTGCAGCAATAAAATTTCGCGAAAGTTGTGTGAAAGCTTTGTAAATAAGCAAAGTTGGGAACGCGACAAAAACAACAATATTGTATCTGAAGTTGGTGCGAATCGGTATTCCGGTGGGTGCCTAAGGGTGCTTACGAGGAAGTACTTAGATCGCACTTCCACTCAACATAGGAGTTACATCGGTGATCGGATAATTTTCAGCGATAACTCATAAGGAATTTCTTTACAGATTTCATAACCGGTTTATCGTAGAATTGTATGTGTTTTGACAGTGGGTTGTCACAATGGCCTAATGGCCCTAGTGGAGCCAATTAGTGACGAGAATTTTCATGATATAACCATTATTGACAACTAACCCAGCCCTTCTACGTTCCAAACCGAAAACAATAACAACAAGGAATGTTAAATAAGTGGCAAACCGTTTTGTCGATGCTACCTCTATGTTGTGTTACAGTATGATATGCTTTGAATGTTTTAACGAAAATATTAAAATAGAACATTATCTAAATAGTTTAACTATTTGCATTGCGTTTTGGTAAATAGGTTTCAAGCGCTTTGTGGTGAAATTTTGAATGTATTTTGTATGGAATTACATCCGCACTGTTGATACAAACAAAATATTAGTTTTAATGAGTTGTGTAGTACCAGTTTTCAATCAAACTAATAAAATTTATGTTAAAACATGTTATTATTTAATCACATTTATGTTTAAGTAACTAAACTACTACATATTTACATAACTGTACAAAATACAATTAATTAAATTAATTTAGAACCAGTTGAGCCACCTAAGGATCGTTACAAACGATCTATAGGTAGCTCAACTGATCCAAACCACTGCCAGACGGAAGCGTGCCCAAGACACTGGCAGCATTGCCGCGCTGGATGGCAATGCTGATCTTTTGAGCCAAATAAGTGCCAGCCCTCGGATCACGCGTCGCTGTTTAAGTTAGATTATATTGTTAATTTTGTAAATAAAGTGTAATTTTTATCTCATATCTCATATCTTGCATAAAAGGCATAAAAAATATTGATCAATATACAAGCGACGTTGAAGTTATCGTAATTTTGATGACTGTACTTAACTTCTTGCACCTTTTAAATTTCATATTCGGCAAGTGTAGGCAAGCGATCAATCTTCGTTCGGCAGTCTGTGCGGTCCTTTGGCAAACGTTGCATTTATGTATGAGTTAAACGTGAACACTCTGAGTGCTCTTATGTGTGATTGATAGAACGTGGTTTCTGTGACAGAAGTTAAATCGAGCGAAAGTCGCTAAGTAAGCTTGGGTGTCCACAGAAGGTACGAAAAAGGTTAATTGTTAACGACACCCTCAAAACTACAACCCAGGGGTATCGTTGACAAATAGCGATTGTTAACGACACCACTAATGAATAATGTCGTTGCTTTTATATATTCGTATATCAAAATATTTAGTAAATGAAATAAAAAGAACTTGGAAACATAATTTTTATTAAGTATTTATTTTTTAATCGTAGGTATGTTTGTAGTTTTTTTTTATAATTTTTATTTAACTGGAACGATGCTCAATAATTCTTCTTAATTTATGTTTACGAACCATTGTTAAAAACTGTTTTTTTAATCTTTTGCTCATTCAATTCTTGGAATAAAGGATGAATACATGCGTGATGCGATGCTCTATAATTTAATCACCGAACGGATATGCCATCCTGAACCACACTTAGCTCAACTGCTATCTCATTATACGAGGTACACGTCCTAAACTGTGATGTGAGCCACACCCACTATTTGTTCAGAAAAATGTACAATTAGCATAATAGAGCCGCGACAGCTACACTACTTAATGTAATTCTATACTTTGTTTACAGGCCTTATACATAAGACCAAAGTTTTAATATTTGCAGTGCGTATCTTTCTTGCTTTTCCAAAATATTTTTTTTTTCAGGAGTGCAACTGGAAGCTCAGTTGAACTTTAAATTCCACGAAAAATATAAATAAAATACATTTTAAAACTTCAGTCCTACTAGTGAATAAGTCATAATTTTACCTTATTTTATGCCTCGACTTCGTTTTGACTGTTTCAACAGCCATGGTCTAAAAAAGTGATGATTTGCCGAGTTCACTAAATCTGAACTATGACGCTCAAGTTTAATATCCTCACTCGTCACAGCAACGCGAAGAACATTGTCAAATCTCTTGAAAGAAAGAAAGAAAGAAAAAAATCATTTATTCTTGTAGGACATCAAGGATCACTTAAGTTTCTTTATACATGCTAGGTGATTCTAATGCCTTTAGCCTTTATTCTTTTAGTGTGGATTGTTGACAGCTTCACGGCGCTAACCGTGATACGAGGTGTAAGTAGACTAAAGACAAATACTTTAACAGGCATCAACTTGAACCTTCTTCAACTCTGTAATTTAAAATTTCTGAAGATTTATATACCTTTACTACATTTTAGGTGGAAGTATGACCGATATTAGTTTGGATCTAAAGTCAAATGCTAGTATCATGTATAAACCATCTAATCATGAAAGACAAACAATCAAACTAACCTTCAAATATAAAGAACATAGTATTATCCACACCACTGATTAATGTTAAGTCATATAAACAGAGGTATGTCGCGTCGGTGGGCATATGCCGTTGTTTGCTGACCGAGGGTACCAAGGCAGCAGAATGGACGAGAAGGTGGCGTTGTTGGTACTGTGCTTGATGCACGGTGTCTTGGCTGATGTTATTGTGATGAAGGACGTCACGCTGGGATTTGGACAAGCGCTGGAAAAATGTCGTGAAGAAGTATGTATTTCTTTGATAAGATAATTTACCGATTATGCGTTTTTTCTCATTTTCTCTTGCTATTTTAAAATAACAATTTTACTAACATTTTGTTGTAAGAAACTGCAAAGTTTATAAATTTTAGTAAAACTGCATTGATTTATAGCCCATATTGTCCCACTGCAGGGCAAAGGCCTCCCTCCCTTCTTTCCGGATTTTTCTGTTTTTGGCCGCAGTTGTCCAATCTGGAAGGTGCACATCTAACTCGTCCCGCCATCTCCGTGGTGGTCTGCCACGCAGACGTCTTTCATTGGGCATCCATTCGGTTGTGGTCTTAGCCCAAGTCGTCCAACATGCGGCAGACATGGCCGGCCCAATCATCCGTTACAAAAATTAAAATATTTATAATCTATCCATAATAATGTATGTATTTACAAAAAAAAGTATCTAAGTATCAGTCATCTGGTTACCATAATACAAGTATTAAGTTGCTTAGCTTGGGACTAGATGACGCCGTGTAAAGTGTCCAAGGATATTTATTTATTTAATTGACATTTTTTATATTAGAGCCAGCTGACTGAAGAGAAGATGGAAGAGTTCTTCCACTTCTGGAACGACGACTTCAAGTTTGAGCACCGCGAGCTGGGCTGCGCCATCCAGTGCATGAGTCACCACTTCAACTTGCTCACTGACTCTTCGAGGATGCATCATGATAACACGCACAAATTCATCGAGTCTTTTCCCAATGGTAAGATCATTTGTTAAGGTGCCTGTATAGGTGAAACTAGCGCCACAGCCTATTTTATTTTATTATTACGTTGAACAAAGGAATTTCAAAAAACTAAATGTACAGTAGGCGGTGGCGCTAGTTTCGTATGCCCATTATATTGTACTAGCTGCGCCACGCGGTGTTACCCGCGGTAGTTAAAAGTAGCCTTATTATACATACACGTTTTCATATAAACCTTCCTCTTTAATCACTCTATCTATTAAAAAAAACCGCATCAAAATCCGTTGCGTAGTTTTAAAGATTTA
Organism: Xanthorhoe designata; assembly: GCA_963582015.1. Classification (NCBI taxonomy): domain Eukaryota; kingdom Metazoa; phylum Arthropoda; class Insecta; order Lepidoptera; family Geometridae; genus Xanthorhoe; species Xanthorhoe designata. The sequence continues at coordinate 12,030,463 of OY757037.1, forward strand.
AGCATACATAGGGATATAGGGACAGAGAAAGCGACTTTGTTTTATGTAAATTCAACAATTTTACTAAGCAAAGGCAACGGATTTAACAGCCATCTTATGCCGGGTTGCAATATTTAACTTACTAATAACCGTGGATCTGTCGCCATAGTAATATTGTTATCTGTCAAAAAGTGTCCTACATTTTTTGTTGTCTAAACAAAGTTGCTATGGCGATCAATCTACGATCATTCGTAAGTTTAATACTGAAACCAGCCCTAAGATGTTTTGTTTAACTGAGATAGCATGGGTAACTCCGAAACTATAAAAGATACAGGATTAAGTGTCTTACGACTGTCTTTTTTTGTCAATACAAGTTTGAAAGCTATTTCTGGCCAAGTCTCTTTCTCCCATACTTTCGAATTTCCCCATAATATATTGCCCTAGTAAAAAAACGTGTATAAGTCCATATCGAGTAAAAACGTAACTTGTAATTTCCTTAGAGTGGAGTGGATTGGAGATAACTCATAGACTTTTCCAGGTGAGATCCTCGCACGACAGATGGTAGCTCTTATCCACGGCTGTGAGCAGAAGCACAACGATGAGCCGGACCACTGCTGGCGCATTCTCCGCGTTGCAGAGTGCTTTAAGGCCGCGTGTCAGGAGAAAGGCATCGCACCCACGATGGAGATGATGATGACTGAGTTTATAATGGAGTCTGAGGTGTAGGGTGGGTTAGTGTGCGTTTAATATAGCTTTGATTTATTATATAACAAAATTACAAGTAGAGAATACCTGGGGAAAGTGAGGAATGAGTTTGACACTTAATTCTGTGAAACTGATTTGAAGACGTAATTTTTATTTTGAACAATTGATGAAGTTTTTGTTTTGCATTATGTTGCATGTAAAGGAATAAGAACAAAAATCATTGATAAAATGGTATACATTTAAAAATAAATGCTATAGGTATATTTTGTTTAAAAACTCACTCCTGGGAGTGGGCTAGGCAAGTAAAACGAAAAAAGTTGTATAATACAATTTACGGCTTACAATTTCACAATATTAATATGAATGTTTGTCGTTCCCAACGTCCAATAACATATTTAAAAGTCATCTTCTAAACGCTATTGGTAGTCGGGAAAATTAAAGTACCTAATACCCCAGGGTAGTACAAATTATTTAACAGTTGTTTGAGTAGTCAGGTTATGTTCTCGATTGGAAGTAAATTAGAGAACTGAAAATAGAATTACTTTGCCTGAGTAAGGTAGTTATGAATAAAGTAGTTTTGATTATTTTGGTTAACAGAATATGGGTATTATTTATATTACACTAGCTGTGCCCCGCGGTGTTACCCGCGGTGACTAAGTTAATACATTTTTTTTACGACTTAAAAAAAGGAGGAGGTTCTCAATTCGTCGACTGGGAGAACCGATTTTGATAATTCTTTTTTTGGTCTGACGAGGATCGTCAGAGATATGAATAAAAATGCACCTCGAGAGTGCAAAAGATTACTCTCTTCTTACGTAATTGAAAAAGTTTTCATAAAATTTTTAATTTTGCTCCTTGTTTAAGACCAAGGCGTCATTGTGTCACATGATTTTGGTGCTCATAGAAAAGGATGACTGCTGGTCGGTTACTATTCTATGGTCTAACACAGTTTATTTTGCTTGCAAAATATTCAAGAAGGCTACCATGCGAGCGAAGCGAGCTTCGAACCAAGCGAGCGCAGCGAGCCGAAATTTTTAAGACAAATTCGTCATGTGACACTTGATTTTGCTTAAGGTGCTCATAGAAAAGGCTGACTGTTGGTCGGTCCCTATTCTATGGTCTGATATAGATCAATTTGCCAGTAAAATATTCAAGAAGCTACCGTGCGAGCGAAGCGAGCTTCGAACCAAGCGAGCGCAGCGAGCCGAAATTTTTAAGACAAATTCGTCATGTGACACTTGGTTTTGCTTAAGGTGCTCATAGAAAAGGCTAACTGTTGGTCGGGCCCTATTCTAATGTCTGACATAGATCAATTTGCCAGCAAAATATTCAAGAAGCTACCATGCGAGCGAAGCGAGCGGAAATTTTTAAAAACAAATGCGTCCTGACGTGATACTTGATTTTGCTTATGGAGCTCATAGAAAAGGCTGACTGTTGGTCGGTTCCTATTTTATGGTCTGACATAGTTCAATTTGCTAGCAAAATATTTATGAAGCTACCGTGCGAGCGAAGCGAGCTTCGAAATAAGCAAGCGCATTGAGCGTCTCAAACTCGCGAAGCGAGCGGAAATTTTTAAAAACAAATGCATCCTGACGTGATACTTGATTTTGCTTATGGAGCTCATAGAAAAGGCTGACTGTCGGTCGGTTTCTATTATATGGTCTGACATAGTTCAATTTGCAAGCAAAATATTTATGAAGCTATCGTGCGAGCGAAGCGAGCGCAGCGAGCGTCTTAAACTCGCGAAGCGAGCGGAAATTTTTAAAAACAAATGCGTCCTGACGTGATACTTGATTTTGCTTATGGAGCTCATAGAAAAGGCTGACTGTTGGTCGGTTTCTATTATATGGTCTGACATAGTTCAATTTGCTAGCAAAATATTTATGAAGCTACCGTGCGAGCGAAGCGAGCTTCGAACTAAGCGAGCGCAGCGAGTGTCTTAAACTCGCGAAGCGAGCGGTAATTTTTAAAAACAAATGCGTGTCAAGTCCTGACGTGATACTTGATTTTGCTTATGGAGCTCATAGAAAAGGCACTGGTCGGTTCCTATTCTATGGTCTGACACAGTTCAATTTGCTTGCAAAAGATTGAAAAAGCTACATGCGAGCAAAGCGAGCGCTGCGAGGATTTTAGACTCGAAGCGAGCCGAAACTGTGGGAAATTTAATAAAATAGCGACGATGAGGTGCTGTAGCGAATTTTAATTGAAGACACAAATATAAACTTTGTTCAAATGGTTTATGTTGAGCCAGAAATCTTTTTATCGGGGATTTATCTGCGTACATAAATCCCAATTCCGTGAGATTATCGGGACAAAATAAAACAATATTTGAAATTCGTTAAGCCGTTTGAGTTTCAAGAAGCATAATTTAGGTATTTTGATAATCTAATGGGAACAATACGCTTTTAAGGGATTAATAGTAGCCTAAGACATGTGTTAATCCAGGATATCAACTGTCCTGGTACCAAATTTCATTCAAAACCGTCCAGCCGTTTGAGTGTGAAGGGGTTATAACTTTGCCTGTGATGCCATCTATTAACATTATTTTGACTAATAGTTACGTTTTCACGGCCAAACTATTTTAATGAATAATTTGGTTTATTTATAATCCCACGGAAGCATTCCTTTTTTCAGGAATTTAAGGTAGCCTATAATTTATTTGTTTATCCAGGGAATAAACAATCCTGCTGCCAAATTTAATTCAAATTCATCCAGCCGTTTGAGCGTGAAGGAATAATAACTTTGTCTGTGCTGCCATCTATTGAAATTATTTTGTTACTTTTTCAGTTACTTTTTCACGGCCAAACTATTTTGTATTTTCATGAATTTGATTAATAATCCCACGGAACCAATGCACTTTTCAGGAATTTTAAGTTGCGTATATTTTAATCCAGGGTACTTATAAGCAATCCTGCTACCAAATTTCATTCAAATCCGTCCAGCCGTTTGAGCGTGAAGGAGTAATATTTTTGCCTGTGCTGCCATCTATGAAGTTATTTTGTCTGACAGCTACCTTTTGCACGGCCAAACTACCGAAACTATTTTGATGAATAATAATGGTTTATCCCACGGGAACACTGCACTTTTCAGGAATTTAAAGTAGCCTATTTGTTAATCCAGGGTATAAGCAATCCTGATACAAAATTTCATTCAAATCCGTTCAGCCGTTTGAGCGTGAAAGAGTAACAAACACACTTACATACTTACACACACACACACAAACTTTCACCTTTATAATATTAGTGGGATTACGACACGGACTGTTTAATGGAAATGATATAATTTTAAGTGTAAGATTCTAGTAAAATATGAAAGCATTTCAGAAACGAATTAAACTATTGAAGTTTGTTCAGAAAGCAATTGTTTTATTTCTATAGCAAAGACAATATCTTTGCTAATAGTAATCACACTAATACTCGTATTATAAAGGTGAAAGTTTGTGAGTGTGATTGTTACTCTTTCACGCTCAAACAGCTGGACGGATTTGAATGAAATTGATTAGCAATCCTGGTACCAAATTTCATTCCATGGATTAAAAATAGGCTACTTTTGATCCCGGTATCTATTCGGGAACTAAGTATATATCGGGAACTATTCACCGCGGTTTTGCAGTAGTTAGCTATAATAATAAGTACATCCAAAATAACACGCAATTTCAACTCACGAATAAGGCCAATTTGAATTATCTCTGGAGTGTATTTCATAGCAAATTGTGCAGCGGTGCACCAAAATGATGCACTCGAATAACAATAATATACCGGGTGATAACGAAGGGTCGGCGGGTGGGAGAGTAAATTGTTTAGTTGGGTTCACACGCGCGAATCGCCATGACTCGACGATAATAACATTTATGCGCCCCCAGCTTTATTTTCACTGCACTAATTGATACGGCTTAAAAGCCTGACGCTCTGATGCTTCTTAATCAAATGTAATTTTTCGAAAATAATATCGATATAAAATAATATCGATATGGGAAGCAAGGATTGAATTTTGAGATGATGGCTGATAGAGCTGGATACTGAAATTTGAAAAGCTATTGAAAAGCAGTTGTGTCGACCGATAAATGTAAAATGAGGACGAGAAGATGATGATAATTATGAATTGTACCTATGTAAAGATCTTGGACTTCTGTGTAGCAGTGGAATCCAAGTAAGTAGAATAAAATCGTAAAGGTTTGATAAAATTTGTAGAAACTTACATATGCAGTGTTAATTGTATTTTGTTCATTGGCAAAAGTCATGGAACTGGTGGTAATAGAAATCCAATTGATATTTGTGGCCTGCTAAAACTGTCTGGTTGAAAACTAGTTATCAGTTTAAAAACCAGTTACTACTTATCCATACAACTATTTAATTACTATAATCACCACAAAAAACTAGAGTCTATTAAAATCATATTCTTCTCTATAACCAAAGCAGTATTTTGCATACAAATACAATTTCACAACACTTGTTGGTGGCATCGGTTTGGCGCCAACTGAATCAGATACCGTATCTCACACCTGGGTAAATTGTAGGCAAGTCCAGTCCATTCATGTGGCACAATGGCCAGAGATTACGTGAAGACAGTGCGGACAGCGTGGAGTTACTGATTTATACCTTGCACGTGATAAGCACTATATTCATGCTGCAGTCTGTGAGCCGTGTTGGTCTAACTGGATGTAGTCTCGACTTTCGATCAGAGGTTGAGGGTTCGAATCCGGTGGAGCAATGCAATTTTCATACTAGAGAATTCGCTCGTAGATTGGCAAGAGTATTTATAGTCGTGAGGAAACCCTGCTTGTTAAGCTCTAGGTATTTAATATTAACTATTAGTTTCTGTGGATAAGTTTGTCTAAGCAATATCCATCATCATATTGGCTCAACAACTCTGTATAATAATTAGCTTCATGAACGAGCATTGGGAAAGTGATTGTATTGGAATAGTGATTGTATTGGAATTTGATAGTAGGTACGCGAAATTTAGACAGATAGTGGGGGCAATTCGGAGTGTCGCAAAAGCTAAACTAACCTAATTAAAACTATTGCCATCCTTTTTATTCCCATCGCTATGAAAGGGACGGCAACAATTTTAGTTAGCTTAGTTTAGCTTTTGCGACACTCAGAATTGCCACTAATGTCAGAATCGTACAATTAATAATGACTGATTAATTTTAGTATTGCAAAACACAATACTAGTTATATCCGACTCTTATTTGCTTTGCATTCAAACAATAAACGATAGAGCAATAGTACATTATTATATTTTGATTATCATATTTAGTAACATTTTTATACGCCAAGGATAAGTCTATCCAAACTAGTTTACCGTGGAAATAGAAGCTGGTCCTTCGACACGTTCAGAATATTTTCTGCGACGTCGAAACATGCAGGAAATAGGAGAAAAAACACGCGATTGGCCGACCGGTAGGCAGTTGCAAACCGCTGTGCCACAGAGCATCTTTCAACACCTACACAATATCGACGAGGCTATTACCTAAGCGAGTGAAAATACAATATTTAGTAAGTGATATGGAATCATGAATAGTCTCGAATATTTTGAATATGTTTCAACAATTTCAAATAAAAATCTGCTAGGGTACCTACCATGACATGACCCAATCAATCTACGACACACTAACGTGTAACTAACAATGTATAAAAACTTATCACAGTGCTTCTAGCGAATAATAACTACAATTGTAAATACCTACATACTTACATTCAACTACAGGCTAGCGCACGCGTAGTTCGATTTTGAGTAATTAATTCTTTAATTGACTTACGATGATTACCTGTTCAGGGCTCAGAAACTCTTGGTTGCTGGGATTAGGAAAGCCTATCTATATATTTGTTAGTTGTCTACACTAAAACGTAGAAGTATTTATATGTGAAGGTCAACAAATATTATAACTGCGTCCTTGTTAAATCAATATTTTTGGTGATGTTTCCTCGTAGTCAATGGCCCCACAAACTCACAGCGATTTTGTTGTTCAGAGGCCGCTTACACTCGCTGGCAGAACAAGTTACGACTGTTTCGCACTTTTTACTCTCGTACGATTTGTCGCCAATTCCGGCCGAAGTCGATATTGGCAAAGTTTCGCACCTTGTTGTTGAGTTGTTACAAAAATTGTTTGCTACCTGCCGCTAATTACACGTAGTGGTTGAAGATTTTCGTTTCGGGAAAATGTTGGACTAAGGAAAGTTGTTGTTGACTTTTGTGTGTGTAGTAGATAAGGTGAGATAATAAAATATTTAATTAATCAAAACAGGCTTAAAATAAATGTTTTTCTTCTACCTTTAGTCAATATATGGATTAAAAAAAAAGAGTTCCTTTTTATTAATTTAGTTGTTTTGTTTAAGAAGTGTAGGTATTTTTTACTTGCCAATGAAATAAAAAACATATTTTTGAATTTAAATTCTTATTAGCTATATATTTGGACACTGCAAGTAATACCTACTTTGTTTACAAACCGCCAATTCCAGTTTTAATTTCTTCTTTCTCTCTGACCTGTACAATCACATAATCCTATTAAGTTGAAGAGCTTTATGCAAAACAGCCTTGCTTTATTTATGTTATTCTTGGAAAATAAAAAAGTGCATCTGAAAGCAGGAAATGAAGCCGCGGGCACAGAGCGGATACAAAACAATTTCTTCATACAAATTGTATTCGTGTTTTATCGAAGGAAGTCCGCGTGCGAGCGGCGTGCATCCCGCGCTGGATGAGCGAGTTCACTTTTCTCTTTTTTGAAAGTCTAGGGATGGACTTTATCGATAGATTTAATAAATATGTCACTTGGTAGGTATTTCAAAACGGATTTATTATACAGGGCGATTCATATTACCGCTTTTGTGTTTGCTCTCTGAAGGAGAGCGCAATGAACAACGCATCAGTTCGCATCTTGCCACCAGGGCGCGCGTACAACATAACAATCATCACTGGTCTATCACCGTGTATTCCATTTACTCATTTAGTATAGCAAATCAGTTCGGACAATAATAGTAATTAAACTATCATGTATTTGAACATTATAAACACTTAAATATCGGGAAACTCATAACCACGAATCATGGTAAATATCCCATTTAAAGTGTTTAATACATAGTAATTTAAAATTACTTCAAGTCTTTAAAATCTCGACAAGTTCCTACATTCCAAACAATTTTTGTGTACAGTCAAGACACCATACATTAATTTGGTCCTTCGAGCCGGATGGCACTTCATACATTCTTATATTTCATCGACACATGGCATGCCTAGTCGAAGCCACCGTAGAACATTTTGCTCGCGCTTGACTTCCATCTCAATCCCGCGATGAAAGGATGCGGTTCAGGCTCACATTTCCTTGTATTAAAACACGTCCCAGCGACTTCTCTAACGAAGATCCAACGAGATAGTTTCTTTCATAACTCCACTTAGGTAAATTCTGTTTTTACGTGCTTAGGTTGCGAAGATCTGTTCAACGAGTCTAGACTTAGTTAAAATTATAAGGTATTTTTTTGGTCTTGATATCTACATTCGAGCAAGTTTTATGCTGTCAGCGATAATGTAGGTAAAATTATAACTCTACATAGTAAAAACTAAGTCGCTTTACGTCGTCTGTGCGCTTACATAAACTAGACAACGGATTTATTAAATGCACAAACACCCGCGTTTTCTCTAGTGGGGTACTACATGGATAAAAAGTAGTATGTATTATTTCAGGTCTTAAACTAATTCCAAGTTTCATCCGAATCCGTTCAGTAGTTTTTGTGTGACAGAGCAGCAAACATCCATATATCTATATAATTATCCTTCCAGCATTCGCGTTTATAGGATTAATTTAATGCATACATGCATAACCATAACACATAAAACATTTAAAAAGAGACTTACAACGTGTTAATTCTGTACACTTTGTCCAATCACGAAATTCGAACCCGTCGATTCGTCACAGCCGAGCTCTCGCAACGGTAATTTAGATATCTTATCCCCGTGAGATCAAACCCAACTGTCTAGATTACCCATCTAATGAGAGATCTAATTACACTGGTCGCGTGAATGCATTAATCTCCGCTGCACTGTAATATCTGCATGAGAGGCCAGTGACAATAGACCCTCGATATCTGAGGATATTAGGTTTCCGCTGATGGCGGCGAATGTAATATGACTGGCAACTGTGCTAATCTGCTCTTTGTTACGAGGTATTACAGTAAGCCCAGCTTTTCTAGAAATGACGTCATCATGAACGGAGTTATCAACCGATAAGCTCGATTTTTAATCCTCATTGTTACAGTTACAGAGTATGTGCACCAGGCGAGTGAATGATCAGTTAGCCGTCCGTCGTTGCAAAATTACTTCACTAGGTACCAAAGTGATTATTTGGTAGCCATATTTTTAATAACTCCCTATCACTTGATTCGTAATACCTGATGTGATATTTGCTTGTATTTGGCTGAGACGGAGTACTTACCTACTATGTTATATCAATTCAATGTATGATAACCATTATAAAGTCCTGCTCAAATATTTCAGCCAATGTTCCTCAGTGTCCTAAAACAATGACATTTAGTTTGTTTTGGATATTGAAATCCCTATTTGTTTTCTGTTGCAGCGGGCAGTCTATTTGTGTAACGCACCCACCTTTGTTTGCTTGGGAAATAGCCGCAGGACGTGTTAGTCTATGCCTGTACATCAACAGTTTCAGAGATACGGCCAATGATCTGAGCAATATTGAATTACTTACACTTGTGTATGCTCTGTGATGTCTTGCGAATACAAAGGAAATGTTCCTGAAGATACGTCTTTTGAATGTTGTTCTGTAGATATTCAGAACAAATGTGTGAAAGTTTAGGAGATAATAAAAATACCTACCTAGTTATCTACAATGTTTTTTTAGAAACTGCTTTCTGGGAAATATTGAGTAAGGTGTTGTAATATTTAGTGATTTAGTTTCTGTAAACAAAATGTATGCTAGATGGTATAAGTAGTAGCTTGTCCTATGATTCGTTCTGTGGTACTAATACCTTCCTACAAAACCTATACAATTATGACTAAACTTCACGGGTTCATGACACATTCAATCTGATCCAAGGTTAGCGAAGAACAGAATACTTATTTACTTGAATCAATTTTGACTGTGATAGTTGAGATGAAGGCTTACCAACCAGCACTTAAGTGCTCTCACATTAACCTCGTAATATTTTCCTTCATCGTTTAATGAGAAGTTGGCAATGAAAGAATAAACATCTTACATTATCCGATACAAATTCACCATCTGTATTAGTTACGAGAGATGAATAGGAGTTGCGTGTTAGTGCTTAGTTTTTGGAGATAGCCTTTATAGTCGAATGGGGGATGTGGTCGGAATAAGTATTGTACTTAAAGTCGTTTTCACATTTCGACGTCGTCGATTTCAGTGTGATTTGCATGGTACGCATAAACGTTTTTATTGCAAACTTGATATTTGATCTGTGATATTAAATAAAACCTAATATTATACACTAGCTTTCGGCAGTGGCTAAACTGATGACTTGCAAACTGTAATTGTGTCTAAAATATTGTATGGATTTTAGTTATGTATTGGTATTGTTACATTACTACTAACCAATACTTTATCTTAAATGTAATATTATCTCAGATACTGAAATAAAAGAAAGAGAATAGAATAGAATAGACATTTATTTACATCACTCACACACATTACAGTACAGGTACAATTCAAATATTTATTGTAGGAAATATGAGCCGAGCAAATCGGTCACCATTCAGCATTCGCTGTAGAAGCTGAAGCAGCAACTACAGCGCTGGTTTTCAGTGATGCCGCAGAATAGGAAATCGTGATCATCTTGCAACGATATTTACGTCCGTAAGAGCTTTTAAGTTCTACATTTTATCACTAGAGCTTTTATCTTTTATATCAATAGACTGCATCCTAAAAGTAGTTAATCGCCGTAATCTTTAGTAATCAAGATTTTAAAAGATGCCTGTCATCACGTCCAATAAAAAATTGGCATAAATAGTCAACATTTTTTGAGCGTAGGAAAATTTGACCACTTTTGTTACAGCAATTAGCATCCACGTTGCATTTTTTCAGTATTTTACCAGCCGTAATTTTCAATTCCCCGTGATATTTTACAATACTGTGAAATGGTAATGGCGAGTGACAAACGGCCGAGTGCGTGTGACCCCGAGTGCATCCAAATGGTCCGAATGCACTGTCCAGTGCCCACGGCTGAAGTGTCATGGTAATATATGAAACTGACGTACTTTAAGAGTAGTAGGTAAGCTAAGTGGATCCGTATAATGCAGTTCAAGCCCACATTTTCACTAAGTAAAGTTTTATGTAGTTATTTCCAGTGTGAACTCCGTGTGTGACCACAAGACTGAAGTAAAACTTCTTGAGCCCCATCTATATCACCTCTAGCCTGCACTGTGTCTTAGATAGGTATACAAAACGGATAAGTTTATTTAATAACGGTAGATTACCAGAGAGAAAGAAAATGTGTGCTTTCGCCTCTCTCTTGCACCTACAGTAATAAAAGAAACGTAACTCGCTCTCTTTCTATCTTCACTAGCATTCACCAGCTTACTACCCAAGTGAAGCGTGCGTAAAGAAGTTTTACTTCATGAGGTTTAGAGATATAGGACTCAGGTGCTCACTATAATGAACTAGTAGAACAAACACGAAAGCTATCTAGTCGTTTAAATAGAACAAAGTGAGGAAGCGGATGTGAGAGCTTCAGTCTTCGGCAGAGCAAAGGAAATACTATGTAAATGCTGCGTGGGCTCTTTGCACTTAGCGATTGACGAGTCACTTGCCACTTTAAACATTTCGCAGTTATTTTTATTCAACGAATCACTGGTATCTCTTTTAAATAAATAAATATTCCTGGACATTCCACACAGCGTGACCATAACTCAAGCATGGGACTTTATTGAATTATGACATTTGTGTAATTATTATTCTTAAAATGCATGCAACTTTTTGTAATTTTTTTATATTAATTTTGATTACTAATAATTTAATTTAAAGTAGGTGTTGGCTATTAATAATGAATGACCAATGATTGTGAATTAAATTTTAATTACAATATACTTACCTAACTATTTGTATGTCATGACAATGACTGAATATGCAGAACTATTTAATGTACCTACCTAACATGCTTGTGACATAACCATATTCACAACAAATAAATAAATCTTTATCTTTATCTTATCTTAGATGACAAAAAAAACTTACAATGACTGATGTACTACTTAGATAATTTTTTTTTGTAAATATACATAAAGATAGAATAACATCCAGACCCAGAACAAATCTGCAGAACATACAAACATTTGTCCCGTGGCGGGGATCGAACCTGCAACCTCCGCGTTTCAGAGGTCGTCAAACTAACATTCATAAATAACAATCATTTAGAAGCAAGATTTTTATAATATTTTATGATGTTGTTTCAAGTTTTCAGCCGAATAGACGAACTATTACGAATCAAAATCATTATTTATTTTTTGGTTTTTAAAACCCCAGATTGCTGAAAGTATTTGTAAAGAGTTTGTCAGTGCCCTAGACTTTAAAAATAGTAGATACTATACTAAACTGTGCAAACGCAGCACCTAGACTCAAAAGTGTAGAAGTTATAACTACAAGTGCGCCGTTTTATTCGCCTGTGAGGGCGTGCCAAATGAGTTTTGTTGCCTTCAAGCGGAGCAGAATACTAAACTACGGAGAAAACTGCATGAACCTAGAAGTAGTATGGACTGATGGATACGTTCCTTCTCATTCAAATAAATATAAAGATGATGATTTTTTTTTTTTTTTTTATATAACCTAAAGTGTGTCCCACTTCTGGGCAAAGGATTTATTTTTATGTGAACGAAAAGGATCGTTACAAATTGAAATGTGAAATAAATACATTTATTAACCAGACTTCGAAATGAAGAAGGTTCTATGTTTCACTATTTATTGTTTGGGTATGTTTAACGACTTTTCAGTCAAATATCGAACGATGTTAAATTATTTTTTGTTTAAATTGAGTGTACTTCTTATCGTGGTTCCATTAAAAATTAGTAAGAATCTCACAAGTATCTTTGGAGTTTTGAACTCGAGGACGAATTATGCTTAGTTCGTAACTGGTTACGAGGCTCCGGTTTCGTAGACGGCCGAAGCGAAATTGACACCATCGGTTTTTGTAACAAATAATTTTTACCACTTGTTTTTTTTACCTTATGTGTACCACCTTTCTAAATTTTGTGTGACATGCTCCCCAGCAGAACCATCCCGGAATTTGGATATGAGAGTATTATTATTATGTACTAAGAATCAGTGGATCGACTGCGTTCTTTGTCCTTTTCGGCGGCACGCTATAGCTAGCAGTCTAATGAGTGCTATACTATGTCTATGGACGCTAGTTTTGTAGTACCTAGAGCCTGCCTAGGTATTCGGAGACTGATAATGATGTCGATTCTGTCTTTGCGAAGTAAAATAATAACCTACCTAAATCTATAACGAACTGTATAATCAGTACATCAACATACGAATAAATCAATAAATTAATTCAAACTTGTGGGTAGAGTCTAGCAAAATTATCATACCATATACAAAAATAATACAATCGTACACTGAGCCGTACTATGAGCTCAACATGTTTCGTTTGACCTTACGATGAATAAAACATCATACAATACAATCGTTCCCAAATATTGAAAGCAAAGCGTAATGCAGATGAAAAAAGTATGATTCGATTTCCGTCGATCTCGCCCATATATGCGAATTATAGAAGATATGTTTGTAACCCATCTTTGTATACATTTTTGATGTGTTTGTTCGATATATTTAGCCTCGTTTTAAGAGACGTTGATGTAAATTATTGTTTTATTACAGGTTATTAAGTAAAAAATGTAAAGTAGCCCCCGACACTTTATGTTAGTGCTAGAAACCTGCTTTCTCGTGTAAATTTAAGTTTTACGATTAAGGTACTCATTTCATACATGATCATTTTCACCCTGTAACATTTTGTGACACTTTTAATCGCAATATCTTGTAAATGATTCTACTGATTTCTATATTACTTTAAAAAAAATAGTTTTGTATTTACCACGCCAGTTTCTTTCATTTGATACCAAACTTGAGATTTTGACAACTTTACATTTTTTTGTCCTATCTAATACTCGTAAATTGAATTACAACGATTCATAATTATTTACCTGACAATTTAGCAAGGTTTTAGAATGTTGTTTCTTGTCGTTCACATGCAAAAAAGACGACAGACAAGAGAATAAAATACGATTTATAACAGAAAATAGAGCATTTTAACCTTAATCCTTTTACCTTTAAACGCTGTATTTTCTTATTGTTTTAACCATAGACAGAGGTTCGCATGTTTGTCAAAGAGAGTCGAAGGCATCCCTTGTTTCGAGACTATTTCAGCGCCAGTTACGATACCCTTTTTGTTTTACGGAGCGCTCTTATGTTGTGATTGGTTTATTTTTTTACTGGGCCCACATGTGTGCGTACAGGGTGGAAAAATAAACTGAATGAAAAGGCTAGCAAGGTACCGGCAGGAGTGGTATTAGAGAGGAGGCCTACAACCAGAAGTGGGTAACGGCTGATGATACTAATCTGTTGCGTTAACTTAAGTTGCGTTAAGTTAAGGGTTTGAGTTTCTTGTTTACAACATAAATAAATGATATTTTTGGCTACGGCTGGTAACATTGTAAATTTATGCCTCTTTTTTTAGCTACGCTATGTTGTAACGAAATCTCGTACCGTGTATTGGCTTTCATTTTGTACTTGCTTCTTAGTACCAAATAGTCTAAGTGCTAAGTAAGTTCGTATGAGCAAGATAGATAGATAGATTAACACTTTATTGTACACCACATGGACATTACATCAAATAACAAACACTAAGAATAATTAAAATGAAGTACAGTGGGCGGTCTTATCAAGTGGCCACCTCTCAAAGTCTAAGGCCGGTATTCAGAGACCTGACTCAAGCGTCGATTTGAACTCGGTTCAGCGGAACTCTGCTTAAGCATTGATTCGTTGCTTAAGTATCGTTTGTATTCAAGAACGTTGCTTGAGTAAATGCTCAGCTAAATCGAGTCTCAAGTATCGATTCCTTTTTGTTTATGAATTCAGTCTGTTCTCATTTACATTTTTAATTTATTTTGTACTTCCATTCCGTTATACGCAGAAATTCAAAATGCCTGAATGAAAAATTAATGGCGACTCTCGAAAGTGAAGTAAAAATAACGTGTAACGGAACGACTTTAGAAAACTGACAAATTCATTCATTCATACGTCAGTCGTCAAGCAAGTCAATCAAATTTCAACAATCGCCAAATCGCGGGATGAAAATGTGAAATCAATGAATTTATTTTTACGCTTTGACCAAAGACAGGTAATACTGCTTGGTTATCGGCGGTAGTGCTTCTTGCCCTGGTCTGATGCATCATGTAGTGTTTGTAGACACAAACGTTGTGGAAGATAGCACCAGCACTCGTTGAAGATGACGAGACACGAAGGATCTCTCTCAACAAGCTTAGCCTGGACATGATCTAACGATTAGCTGTTTCCCGTGACTCCTATAAACTTTATTTAATACGTTTTAAATAAGTGTGTGTAAAATATTAAAAATAAAAAAATCATTGTGGTAGTTTTGTCAATATATTTTTTATTTTACCCCAGCCAAACCAAATGTGTTTAGGTTATGTACGTAGGTAGAATTTTCGACATAAATAAAGTAGGTAAGTAATCCTTACTTATGAGTACCTACCTACCAAGACTAAACTAATAGTATTATTTTATCTGTGCTAATACTAACTATAAATTCACAAGTCCTTATAACATTTGTCTGTATGAAACAGAAACAAGGTCCCCATGCATATTTTGAAGTCTTGTCTTGTGTGTCCGTTATTCTAGCATGCTTAGATGACCTCGAAAATACAACGAATCGAATATATTATCCATTTTTACTGAAAACAAAACAAAAATGCTATCTGAGTAAATGCTCAAGCGTGGTCCAGACCACTCTCAAGCATTTACTCAGATTCCTTTGAAAAATGTCAAACTCAAGCATCGATTTCATTTGATTGAGGTTTTTGAATAAGGAATTACTCAGGTGAACTCGACTCAGCTGAACTCGACTCAGCTGAACTCTGATCAGCAAAACTACTCTCAAGTAACGTTCTTGAATAAGAAACGATACTTAAATCGACGCTCAAGCACAGATCGACGCTTGAGTCAGGTCTCTGAATACAGGCCTAAGTCCTATTAAGTAGGAAATAGTATTATCTACTGCCTAGTTTATGTATATTGCACCAGCTCACACGGAAAAAATCATGCAGTTTGTAATACTTTTTTAGAATAGATATAGCCCACCCAGTAGTAGAGTACCTCTGATTCTTCGAAAGCTCGCCACGAAACCAACAGATTGACCGAGCTGACCGAGCTTTTATTGTTTGCGGCGTTTTATTAACTTTCAAACAGTTTCTATATCGCTCGCTGTAGAGAAACCAGATACACGTATTGATAAACTCATCTAAAAGTTTAGTAATACAATAAGTATATTTATTTGGCGCAGTCTGTGAAGTTTCGCCTAGACGTAGGTTGCAGGTTCGATCCCCACTGCGAGACAAATATTTGTAGGTTTGATTATGTCCGGGTCTGTTAAAAATATGGTATAAGTAGTACTTAGTAGCTTGTATAATATAATATAAGTAAAGTAGTACTTAGTACTTACTACGATAATATATATTAAAATTATAATATCTTATGTTTTTGTGTTAGGTTAGCCAGAAACCAAAAAGATTTTATAGATATTTACAAAAACCTCACGTCCAATTAAAATGACCTTGGATTAATTGGACTTGGTCCAATTTACCTAAATCAGAATTTTCCATCCAATGTTAGAAAAAACATGTTTTATTTCTTTTGCTAAAATAACTCGTATGTTCTGACTTCCATGTATTTTACCATCAAGGGTTTGGGTCTGTGGGCTCAGTTTTTTACTCTCATTAACAATCGTAAAAATATGATAAATCTCTTAGTTATTGAGCGAGAGAAGTGAGAGTGGCTGCGAATAAATCTTGGCCAACTTTTGTTTAGGTGTATTGCCTGCTTGACAAGTTAGCAGCTTAGGTGATCTTGCTTTGTTGATTTTTAATCTGGTGTCTTAAAAAATCTTGAAAGATTAAAACAAAACCATTTTTAAAGAAAGTAATGTGAATAACACCGGAAGTATTGCGAGCCGGAAGTACTGTCCAGAAGGTGTCGCCATGTCGTGTCTGGGCTGTTATAAAAATAAAATGTGGAATAAAGCTATTTATTTTATATAAGAATGTTTGTCAATTTGTATGAATTGCAAAGTAAATAAAGTTTTTAGTCTATTTCCTAGAAATTTCAAAGGTTTTTGAATGACTCTTTTACGCACAAATACAGAAATTGTATAATGTAATGAGAAAACGTCTAAGTAGGTACTCGTTTTCTGTTATTTTTACTTTATCATTATTACTTTTTTTTTATCTCAAAAGGTTATCTTTCTATTTATACTATCAGTCGTCATCTCCGTATTCGCTAATTTCTAAACTAAACCCTCTGAAAATAATGTTTTAATTATAAATTCTAGTGGACTATATTATAAAGTTTACGTTAGCCGGATAAAAAGCATCTATAGAAACTGGTAGGTACATTTACCGACGGCAACAGCGTTAGCGACGACCTCTGTGGCGCAGTGGGTAAAGGCCCGCCTGAGACTTTTACGCATTTGTATGTTATGCTGATTTTTGTTTCGGGTTTTTCCATCTATATGTAGATCAAGTATTCAATAAAATATGTAAGTAGTACATCAGTTATTTGGTTACCATAAATAAATAACCTTGGACATTCCACACAGCGTCATCTAGTCCCAAGCTAAGCAATTTCATGCTTGTGTTTTGGTAACCAGATGACTGATAAACTATATAGACATTTTTTTTATAAATACATACATAGATAGTATACATAGAAAACACCCAGACACGAAACAAATATTTGTAGATCATGCAAACATTTGTCCCGCAGCGGGGATCGAACCCGCAACCTCTGCGTCTCAGACGGGCTTTCGCCCACTGCGCAACCGAGGTCGTCGATTTATCTATTCATTATCCGTTCATGTAAGAGGCAGTAGAATCACCTAGTTTTAAGAACGTGACATGTCAAAGTGGTCTATAAACGATCGTACTGAATAAATACATTTTGATTTTGATTTTGTATGTTAGTCTCTAATAAGCAATACAGATATATAAACATGGATGCAGTGGATGTATACCGAGGCTTAGCGACAAGGGGCAGAGCTTAGTCCCAATTAGGTACCTCAGGCGGGTGTTAGGTTATTTTAACGAGCTGTAATCACTTAAGCGCCTTTGAAAGAGCTGGAATTTTACTTAACAAGCGAATTTATAAACATATGACACCAAACAGTTACATTATGTAATACAATACACTTTGATGCCCTGTGTCGTTAAGTTTAAAAAATACAAAAATAAAATAATAAAAAAAAATCCTAATAATATAAGGATTTTTTTATCGTTATTATATCCTTCTCAAAGAAGATGGACAGAAACGGAAACCGATTCTCGCCATTAGAGTAGCTGGTATAAGTACCACCGAGCACCTAACACTTGTTGCTGATGCTTAGAAATTTAATTATTTTAATAAAATAATCTCGATACATTTAGGGCTGATTGGTGGGACGAAGCCGGCGATCGTAATGCTTGGAAGTTGATGGGGGAGACCTTTGCCCAGCATAGGTTAGAGAAAAAAAAAAACTTGTTTTTCTTTAGATTGTTTTTTATAGATTTTGTACATGTTATAAGGATTGGAAAATAGAGTCAGCCCTAAGCTATTTAATATGTACTTTATTTATTTAAGCATTTAAGTACTTAGACGATGCTGTGGATTTTCCATGGATATTTATTTATTTTATTTGTCAGTCATCTAAGATTTAGAAGTTTGAAGATATTTAATTGATGAACGCAAAGATGTTTTTGGCAGGCTCATTAATATTATTTGAAACTAGTGCTAAAGGTCCTGGCACTTTGATTCAACTGCAGCAATTATTGTAGTTTGCGAAAGTGCCGCCGATTTGCGGCGATCAAGTTTCAAAATGGATTGGAAAGTTTTGCGATAGAATTAGATGTGCTTGAATTTGTAACTGTCAATAATTCGCTTAGGATATGGATGCGCCCATTTACTAGCTCAGGCTTGATAGATCATTAAAATTTAATAAATGAATAAGTGAAATATGATCACGACTGTATTTCCATCGAGCGGTAGACATTTCTTTTCAGATCAGGCAATTTTAGATCCTTTGAAGTTGTCTAAGGGGGTAGTCAGAAGTATTCCAAATACATATTTGGTACAAAATGTCTACATTTTGCAGAAAGAAATTAAATCGTTTATTTCAGTAGGACCTCAAGGACATCTAGATAATGAAAAAGATCATTGATCGGAATTTTCTATTATGTATAATATGTATGTATTTACAAAAAAAAAAATGTAGTATAAATCACTCACCTAGTTATCATAACACAAGCAATTGCTTAGCTTGGGGCTAGATGATGCTGTGTGAAATAAGGATATTTATTTATTTATAACTCAATATCATCATTAATAGCAAGTTATTCAGTGGAACAAGATCGTAACAGTCTCCAATAAGTAACTACAACTGACCACTAAGCGAAGCCAAGCGCAACTTGTATCAACAAGTTTCCCATTTAATTTCCTCGGTCATATTCAGGTACGTTGGGCTGGCCGTTGGGTAAGTTTACAGGTAAGGTTCCAGCTAGGTCACTACATGTCTGTAGAACGAGACTTAATAGACAATTATTTTATTTATAAATACAAGGACACGGGGTTTTATCGCGTTATTTTACCTTATTTCTTTACGTCCTGACGTTTTGGCTATGTTGCAATAGCCATTGGTCGCGGGTGGACTGGAGTATGCTTCTAATTTGAGTTTCGTTGTGTAGCGGTGGGTAGTTTGGTATCACTAGTAAAACTACCCTCACAGAATAAAAATAATATAAAATTATTTTATTTACGAAAACTAGTTGCCTTCCAAATCGGTAAAAGTCTCTGAGTTCTCGTGAAAGTTTGTTAACATTCACCAGAACTCAATGCAGGTTCGAAACACGTCGGAATCGAGCTTATTGATAAGTTTTCCATTTTCTACTAAAACATAATTGATAATAAATACCCAATCTAAACAATTGTATTATATTCTATTCATGGTCATTGAAAGTATTTAAACAAAACAATGTAAAAAAATGTGCAGTATTTGAATGTGATCTATCTGTAACAAAAACAGGAGCTTCTAAAGACGGGAGGAAGTGAGATCGAGCGGAAGCTAAGGTAAACGCATTTAAGTTTGGTGTACACTGTTCACTGTATACAGTCGTGGCTCGGCTACCGTAGTCCTCTAACGGCTAGTCTCAATAACCTATCTATCATTTTGTTCCAAATATGAAAAGAAAGAAAGTGTCCATGGACTTCATAACGTGGCTTAAAAGCTTTATCGCGAAATTTGATTACAAACTCATTAGTACACGAATTTATTTAAAGAAACGAGAATTTCATAGAATCCAACACTACAAAACTAGGATTATAAAACATACGTATTTCTTGGTCTTAAAGCTAGTGTAAGAAAATATCCTCAACCTCATTTGCAGAATTTTATGTACGAAACACAACTTTTCGTCTCAAGCCTTTATGCAAACTGAATACAAAATGGTTTCCCTATGCTCATTACTTGACGAATCGCTTTTTATAATTACTGTGTAAACCGCAATATAAGGTAAAAGACGGTGAAAATGAACCGGCCATTAGAAGAATTAGAGAAGATGGAGTCGGCTGATATTAAAGTGGTTCCGTCATTAAGTTTTGTATGTGCAAAATCATTTCCGACAATAGCTGCATTTTGAGATGATAGCAAATAACTAACAACAAATAAATTATTATGAATACGTATATCTGATCAGATCAAAAAGATAATCAGGATCATCATCCAATAATGCAACAAAATCTAACAATTAAATAAATATTCTTGAAAAAAAACACATTACTCTCACTCAATACGAGGCCTGTCCTCTACCAGTGGGGCCCAATAGGTTTTTAATAATTAATTATGATAATTATTAAACGAAGCCACCTTTATTGCCCTATCTGATGCCGTAACAAGATCTTCACGAGTACAGCTTTTGAGTAATGTAATGAGGGCGAACAGCGAGTGCGACATCTTATGACATGTGTTGAGGCTCCATGGATAATGTAGTATAGACAATAGACATGGATTATCCAAAAAAATCCAACATCCAAATTTCCACACATAATTATATGCTGTAGACAATAATACAGCATATCAGTGCGGAAACTTGGATCTCTGTTGTCTTCTCTGTTACAGTTTTTTTAGTTTGTTTCATAGCCATTTATTTAGTCAAAGTTGAAATACATTCGTTCAATACTAACGACCAAAAGTTGCTATGGGAAGATAAAACATGGATAACGGTTATCAAGGTTTAGTTAGAGCCAGTAAAATTACAAAAGTTCATGGATTTTCATTTCATATTTGCGGAACCCTATTATAAATGAAAGAACGTTTACACGTTAATGATTGCTGCGTTTAGTGAAATTCATGCAATATCACCTTTATTGTATGCAAATATAGCGTTTATTCCGACTTCATAAGGTTTGAATTCTTCGGAGTCACACAAGGGCTTTTAATGAAATCAAAAGCTTGCGTTAAGCTTAGAATTTAAGTTTATTTTTAAAAACGGGGTCCCGATGAATAGTGTTTAACATTTCTGCTGTAACATCACGTTGAAACGTTTTTTTTTTCACATAAGCTTTTTCGTATTACTTTCTTTGAATAACTTTACCATTTAATCACTACTTTTGAGGCTTATATCCAGCTAAACAAAAGCTTTTTTGAAGGATTTAACTAAGATTTTTGTTACGATTTCGAAATAACAATTATCTGTAAAGTAAATAGTAGTAATGGTACATAATAAATAAATAGAACAGTAGGTACATAAGACATTAATTTAAACAGCGACTCTTATACGACGCAACAAAGTACAAATCTAGCTCGCACAAGCGCTTCTATGCCCAAACTTTTTATTTCATTCTAACGAATAACTCCGTCACTGTCACGTGCGTTAGTTGGGCGAGTGGGATGTGTACCTTGACTTGATCCGAAGGTGGTGGGTTTGAATCCTGGCCGTGCAACAATGGATTTTCCGATTCTAAAAAGCGCGGCCGCTCGGCTATTTTAAAGGCGCTTACGCAACGGAAGCGTAAAAACTAAGTAAAATAATGTCCCTAAACTCCAAACTTTGACAAACACATAAATTGATTCCGAAGAGGACCCACCTTAACCTCACCAAACCCAGCTTTAACCACATAATAGTAAGGTTAATAATCCGTTGAAAATCACTCTTGAAAGACATAAAATATTTCTTAGATAAAATCGGCTGCTTATGTCAAAGGAATAAGGTTAGTTTTTCATAGTTTTTGTTCGGCCACTAGTTAGATTGTCGTGAGAGTCGATGAGATAATTTAGTAAGGGTCAGTGAGATTTCTTCACACCCTTGGGTGTTTCCTTGAGACTTTTGTTATAACCAAAATAAGTATTGGAAAGAACTAAAAGATTTCTGTTTGTATTTTCATTACTTTAACCCAGTACAAATAGAAATGAAATGAAATATGATCACGACTGTATCCCAGTGAGTAGTCTACATTTCTTTCAGATCTTTTTAGGCAACTTGTACAAATAGAAGGGGTGTAATAAGTTTGTGATGTGTCGTATTTGCGTCCCTATGAGGCAACGTAGCTCTTAACTTAAATGGATGAACCGATTTTCATGTTTTTTTTTAAGTAGTCTTCGAAGAGTCTTAGCTTTAAAAAAATCTGCTGAAGTCGTTTTAAAATCATCAGTTCTTTTCTAATTGATGAAGATAATGTCAAGCTTTTGTGTATTTTTCTATTTAATTGTTATTAAAGATTGTACTCGCAGAAACAAAATATCAGAGTAACTTCCGACAGTCTGTCTCGTATGTAATTTAGTAGTGCCAAAGACAATTAATATCTAGAAGACAGACAAAGGCCATACACAAAATCGTAACCCTAAAAAATAGCCTGAAAACTCTAAAACATCAATTTTATCCAAGAAATTTCAATTACTTTCTAGTTAAAAATGTTTAAATATTGAATATTGTTGCTACCTACTACTAAGTATTGAAATTTCTTGGATAAAATTGATGTTTTAAAGTTTTCAGGCTATCTGGTACTGCGGGATCGGGTTACGATTTTGTGTATGGCCTTTGTCTGTCTTCTAGATATTAATCGTCTTTGGTAGTGCTAAATGTGGATATTTGCCAAACTTGTGTTTTGGCTAGTCTGAGAGTTTAGACTCAGTGGATTTGCATACTATGATTTAAAGGAAATGGCTACTTTACTTTAGAATACAAGAGAGACCCGATGCCATCATTAATAGGTATTACTTTTTCGGAAAATAGTAAAAAAGACAACGTCCGCCGATGGAGTACCTTTATGAATACAAAACTTACAAACTCAAAATGTATTTATTCAGTACCTACGATCGTTTATAGACCACTTTGACATGTCACGTCCTTAAAACTTGGGGATTCTACTGCCAAAAGTTCTTTTTGTTATTTATTTATTTTTATTATTATTTAAAAGCCTTCCCACTGCAGGGCAAAAGCCTCCCTCCTCTCTGTTTTTATCGTTCTTCATTTAGTAATACTAATAATACAATTGTCTAAAAAAAAGTAAGTTCGTATAAGCAACTGGCCAACACTGGTGACGGAGTTTCTAGGCCGCTTAAAGGCCTCCATCATAACCCATTTTTTTACTACAATTTTTTTTCTTGATTCAGATAATAAAACAAGATACAAAAAAGTTATTAGCGGTAGCCTACAACTTTGTATGAATATTACATTGCATTTTCATCAAAGGTTGCGTCATAGGCATTCTGACCAAATGGACCACAAAAACTTTGCGTCTCATTGTGATAGTCGGAGCATGAACTTTGGCTATTAAACAAGAGGCTAAAGTTCAGTACTTGCCCTGAGAATGTCCATTTCCAACTACATTAGGCTCAACCAGAACCCGGTAAGTGTTTTGGAAACAGCGGCGATGTTATTGACGATCGTAATATACTGTCGGTATTTTTCTTCTGTGTGTCGAGCGACACAGCGAGGTGGGTCGACGATATAGTGTATATAGTATAATATTGGATGCAAAAACGAAAGCAGTAAGTAAAGTCGGGCTAATGATGATGTTTTTAACCTCTGACGAAAAAAAAAATAAAAAAGTTTTTTTATTTACCAATATTGTTGCAGAAAATTATATATTAGCATTTAAAACTTTCAGTGCCGACGACGCTTGTTTTTGTTAGTACTTTCTGTTACCCTCTGCAATGATTTCTTATGGCAGTGAAAGCTTCAATCAAAATATTGATACATGCTTAGAGAAAGTAAGAAATAGAGCGCTGTATATTTCTTTCTCAGTCACACAAAAACAAAGAAGAATATAATACAACATTCTTGTGAGTAAAAGAGACAAAGCATTAGATCTTTTGTCCCTCATCGCGTGCCGTTTTTTTGTATGGCCGGCAACTTGATGCGCCGTATTTTGTACTACGAAACTATGGATTTATTGCAATTTTTGTCCCTCTCGGCGGCACGCTCACTGTTCGTCCAGGTACTATACTAGGTCCATGGATACATGTTTGCATTTTCACAGACGTCAATTCTCGCAGACCCAGAAGGCCGTTGCTTTTACGCGTTCTATAATATTGTTCTCAGACGAACAATTTTATTGGCAGATAGTATTCAATAATAGTGGTAAAGTTGCAAGTGCCAGTGATTTGTAGCAAGTGTAGCGGATATTACTTACTCGACATAAAATGTCGCACACTCTGCGCCGCTGGCGATATTATGAATCGAATTTGAGTATCACAGTCACTGGCGAGTAATGGTGACAGAGAGACGGATTTTGGAAGGATATAAACTATGTAGTAAGTATAATGTATAATGCAAGATTTTAACTAACAACAATTTTGGAATACCTTTCAATTGAGAATGTTGTCGTTAAAATAACATGGGAAGGGAATACTCTGAGTAAAGCAATTTTTTTAGTTTTATTTAAAATGTACTGGCAACTTTTTTAGCTTCGCTTGGCATAAAAATAAAAATAAATAGAAAAATTTCCAGCTCAGATTCGACTTTCTAGCATGATTTTGGTAAATATAATTTTAATATTCATGCACATTCTGTATTCACAGTTTTCTAAAACCACGTCACACTTCACTTTTCTAAATTCAAATGAGACAACAAGCGCCGAAAATAGCAGTCGGAAATGCGAATTTCCGCGTCCGCTAAAAAATAAGCCGCGATTTTACGCGATGGAGAACTTTTTTCAGTTCATCAAAAATGCAAAACTTGATGGAAATGTATGCAGTTTTCGCGTTGCGTCGGAATTCGTCGCCTCAACAGGAAAAATTGCGCGGTTGTTTGTGATGCAGATGTACAGATGCTTCCAGTATCGAGCGTGGCTGCGCTATCGGTTTCTTTGTGTATCTGGTACATTTACGATTGCGGTGTTTGCAAATAAAACTGTTTGTTTTGTGTACTTCATTTCTGACACAACTGGTTTTGTTGGATTTTTGACGAAAATTTTGAGATAAAATATACGTAACGTGGTTTAATACGAGGATGCATGTCAAAGGAAATTAATTCTGTTGGTTTCCAAATAGTATTTTTTAATAGTTTTGGTCAGATGTGTTTGCTCTTTTTATTTTATTTTCACTATCTAGTTTTATATTACTTATGTTCAAACGAAAAATCTTTCGTACTTAGGTACCAAAGACGATTAATATCTAGAAGACAGACAAAGGCCATACACAAAATCGTAACCCTAAAAAATAGCCTGAAAACTCTAAAACATCAATTTTATCCAAGAAATTTCAATTACTTTCTAGTTAAAAATGTTAAAATATTGAATATTGTTGCTACCTACTACTAAGTATTGAAATTTCTTGGATAAAATTGATGTTTTAAAGTTTTCAGGCTATCTGGTACTGCGGGATCGGGTTACGATTTTGTGTATGGCCTTTGTCTGTCTTCTAGATATTAATCGTCTTTGGTACTTACATAACTTTTCCTTATTTTTTAATAATGTTTTTCTAGATGAGCGTACTATGAAGTTGGTTAGACCATGCAAGTCATAATGACAGTCAATTTAATTGTATGCAACAGGCAAAAATCTTGCATCGTGTAAATTACACTTAAAGCTATGGATCAGTTATCTAGACACCTAATGCATTAGATTTTTTTCTGTCGTAAAAGTTTATTTCAATTGATGTCTTCTATAAGTAATAGTCGTTCAGCAAACAGACAATATAGTAATCCTTACATCGTTACGTTCGGGTCAAATCGTGTTAGCGCGACTTCAACTATGACAAGATTGACTGCGCAATATTGAGTTTGGACCATTGCTACGTAGTCTGAACAAACTCATCAAAAAAATGTCGAATTAGCACAGAATGCCGAAAAGTTTGGAAAACGAATTCCCCGGCTCACTCGTTACAATTTATGTAATCAAAAATGCAAATCTTTTCAGTTCAAATTACACAGAATTTTTTCGGACTTTCTCATGTCTCATAAAACATTTTTTTCTCTTAATTTGCAGCCATTTAACTGTGTTTTTATAACTCGATGCTCGATGTTCACCCCGAAATTTTCAAGCAAATATTTATGTATGAGAAATTTATTTGAGAAAATGTTGATAGTAGATCCACTTGTTGAAATGGAAAACATAAATCCATTGTGCTGAAAAATGTGAGAGTGAATAGTTGATTGTGTTGGTTTGTGCATAAATTACATTCGATAAATTTTGTGCAAATATTTATTGAATATATTGGATGAAACGATTCCATTGTATAGACAAATTGCTATGGAGCTAATTCATCATTATACCTAACTATAGTTAGCAAAGTATTTAATAAATTAAGGTAGGTAAGTAAATAAAAAGTACTGATTAAGAAAATGATATAATTTATATTTGAAACATTAAAATCAACAAAAGGATGGTGAAAGTAATTTAAATACCCACTTACATCTCTTTCTTATTTTTTTTTCTTAGATCGTCGTTCCAAAGTCTAACCCCATTTTGATAGAGAAAGACTTTACGTAATAGAAAGCTTAGAAACTAGAATAAAATCGAGTTTTTTGACTGTGGAAGAGAAAGGAATTTTGTGACTGTTGTAAAGTTAAGGGAATCACTTATGGGAATATAGAATCTTAATTCTATATTCGCAAGTTGACAAGACCAATTGATAATGACGGCCTGACATTTAACCCTAGATCACTACATATTAGTCTCACAGGCGACACGGTTCCCGCACATTCGCTGTTTTGGTATGTTCCCGACACTCCTCCGCCCTGCCGCGCTCAGTACCTTCCTTATTTGGTGTTTTAGTACCCTGTGCGCACGCATTACGTTTGCACGCATCTTACTTCCGGAGTTTTAGCGGATTGTTAGTCTCACAGACTAATGACTAGTGATTACGCATCTAAAATAACTCTAGGTAAATTTTAAAGTTTTAGGCCAGTATCAAAGATATCTTACAGATTGAAAATGTCGTGGCTAGTACTTCTCAAGCACAGCTAAACAAGCGAAAAATTTGCGCAGTTTGCCCATATCAGAAGCACAGGATGACCAAAGTCTATTGCTACTCCTGCAGGAAGGTCATTTGTGGCGAGCATATCATTGCTGTCTGCTCAGACTGCCAGGAATAATATTTTAATATGTTTTATAGTTTTTAAGAAATACTAATACATGTTCTATCATGTTACCTACTTTTTTAACTAATAAATGTCATATTTAGTAAATTACTGTAGTTTTAGTTTGTTAGTCAGAATGACTAATATTTAGTGACTGAGTAACTCGAAAATATGTTTAGTGATCTAGGGTTAACAAGAAACGAAGAAAAATCTTTTATTTTGGTAGAAACTCAAGGATCACTTCCGTTTCTTCTTACATGCTAGGTGATTCTTATGCCAGGAATAACAGTAATCCCAAACATGGTGAGCTAAGACAACAGGCGAGAAACGTAATTAACAAAAGTAAGGACAGCATTGTGTAAATTTTATCAAAAGGAGCGGTACATACATTTGAAGATCATCAGCATACTCGTGGCGAAGCTTGCTAAGAAGCGCTCGTGGCGAAGCTTGCTAAGACGTTCTTGATAGATCGTCGAAGTTAAGCAACGTTCTGAGCGGTCACTACTTGGATGGGTGACCGCAAGTGGCATTTTCATCTGAGCGCTTCCGTGCTTCGGAGGGCACGTTAAATTGTCGGTCCCGGCTTTTAAAGTCGTTAAGCCATGACGGAGGCCTTTAGGCGGCCTAAAAACTCCGTCACCAGAGTTGGCCACTTGCTCATACGAACGAACGAACGAACGAGCATACTTACATATTGTGACAATGTACTTTCACCAGTTGACAAGTAACTTTCGTGATAGCACGAACGAACGAAATAATTTAATATTTTTTCCTTAAATCTCTGTCTGGTGTACAAATGAAATAGACTTCGTTGAAGTGATCATATTCATAAACAGTGCTGCTCCAAAGTCTCATCAGTTCTTGACAGCTTTTTCCTATTTCAAATTATATTTATGAATATCACAAGGACTCTTTTACACCCACGTGAATGTGATGGTGGTGACAACGTGATTTCTTTTGGGCATTTGGAGTGTAAAACAAAACTATAGAACACTAGCTGCGCCCGCGGTGTTACCCGCGGTGAATAGTTCCCGTTCCCGTGGGAATACCGAGATCAAAAAGAGCCTATTTTTTAGAGTATAAGCAATCCTGGTACCAAATTTTATTCAAATTCGTCCAGCTGTTCGAGCGTGATTGAGTAATAAACACACTTACATACTTATACACACACAAACTTTTACCTTTATAAGATTAGTGTAATTTGTGTGATTATAGTTTAAGTTTAGTTTATGTCTTATAACGTTAGCCAATAGTTTGGATAGAAAATAGAATTCCTGTATATCAATGAAGAATGTGTAATGTAATGTGTATGAAGAATGTAATGAGAGTGAATGAGGCGAAAGAGGTTTGTCGAGATCGTATCTAGTAGCAGATTCGTAAAAACAATTTAAGCAACTGGAGATCTGTGATCTCTGCCTAACCCAATGGAGTTGAGGCATGATTTATTGTATCTTTTTTCAAAATTCATCGTTACAAATCGGTGTGACTGCGGCCAACCGTCCTGTTCGCAGCTCGACGGATAATTTGATTACGTATGCATTAAGTGCATTTCCATTTCCCCATGGACCTGGGATCTCTTTTAAACCCGACGATGTAACCTTTAATGATGCGTCGCTGTCACCGCTCGCTAGGAATTGTAATGGTCTGTTTATACTCGTCTGTGTAAATGAGGCTGGGACTCCTAATAGTTTCTGAGTATCTGGTATTAGAATTGTCTCGCATTAAAACCATTTCGATTTTCGTTTTTTGCATGCATTTTGTTCCGATATTCTTTGGAAATGTGGAGAATTACGTTGGTGAACGTAAATATTTCGATTAGTCTCGTTTAAGTTTGTCTTGAATTAACGTTTTGAATTTTTTCGGAATAATTTTTTTAAACAATTTTTTTTAGCTGGACAAAATTTTGGAAATTTATTATTTCTTAGATTAATTTCATTCCAGAGACCCTAACTAACATCATGTCTAAAGTTTTAGTCAGAGGCTTGTTCAAATTTAAAGTAATATAATAATACATAATATAACTAATATGTTTTTTATACAGGGTGTTACCAGACCACTACCGAAAACTTAAGGGGATGAAAGTACCCATCAATATGAACAACTTTTTCTAAGAAACCAACACTGTGAACGTGAAAAAAAAAACAGCTGTTTCATACACTTTAGCCAAGTAGGTATTGTACTTTTGTATGGAACTGCTGTTTTTTTAATCGCGTTCACAGTGTTGGTTTCTTAGAAAAAGTTGTTCATATTGATGGGTACTTTCACCCCCTAAAGTTTTCGGTAGTGGTCTGGTAACACCCTGTATAAAAAAATAGTTAAATTATGTACGCCTATACTATTTTCCTATCTTTCCAAAAGTTTAGATAAGATTACATCATGTTCCTTCCACTTCTTGTTAGTTGTAACAACAGTTTAACGTATGATCAGACAAGACGCAAATAAAACGGTTTAACGGTTGGGTTAGCCCTCGTTTAAGTAAATCGTACACGTCACGCTATCGCCAAAGGATAAACGTCGGAAATTAACGGTTGGGGGACTATTTTAAAAGATTGTATTTTGGGAGTTTTATTAAACACTAGTGTGTGATAAAAAATTGGCAGTTGACTATTCTTAAGTATTATTTAATGATCGAAATTTGCATTGATTTGAATTTTGACTAAAACATAAAACACAAGCCTTTACATATTTACTAGATTTAGGTATTTATTTATTTTAATTAATACGGTTTACACCAATTACATTAATTAAATAATTTTCATAATAAGAATAAAAGAAAAATCAAATAAGAAGGTACACAATAAAAACATTTAATAAGTAAATAGATACTTAAGTTCTGTGAGATACTTAAGCTCCGTGAGCTACATCACACTTAACATAATATATTATTATATATTAAATGTGATGCAGCTCACAGAACTTTAGACATTCACGCAATATCTTCAGCCATCCATCCGCAAACAAGTCACAGTCTGGGTTGCTGTCCAGGAAGACGTTGAGCGCGTTGAGAATGCGGGGCACAGGAGTGTTAGCCCGGGCGACTGTGCGACACTTAATTAGGCATAGCAAATAGCTTATGTCTACGGCGATCGCCAGCTCTACAGTAATTATTCGGGATATAAAAACGGCACAGCACATCACTAAGATCCGGAGCGTCAATCAGGCCTCGATAGATTTTAGATGATTTATGCAGCGTCAAGAGGCAATTTTGCCTACACTTAACGGGACACTGTACGAGTAGTGCCTGGGACATTGTAGAGATGGAATAGGCTTACCCAGCACATAAACCTAATGGTTCGACTTTCGTTCAGAAAGTCGTGGCAAATATGTATTTGGACATACCCCCTTAGACATCTTCAAAATGATCTAAAAATTGCATAAAGATCGGAAAGAAATGTCTACCGCTCTCTAGGATACAGTCGTGATCATTATTACTTTTATTTGTATATTTTACGAAATAGTTTTAATATTAACGTTTACATAATAATAATAATTTTGTAAACGTAGTATTCAATCTAATTTTTTTTATAGACCGATGTTGCGGTTGAAATGTCTTGTTTTTATGAATATTTTGTCTTGTGTTTTAGATTTTTTTTAACATGCCCTCCCAAATAAAATATTAATTATTGTCTATTAATAGCACAATGTCTAGTAATGTCTACTGATAAAACACAACAATTGCGTGGTACTCGACTAATATCATGAACGAACTGCCACAACATGCGAGAGTGCATGTTACGGGCTGGATACGCGTGCATTGACAAATATAACGTTTTGAATATCGAACTATCATGCATGTCTATCGATGGTCGATTCCGTGTTCTTATTTAAATACCTGAATAGATTCGATATTTTGAAATAACGTTTTTTTTCTATTCATGAACTTTTATAATGGACTAGATTGCTGGTAAAATATATAAATAGATGGCCATGAAAACTAATACAATTAAATTTAGGAGGAAGTTATGAAATATCAAAGTTTCAGGCTCGTATTTAGAATTGAGTTGAATAAGATTGAGTCTTCGCTCAAGTATCGATCGATTTTTTACAGTTATCTATGGAAACTGATTGTGAATCACCGCTTGAGACATGATTCACGCTTGAGTATGGATTCCGAATACAACCTTAGTGTATTTGGAATAAACAAGTTAATATCTTTGGACATTCTCACTGAGCGTCATCTAGTCCCAAGCTAAGTAACATAATGGTTGTGATAATGTGGTCCATAAATGACTGGTATAGGCACTTTGCTTTATAAAAATTATGCAAATAGGTACATAGATAGAAAAACACCCAGACCTAGAAAAAATATCTGCAGAAGATATACAAACATTTGTCAAGCCGCGGGGATTGAACCCGAAACCTGACCACAGAGCACCTTCACCCACTGCGCAACAGAGGTCGTGATGCTTGGTGATGTTAATTCACATAAAAATACAGATTTATAAAAAAACTTTCAGATTGTAACTTTATATAATATTCTACTGATTTTTATGGTATTAAATGATTGCCATTTAAGTTATTACTACTAAATATATTCACTTTGATAGTAAGTATTTTATTTTGTTCATTTAATTTCATATTGCTGTGCTAAAGCATAAATCAAAAACCTACCAAATTCAGTACAATCTCGAGCGCTTTGAGAATACCGGCCGCATAACTAAAATGACATCGTTGCATGCCCGCTCGCAATAACCGAGGGGGCGCCACTGTCTTCGCAAGCCCGGATACGATTTATTATAATAATTTCCGTTTTAAATGCCCATTTGGAACTTCTGCGTGGAAAGAAACGATGTGACTAATCGTGAGAATTTCTGACTACGACCCGATGGGTTAGGAACTGGGTCTTGGGACTGTTTTCAAGCTAAGTTTATAAACAGTTTTAACTGTTATAAGTTTTAAAATTAAGTTGAATATGACGTTCGATAATAGGTCTTTGCTTATAAAATTGTCGTTTTTTAAGTGAATACTTCTTTAGGCGCGTAGGGCATTTTGTGAGATGTTAAAAATGATTATGCTTTCGAATGATTGGCGCGTTGTTACATCTAAAAGTCAATTTCTAATCAATGGCGAGCCGCCTGTCAATCAAACAGGGGCGTTGTTCTCCGTGGCAATAATTATGCAATATGTCGTAAGGAAATTAATAAAAATAAAATTTTGATACAAAAACTTAAATCAGTTTAGGAATTAAATTGATTCGGCCAAACACCCAAAAAATAGGCCCTGTCATTTTTTGTAGCTAATAATGAATAACCCTGTATAAGTATGTAGGTACCAACATTATATTGCAGAAGATGCATAACTGAGCAGTAAGTAGGTGGATTAAGGCTGATGATATGGATAGATTTCTTAGCCATTTTTGTTTGAGATTCCATATTTAATTTATTTATTTCTAGCCCATATTGTCCCACTGCAGGGCAAAGGCCTCCCTCCCTTCTTTCCAGATTTTTCTGTCCTTGGCCGCAGTTGACCAATCTGGAAGGTGCACATCTAACTCGTCCCGCCATCTCCGTGGTGGTCTGCCACGCGGACGTCTCGCGTTGGGCACCCATTCGGTTGTGGTCTTAGCCCACAAGTCGTCCGACATGCGGCAGACATGGCCGGCCCAATCCCATTTGAGCTGAGCGGACTTCTTGCTGACGTCATAAACCTTTGTTTGGGAACGCAGTGCGGAATTTCGTATTCGGTCTGTTAACCGAACACCCAGCATACTGCGTTCCATAGCCCGTTGACACACCTCAAGCTTGGACTTTTGCTGAGCTGTCAAAGACCAAGTTTGTGCACCGTATGTGAGGATGGGGAGAACGCACATGTCCATGAGTCTGCGTTTGAGGCAGAGTGGAAGTTCGCCTTTCATAAGCTGTTTCATCGACCAATATCTCTTCCATGCGTTTTCGGTGCGTCGAGCAACTTCTTTTTCTTGTCGCGCCTGGAAAGAGACTATTTGGCCGAGATACACATACTCATGGACATATTCTATCTCAACCCCCTCTACGTGTAGTCTACGTTTTGTGCTGTTGGTCATTAACTTGGTCTTCGACATGTTCATCGCAAGTCCAACCTCGAGGCTAGCTTGGTTTAGATCGTTCAGCATGCAGCCAAGTTCTGCGGCTGAGGAGGAAAATAGAACTATGTCATCGGCGAAACGGAGATTACTCAATCGCCGCTCGCCTAAAACAACCCCCTTGTCAATCCAGCTCGGTGCCAATTTCCTAAAAACTTCCTCGAGAGTTGCTGTGAAAAGCTTTGGGGAAAGCGGGTCTCCTTGCTTTACCCCTTTTTGGATAGGAAATGAGGGACCAGTGCATGAAAGTTGTATTGCAGCTGTACTATGTCTATAAATATTTCGCAAAAGGTTAATATAGGTTGGTTCAATATCTTGTTTAGTGAGGGAATCGAAAACTGAAATATGTTTGATACTATCAAAGGCTTTGGAGTAATCAATGAATGCTAAATAAATAGGTGAGTCATATTCTGAATGTTTTTCTAATAATTGATTTAATGAGTGAAGGTGGTCTGTAGTTGATAAGCCTCGACGAAAGCCAGCTTGTTCAGGCGGCTGATGCAAGTCGAGTTGGCCAGATATGCGGAATTCAATCACCTTAATAAAAGCTTTGTAGAGATGTGAGATTAAACTAATAGGCCGATAGTTCGTAATATCGGATTTGTCGCCCTTCTTATGCAGAAGAATAACATTAGAGTGACAGAAGCTTTTAGGAAAATTGCCAGATTGGAGTATTAAGTTGAAAAAGTTGGTTATATGAGGAAGCAGTGCAGGTTCGCCAATTTTTAGGGCTTCGGTGGTAATGCCATCTTCGCCGGGACATTTACAGTATTTTAAACTACATAGCGCACGATGAACTTCTGAACCTGTTATCGGCTCAATATCTGCGGAGCAAGAGTATGCAGCATTTTCAGCGGAACCTGCATGAGGATCGGAGTAGAGACTGCTGTAGAATTTTGTACAAATATCTAAAATTTTATCTTTTTCGCTATGTTTAACACCATCTTTATCTTTAAGTTTAGTGATTGATGATTTTCCCTTATTCATGTTTTGTTTTGCTGTCTTTAAGGATAGGTTTTGTTCTAAAGCAGATTTAACAAGATTTATATTGAAATTCCTAATGTCTTTGCGTATGTTTCTTTTGACGGATTTATCTATGTTTCTATAATCAGGAGTGTTGAATTTTAATTTAAGTCTTTTTTCTATTAAGTTTTTTGTGTGTTGACTTAGTTTTTCAAGTTTCTTTTTGACGGGTTTTACTTTAATGCTAGCTTTCTTTATATTATTTTTAATGTTATTATATTGAGTTTCTATATTCTGCGAATCTGTATCTAAAGCATCAAAACTATTTTTAAGTTCCAAATTGAATTGATCTTGACATGTTAGAAGAGAAATTTTATCTAATTTTTTGATAGTACTTTGTATCATTTTCATTCGTTGTATTTTTAAATTAAATTTAATAGTTGTCCGGAGAGGCCGGTGATCAGAACTGAATCGAATTTTATTAATTACTTCTATGTTTTTTATTATATATTTATTTGAAGAAAGGCAGAAATCGATCTCGTTCTTCGTAATTCCATCACGAGAAAACCACGTCCATCTACGCTGAGCCTTTTTGTAGAAGAATGAGTTGCTCACGCTAAGATTCTGTCCAAAGGCAAAGTTAAGGAGCCGTTTTCCTCGATCGTTTCTGTCTCCCAGCCCATAGGGCCCGATAACGATCGGGTTGTCTTGCGGATCTCCTACCCCAAGCTTGGCATTGAAATCACCGATAACCATCGTCCAAGTTCCACGGTGTTCGTCACACGCTTTGTTTAATAGATCGTAAAATTCTTCAAGCTCGTCGTCTGATCTTTTTGAGTGAGGTGCGTAAACCTGAACGATGGTTAAGATTTTATTTTCCGCAATTTGTAGTTTTAATAAAGCTATTCTATCAGAGTATGGAACGAACTGAATTATGTTATGTTTCCACTTTTTGGAAACCAGAAAACCTACGCCGTACTGGCTGCCACTTCCATTGTAGTAGAAGATGTTCTTACTACGCTCCAGAGTGTCTTCGCCTTCTCTTCTTACTTCGGCCAATCCTACTACATCCCAATTTATAAATTCTAAAGCATTTTCCAATTCAATAAGTTTTTCTTCGGTTCTTAGTGTGCAAACATTGTATGTTAAAATATTTAGTTTATCGGAGTCCGTTAGGCACGCATGGGTCGTTTGACAGTTTAAGGCTCTCGCCCGGAGATTCATCTCGCCCCTGACCCTGTGGGCTCTTGGCCTACTGTCATTAGCCTCACCCACAGTGTCGCCGGGCACTTGGGGACAGTTTAGTCTTGTGTGCATCATGATAGGAGGGGTTTGGACCATAATCCACCACGCTGGTCCAGTGCGGGTTGGTGAATGGGGCGCCAGAGCCTCGTCTGTTGGTCGGCAGGGTGTACCACGGGCCGGTGAGGTTGGCTTGGGTTCCGAAAGATGTTATTTGGAACCCCTTACACCCCACACATTCCATATTTAAAGTCAGTTTAAAAAATCTATTTAACTTTAAATGTTTAAACTTTCATACATATAAAAGAAGTTTACTTGAAAGTTTGAAAGCAAAAATAAAATAATATGTGTGTAAAAGAGCAGGAAGAGGAATTTTTTTTTTCAAAACCACGTTATGAAAAAGATCATCAATTTTGTCACCTATAAAAGATTTTTAACCTACAAAAGTTCATAATAAAAATTCAATTAAAAAAAAAGGAAAAGTTTTAGAAATCTTTTACTGACTCCCCCTCCTAATACTAAAATATTTAGGAGCGTAATATCCATTTAGGACGCCCTTACCTGTCAGATTTGTATAGACAAACGTCAAATAATTTTCAGTATTTGGGCATTTTTGAATCATTGCATCAGTTAGTTTATTAACTTATTTTCCTGTCTTTGTACCTAAATAAATGTATATCGTTCCATACATACCGCATCGCAAGCTCGTCTTTCATTCCAAAGGTAAGTACACACAGTAATGTAATCAACTGAGATCTCCCGCTAGTCCGAGAGCCCGCTGCAGATATAACGAAACGTTTAGCGGTAAGAGAATAGTGCGAGCCACCGCGCGGAGTTACGAATTCGTGGTGAATAGATACGGCAATATTATTATTCTGGTTTTAGCTTACTTTAAACTATCACAACTTAAAAACGTGATAAAATATATTATCGGGACTTAATCGCGTATTGTAATCATTCTAGTGTTCGTTCGTTCGTTCGTATGAGCAAGTGGCCTATTCTATTATATTCTAGTGTAGAGAGTCACGTTGGAACAGGCATTAGATTCACCTAGCATGTAGAAGTGATCCGTGAGATCCTACCAAAATAAACGATTTTTCTTTCTTTCTTTCTTTCTTTCTTTCTTTGGTAGACTTTCTCTTGGTGGATCCTTGTGATTGTCTCTATCGGTTGATGCCTACAGTACAGGGTGTTGTTTAATTCATTTTAACGTATCCAGTTTTCGTAAACTCACACTGCACTGAGAATGTTTGTTGGGAGCGTCTGTTTTGTATGTAGGATTCATGGAATTCATTGCGGTACTACTTTGTGTACTTTTATAACTTTTCTGAGATTGTAAAGTTTTAAAAGTGTAGAAATAAAGCTGGTTTATTTGTAGGTATATTGATAAGAAATCGTTAAACTGAAACGATAGTACATGAAATGTTACATGCAAAATGTGATAGTGCTAAATGAAAAATAAATAAAAACGTGTTCTAGCTCCGCAGATCGTGCCCGTCTCTTAGCCGTCTCAAATTGGGAGTCAGGTTTGTGGTTGCAAGCACTTCCCTCCAACAATTTAGACACTTTGATGGATCCCGCTAGCTTCCGTGTTGCAGTGTGCCTACGGTTGGGTGCGCCGTGTTGCGCCCCTCACCTCTGTCAGTGCGGTACGGCGGTCGAACAGCTTGGTCACCACGGATTGTCGTGCACCAGGGCCGCCGGTCGGATCTGCCGTCATGCCAGTCTTAACGATATCATCCGTCGAGCGCTTGTCGGCGCCAATGTACCAGCCGTTCTGGAACCGAGCGGTCTGATGCGTGACGACGGCAAGCGCCCCGACGGTATGACTCTCGTCCCTTGGGAGAGGGGAAGGCCTTTGGTGTGGGATGCAACTTGTGTCGACACCCTTGCGCATTCACATCTTCCGGGGACATCAGTTAAGCCTGGCGCGGCGGCAGACTCGGCTGAGAATCTAAAGAGGCGCAAGTATGTAAATCTAGATAGGGTTTACATATTTGAACCTTTTGGGGTTGAGACCCTGGGTCCGTGGGGTACCGGGGCCCATCGCGTTTTTAAAATTCTATCGGGACGTCTGGTCGAAGCGACGCGTGATCCGAGGGCTGGCACTTATTTGGCTCAAAAGATCAGCATTGCCATCCAGCGCGGCAATGCTGCCAGTGTCTTGGGCACGCTTCCGTCTGGCAGTGGTTTAGATCAGTTGAGCTACCTATAGATCGTTTGTAACGATCCTTAGGTGGCTCAACTGGTTCTAATTGTATTTTGTACAGTTATGCTAAATGAATATAAAAACTGGATAATAAATAAATTATAGTTTATGAAATATATTATTAAATTTTGATTAACTTGGCCAGCTCCGATTTTTTTCATTAGATACAATTAAATAATCCTAACATAAAATCGTATACCTTTAAACGAGAAATTCGAATTCGACCGGTTGGAATTTACCTATACACTCTTAAATACAAAAACCACTTACATTGTAACCGTTTTTGAGAGACATCAATTATATTTTTACTATTATAGTGCTAAAGGTGCTACGCGTGCTACGTTGCTACGGTGCTACGCATGCTACGTCACTACGACGCTACGAAGCTACAAAATGAACACAATCATTGTAATTGCAAAGTGTTGCAAACGTTTAGAATATTCTTACAGCCACAAGAAACTTACGACAACATGATTATCTATCAATGACCACAGAAGTTGACAGATACTTAAGGGACCTAACAGACAGGTACAATACAAGTACCTATGCACGCTATGGGTGTATGTCTGTGTCACCATAATCATAAAATTGTTTTTTAAATATAACTACCACATAACCCACAAAAATGTGTAACGCTCAAATATTGAAACGCTACTTAAATATTATTTGAAAGTGATTTATCATTTTCTTGAAGATACTCAGACTTTTTTATAATTGTACGATTTGCAGGCAGAACAATACGTACATTCCTACTTAGTATCTATACAAAAATAATACAGCAGTAAAAATATTTTAATTTCTAAAATTAACTTCACCATCATCATCATCCCCATTTCCCACTGCTGGGTATAAGCCTCCTTTAGCTTGCGCCATCCGTCACGATGCATTCACTGTTTACAATCAAATGGCCCTCATTTATAAAGATTTGTCAATTTATACATAGATTGTTTTTTAAAGAATGTTTTTATCTTGTTACTCTTTTGTCAATGAAAAGAGATAGCAACAGTTTAAATATCCAATTTAACTAAAGTAGGTTTACTAGTCCAATATGAGTGAGGGAGAAAGATTTTATAGTAACTCATTGTTGAAATAAAACGCATTCTGTTTGCGTAAAGCGATTGCGATCCTTTGTGCTTCCATACCGTCTCTACTTACAAACATGTCACTCGAAGACGCTTCGTAGCGGAAAATAAGCTATATGCCTTTCATATTAGATTTTAATTTCATTGTGGATGTCACAGAGCGTGGTTGACTCAGTGTTTTTCGTTTAGATTTGAAAAATTATCTTTCTGGCAAACAAGGCATTTGAAGATCCTTTGAATTGAAAATGTAAGTAAGATAGTAAGAGATTTGTCCAAATCTATTTTTGATACGTACCACATTTTTCAGAAGTTAGCCCGTTATGTATTATTATATTACACTAGCAGACCCGCGCGGCTTCGCTCGCGTGTTGTATACCTACCTTAAACACTGGTCGTACTGACTGGCTATTTTGAGAAAAGTGAATCTTGATAAATGGAGGTGTACCTACATAGAAGGGATTTCTAGAAATTAAACCAAAATAGAGTGAATGAATGGAGTAAAATCGAATTTATATCACAACACAACACAACAAAAAGGTCTCGTAACATTTATTTTCAAAACTACCTCTCAAATGTGAAGGGATCATAAGGTTGTATTAACTTGTATTTAAAGTGGCTACCTACGTTGATTTTGCTTACGGTGCTCATAGAAAAGGCTGACTGTTTGTCGGTTCATATTCTATGGTCTGGCACAGTTCAATCTGCTTGCAAAATATTCTAGAAGCTATGGTGCGAGCGCAGTCAGCTAAACTTTTTTACTGTCACTTGATTTTGCTTACGATTTTCATAAAGAAGCTGACTGTTGGTCGGTTCCTATTATGGTCTGACACAGTTCAATTTGCTTGCATAATATATAGGAAATTTTAAACGGGCTTAGCGATTTGCTTGAAACTCTGTTGCAATACTTAAAAAACAAAAGCTTTGAACCAAGAACTTCTTTGACTCAGAAGCGAGCCGAATTTTTTTAAGACAAATGCGTCATGTGAAACTTGGTTTTGCTTGTAGTAGTATGGTTATCATAGAAAAGACTGGCTGTTGGTCGGTTCTTAATCAATCGTCTGATACAGATAAATTTGCTTGCAAAATATTGAAGAAGCTACCGGGCGAGCGAAGCGAGCTTCAAAGTTTGCGAGCGTAGCGAGCCGAATTTTTTTTAGACAAATGCGTCATTGACTCTTAATTTTGCTTATAGATAAGGCTGGCTGTTGTTCGGTTCATACTCTATTGTCTGACACAGATAAATTCGCTTGCAAAATATTGAAGAAGCTACCGGGCGAGCGAAGCGAGCTTCAAAGTTTGCGAGCGTAGCGAGCCGAATTTTTTTGACAAATGCGTCATTGATTCTTAATTATTAAATACAAATACAAATACAAATTGTTAAATAAACAATTTGTATTTGTATTTAATTTTGCTTATAGCTAACTAAGGCTGACTGTTGTTCGGTTCATACTCTATCGTCTGACACAGATAAATTCGCTTGCAAAATATTGAAGAAGCCACCGGGCTAGCGAAGCGAGCTTCAAAGTTTGCGAGCGTAGCGAGCCGATTTTTTTTTACACAAATGCGTCATTGATTCTTATTTTTGCTTATTCTGCTCATAGATAAGGCTGACTGTTGTTCGGTTCATACTCTATCGTCTGACACAGATAAATTCGCTTGCAAAATATTGAAGAAGCTACCGGGCGAGCGAAGCGAGCTTCAAAGTTTGCGAGCGTAGCGAGCCGATTTTTTTTTACACAAATGCGTCATTGATTCTTAATTTTGCTTATAGCTAAGGCTGACCTGTTGTTCGGTTCATACTCTATCGTCTGACACAGATAAATTTGCTTGCAAAATATTTAAGAAGCTACCGGGCGAGCGAAGCGAGCTTTAATGTTTGCTTTAAAAACCGCCGCGTTTCACTCTTTAAAGGTTTTTTATTTTGTATTTTAAGCGTTACAACTGATTTTGTCGTACAAATCGCTCCACCTTTTAATACGTTTAAATTCACTTCAGACTTTGTCACCGAATTTCACTCTTTATAAGGGTTTTGTCGAAAAACCCTAAAACAATTGCCCATTTATTTTGTAGTATCCATACCGAATTTCCAGTCAATCTCACCTCGCTTTAATACATTTCACTTAAAACTTTTAACATCGGATTTCACCCTTTTTAAGGGTTTTTTGGAAAAACCCTTCAACGCGTGTCTATTTATTTTGTTTTTTAAGCAACAGAGTTTCAAGCAAATCGCTAAGCCCGTTTAAAATTTTCCATACAACCTTTGACACCACTTTTTGCCCCTTTTTAGGGTATTTTTTGAAAATTCCTGAAACACGTGTCCAACCATTTTGTATTTTTAGTATCCAAACCGATTTTCAAGCCAATCGCGCTTCCCTTCAATACGTT
The DNA here is from genome assembly GCA_963582015.1 of Xanthorhoe designata. Classification (NCBI taxonomy): domain Eukaryota; kingdom Metazoa; phylum Arthropoda; class Insecta; order Lepidoptera; family Geometridae; genus Xanthorhoe; species Xanthorhoe designata. Next base: position 12,071,894 of record OY757037.1, read on the forward strand.
TCACTACAAACTTTGACATTGCATTTCACCCTTTTAAAGGGTTTTTTTCGAAAAACCCTAAAACACGTATATATTTATTTTGCATTGTTAGTGTTGTAACCGAGTTTCAAGCAAATCGAACTACCCATTAAAAAGTTCTCATACAAACTTTGACACCCCATTTCACCCCTTATCAGGCTTTTTTTTTTTTTATTTCTGATTAACATGTAAATTTATTTATCATTTACCATATTTAAACCAAGTTTGAAGAAAATCGCTTCACGCATTAAAAAGTTGCATACAACGGTTTTCATCCCTTTTCAACCCTTTAGGGGTGGAATTTCGAAAAATCCCTTCTTAGTGCTCACTTTTGTTTTAAAAGGAAGCTACCTTCCAAATTTCAGCTTCATAGCTTCAGCGGTTTGGTCTGTGCGTTGATTGCAGAAAAATGCTTATTGTTTTATATATATTGATAATGTATTATTACCCGGGCGAAAAGGATATGGTTGTTTTTACTGAGGATAGACTTTGACCACAATCTCTACTGTTGCTAAGAAGTACTTAAAGTAATGTATTCTCAAAAAAGACTACAAGTGTATTTCATGAAAAACGTAGGATTACCCTTAGTTAGGTATAAGAAGATAGTCGTAAAGGTTTATATAAAAAAAAGTTTTAGTAATTAAATATTTAATTTTGTTTTGTCTCAGTCCTAAATCCAAGTATTTTTCTTTAAATACTTGCTAGTGATGCATTTCTATGTGAGTGATATATGTAGCTCTGTGGCAGCTGCATCGTTCCCATTCCTCAAGGAATTAGTTCTGAAGCGTCGTACGTCGTCGAGCGTAAAATAACACCGGAAATAATGTGCTTTATTTTGTTGTGTTCTAATTAGTACAGGTTTTGTGTAGGTAATTCGTTTAAAAACGTAACTAATTTAAAATCTTTTTTATAATATAAATCCTACTCGATACTCGCAGAATGCACATACCAGGGGGTTAAGTTTCCCGTAGACTTGGATATTGTCCTTGATACCGAGTCAAGTATCAGTATGAAAATCTAGTACAGCGCCTCCTCCGGTAACTTGCATGAACTAAAAATTCCACTGAGCGAGGATAGATTATTATACTACACAAAAACCGCCAGTAACCCTACAGTACTGTCTTGACCGTAACCAAGGCAGAACAGTTAACAGCTCGCCAGTCTATTTTTTCGAGGCTATTTGCTCCCACCACTTTTCTCGCTCGTCGTGTCTTGTGAACTCGTGTGAACGCGAGGGCAGTGTAGTGCAAAAAGCAGGACTGTATGCGCGAACGCGTCTTGACTTGTTTTGCATAATATTGTGACGTGTTTGAGCTATAGAGCTATTTGTTCTGCAATTTTAAGTATTTGTCGTAAATGTTGCCGTTTTTTGCGTCGAAACTCCATCACTACACTCGCGGACTGTCCTTTATTTAAACGCCACTGTTCTTCCAAACTGTTCTGTCCCACTTTTCTGCCCCCGTGTGAAATCAGCTTTAGACCTGAAGGGTTAGACCTAATATTGATCGGCTAAGATTACTACAACTCTGTCTATAAAGTTGCATTACACTGGTGCATAAGCGCTCATAACTAAGGTGTGTTCATATTAGAAGTTTTCCTCCAGTGCCTTCCTTAGGGAAACCATGGTAGCTTAGAAAGAACAGTTAGATCATTGTGAAAAATAACACAATCTATCATGTACAAACAATGTTTTTTTATAAAGAAAGTATTGATATTTTAAAGTAACGTATTCATAAAAATTTGCCTATCAAATTTAAGATTGTTTGTTAGATAACTTTAGAAATATTTTGATGCATTTCATATGACGTAGAAACTCAAGGAAAGAAAAAAATCATTGTACCTATTATTACTTTTTGAAGTTTAATAAGTTAAGAAGATATGTATGCTATGAATAAGCTATCTTAACCTGAGCTTTTAAACTGCTGCCTGCAGTTAATTATTAATTTCCACAGCAAGCTCGAAACGATCCCCGGGGAAGATATCTACGTGCAATAATAAGTACTTACCGGAACCTACAAACGTTCTGATATGCTTTATTTCTTAAGAAGTGGTTATTGTAACATAACGTTCGTAATACTGCACTTTCAAAACTTCGTAATTTATACTGGACATTGTAATTGCACACGGGAATAATAGTGAGGTTGAAAGTAATAGCTAACCTAACACACATGCATCGAATCATCTAGGGGCGATGTTTGAAAGCTTTAAAGTTTAACTGCATTAAATAAGTAAGTTCGTTTAAGCACTTCCTCAACTCGATTGACGGTGTTTTAAACCCCAGTCATGGCTTAACGGCTTTGTCAAAGCGTCAACATTACTGTATTTACCCTATAGCGGCCTCAAAACGTAATCGGCTACTAAGAAAAAATCCAGTATTCTACTCGTGAAATTACAAGTCTTTCCCTATGAAATTACCGTTACTCACATACAACACTTACAAAACATTTATAGAAAGACCTATTAATTTAGGTAGGTACTATTCTCTGTCATTCTCATCTTTGCAAACATTGAACTTAATTTGAATTCTATTTTTTAATAACTGTAACGGTAGCCGCTTTTTGAAGATGCAATGCTGCAAAACTAATAAACGAGGTTACAGCCAAGAAACCAACGCTGGGGAATAGATTGTCACTATGATTTGTTATGATTTCATCTTATGTAGATTCCGTTTCAAAGCGATCCTGTTCCATCTCAACTATGTTCCAGGTATTACATTGTTTCGTTAAGGTGCCTGTATAGGTAAAACTAGCGCCACCGCCTATTTTATTTTATTATTAAGTTGAACAAAGGTATTAAAAAAAAGCTTATGATAGGTTTCACAAATTGTACATTCAGTTTTTAAAATTCCTTTGTTCAAGTTAATAATAGAATAAAATAGGCGGTGGCTCTAGTTTCACCCATACAGGCACCTGAAGCGTAGGCAATGATTGCATTCTGACGCTGTATTACAGTCATTATTTTCAACCTCATTACAATGCATAACTATTAACCGATTTACTTACTTCTAAATCCTCCTAATTGTACACCATTTGTTATGGATATAAGTTCGCTCAACAGGAATTGATCTAGAAATGAAAAGAGTAAAAACTAAAATTATTGAGACTACAAAAAAATATTCAAACGTTTATTTTCAGTACATTCAAAGCATTTCCTGTGCCTTTATCCTATTTATATTTACAATTTAGGTATATTAAATTAAATAACATATAACTTAAACTAACGTTACTTAACTAAATTAACTTATCAAGATAAGGAAAAAGTTAGCTGGGCCCCGATATTTTAATCGTCAAATAATGTGTTATCAGAAGATTCTGCAATTAAATAAGTAGCTATTTTATAGGCAATATGTCAATCCTCTGATTATACACAAGTTTAAAGTTATTAGACTGTTGAAAAATCGGTCCTCATTTACAAGACATAAACTGGTAGAATTTATGGTGTATTTCACAGGTGATTCAAGTTTTCAGGTATGTGAAATAATATTGATTTCTTTTATTATTAGCAGCCCTCGATATCCCACTGCTGGGAAAAGACCTTCCCCACTCTCTCCATTCATCAATCTCCTATGAGATGATCTTTTCAAATTAATTTGAACGTTCATTTTTGACATGTACATAAGCTAAAAATATATTTATTTTATCGTCAATTGAAGTGCTGAGGAGGTTTAGGCAATTTATGTAAAAATCATACATTTTTATTGATGAAAACCTGGGACAAATCATACATACTGGAACTGGTAGATAAAAACTAACAGATAAGCATCTCACTATCACTTTATAAGTTTGTTTTAACATTTATAGCTGTCACAAACAAAACTGCAATGACAATTCAACGAATGAAAACTATTTATAAAGAGAAAGATCAAATGTATCAGCACCTTAAATACACCTATCTAATAAAACACCAGACGCATAGTAGGGCTTTTTGTCAAGTTATATCTTGAAGCTCCAGGATTCTTTCATTGATCATCAGTTTGACTGACATAATCCGAAATAGCTGCCCCCGCTTATTTATGACGTAACTGATGCCTTCCAATTACTCAGTAAACTGACGCTGGGTTTAGATTCCGTAATATAAGTGATTAATTTCTGCTGCACATCTATCGTCACATAATCTTCCTAACTCCGTTGACTTGAGAGATTGCTTCAAGCCGCATAATTCGGTTAATCGCGTTTGCGATGTCTGTTTTTAGGCCCTCTCGCTCGATGGGGCCCCCAAAAGTCCCACGAAACCTGCCTGCTCTGAATGTGCATGCTCATCCCGTTAAATGGGCTAAATGACGAAGACAGTAAATAACCTTTTAAGCTATTGCATAGCTTCTATCGCGGGCCTTGAGCGTGAAGACCGAATCCAGAAATTCCGTAACGAAAATAACCTAACACCACCCACTCCGAAAAAATGCTATGCAATAGCTTTACCGAGTGCCACACGTCTTTTTTTCTACCCTCTACGAGTTGAAGGATAATTTCATAACATTTGACGTCGGGTTTTAACTTTAAGACATAATCAAAGTCAATAAGTATTTAAGACATAAACACACTTAACTCGTCGTAAGAGCTGGGTCATTTTTCTAATTGTTTTTTCGCAACCAATACCGTGAAGAAAAAACATTGTTTGGTAATTCTATGTACCTAATAGTTACAAAATAGTGGTGTATATAAGTATATATATAAACTATAAACTCTCCAAGTCGTATCCTAAAATTTAATTGAAAAAGTTAGTGCAAACTTCCGAAAAGCGAAGTTACTGCGATTATGCTTAGTGTCAGCAATTTTGAAGTTTAGTTCTCTGGAGGAGAGAAGTGCAGTTTATGACATTTGACTGAAATTAGTCTCGACGCAATAAACTAAGCTTATGAGTTGAAAACGGTTTTTAAGATATTTTTATTAGATTCCTTTGCTGGTGGGAAATGGTACCTTTTTAATTTTTGTTTCTCACTGGCTATTTCTTTTGGAGAGGATGGTCCAATGAAGAGTAAGCTGTACACCTTTCTTTCTTACTTTACACCTGGTACCGTGTTTGTTGTACAAGAACTTCAATTGGTCTCGATAGAAGTATTGAAAATGATCCTAGTTGTCTTATATAAACTCATCGTGACTTTGATTCTTATTCGTATTTAAATGACATTGGAAATGTATATTAAACAGTAATATAAAATCATTAAATTTAATATTTAGGAATTACTTTCCAGCTTCACTATTCTTAGTTTTATTAAATTTTGTCGTCGGGAATTTAAGCGCAGAAATATTTCAATGAAGTAGATTGAAGCTAATTTGATTATGTTGTCGTAGTAAATAAGCCCAGCGCAGTTTTCTGATGAGGCTATTTTAATAAAGCGAAATAAATTGAATGAGAATAACTTATTCATATTAATTGAGTACCTACTCAAATTGTTTGTGTTATGTAAAGTTAATCAGAAATAAGTTGGCTAGAAACAGTTTAAATGGTCGAAGTGGTCAATTCAATAGTTAATTCAAAAACATAAAATATTTATAAGTATATCAATTTAAGAATTTTTGAAATGTATCCTGTCTGAAATTAATAAAGTCCTGGAATTTCAAAATAAACTTATAAAAGACAAAGTTATCACAAAGAACGTAACAAAAGAAAAACAATGTACCTATGTTCAAAATGCTTTTAGCATTCGTATTACAAAAAAACCTTTATCTATCCTAACTTTATCTTACAATATTGTCAGCATATCAAATCCTATAACGTATAGTTTTACATAACCTTAAGTAAATAGCAGTAACATAATAAATATACAAAAAGCAGTTTTCATCATTTGTTTTTAATTTCATGAAATACTTTCAAAAAGGTCCGCAATTTACATTCTTTCACTCTACAATAAACTTCAACAAAATACAAATGTATTTTGTTTTAATATGCATGAGGTAACATTAAAATTATATATTGAAAAACAAAAACAATTAGATGACACACTTACTTTTGGTATTGATTTTTATGAATTCAAAAGAAAAAATAATTTGACGAAAATATTTCATTTCCTGTAAATTTCATAGTAGTTATACAGTGAGACCACTTTGCGGATAAGGAATGCACGTTATTTTGTTTATAATAATGTCACAAACTGCACCATGCCCTAACTTGATAACCCATTCACGTGAACATATTTTTCAAACACTCCTAAGTCAAAAAAAGTGTAACTATGTTCAACGATCACTTGTTTTTTTATGAAATAATTATTTATTATTTCGACAAATGTTACGATTGTTTTGACGATGATTATTTGTATAAAGGTCGGTGAATGATGAAAGCGCATAATTTAGTCTGGTTTATCTCATATCACCAATAACCATTCACTTTCTAATAAGGTCCTTCTTCCACAAACTAAGCAAACAGCAACTCAAATTAAAATGTCTTCATAAGAATATGTTCCGCTAAAGGAATGTTCGGTATCACCTCGTCTTTTTGTTTTTTTCTCAATCTACATTCTTTTTCTTTATGTCCCGTCTCAGATTTATTTTGGATAGTTTTAAGTTGGGACGATATAGAAACGTCTCTTTTTTTGGTCCCACAGTTTTTGCACACACACGCGTCTTTCGGGTTTTTATCACTTTTCGACACTATTGTTTGTTCTTTTGGTTTTGTGTCTTCTGATTTTAACTCGACTGTGAGTTGGGAGTGGTCGAAGCACTTTGTTGATTTCTGTAAAAAATAATAATCACACAATCATGTGTAACATTTTCTAACATTTGTCTAACATTTTCTTTTCAAAAGCTTTTCAAAACTAGAAAAAAAGTTATTGTATCATAATTGTCCTAGCAATTCTATAACTTAAAAAAAACAATATAGCTATCTAATAAAAAAACAGGAAAAAATCATTTTCAGAGTCGGCACAACAACATCGTTTTCTTCTACTCTAATAAACTGTCGGAGCTACCTTAGGATTCACAGCCTTGGAGTAGATCTGTGCTCGTCCCTCCAACTCCAGTTTCAATCTCCAATCACGAAGGTACATGTGCGCGGCGGCAGCACTCGGCCATCCTCGACGCCAAGTGTGCCACCTAAAGAAAATCCAGAAAGAACTCAATTTTACTTCGCTCGAACATTTGTAACCAGTTATACCACGGTAAAAGCTTTTGTAGTTACTACAAATACGTTTTTTCCTTGCGCCATATTGGTTTCGATATAGAAATATTCATTAGTAACTAATTATCTATATAGTAACTAGTAGGTACACGCAGTAATAAGTTTTTTACAGCTTCAATTTATTTTAGGATTTAGGTCTCCCAAGAATATTACACATGTCAAAACCTCGTAGGATGAACAAAATTTCTTAAGTACCTACAACAATTTAAAAAACTTTTGCTTCAGTCTAAAAATATGACAATAGTGTAATTTCATAAATAAATTTCAATAAAACTTATAACAACACTTTCAAGTCTCAAACAAAGCCCCAAGAGTCAGTAAATTGAGTTCCGAAAACTTTTGTCTAAAACTTGTACTTTTTGTTAATCTTAGAAGCAACGAAAACACTTATTTATCACGTGCCCCATCTAAAATTCATTAGCAATCCGAATAGTTGGAAACTAATCAATCAAAGTTACCTCGTTAAAAGTTGGAGCGTCCTTGATTTTTGTCCCAACGCGCGGTACATAAGGGCTGTGTAGCGGAGCGACACGACATCCCCTCTTAGTGGCTTATCTAACAAACGGTGCTTGAAATTCAGTCTTGTTGCTTCTAAATAAAATTTTGAGGCTGGCCCGGGGAACCCTGAAAAGTTTCCTGTGTTAAACAACTAACGTGTTTTGTATAAGATGGATATTATTTACATGTATAGGTTTTTAATAGTTTATTATTACGTGGAGACTGCTTATATAGCATACAACAAATATTCGATTCAATAATTTTGTTATGCCGTCCGTACTACTACTAAGTAATACTATACTACATAAATAAAACAGAAATATACAAATACAGCACATTAGGTACTACATAATATGCATTCTACTAAAAAATACTGAAAATACTGGTACTAGGTATTAATAAACAAAACAATACCCAGGTACCCAATACTTATACATGTTTTTTTATTAAATCATTTAATTTTCTTTAATTAATTTTAAGATAGAGACTCTATATCCCAAACTTTCATATCAAGCATCGGTGCTTTAACTGAGAAATCATATTACTAATAGTTTCAGCTCTCGGTGTGAAGGTTCCGTAGCCTAGTGGTCAGGCAGCTCGACTTAAGAGCGATCGCTTGTATCTACGCAGGTTCGAATCCTGCCGGAGCTGTTAAGTTTTAGTAAGATTTTTCATTTTATATCGAGCTTCTGCGTCTGCTTTCAACACTCAATTCTCCATTAAATCCAAACAACAAAAACAAACAACAACAACAACAACAACAAATAAACAACTCCATAAATTTTTCTTACCACGTTCTCTCCACCAGTCTCCATACAGCACAAAGTGCTCCCAGTTTCCCGGCTCCAACTCCACCAGGGTGCTCAGGGTTCTGTGCTGATGCTCCTTTGGCCTGAGGGTCAGCAGCTCCAGGTGAGCTTGGACGAACCTCGGCTGGATCCATATGCACTTCTCTAGCATGGAGACAGCTTGGAGCGTCCGACCAGTTTTTCTGGAAGGGGAGTTTATTTGTTATGTGGTAACAGCCCTTCCACACTCGCGTTCACCAGCTCACAGAAATTTTGACAATATCGCGCAAAAAAGCGTTCCTTTATCGCGGATAAAAATACCGACAAAAACAGGATGGAGGCGCGGAACGCGCGCGAAGCCGTGAAGAATATACAAATAGAATCTACACTCCTGTTTTGCGGTTTGTTCACGGCCTGGCGTCCGTGGGCGAGTGTGGAGAACTTTCAGTATTAATTAAATTCACACAAGAAACTTAAGTTCTATATCTTTGTAATAATTGTACATAGGGCGGTCTTATCGGCTTAAAAGCGATATGAAGAAGACGTAGATTTTTTCCAGTCACTATATAGGGCTACGTGTTACCGGTAAAAAGTATGGCACAAAGGATACACAATTTGAATACGTGACCGCAAGTGGCATTTACAGTAGGTACAGCGCTTCCGTGTTTCCAACTGTCAGATTTTATGTTGATACCTAAGGCAGAGCATCCTATATTATAAAACTTCTTCACTAGAGAACATGATTAGAACTACATAAGTCACACAACAATATCAATAGGTAGATTAGGTGTTTCAAACAGTGTAATCATAAATTATGAGGTCACGTCGAAACTTTCGCATTTATGATTTAAGAAGGTTGAAATGTTGGACCAAATAATGCTTATTATGATATTTACAAAGTAAATTTTACACTAAATAATGCGGGCGCCCGTAGCCTTTGAGTTTGCTACTCAGCCGTCAGCAAACGGCCGTAAGCTGACACTTTCGATTCATTTCACTTTACGATTCTCGATCAAACAGTTTTGTTATTGTTTGTTTTTTTACTTAAAATATTACTGATAATTTAACGGTAAATGAGTGTTAGAAAGCGAGAAACGTTAAAAAAGTTCACTAGGTAAATAAGTAAGTGTGTGTCATGCGAACTCGTATGAGGAAGGGGCCAACTCTGGTGACGAACTTTTATCTTATAAGGGTACTTATAAGGGTTGATAAGTTTTTTTGTGTAGATATTATAAGGCATTGATATTATGATTATCAAAATTACAAAATGCAATCACCTCAATATCGATACCTATTATCATTTACAGATCGGACATGGTGTTCATAACACATTGAATTACGACCGTCTATGAACGACCGTCTCCAAGCGGCCGTCTGTACAGTAAAGTCCAACTAGTAAAGCAGGTTATATTAAACTCTATAGGTACTATACTATAACTCTTAACTATTAATTAATCCAACTTCGCAAAGCCGACCGCAGCGCGCTCACCTCTGCAAATATCTACTTTAAAACAAAAAGACTAGTTGAACCAACATTTTGTTGGTTTTAGTATTGCTTTGTTTTATTTGTGTGAATAAATTAGTATAAACTCGTTACTGTAATTTCGTATCGTTTCGTAAAGGTTTTAGCAAATTTGATAGTTTTTGTTAATTCAACGATTTGATACAATAATTACTACGGAACCCCTAAGAAGAAACAAATAAATAAATGTCTCTTAAGATTTCAACTTGTACATTAAAAAGTATTAATATTTTTTGTTGGTAAACCTTGTTTTTTAAAGTTTTTGCACAAGCTCAGCGAGGCCAGCAGTGGATAGGTATTTATTAGAATAGAATAGATTTTTTTTATTTTCTACTCAAACAATGGAGTAACAAGAAAATAAGGATACCTATCAGCATTTTCTCCAGCAGCTCATGACTGTTGGAGCGCTGGGTTTTCAGTGGCGCTAAAATTATTATTATTTTGATGATGATTTAAAAAAGTTTATAGCTTTAATAGACTAGCGCAGGATAGAGGCGAATGGCATTCAGGCCTATGCCCAGCAGTGGCTGATGATGATGATAGCTTTAATATCTCTGAGTAGGTAAGCTTGATAAGTAAAGACATTATACTAGCTAAGTCTTACTTGTAAAGTTTCCCAAGATTATAATGTGCGTTGACGTGGTACTTGTTGAACTTGATCGCTTGCAGGAAATGTTGTTCAGCGCTCTCCAGTCTTGAGATCAGAGTGCCCATGTTGTTGTGGGCACTTGCGTAGCTCGGCCATAATCTAAGAGATAGGACCATGGACCTAGTATAGTACCTGGCCGAACAGCGAGCGTGCCGCCGAGAGGGACAAAAAATGCATAGTTTCGTAGTACAAAATTCGGAGCATCAAGTTTCCGGAAAAACAAAAAAGCGGCACGCGATGAGGGACAAAAGATATAACGCTTTGTCTCTTTTATTCACATGAGTGTTGTATATATATTCTCTGTTTTTGTGTGAATGAGAAAGGAATATACAGCGCTCTATTTCTTACTTTCTCTAAGGATAGGACACTTTCGCTGTACGCTTATTAAATCTCAAGATTTTTGGACGTGTGTCCCATAAAACAATTATAGAGGTTCTTGACATAGAGAATATAACCACTACGTTTAGTTCTTGAATGCCAAAAGAGGAGAATGTCTATCGCGTACAGTCATGATTAAATTCCGCTTTTTATGGACATTTGAGCTATTCCATAATTTATATGAATCCTATTATGTTATAATTAAGAAGTTTTTTTTTAATAAATATCCTTGGACATTCCACATTTTAGATTGAATCGAAACATTGTTTGTATTTCAATAGACAATGTTTTTACTCATGTAAAAACATTGTCTATTGAAATATATATAATAATTGTAATCATAAAAAATGACCATTACTCATGTAATGGTCATTTTTTATGATTACAATAGTGGCAATTCCGAGTGTCGCAAAAGCTATATTAATCTAACTAAAATAAATGCCATCCTTTTTATTCCCATCCTTATGAAAGGGACGGCATCATTTTTGGCTAGTAAAGTTTCGCTTTTGCGATACTCCGAATTGCCACTATTCTCAAGTTAAATTACTTTCTTAAAATCGACTTTGTGAGCTCCTTCATTCACGAGAATATTTTGACGCTATAAATAGGACACATCTAGTTATTAAAAGCAATGGAAATTAATATTCTCATAAAGGCAACCGCATTCTACCTCAAAGCTTCTTTATAATGCTTGATTGCGCCGTCTTGCTGTTCAGTCTCCCGCAGGAAATTCGCAAAGTTGTAGTGCAGTTTAGCGTTCTGTGGAAGACTCACTAAATCCGCTCTGGAACAAAACACATTTACATGGAATTTATACGAATGTGGTGACAGTAATGCGACCGCGCTGGAAATGCACTGGTTTTGTTATAGACCATAGTTTGCTGATGGGAATTAATGTTATACTTGTATGTTATACTTGGAAATTCAGACAAAAAAATAATATATTTAATAATTTAGTAATATCAGCTGTCTAAGGCCGTTTCTCCACCGCCGCCGTCACCGGGACGTCAACGAGAACGAGATGACGGCGCCAAAGTACTGATACATAGACTAACTATAGCCGCGTGTCCACCGCAAGGCCGTCACGACTGGGCCCGAAATAATCTCGTTCTCGTTGACGTCCCGGTGACGGCGGCGGTGGACAAACGGCCTAAGCAAATTAAAAATTGTTTATTTATAAGTTTTTTTTTTTAGTAAATATATCTAATGTGCTAAGATGTCAAACATGCTGTCTTTTGAGTTCCCATAAGTTCCCACCAATCACTGTAAAAAATAACAAACTAAAAAATATAGATTTCTTTTCCCACGGGCAATCCAAATTCCATAATTATACTAAACATTCTCAGAAACTAAACTATTACATTATTTACATAACTACCAAATACAATTAGAACCGGTTGAGCCACCGAAAGATCGATCCAAACGATCTATAGTTCAACTGAACTAAACCACCGCCAGATTAAACATACTTAAGCAAAGTGGCCCGGTCCCGCCAGTCTGCATTCCGTCTGTAAGTCTTCGCGACGCCACTCGCAGCGAGCACCGCCAGGCCGAACACCAGGTAAGTCTTGATGGCTGGCTTGGAGTACCACATCAACTGCACTCCGTATGCTGTGATGATCACGCTGCCGACACTGCAATGGAAACTCACTTAAAAAACTGCTTACCTGTTACTTAATTAAATTTAGTACCTATCAATCTTTAGTTTATTATCATTGAGATGTATTATAGAGCCACAATCAGACAAAAAAAATGTAAACGCCAAAACTCTGCGCACACTACGTAGTGCGCTGAGTTTTACTTTTTTGTGTACAAGCGACATTGAACATTTAAACAAACGGCATAACGTCTACATTCAAATATCAAATGTCATTGTAGAACATTGAATTTGCTCGCACATTTTTTGAGTGTTGTCAGCTATTAGATTGTGACTCTATATTACATCTCAATGTTTACTATATATTTTTCTATATATTGTAGGAATGTAGGTATAGTGCGTTAGTCTCGTCTTAGGTTACTTGTAATTACTATTAGTGTCCTAGAAGTGGGAACTTGTAATTAGCCATCAGAAGACAATAGTGGCAATTCTGGATGTCGCTAATAGCTAATACTTAACTAAACTAATTTGACAGCACTAAAATTAATTCAAACCTTTTTATTTCGATCGTTAAGAAAGGGACGGCAACATCTTACAACCTTCAACTTGTTGGCAGAACTAAATCTTTCATACCACAACTTCGCATATTCGTAGATCTTACCTGGGAATGTACAGCACTCGTTCAGCGATGACGAAGCCGACAGTGACAAGAAGGTTGCTGGCCGGCACGAAGGGAACCACGAGCAGCAGGGTTCCGACCACAGCTGGAGTATGGCGTTGCACCTGTTAATAAAACATTGTATTGATAAGTAATTAAGCTCGTATGAGCTAGTGCCTAACTCTGGTGACGAAGTTTTTAGGCCGGGACAGACAGTTTAATAGTTGCCTGGAAGAATTTTAGTATTTTGGTTATAAAAAAAAATGCGTTACTTAGTTAAATAATAATCAATAAATAAATATCCTTGGACATTTCACACAAATGATTCTAGTAATTCGCCCCGAACGAGATCTCGTGCACCAAAGGTGGTTTATTTTGTACCTTCTTGCTTCGACTACCTAACCTTCCCCGAGCTACAGTTCAAACTGAGGACTGTACCTAAAGAATCGCTCTTGTGCATACTGCGTTTTTCTTGGCGTAAAGTCACACTTGTTATTGTCCAGTGAAACTGTCACAAGAACCTGCATAAAAGTCAATAAAATATGTACCTCCAAGTCAGTCAAACAGCGGTAGGACATGGCCAGCAGAGCGAAGAGAGCGGCGCAGGTGAGCAGGTTCCGTGGGTCCCAGCCGCTGGTGACGAGCGGCACGGAGCCCATCTGCCAGTCGTGGCTCAGCGTCCACGGACACAGCAGCAGCCACCAGTTGAACGCAGCCAGGTAGCAGAAGGTCATCAGCCTGGTTAGAAGATAAATCAATCAAAACTTGTTCGTATTGCTCTTATGAGCTTGGGACAACTTTGATAAAGGAGTTTTTAAGCTCTGTCCACGATCAACAATTTAACATACCTTCCAAAGCACAAAAGCGCTGCCAATGGAAAATTGTACGCTCTTAATGTTGCTTAACTTTATTGATCTATCTAGAAGGTAGACGCTCGATACGCCACGAGCGCTTCGAAAAGTGTTTGTGTCATGAAACGAAATCTGTTGTTAGTAATAAATAGTAGTTAGTAATATAAACACTTTTGCTAGAGCATAAGACGTTGTCCCCATTAGTGTGTGGCTGACTTTTTGTCTCTAGTTTGCCTCTGTATATACATATTTTAAATAGAGCGTTCTGCGTATATATTTTAAATACAGCGCGTACTGTACGCATTTTGCGACATTTCGCTAGGGCGGTAAACTAAAGGCAAATAGTTAGCCGCTCACCTGCCTCGTGGGGGCAACGCCTAAGACCTTTTTGTTTGGTACGAGTAAAGAAAAGATAATTCAATATTTTTGTTTTGTAATCATTTTCTAGGAAATGATGGCCTATTCCGACGACTGGGAATTTTTTACGATACTACCTAATCCTCTTGTTACTAATCCTAGTTTTTCGTTTGAGTTTTCTTAAACTAGGAATTCACAAAGCTTTTAGAGAGAGTTCAAAACAAAAGTTTTAATTGCTTTCATATTTTATTAGAATCCAAGGTTTATTTTGGTATCCACTTCGACTATTGTGTATATTAAACATTTTCGCTTTTCGGTCAGCAATGAAACTTGATTAAGAGCTTTAGGGTTGGTTTATTTTCAAGCAAATCAAAGATGTTGTCTAATGAATTCATGTAAATTTCTAGCCCTTAGCTTTAAGTGACCACGCACAAATGTAATTTAGAGCTGCAAAAGAAAATTCCTCAAAGTGCAAAAGATCCTCTAAAATAATCTTCAAAATACCTTGCAAAGAAGCTGGGATGGAATGCAGCTGGGTTATCCTGGACGGAGAAGGTGGGCCAAGTGCCCTGCAGCAGCGCTAGGCGCAGACACACCAGCAGCGCTAGAGACACCAGCACCTTGAGACTCCTTAGAGATAGACCCGTGCATTTCTTGTCTATCTTTAGAGAACAGATTGATCTGAAACAAAACGCACCATTTAATACAGCATACTGTAGCATACAGTTAGACAGAAATAAAAAGGGGGCCAGGCTGCATACTTTGCACCCCAACACCCTACGGATGACACTTTTCAACATTAGAAAAAATACTCTTATTTATCAAAACTCTATGGGAGTTGCCTGGTTCATGCAAACTAGACTAAAAGGGAAAATCAGAAATTACATCTTAAATTATATTACGTGCCTTCAAGGCTTCGAAATCTCTAATTGAATCACCCACCATCTGAAAGGCTATTCAGTAGAAGTAAAATAATTTGTGTCATAAACAAAATTTCATGCCCGTAAATCAAAAGCCTTAGAAATTGTAATAAGCCATCTTTCCAGACTCAATTGGCAAATAAATCTATTAATTCTACTACTAAAGGTACCTACTATATAATATCATCACAATAATATTTACACCCAAGCCTCAGAATACAGAAAAGTATTCTGAGACCCAAGCCTATCTAAAATCGGTTTTTCTTCTTCTTCTTTATTTTGGCTTCGCCACGCATTTAGCCACTACCAGTATAAAATCGCTTTTTAGAAACGGATCAAATGTAATTTGGCAATGACGAAAAATCAGGAGATTAGCGAAGATAGAAGAAGTTTTTTTCAAACGTAAAAGAATTAGGTGCCTACTTACTTAGTTCTGCTAGAATATTGATGTTACCTAATTTTTGTGACTTTGGTCATGACGACAACTTACTTACTTACCTACGTTTAGAATATGTCTCAACGACTCAAAGTGGAACGACTGAGGAAGATTTGGAAAGACAGGCGAATAACCAAAAACACAAAGGTTCGTCTAATGAAGTGCCTAGTCTTTCCAATTTTTCTCTATGGAGCCGAAACATGGTCTTTGAAGCTTCAAGATTGCCGAAAAATAGATGCACTGGAGATGTGGTGCTGGAGGCGGTTGTTAAAAATACCCTGGACAGCATTTCGCACCAATAATTCCATCCTTAAAGAACTTCGCATACGAGATAGGTTATCGTCGATTGTGCAGTTACGAATACTGAAGTTCTTTGGGCATATCTCCAGAAATGAACAATCTATAGAAAGGCTTGTAGTACAAGGTCAAGTACAGGGTAAACGAAGCCCTGGTCGGTCACCAACTCGATGGACCGATTTAATTAAGAAGACGACCCAATCGACAATAGTGCAGTGTGCTCGCAATGCAAATAACCGCCAGAAATGGAGATGCATCGCTAGAAGAGCGGCGGCCCTGGATGGGAGCAATGCAGAGTAATTGTGTGCTAGTGGTTCAACCACGACCACTCTGCCAAGAGTGCCCGACTAAGAAGAAGAAGAAGAATATGTCTCATAACGGTCTTAAAAGTCAAAGAGTGAAAGTCTTAGAATAGAATTGTCATTTATTGTAAAACCTAGGTACAGATTAAGATCTTACAGTTAATCATTTCAAAGCTTAAACATACCTTTTTACAAACGGCCAGCACCTATAGAAGTCGAAGGCGAGGTTCAAGAGCAGTACCGTGACGCCAGTCTCCTTGGCCAGCATACTGAGAGCTCCCAGCACCACGCTCATCCATACACACTTCTTGTTGCCGGTGGGTCTACTAACAGTGGTTAGTGTTAGAACCACAATATGAGAGAGATCACACCTAAACATCTATTTCATAGAACATTTTAGAGAAAATGGCTTACATAGGTACTAAACTTACTTACATAGGAACTTAAGTATCTATTTACTTATTTAATTTTTTATTGTGTACCTACTTATTTGATTTTTCTTTTTTTCTTAATAAGACAATTATTTAATTAATGTAATTGGTGTAAACCGTATTAATTATATAAATAAATAAATAAAATAAATGCGACATTACATCAAATGTTTATTTGGACATGGCTCCTACAGATTTATTCAAAGAATCTTGACTAACTTAAAGATCTGAGCGAATTTATTGTTCATCACTTACCTATGGTACACTAAAAGAGATGACAAGAAGAATATGCACGCTAGGACATCTGCTCTGCCGACTACTCCCGCCACCTGTTGAATAATAAAATAAGTTTTGATGAACACTATATAATATTTAAGTTTACTTTAAATTAAGAATAGAACAGATTTTTTTTATTTTCCATTAACATAAACATGGGTAACAGAAATGTGAGATATTGACAATCGAGTAACAAGAAAATAAGGCTACCCCTCAGCATCGAAAATTATTAAAATTTTTATTATTGACCAATAGTGGAAATAAACGTTAGAATCTTTATGTAAATCCAAGTTGCGATTACATGCGTGCTCTACAAAAATTACTACTTCTATGTTCAGTGTTAAATTATACATACCGCCTCTGTATGTACAGGGTGTACGGCAAACAGAAGCGCTGCAAGCGCAGCAAAGGGTCGCTTGAGTCGTGCAACAGTGACGCATGCGCGCGCGACTAGCGCGCAACACGCTGCGTGTAATGCAACGTTGCAGGCGTGCCACCACCACGGACGAAGTCCTGACAGCATGTGGTTTAACCTGCGGTAATTAAATTAATTTGTTGATTTTATAATGAAGTTTGGAAAATGAGGAGGGAGCATGGACCTAGTGTAGTACCTGGATGAACAGCGAGCATGCCGCTGAGAGGGACTAAAAACACAGTGAATCCATAGTTTTACAGTACAAATCAGAAGCATCAAATTTCCGGCCTTACAAAAAAAATTACAATTACAGTAAATCGAATGTTTGCAGCATTTTTTTTTTATCTTTCAGAAACATGTTTTTATTCTATTTGAAGTAGTATTATAAAAAATAAGCAATAACGCATGATATCTATAACTACATGTTTTATGTAAAATGAATTTCGAATACAAATAATTATTGGCAATTTTTTCTCAATTACAAAATTAAGTCTCAAAACCCGCAAAACCAAAAAAGTCAAGTAACGTTGATGATGGATGTTCAGAAACTTTTGCCAGTGTACTCCATAATTAAGTGCACAATGACCAAGGCTTAGTTCCGTGATAAATGAACAGGGTTTTGTTTCAACCAAACTCGCCGGAAAGTTTGGGAAACTGTTTATTTTGTGATGGGAATTCAACGTGACTGTTTCATAATTTTCCAGTTATAATTAGGGTATGGAAAAGGTATTTGCCTTGATAATTAATTATGAGATGATTAATAGAGGCTGGACCACATAACAGATGATCTGTTTTTATGTATTTTTGCTTGCTCCAATACTTATAGTATTTTTAGAAAATATTTTAAACTTATCACTGTACGTCGACGTACGTTTATAATAAGTAATTAAGTTCGTATAAGCAAGTGGCCAATTCTGGTGACGAAGTTTTTAGGTCACTTAAAAGGCCTATGTCAAGTCAACGACTTAAGAGCCGGTACCGACAATTTAACGTGCCCTCCGAAGCACGGGAGCGGTCGTTTTTTAATGTCACTTGCGGTCACCCATTCGAGGTATATTCGATACAAAATACAGTTTTCTTTCTTTCGATATCAACATTATTTGTATCTTTATTATCATTACAAAGATACAATCAGCTTTTACGCTGTAGCAATCTTCAGCTGACCCCCAATAAAACCTTTTGATTTTAGCTTGGCTCAAATAATTCCGCGTTTGGCTTTCTACTGTTGCCCGGCTATATAATCTTATTTTTTCTGGCGTTTCATCTTGTATATATCGTCATGACTAATCCCAACTTGGGGTTGAGGCTTAAGGTTTGCACAGGAGTGCCATAGAAAAGCGAAGGCCTATACCCAGCTGTAGGTGAAGTCAGGTTGTGGATGATGATGACTATAATGAATTTCAACTTTACTCACTGGGATAGGTTCAATGTTAAATTACAGTGGGTGAACCTGAACATTGATTGATTGCGCGAAAAGTCCATTGATGCACGGCACGGAATCCACTTGGTTCCGTGCCGTGCATCAATGGAATTTTCGCGTCGAAAAAATTATATGAACACGAGCTTTAAACGGTGAAGGAAGACATCGTGAGGAAACCCGCGGCTAGTCAGCCCCATACTGACCATTGTCTTTCCTGTGGATATAGCCGGCTAAGCTGAGAGGATGGTTTAAGTGCTGGGCAAGCCTATTCCATCTCAACAATGTCCCAGGCACTACAGACAGTGTCCCATTTAAGTGAAGGCAAGGATCACCTCCTGAGTAAAGATGTAAAGACCTGAGTATGTATGAACCTGAACAGTCTTCTTATTATGTCTACTGAAATATACAGGCTGGAGCAAAATTTTGACTCCTTAAGGGTTTTTTCTGTTCGAAAGTTTTGAACTTGAGAAATCGAGGTTTTGTTTTAAAGGAAAAATCTATTTGCATTTTAGATTCTCTCCACTCTTCATTCATACTGTACACTGTGTTGTCAAAGTTAATTGCCTTGTGTTGGCCAACCACCACAATAACAAGGAAGCTTTACACATGGATTGATTTACTTTGTAGCATTATGGACATGACTTTATTAAAATATAGAGGTAAAGTTGATCTCTGTTTGTTTTTAGGTAGTACTCGTTAGATCTGTGTTTACTGTCCCATGGGTTTTATTAATCTAAAATTTATAAGAATTTAACTACTTAAAATATTTATTTTTTAAAACAGAAAAGGTCTAACAACCTGAATCTAATTTATAAACATAGTTAACATCTCGTTTTTTTTTATGATCAAAAGTAGCTTAAGAACAAACTGGCCATTTAATTTTGCAGGTGGTTATTACGAATATCAGAGAATCGCCAAACACCTTAAGAACGCATTATCCGACAATCGCCAAACACCCTATGAACGTATTACATGAACTCAAAACCAACATTCAGTTATTAGTAGGTAGGTATATTTACTAGTAAGTATACGAATCTGAAACATGAATTAAACTTCAGTTCCCAGCATAAGGGCCTAAATGAAGCAGTTTTGATTGCCTGCATAGCACTTTATCCTTTCGATGTCCATCCAACGAAATTAGTTCTCCCTCAGCGCTCAGATCACGTATCGAAAAACGAACAAGAACTCTGATAGGACCTACAGCCGTTGATACCTCATCTATTAAAAAGCAATCTCGCGTTTCGTTACTGCCGGACTTGTGCGTTTTGTTCGAGTTATCTTGCAGTTCTTGGCATAAATAAAATAAACGAACGAAACGTTGATAGAACGAACGAGGCATAAATAAACTGTATTTCGAACAAAATGAAACTGTAAACTAACGTTTGAAGATTAGACTGCAATCAAGGTTTGTATTTTAAAAATAGCCTCTCCACACTTCGCGTGAAAAATTCACACTCACAGAAATTTGACTTTGTCGCGTTACAAAATACCGACAGCAAACGGATAGTTTATTAATTTTTTGGAACCCTGCATGCTATTGGCTTAGTTTTATCCAGGTACCTACTACGAGCCATGAGCGAAGCCACGGGCAGCAGCTAGTACTGAAATAATACTGGATGTTACAGTAATATTAGGAATGGTAGTATTTATTTTAAAAACGGTAGTAAGTGTTATTGTAAAGGAAGATAGGGAATAGCAGACCCATTCTTGATATTACTCTTATAAATCTTTCTCTGAAATTAATTTATTTACAGAAACTAAACTACTACATATTTACATAACTGTACAAAATAATTAGAACCAGTTGAGCCACCTAAGGATCGTTACAAACGATCTATAGGTAGCTCTTTCTCTTATATATCTTATATATTTAGATGTATCTAGAAGCCAAAACACAAAAACACTGAGTGTTTTATTACCAAAATGTGACTATTGAAGTCGGGGTTAAGTGTGAAAATGTCCAAAGCTACTGGTTATTTACGTAGTGTTAAATAAACTTTTACCTGCATCTCATCATGGTTATCCATGACTTGCCAAACTACGCAAGCGCGTGGTTGAAATAATGTATGTACAATTTTAGCACTTAGAGGCACTATGACACCTTTTCATGATTTGTCTTTGAGTTGGCAACGTGCCACGTGCGAACTAACTTACTTATGCTCTAACAAATAACTACACACTAGCGCGTAAAAATTGATTGGGATATATGTCAATTTAAAGTTAGAACATATACATAAAAGCTACGTACATCACCGTAAGTGTCCATGTAAAGAAACGTTAAATTCTTAATTAAAAATAATGGTATTTTAAATATTTCCGTAGTATAATTATTAATTCATTCAGTTGTATTTATTTTTCCCCTCTCTCCCGTACATCTAAGTACAGAATGCTTAGTTCGTATCATAATTAACTGCTTGGAGTTTCGCAACACGATATTTGGAGCGCTTACAAGCCGCAGTTCTAGGTAATGTTATTTATTCCGTGCCAGAACCTAAATCAAAGATGCTACCTCCAGTACAAATGAACAGGTGAAATTGCTTGCGCAGTGTTTGCGTACAGTTAACGAAAAAATTAAATGACTCAAAAAGTCCGCTAAAAATACTGTTAAAAATTTGGTGTATAAAAAGTCTCTGAGGTAAAATATGAATTTATATCACCTCCACGTTTTGAAAACATGGGAGCATGGACCAGTCGGCGTCAATCGATAGTTTTGAGTATGGTATAAACCACAGACCGACGTCAACCAATCTATTCTATTATGGAGCAATGCCATCGATCGACCCATTAGAGCTAGGCACACTACGTTTTTCAAATGAGCGAGCCATCACTGCGCGATTTTGTGTAGCGGTCACAGCTTGCCGTCTACATTTTGTTTGCCACGCGTTTGTATCAATACAAACGCCCAGTCACTGCGCATTTCATTTGCGTTTGTATCGATACAAACGCGCAGTGAGTGCGCGTTCTAAAAACGGTGTGTCTTAAACATCTCCAGAATCTCAAAATTTAGATAATCTGTTGCAGAAAACTGTAACGTTTAAATACCTAAAAACTAAAAATACTGTAGCGTTCTGAGATTGAGCGTACAGCACCGCATCGGACACGGCGTGTCGGCAAGCGGGAAATATTAATATCTTGCAGCACGCGAATGGTTAAACTTTCGATTTATCATTCACTTGTTAGGACTTCTTTAGGGATCCGTAGTAGCTTTTGTGACCTTAATCTTTCTTAAACTTTTGCGATCACTGTCATACTTTTAAATAGATAAAGATAAGCAGGACTTTCTCGCGTCATTTACCTTTTTTATATTATTTAAAAGCGTGGTGCGACCACGGTTGTTACACAGCCGAATCGTCGGGAAATAATATAAAACAAAATGAGGCGATAAAGTCCTGTTTATCTATTTAAAAATATGTAAGTATATAAAACCACGACGAACTTACATAAATCAATTACGTTTTGTTTATTACAATAACTTTTTATATTCCACGCTACTAATGTCAAAGTCTATTTTTGTCTTTATAACAATTATCTTCGAGACAAAAGAAGTACAAAAGATTTCGAACTATGATTCCTCTATAAGTTTTTCATTATACAGGGTGTAGTTAGATGCTATCGGCACAGTATCGTCACATTTTTCTTTCTTTCTTTCATAGACAGTGCGTGTTCAGATTTATAGCCAAAGCAATATTCAACCGCATTGCCGCTCTATTTCCGGGCAAAATACAAGGAAATTGATGACGTTTTTTTTTATCAAGAATTTCGAAACTTATATTCATTTATTACTTCAAGTAGGTGCACAAGATTTTAAAATTTAGGTTTAGCCGCAACAAGAACCCCGTTGGGACAACACAATGGTAAAAGAAATGGTAGGTACTAAAATTTTCTGTTGATTAAAAGTATAAAGGTATTCATTATCTAATCAGATAAAAAAACGATTTCATGTTTTAAATACTGTGCTTTAAAATAATAGTACCCAAATTGCTTGAGGAGATAGAGGTATTTTGAAGTGTCTAAAATTCTAAATGTGTGAATTTGATGAGCTTGATAGATTTATGGATGAAACAATTTAGAAAACAACTTTCTTGGAAAATTTTAGTTTTAATCAGTTAACAGTCTGGATTAAATCTCGCTGTGGCAGTTTTCAGGGGGTTTAAAAACTTTTTATACTACCTGCTCGTCAATGGCATATTATGTGTCATGCAAACCTTTCCTAAAGTAAGTCATTACAGCTCTTTGGTCTAGCAAGCACATAATGTTGTATGGAATATCTTTCTTCCCCTAGAGAATAAAGTGATTTGAATTTGGAATTCAACCCATGTAGTGGTACTTGACCGAGGTTGGTTTCAAAAAAGTTTAGTTGGAATGAGATTTTATTCTGATTTAGGCTGTATGTTATCATTTTCTTTGCACTGCCTACAAATAAAAAAAATAAAAACAAAAACTTTTTACGAACTTCATTTTCACGCACGCGCCAAGAAGGATTTGTTTAAAGTTAGAATTATAATCTGTAGTGGTTAGTTCGACATTCGAATAAATTCTTGAAAATGAATTTCGTAAAAAAAAATTGTGTTTATATTTTTTTAATTTGTAGGCAGTGCAACGAAAATTATAACATACTTACAGAAAAACTCAGAATAAAATCTCCTTGCATCTAAACAGTTTGACGCATACAACCACCTTTATGTACTTTCTTTACCTATAACAGTTTCAATTGCCTCGCAGAAAGTATAAAAAGTAGTGTATGCATCACTGGCTTAAATGTGTATTTGTCTTGGGCGATCTTGAACCCCTTGTACTCAGGATTCTAGCCATAACTCCCCCGAGCGGACCCTCTTACTCGGGGTTCAATATAGCGCCCGCTACATAATACACTACTTTAAGCCCTTGTTGCATAAACTACTATTAACGTTGGAATTTACACAAATACGGGTAATAAGACATATTTATGTAACTCTTGGCATTGACATAAGTCTGAACAGTCTGAAAAGAAAAGTTCCCTAAAGCTATGTTATACAATGAATAAGTTCTAATTTTTTTGATTTTATATAAAAAAAATACTATAGTAAAAGAAGTAAATCTAAAAACTTTTGCAGCTAATTCGGTAACAACAAATAGGAAACAAAGAAAACACCAAACAAGTCCCAAATGTTTCCGATTTTATATCCTTCGATATCCCGCGACCCGCCATTTTTTACAACTTGAGATATACAGACGTGACAGAGGCCATTGTTTATAGAGGATATAACACCCTCGTTCTAAATAGCTACAAATAGTTGGGATAAAATGTCTTTGTCCTATTGAAAGAGTTTTTCTAAGAATTCTATTGAGATTTATTTTTTAACACGTTTCGACTGAGAATTTTCTAGAAAGACATTGGGTTGTGTAACTTAAACATTAACGATCGTCATTGCAAATACCTACCAAAAGTATTTTGATTAGTACCAATAAAATTAAAACCCCTTTGGACTTCACTCAGCGCCATCAAGTCTCAAGCAACATATTGCTTGTGTTATAAATAGTAACCTGATGATATAGGTACTAATGTCGACATAATTTTTTTTTTGTAATACATAAATTAATCAATAGAAAACCTACCCTACCCGGAACAAAAATCTACATATCATATAAACATTGTCCCGCAGCTAGGATTAAACACTCATGAAAGCTCGCCTGAGATGCATAAGGTTGCTCATGCAATTCAGGCCTTCACCCACAACGTCACAGAGGACTCTTAAATCTTTTAAAAGTGACCATTTTTAGCGTTGTCTATCAACTTTCATATGAACTTGCACTACGACTATTGAAAAACAGATTGAAATATTTCATTTCTGAATGTAAAAGTTCCGAAGAGCCGATATGAATTGCAAAGCAGCTCGTTTATTATTGACGTCGAAGGCCCAGCGGCATTTATTTGAATAAATGATACTTGCTACATTGTTTATGATTGTGGACACAGATTCCTGTATCATAAATTAGCTTTATTGCTCGATGACATAATGTAAACGGCATGTTTGATTTATATGTACCGGATGGAACTTGTATCTTAACTTAATTTGTGACTGAAAAGGTTATACATATTTCTCTTTTGATCGAAAAAATAGACACGGAAGTTGAATGTCATTAAAGTGACATTTCGGAGTATCGCAAAAGCTAAACTTAACTAACTAAAAATTTGCCGTCCCTTTCATAGCGATGAGAATAAAAAGGATGACATTAATTTTAGTTAGTTTAGTTTAGCTTTTGTGATACTCCGAATTGTCACTTAAGTAATGGTATTGGAGCTTGAACCATTTTAAACAATTTTACTTACAAATTTAATATCGCAGCCATATCATACTAGGACAGACTGGGACAAAAAAACTAATAATCTGTCAGCAGATTGAAAATAAATAAAAATTATGCTTCGTTTTATTTATAGAGAAACAACTGCAGTTTAAAATAAATAACTGTCACTACCAATAGGTAACGAAAGTGTCAACGTTGTTAGTTTGCCCGATAAATACCTATACAACACTATTTGTAAACATAAATTCTAACTTTTGTGTACACAAAATGAAAAAACTAACTTTGTGTTTTATTTTGTGATTGAGGATTGATACTGTAAATCTGGTTAGTATTATAACATAACTAGATTTGCCCAGTGGTTTTACCACCATTTAATTCAAAAGATAGAGCTATCGAATCCTGGAAGATTTTTTCAAATCCAACTGGATTTATCAGTCCCAGAGATTACCCCGATCAAAACAAACAGAAATCAACTCCCGTTTTATTTATTATATTTTACTTTCATGAATTAAGTAATTTAAACCTTAAAGAAAATCACCGACCAATTTCAGATTAAACAAATAAACACGAGTAAACATAAACAAGCCATGTTTCCACCTGAAAAAACGTTCGGCAACAGCAAAGAGATTGGACACCAAAACAATCATTGAAATCATTGAGCTGGAAGCCGCGGGAATGCGTAGGTAGGTACCTGTGTAATCTTACGTGGAAATACATGAAAGAACTGCAAAAATCTTTATAAATACGTAGAATCAAACGAAATTGTATATTATGCTCTTGATTGTATCCTCAAGTATCGGCTAACTACAATCATAATAGATTCTTCTACAGCTCGTATTCAGATTCCATATTGAAGCTTGAATCGTATCTCAAGCAGTGATTCATCAATAAACTTCCATTAGAACTGTAGAATCGATGGTTGGGCTTAGACTCAAGTCTGAGTGCTGACTACTGATACGAGTTTAAGGCTAGGCGGAGGTGGTCTTGTCACAAATAAATGTCAAATATGCTCATCCTGCTATCCTACTATCCTACTAATATTATAAAGGTGAAAGTTTGTGTGTGTAAGTGTGTTTGATACTCTTTCACGCTAAAACTACTGAACGGATTTGGCTGAAACTTGGAATATACATAGTTTATGACCGGGAATAACAAATAGGGTATTTTTTATTCCGGTATTCCCACGGGAACGGAATCTACCGCGGGTAACACCGCGAGGCGCAGCTAGTGTAATCTAAACAAAACATTTTGAACATTCCTTTTGTAAGAATTCTTTAACCCTATGGCGTCCAATAAGACATGAGATTCTGGACGTTAGTTCTTACAACATAAAAAAATATTTCTCAGCAGTTTGGTTAAAATAAGTTTATTCACAAAACTGTAGCATGGACCACGACCACAGAGCAATAATAGTTGTTACTGCGACGAGGTAATTACGCATACAATGGTCCTTGTAACAGAACGTGCCAACTTTTGTACTGCACCTAATTAACAAATAAAATATGCAAAATATAGCTGATTAAAATAAATATAAATTTAAAATAAATTTAAATTTAAATTTAAAATGTTAACTGGCTAACAACTTTATCTCTAGATAAAAATCTATTCGTTCGTTCGTTCGTTCGTATGAGCAAGTGGCCAACTCTGGTGACGGAGTTTTTAGGCCGCCTAAAGGCCTCCGTCATGGCTTAACGACTTTAAAAGCCGGGACCGACAATTTAACGTGCCATCCGAAGCACGGAAGCTGGAAATCTATTACAATAATATCATGATTTGGTTTTTTTAAACTCAAAACTGACATAATATAGGTAATTAAAACAAATGCCAAATAATGAAATCTACGGTTTCTCTTGCGTCTCAGCTGCACTAATGCCACTAAAAACAAAACGACATTACCACTTGACGTTGCAATTAATTGTAGGTCGTTGTAGATAGCACTAGTTTAAGTATTTACTCAAACTAGTGCTATCTCAGTTGCTAGGAATTTTCATATTTCACCATTACAGCTGAGATATTACAAAAAACGTTGAAAAAGTAATGACTGTGCGTTTCCTTTGAACCGGTTGGAGCCGTTGAGAGAGACAGAAGTTTGTGGGAACGAACAAAACGTCACAATCTCGGAAAGGAGTGTGAGATTGCGGAAAAATTAGGGTTTTCACACCCACTAGCAAGCTTCGCTGTGTTTACCCACTTCTCGTAAAGGCGCCTTTACATTTGTAGGCTGTGATATAACCACGATTGCTTAAAATCTTAACAATGTCTAAAAGGTAAGGGAATCTTGAGGAAGGGAATCTTGATGTGCTGTCTTCTCAAGAATATGGCGTTTAGTTGTTGTTTCACATGTTTTGACATGATTCAGGCGGCCTAAAAACATTCAATGTTTCATTAAACTATTGATAAGTGATTTTATATTATATTATTTTTATATAAGTGACTGAGGCCTTTGAGATCCCGATCAACGAAAACGAAGTTTCGTGACAATTTTCGGGTTCCAATTATGTTGGTGAATATTACGAATTCAGGATCCACCAACATAAGCTGACCCCGAAAATTGTCACGAAACTTCGTTTTCGTTGATCCCCAGTAGGAACGGCCCCTGATATTGTGAGAAGAGCACTTTCCTGCACTCGAGGTTCATTTCTGTTCAAAACCCAAAGATGCTTGTCAGATACTCACCTAATTTGGGGGACTACCTCATATGCTCATACTACTCGTACCTAATTTGTCAGACAAAAAAAAAACAAAATCGACACTTGACAAAAAATAATTGAAATATTTATAAATAAATAAAATATTTGAAAAAACAAATACATACACTGAAACTTAGAACTCCTCCTTTTTAGAAATCAGTTCAAATAAACTTATGATAGATAGATATATAGATAATAATAATCTTTATTAGCATTAGAATAGCATTAGAATCACCTAGCATGTAAAAAAAAACTTAAATGATCCTTGAGATCTTTATTGACACACTTAACATAAATGAATTTCTAAATTGTCATATAAAACGCAAACTACGTATTTGAGTTTTGACTTTCATTAATATGCATGATGATGACATCAACAAACAGTCAAAAATACTCCATAAAGTACATCAATTTAAGTAAGAGGACGATTCATAGGCATTTAGGTACCGTTTTTTTACTGTAAATTATTTGCCTCGTGCCTCCGCATAATTGAGTTGAAACTGGTCGCACTTTTTACAGAACAAGAGGTTCTTAGCAAAATAAATATCTCAATTATTTACCTAACAATGAATGGCCGCCCAAGGAAGTATCCTAGCGGTAAATTGTCCAATTGTAATGGTCCAATGTATTGTTGTCTTGCTCTAACTGTTATTGTGTTTCTTGAAAAAAATTATGTCTATGTGTGTTGCAGTCAGCTAAATATAACAAACCTATTATATTTAGCTGACTATGCTTAACAAGGGAATTATGTGTACGTATATCGAGATCACACGGAAGATAATGGTCAATATCAAAGTCAACCGTACAAAATACTTGAATGCAAATGACTGCTTCTCTAAGTTCTATATAGACCACTCGACACAGCACAATGCTATATCGAAGCTCCCGACTGTTGTACAAATTGAAGTTCTATTTTGCAAGCGAATATCTGAACATACTCTCACAATTTGATCACTTAAAGCATAATACAGGAACCCGTCGGGATCATAATAATGCTTGTTTAAAAAACAAGCATTATTATGATACTTACTTATAAAAAGTAACTTTCCGATAGAAAATAAATGCCTATAAAATGTTGCATGAAAGTACTTTATTTAAACTTTTCAGGCAATTCTATCAATATAATCACCCCATGTCTATCCACTACTATGAGAGACAGTGATATGGTTACAGGACTTGGCTGTTCACATGACTGAACGTCCAAATGGTTTGAATATATAGATGTCAAAATGTACAAAGTCTATTGGTTATAAAGTTGCAGTGACAAAATGATAAAAGTTCACATTGTATTTATGTATCATTATGCTTTTGCCAGAATGTAAACATTTTACAATGTACTAATGTCAAGTCATGTCAGGGATTAAATATTTAAATGTTACAATATTTTAGTGACAAATCATGTCATTGAATATAAAACTAAATCTTACAATGGCAAATATAGGTTGCCTGCCATGTATTATAATTATAATATTGTTATTATATAACATCACACTTCACACTAATATTATACTTAAAGGTGAAAGTTTGTGTGTAAGTGTGTTTGTTACTCTTTCATGCTCACTGGCTTGAGCTTAGGTATATATATACCATGGCAACAGGATGGGATTCTATTCACCGCGAGTAGCACTACGGGGCGCAGCTAGTATTCTTCATTCGATTTCAAGAGTTCGGTAGGTATAGGAATAATTGTAAGCTGTACTTGAAAGAGTTTTTAATGTATATTTATGGAAACTCTATGCTAACAAACAATACATAATTAGTATTGGTCATTATGACATTGATACAAACCGCGTACATTTTGGCACTCATTCGTCATAACAATGATGTCGTTATGAATTTTAAACATTCTGACACTTGATCGTTTTAACATTATGCACTTTGTAACAGTTAGTACATTTTGATACTAGCTCGTTCTGACAAATTTACTATTTGACTATAATGCATTATAACAATAGTTCTTTCAAACAAGCATATTTTATGCCTTTTGTGCATTTTGGCTCTCGTACTATTTTGCACATGGTGATTGAGCCATTTGGACGTTCAGTCATGTGAACAGCCAAGTCCTGTAACGAGTGATATAGTGAAAGCTAAACAGTGTATATGACACATTATTTTCACGCCTCTTTTCCCAATCCTTGCCAGTCAAATGCAATATTTCCCCGCCTCTAGACAATGAGTATCTTTTATTTATAGAGGGAGCCAGAAGCACATCTTAATAAACCATAATATTTCACAGTAGGCACAAACTATTGACTTCGTCCCCAAAATAATGAAGTAAACATTGTTTTGGACCGTTTAGCTTACCACAAACTACTTAGGCCTTTAAATGTAATCTAAATGCTTAATATAGTGTCTGATACCTAATGGTGGCTATAAAGTCCAGGACATTGTTGTTGTTGAGATAGAGTAAGTTGGTTATTAGGACACTATAATATTCTCCCAGCCTAATCTGCCTTATTCATACGAAATACATGGTCGATACGTGTGAAACTGCCTGAATTGCGGGTTTATAAAAAAAAAAATAAATAGCCTCAAGCTAAGCAAATGGTAACCAAACTATATACAAACATAATGCATATTATGTAGTTTTTAACTTTTGTATTTGTATATGGTTAAAACTACAAACTAAGGATTCATTTTAAGTCTACGAAGCCTGATGAAGAAAGTAAAATGGTACCTACTCAGTGTTTTAAGAATACAATACAGAGAGGTAGGATAATGCAATGAAATATTTAAAGCCACTCGATAGCTCTGTAGAGCATTTGCATCGCAAAGAGACATCGCTAGTCAGCTTTTTAAAAATGCATTGTGATGGCGAATGTTCCTGTAGAAATTGGATGGCTGTTTTTCTGACGTGTACAGGACATTGGGACATTTCTACGATACCCTAGGAATTATATTAAGTCCTATAGTAAAAACGTTACTAAAAATGTTCTTCTTTAATAAAAGTTTCCACCGTGTTAACCTAGTGGTAAATCTGGTTTTATATATTTAGCTATGTCAAATCAAATCAAATCAAAATATATTTATTCAGTACGATCGTTTATAGACCACTTTGACATGTCACGTTCTTGAAACTAGGTGATTCTACTGCCTGTTCCAACGCGACTCCCTACACCAGGAAAAGAATCAGGCAAGCACCTGGTGGTGTGGGCCTAGCTTTTTTTTCAGCGGTCCAATCTTAATACTAAGTTAAATTATGTCATCTGGTTACCATAACACAAGTATTAAGTTGCTTAGCTTGGGACTAGATGACGCCGTGTGAAATGTCCAAGGATATTTATTTATTTATTTATGTATGTATTTGTATATGTATCCTCGTTCGCCTCATTCATTCTTATAACATTCATCAATCAAACTCACCGGCCTTTGGTACTTCACCTGCTCCTTACTTTTAACACCAATCAAACAAAACAAACCCGTGCCAATGTATAGTTAAAACATTTTAAAAGCAATTTCAATATCGCTATTTTAAAACTACACGTGCTGCAAATAAATTTCGCTACAGAAACGCCGAAAAATATTAAAATGTGCCATTAACGCCAAATGTTGCCGACGTATGCCTTCGGTACTCATGGGAGCTCGACGCTCCCAGAGCCAGCATATTACAAACCTGGGTGCGTAGACAAGTGACAAACGCCTTGTTTCTATTCTCTTTCTATCATCGCTATTTCTTTGATTTGGCATTTCTGATCGCTTGAGTTTTCGTCATCAAATGTCAATTCCTATGCATTTTTTTTAGTTTCTAATCGAAAGCGATTGTCGAAATGTAACATGACATGGCTAGGGCAGCTGATCCTAGTTACAAACGCTTCGTGTCGATTCAATTTCTATCATCGTACCTTTAAATTGACATTTCAAATAGATCATCATTATGTTATTTTCTCAAGTTGAACCATAGAAAAAGTTACCCCATGGTACAACCTGTTGGACTGGACACTTTTTCCCCGTTGAACTAACAGTTGAACCATGGGTCGGCCTGTTGGTAGGTACAACATAGCAGTTGTACCACGGGTCGGGAGCGGATTTGACTCTACTGACGACTTATTAACATCGTTCGATACGTTTTTTTGTTTCTGAAGCAAAAGCGATTGTAGAAAAGTAATATGGCAAGAGTGGGTGGTAACAAATCTGACGCCACACTAATAGCTTCGGAGCCAGTCATCAATTTACTGCTTTATATTTTCCCGCGTTTTATTCGTTGTGGTTTAGAAGATTTTATCCTTGACTGTAGGAAATCGAGGCGATGACTAGAATTTTTGAGAGACTGCTTGTTAGGGAAGTTGAGCGTGTGCTTAAGCAAGCACAATGTGTTATAAACAAAATGTTACCGAAATCACAGATAAATAATAATATACAGATATTTGTTATAGTTTGATAAAACTTATGATACCTTTGCCCAGCAGTGGGACACGATAGGTTAAATAAATAAATAAAAAAAAACCTTTTTGTTTTGTACAATTTTATTGAAACGTTGTCGGTATCTAAATCGCCAAGATTTTACGTGAGTAATTTCCCGTTGTGTTGATATAATCAAAGACGATTAATATCTAGATATTAATCGTCTTTGATATAATGAAGTTAGTTGAGTTTTTATAATTTATATATCTTGTTGATTAGTATCGACATCATCATCATTTCAGCCTATATCCATCCACTGTTGGGTATAGGCCTCTTTATTACGCCATTCTCTTGGATTCCTAGCGAGTCTGATTCCTTCCCGACCACGTTTACAATGTCATCATAATTATCATTAATTAATTCATTAAAAATAACATGATATAAAATGAAATCACTAGCTCTTGCACTAACCCAATCCGTCGCGTCGCAAATAAAACAAGCTGGGTGATAAACTACAGTCATTTTCGTGTGTGAAGAGGTACATTCGTCATGAAGCGTTCGGTAACTTTTCATCTGGGACATTATCGTAGGTTTTTCGTCGCAGTATGTCAATAAACAGTAGTGTAGCTTATCATAAGCTAAAAAAAGCTTCTCAAAGGTAAACGATGATAAATAATTCTTAGTCTTTCTTAACCTTTGCGATCACAATTCATACTTTTAAATTAAAATAACAGGATTTTATCACGTAATTCAATTTGCCCGCGACCACAGTTGTTACAACACAGCTTAAACATCGGGAAACAATATTAAAAGGTAAATTACGGATAGTTTTAATTAAATCCTGTTATTTTAATTTAAAAGTGTAAAAGAACAGATAGTATAAAAAAATGTTTTCGCGAAGGTTTTGAAGTATTTTAAAAGCACCAAAATAATACATTTGACTGAAGACAGTGTTAACAACTTAACGTGCTCCCCGGAGTAAGTAATGATACTGTATTGTCGTACACTGTGCCACAAGAGTGACTCACCTAATCCGGGATGAGATCCGGACGTGCGGGTAATTTTCCTCTCGAAGGCTTTTACAGGTGATGCAAGTTTTGTGTGTAAAGAGATTTTATCACATTTTCGGTATGGAACATTACAAATTACATTACATTCTGTATGAATAAATCGTCCTATTAAAATGTTTTATATTTTAAAATAAGATTTAGAGTCATTGCTGTTACGCACATCATCAGATGATTAGATACCGCTCCGTAAGCCCAATGAGTGCAAGCGAGATAGAGTACATTCAGAAAATATAAGAGATAGAATTACAATGATTTATGGGTGTAGTGTTGATAGAACCATTGATTTGTACCATTAATGGTACTAGTGACACTACCATAAAGTCAATCGTTCGTTCGTTCGTTCGTATGAGCAAGTGGCCAACTCTGGTGACGGAGTTTTTAGGCCGCTTAAAGGCCTTCGTCATGGCTTAACGACTTTAAAAGCCAGGACCGACAATTTAACGTGCCCTCCGAAACATGGAAGCGCTCAGATGAAAATGCCACTTGCGGTCACCCATCCAAGTAGTGACGGCTCAGAACGTTGCTTAACTTCGACGATCTATCAAGAACGTCTTAGCAAGCTTTGCCACGAGCGCTTCAAGTCAATAGTACCATAAATACATACTAGTATTATATACCGTGTATACCTACTCGTGTATGGTCTCCTGGTGTTTTCGTTGTAACGAATCATTGTGAAATTCATATTTTATGGCTACTAACAACGATGACAGTATAAACGTCAAATCGAACCTTACGGCAGGAACTTCCAAACTATAGTAAGTACGTAACTTTCAAACTAAGTTTAGTATTTAAGAGTTCATGTTTGCAAGGGTTAAAATTAAATGTTGAGAAATTCAACATCTTGTTTTTCAATCTCGGCTAGCAGCAATTCTAGTCGGCTAATGCTGATGAAATATGAAATACATGTCAATCGTAGTCTGGTCATTTCAACTATTAAAGTGTGTACATGTATATTAACTATGTGTTTTATTAATCGTTGACTCAAAATACAACATTTTAGAATTTTACTTTTTGCCGTGTAGGTGTTATATTCAACGATACATGTGAAAAGGCACAATGAGAACGAGAAAATCTTATTACACTCTCCTGGCCATAAATGTTAACAATGTACAAACTACGTAATAAAGTAGAATAATCTCTAATGACGGCCGCTTCGTACATGGCCCGGAAATGACTATTTACAATCTCCCGGACTGGGATTTGATTAAAATGTTTATACTCGTATTATCCGTGTGAATTTTTTACAGGTTTCTATAAACGGTATCAGTCTCTCACAGTATGCTCGTGGCGAAGCTTGCTAAGACATTCTTGATAGATCGTCGAAGTTAAGCAACGTTCTGAGCGGTCACGACTTGGATGGGTGACCGCAAGTGGCACTATCAGTTGAGCGCTTCCGTGCTTCGGAGGGCACGTTAAATTGTCGGTCCCGGCTTTTAAAGTCGTTAAGCCATGACGGAGGCCTTTAGGCGGCCTAAAAACTCCGTCACCAGAGTTGGCCACTTGCTTATACGAACGAACGAACGAACGAATTATTTATTACTAGCTGCGCCCCGCGGTGTTATCCGCGGTGAATAGTTCCCGTTCCCGTGGGAATACCGGGGTTAAAAGTAGCCTATTCTTTAATCCAGGATATCAGCAATTCTGGTACCAATTTTCATTCAAATCCGTCCAGCCGTTTGAGCGTGAAAGAGTAACAAACACACTTTTGATCCTGATATTTCCACGGGAACGGGAACTATTTACCGCGGGTAACAGAAGATAAATGCAGAACAGTGGAATATAATATCTGTTCTGCATTTATCTTTCTTCACGTGTTTGATCCTGACTTCCCCCGCCCTTCTCAAATAGGTTTTTCTATCCCAGAAACGTCCCTGATACGGCCCGTTATGTACAAATAGAGTTGAAATCGTCGCGGCCCCAAATAGACCGCGAAATTGTTGAGATGGTCCTACACTCTGAATTGTGCTTGAACAATGGACATTAAGTTCAGCTAACGACTGGATCTTCGAGATGCCAGAAATGCTATATGGGACCCAGATGTATTGCCTGTTCTTATCCTATTAAATACATTAGGTGTCTAAAATGATTGTAGTAAAATAAAAATCTAAATCGACGAAATTTTTACGTGAGTAATTTCCCGTGTATTATAATGTAGTGAAATATTTCAACGATTGGCAAGGTGAAAGTT
Source organism: Xanthorhoe designata (assembly GCA_963582015.1). Classification (NCBI taxonomy): domain Eukaryota; kingdom Metazoa; phylum Arthropoda; class Insecta; order Lepidoptera; family Geometridae; genus Xanthorhoe; species Xanthorhoe designata. The sequence goes on from OY757037.1 coordinate 12,107,394, forward strand.
TTTCTTAACTAAAAAACTTAGTTATCATAGTTAAACTATTAAGTGTAAAATAACTTATAAGTATTGCTGACAAAGAAGTAGTAGGTAAGTAAACCTTGAACTATAGAATCTTTGACTCCTCGCTCTAACTAACCCTCTTATTAATAAACGAATATTAACATAAACCGTCCTGAAATGAACGAATTAGCACTTTATTGTACACAGAATAAACATACAAATACGACTTAAAATTAATACTTCGTTAATCTTTGTTTATTAATAAGAGGGTAAGTGTATAACTTGTACTTAGAGGCGAGGGATCTCAGCTTCGGCTTATATATTCAAAGAGTCGATAATGGCTATGTGAGGAGCAGCTAAAACCGCCGAAATAAGTAATCGGTACCTGTGCATTTCCGACATGCATATTAATGCTTTAATAACGCTTTGAGGCTTATGTCCAGCAGTGGACGTCCTATGGCTGAATGATGAAAGCTTTAAAACTGCGAATATAATCTAGATAAAATTAGGTGTAGATTTGTTTACATCGTTATAAGTAGGTACCGAAGCGCTCGTGGTGAAGCTTGCTAAGACGTTCTTCGGTCACTACTTTGATAGGTGCCAGTAGCATTAATATCTGAGCACTCCCGTGCATCGGAAGGCACGTTAAATTGTCGGTCCCAGCTTTTAAAGTCGTTAAGCCATGACGGAGGCCTTAAGGCGGCCAAAAAACTCCGTCACCGGAGTTGGCCACTTGCTCATACGAACTTACTTACATTTAGTAGGTACCCAATAAGTATAAATATAAATTGCACGTACTAATAGCGAGTCCCCAAAACACGAGAAAACTCTAATTCACCGATAGCAAATATGAGAAACGATGGTAATAATACGTCCACTGTTGAACCACACAATGCTAGTAAATTCTGCTTGCGGCACAATCATCGAACAATAGGGATGCACTACATTCAAAACGAAAGTCAAACGAACACAAACAAAATATTTTTTAAATTCCATGTAAATTATTATATCCTGTTATTTTTCCTTTTGTTTTTTAGTAGAAATGAGTAGTAGTTATATAAAACGTAATTAAATTATGTAAAGTAGTTTTAAAAAAGACGTGTGGCACTCAGAGACTGCCGCGGTAAAGCTATTGCATGGGGTGTTAGGTTATTTTCGTTACGGAATTTCTGGATTCGGTCTCCAAGCTCAAGGCCCGCGATAGAAGCTACGCGATAGCTTAAAAACATAAACAAATAATCTAATTAGCTAATCATCTAAATACTGGTTCTCTCATGACCGTGAAAAATCAGGACAAAAAACGCATTAGGTTTACTTCTAAATGTGTATAGTAATGTATAGTATATTAAAATAAAATATTGTATAGTAAAGTATAGTATAGTAAATGTACCCATTTTCGTCGTTCGAACAAATTTATAAGAGCCACTTAGTCAGAGAGGTGTTAACATTCGAATTGAATTAGCAATACCTGGTAATACGTATTGCTAATGAATTCAGAAGTTCACGACGCTCACTTGCAATCATTACGAAATGATTATGATGGCAAAATAATTAACTCATATAGATTTCAATAGAACAATACCGAAAGTGTTCTGATTGTCGGTTAACAATAAAATATATCAACCAACAAACCAGATTGTCGGTTAAGAAAAATAATTACTAACCATCCGACTAGGTTGGTAATAGACGGAACAGTCATATGTATACAGTTTCCTAAACAAGGCACGTCTCTACTCAGCAAATAATAGGCGACCACGACGAATGTGTACCGATCGCAATAACTGTAAATCAGAAAGAGTTTCGACATTTTCAGGCGTGTTTTGAACGCTATTACAGTTCAGTACAGTTCCGATATACAGGCTGAAGGTTCTAGGAATATAATTTAGTACAGTCAACCCAAAAATGAAAGTATTATGTTTTTATAAGAGTCCTGGCTTCATCAGAGTCCCATAAAAGATTGCTCAACGACGACGATCTTTAGATGGCTCAACTTGTTCTTATTGTATAATGTTGAAAACGAAAACTTTTATCACTCGCGATGATACAAGCGATCGTTCTCAAGCCTTTTACCTTGAACCCGGGTTCGAATCTCGCCAATTTTTTTCTCTTTTTATATAGTTCTTCATTTACACACGAGTGGTTTAATACTTAAATAAAAAGCTATGTAGCAGTTTAGTATCTGTTAATAAGCGTCCCTTACAATATCTATCAAAAATTATTTTTTAAACAGATACTGTGATTTCGATGGATAACAAGTTAGCTTTTTCTTACTAATAACTAATTGGTATAGATTAAGATTATAGATTAGTGGCCACAAGCCTAAAGTCGGCAAACTTTTGAAAAATATATAAGCATATTCTTTTGTTATACCCCTAACTCATTAGTTAAAGATCTTCTATCTTTAGATCCCTACTTTAGATTCTTTTAACTATATTTGTTAAGACTAATATTACTCTAGCCAAATATTCAGCATTACGTGCTGAGCTCAGATCCAAGTTTCACAAACTTGGTAGAGCACTCGTTATTGAAAACGCAAATTAGATCCCAAACATTCAGAGCCCTTCGGATTGGGCAATGCAAGCGTTCGCGTTTGCATAAAAGCACATTAGTAGAATTACGTTAAACTGCAGTCAGGCAGAAAGCGGGTTACCGGCGCTTGTTTTATTCTTTTTCGCAAGTTCTGCTGACCTCTCATAATTTACAAGCTGTACCGGCAAACTTTGTTATGCTAAAATCAGGAACGATTAAAACCTATCGATTTGATAGTGACAACATCATTAATTACAACTCTTTGGTACTACGTCGCAGACTCCCACAGTTTAATGGATGCACTTAAAACTTTACCCTTCTTTTTCAGGTAGTCGGGTAAAAAGTAGTCTGTAATGTTAATCCAGGGTATCAGAAATTATCAAATTTAATTTCCTAAAGCTTTCCAGATATTCATAAAATTTGATAAATATCATCAAAATCTTGAAAGCCGTTCTTGAGTTTATGTTATAAAATGGTGTAACTAACCCGACTTCGTTTTACATAAACATAAATTTGAAATTCCACGTGTTTATTTGAAATTGGCGCAGACGCATGTTTGAATACTTTAATTAGTAAGCTGCTGCCGTGACTAGCACTATGTACTGATCAATTCATACTTGTATTTTTATTTTAACGTTTTAGCAGTATCTCTTAAGTGTTTAAATTACCGGTTTTCTTCACAAATTCAGTGCAATGTTTGAACAAGCGTCAACTACTCGCAAGTCGGAGCACGTCCCTGCGAATAGTTTTGAGATATTTGCAGACAAACAGATACGTTGTTTACATAATTACGCAGAGCATACTATTCTGTTGTGTAAACACTAAGTGTTGTGAAACATTAAGTTTTACAGTTGAATAGCAATCTCATGAGTTGCTATATAATAATGTGTGAAAAATCAAAAACTTTGGGAAAAACATTTTAATCAGGATTGTTTAAAAAAATTAAATAATATAGTATTTTCATGAAGTATTTTTGATTTTACAACTATTATAGCCAACTATGCCTTTGCAAGAAACAAAATAGATAAAACGTTATATAGAGTGCTACGGCATAGCACTGCTACGACTTGCTACAGGATGTGCTACGCCGTAGCAAATTTGTGTAAAACATAGCTTAGAAGTCGTTGAAGAATCTTATGCAACCTCGAGTCTAAAGGCATGGATTTCTTGTAAAGGCAACACATTTTACTTGAAAGGTTCCTCGAAATCATCCTTAAAATACATTCTAATTTCATTTGTATCAGATTTATTTACGGTCAACACTTGATCGTCTAAAACCGACCGTATTTCAGTTCGTTCCCAGACACCCACATGTTTTCGTTGCATTTCCGTCGCCTTACAAACTTGGAACGGACATTTGAAACTGTAACTACACGCGTTTGTTTCTATTATGGCGTAGCTTGTGTAAATTGTGACAGAGCGGCAATGAGCTTGCTGCTGTGGAATGTTTTTGCAAAATAGGCGTGCACTGTACATCTTTTAAATTACAGGGTCTTGAGTTCTAAATGTCTCAGAAAGTTTATCGTCTTTATTAAAAACATTAAACTGTGATAGGCTGAAAAATATTATAAAACCGTGTTTCTAAAAAAAATTAAACTTATGAAGGATCTCGTCATGTCTATTCTTACTTTTTTTATAATGTCTATATGAGAGAATGTCAACCACATTTTAAGAAATTTAGTCATTCATGTTTCGTATTATTTTTCAATAAAATGCGCTGTATTTTTAAAATGTTTTTCATCAATTCACGTTTAAGGTCAGTCTACTATTCACTATTGATTGCAGCGCTTTATGCGCTTCAGATTTTTGATTGCTTGCTTTGAATGCCTACACTGCACATCACTGACCAATCGAATCTTTATCATCTGTGAGACAGATTTTTACGATCATATGAACCCAAAAACTGAAACCTATACTATGGTATACAGAAAATAATTCAGAAACAGAGAAACATATAATATAGAATTGTAAGAACCCATAAACGTAGTGTCCGTTTTTCGATACACAGGATTGTTAAAATCTCATAGTTTTAATTAATTCGAGATGAATTCTGAGCCACAATTAAGACTGCACCTACGTTGCCTAGGCACAGGACCCAAGAGAGGCACATAGATGTCAAAATCAGGACAAAGTATTGAACCCTTTATTTATCCAAGGCGGAAAAAAGGCTAGTTACAAGACGACACAGAATTCACAGATGATAAAGAAAGTTGAAACTCACGGATGTTTTTATAATAATAAAAACCTATAATGTACCTTAACAATGATATTTTAACATGAAATAACGTATTAAACCAATTCTCGAAAGTCGACCGAAGCTACGCATGATAAAATTGTATGTAAATGACAATTATAGCTTCATACGACTTCTGAAGAAATGTGAACATTGAATCGAGCTTACTTTGTAAACGAATACAAATGACACATTTTATTTTGATTTAATTTTTTGATTCGTGTTTGTTATACTCGTAGATATTGCTTCCAATTGAATACATGATGACAGTATATTTCTATGTAATCTCGTATTTTGTAATTATCATCATAATCATTCGAAATAGATTTTTTACTATGATGCACGATATCACAAAAGAGAAAAAAATCTCAAACTCAATCATGCCACTATCAAAATAATAAAAAACAAACACATAAATATCAGAAAATAATAGATAATAGTTTTAACTGTTACACGCATAGATAAACCACATAACCTTAAATATCTTTGCAAAAAAAATCGCAAAAGTAGTCTGCCATAAATAGTATATTGTTTATATCGAGTTTCAACTTTGCTCATTAAAGAAAGCAGGATTAAACTTGTCCAAGATTCACTTCACAGAGCTTTGCTGCAAAATATAAACTCTATTTCTGTTTCTTAACCAACTTGTTTTTTATTTTCTTTTACAACCCTAACACCGGATAAACGTTTTTTAAAAGACTTTTGTTTATTTCAATCTATATCGATTCTTTAGTTTAAACTCAGGCCTTTACATCTTTACTAGATGATGTATACTGCGTCAGAAGGCAATCTTTGCTTACGTTTAATGGGACACGTAGTGCCTGCGACAGTGTTGAGATGGTATAGGCTTGCCCAGCACCTAAACCTCTCAGCTTAGCCGACCATATCCACAGGAAAGACAATAGTCAATACATTTCGGACTGACTAGTCGCGGGTTTCCTTACGATGTTTTCCTTGACGAATCCGACAAATGAAAAATTAGTACAGCCGTTCTTGAATTATAATTTAGACTTTTACTTACTTACTACTAGCCCATACTGTCCCATTGTTGGGCAAAGGCCTTCCCCCACTTTCGCCAGTCACGCCGATCCAGTGCCTTCGTCCGCCAGTCCCTCTCAAAGGTTTAGACTTTGTTTTATATATTTGAATTTCGAATCGTATCTATATAAAATGATTTACAAAGCTAATCCCATACTTACGAGCTTCACATCGTACCACCTCGTACTACCGCCATTAATCCCAAGCATTATAACTCGAATTCCTTACTTCCTTACTTTGTGGAATCACGCAATTCATAACAACTCAGTATTTTTGATAACGAAACACGTGTAAGATATCCTGTCGAATTCTTGGAACTTATTATTTACATTGAACCAAATTTCATCACGTTCTAGATCTGAGAGAATGTTTATTGCGTTTGAGGATACTGAGCTAGATCACAGATAATATAATACTACTAGATAGACATAAACTTAGATCCATCCGCATTTAAGATCCTAAGGCTCTGATTAGAAAATACGAATCAGGCAATCATCTTAGTTCGTTCAAGAAATTTAAAATCCTTAAAGAAAATATCGTAAGATAACTAGTTATAGTATTTAACTCGCGGTGATGGGCTTATAACCACTCTGTAATAACGTATTACAATAAGTGGACGTGCCACACATAAGTATAGTTTTAACGTGAAACACAAGACATTTTCAAATAATTTTAATGTTTCAAATCCAAGCATATTATTTACGAGGTAATGTTGCCAGCCTTTTGGGCACTCTACCTGCGGTAGGTGACCTAAACTCTATCTTCTATCTTTAGTAAGTATTATTTTGGATAGAATACAGAGTTCCTTTTATTTATTTAGTTGTTTAAGTTAAGAAGTGTAGATATTTTTGTTCCTGTGTGTTCTTTGTTCATAAATAAATAGCATATTATTTGATACAATCTTGATGTGAACCCGTTCACGTTTTTACTTTTTTAGGGCAAAAATGATTCGTGGAAGTTCAATCAAACATTCATTTCATATTGTAAACGAGAATGCCGAGCGATATCGACGACTGGTCGTTAAATAATAATGGCATAATACGACTGCTATTCTTTCGAGTAAGTGGAATCATTTTTTATTGAATGTATGATGGGGCGCATGTTTATTAATATTTCCTGATACGCTTTTACATTGCGAAATAATATTTTTATAGGTTTGGCCAAATATGGTGAGTTCTAATGTGTTTGGATTGTTTTTTTTTTTGATATAATTATGATTTTTACTGTGTGAGATAATATTATCAGAAAAACATTTAGTTTTATTTTTAGTCTATGTTTTACTAAAAATCTACTAAATAAGCGTGGAAATAGAATATTTGGACATGTCTCCATTACCCTTAATTTTAAGTATACTTTACATTTCTAAATCTTTAAAGAGTTATAGTTGGCGATGTTTTTACGTTTTTTCCAAAAATAATCTTGAATGGACAATTATTTATCAAAGCAAAGGTCGAGGCCAGAAATAATTTAGAAAGAAAGAAAAATAGTTTATTTTGGTAGGACCTCAAGGATCACTTCAGTTTCGTTTTACATGTATGGTAATTCTAATGCCTGTTCCAACGCGACTTTCTTCGCCTATCAATCCTCTATGACTTCTGATATTACTTTGAATCATTTATAATGAAGAATAAAAGAACAACCAGAGAGACTTTCAAGATAAGTCCTATTTCATAACATCGAGTATACCTAGTTTTTGCAAAATATTACTATTATTTTCAACAAAGTCAGCTCCATATTCTCTATCAAACGCCTGTAAATCCCGAAAGCATATAAACGTCAAAATAAATTAAACTATCCGATAAACTCGAAGACGATAGAAAATCGTACTCCGTAAAGGTCTAAAATATTTACCATCCTGTGGTCGAGGTTACATAATAAATGGCATGAGTTGGACGGTATCGCTCGACAATAGACGCTTTGTTCGGAAAACCATTTTAATAACGCTAGGAATTGTTTGTCAGACGCGACTTTATAGTCGCGTTTGATACATACGTAATTCCTAATTCGAAAAACATGTCATTGTGTGCTATGCAAGACGTTTTTCTAACGCGCAGTAACTGCGCTTTTGTATCAATACAACCGGTATTCAAATAGGCTCTAATGCTAAGTTTACACGAAGCCAACACTGGCTGCCAGTCTTATTGGCAGCCAGTGTTGGCTTCGTATAAACTATGCTTTACAGATGGCCGACTGGCTTGCGTTATCAATACAAATTTATCGATACAAAGGCGCCGCAAAAAAACGTGGTGTGCTTAGGCTCTAAGACAAATATCCCAATCAGATTAGTATTGTAAATTAGTTTAGATGTTTGTAATGCCATTGTAATTGCATTAGAATTATGAATTTGGATATTTGTGTCACCAGTTGGGACAAAGGAGGTTGCGGGTTTAATCCCCGGTGCGAGACAAACGTTTGTATCTTCTGCAGATAATTGTTACGAGTCTGTGTGTTTTCTATATATAATGTATGCACTGGGTGGGTCATGTTTTAGCGTTTTCTTTTGTTATTATTTACTTTTACTAAAGATAATTTGTAAAAGCATTGGACGAAGCCTAGAGTAATTATAATCTGGAGTATCATCATGTTTTTTGAAAGAAGTAATAATATATGAAACACGATTTATAATCCAACTGGCTAAACCACATTCTAAACAGGATAGACAAAGGAAAGTTACGCGATCAAAAACACATCAGCCAAAAAAGTCGCACTAAAAAGTCGCGGCCGTTACCAGCGTGGGAAGCTGTTGTATTTACGCCTTGGCCTTAGCAGAATTAATTTGGGCTTATCAATAAAACGGTCGGTGGATAGTTATGGTATTAACCCCAGATACGAGAGGATTCGTGTCCTTTGTAAGTAATGATGGACTTCTACCCCATTAAGTAACTTGGGATACAAAGGATTTACAATAATGTATGCATTTATATGTATGTACGATGAGAAACCACGACCTTAGAGTCACTTGGAAGATACGTATCCAGCACGTAGCAACTTTGTTTTTAATTTATTATTTCATAGTAGGTAATTTATCGTTTCTAATATTGAACAAACGCTTAACTTATTCCTTAAAAAATACCTACTACGACTTCGCAGTTCCAACTCATATTTACAAGTCCGTGGTCAAAAAAGTAAATAACGCGATAAATGCCCGCATCAAAACGAATCTACAAAAAATATCTGTTTAAATTTTCACATTCCTACTTTTGAAGTCCAAAGTAAAGTTAATCAAAAAGATGATTAATTCGCGAACTGGCAGCTGTATCGTGACCAACGAGCAACAATTAATGAAACATTAGCGTTCACGACATGATTGGGAGCCATAAATTGTGTTTGCTTCGAGCAAATTAACAAGTCAACCTGTCAGTTGAAATTATTGAAACAGTCTGTGACAGTCACGACACGGTACATGGGTACAGTGCGATGTAACAGCGAAGTCACAGCGATGAATGTTTACCATCAACATCATCATCAGAAAATTAACAAGTCAAACTGTCAGTTGAAAATATTGATTCAGGCTGTGACAGTCACGACACGGTACATGGGTACAGTGCGACGTAACAGTGAATTCACAGTGAGTCCATCAACATCATCAACAGCAAATTAACAAGTCAACCTGACAGTTGAAATAATTAAAACAGTCTGTGCATCAGTATGCATCAGTTAATTAAAGCAAACATAATGTGGCGTTACTATCTACATACTAATAATTGCAATTAATTTACTCGTAACTTGTACTTTTGAAAAAAACTAACTCAGGCCTTTACATCTTTTACTAGATGACAATCTTTTGCCTACACTTAACGGAACACTGTAGTGCCTGGGACTTGCCCAACACTTAAACCTTCCTCTCAGCTTAGCCGGCCATATCCATAGGAAAAACAATGGTCAATACGTATGGAGTTGACTAGCCGCGGGTTTTCTCACGATGTTTTCTTTCACCGTTCGTTCACCGAGCTCGTGCTATAATGCGCATAAATATTTTTTTCGAAACGAAAAATGCACGGCCGGGATTCGAACCCATGGCCTTCAAATCGAAAGTCGAGGTACTCTCACTCGGACAACACGGCTCGTTATTAAAAAAACAAATCAAAGAAATAAATAAATATCCTTGGACATTTTACACAGCGTGATCTAGTTCCAAGCTAAGCAACTTAATGTTTGTGTTATCCTAACCAGATGCCTGAAATATCCTTTCTAATTTAGTTTTGCTAACGGTGTGTAGATATTCGTAATTTTTTGCATCAAAGTAATGTCAAATATCCACCCACAGTAAGCAAAACCAAAGATAAATAAGTTATTGAGATTTAAGTTATCTTCAAAGAACTTTACACTCGATATGTTAGTCAAATCACGTTTAAGGTATAATCATTTATGAATGTTAATGCTAAAAACGTTTTTGCCGTTTATACAGAACCCTAAAGTTTTATACATCATGTCTACGCCAATATTATGTAATGACAAAAATCCGTCGCGTGATCCCGACCATTAATTTAGTGCGTAAAAGAACCGAGACGCCGACGTGACTACTCCGCTTTGAATGATAATGGATATTTGGGCATTTGGATCCGAGCATGAAATCGCTAAAGGTCTGCTGAGTAACTGTTAAACTGTGCACGTATTAAAACGGTATAATATTTAAAACGGTATAATATTTAGCCTATATTGTCCCACGGCAGGGCAATTAAGTACCTCCCCTATTTATCGCTAAAGGTCTGCTGAGTAACTGTTAAACTGTGCACGTATAAAAACGGTATAATATTTAGCCTATATTGTCCCACGGCAGGGCAAAAGTACCTCCCCTCTTTCTTTTAAGACGGTATTGCTAAACGAAAGTTTACAAAAATATACTATTGAGTCACCAAATTATTAACATTTTATAGATCGGATGAAAACATTGATTAATCGTGTCGTTTTTTCATAAAATATAGATCCTTATGTGAAGCGGTTTGTCATGATACCTTACCTTAATTTAACCTAGGAATACGATACGTATTCATTGCAGCTTTTATAGAACTAAAATAATGCATAATTCATTTAAAATAATATTTTGTCTCAAATTAAATTAGAGTACTTACCTATGGACGTATTATGACGGACACAACTTTTTAAGCAACGAAAGTTTCAGTGTACTCAATAATTCATTATGTAAACGTTTCTACGCGAAGCTTAAACCACAATTGCGTGTCAAAAATAAATAAATTCAGCAACAAACATTTACATCCCAAAAAGAAAGCCAATGAGCCCTATGCTCAGCTGTCAGTGAAATAAAAATTTCCTTTTAACTATCGACTTAAGAAAGCAGAGCTATATAGTTATATAGCTCTGCTTTCTGCGCTACTAGTCGTGGGTTCGATTCCCGTCTAATAAAGCCTTGTTGGCCAAGTGTATAAGTACTTCGACTTTCGATCCAAACATCGTGGGTTCGAGTCCGACTATGTCATGTGATTTGCCCCTAATTAGTTAATTTTGGAGATGATCTGCGTTCGAGAAACCAGCTGTTAGTGCAGTAGATTTTTAATGATTTAAAAAAAAATATAAGAGGTTTTTAAAAAAATACCATCCGAAAGCAATCAACCGTATTAAGCTCTTCACAGAAGAAACTACATTTCACTGCAACGTGCAACGGTTTAATTTATTTTAGAGAAACTTAATTTGGAAATACAAATTGGCATGTTGCCTGCAGCTTGTTTATCCGATGCGTTAAAGTAGCTGGGGCTAAAAAAGCGACAGCCGAATGTCACCCTTATTTTACATAGATTTACAGCCTTGAACGCACATTATCTCTAAAATTATCTAATCAAAGATCAAATTACGTGACAAGTGTCAAATTAGGAACAAATTCGACACGTGATTTGACCGTTGATTGGTTAGTTTTTGGGTTGGGTTGTTAATATAATACTTAAAAACTTTGAAACTATACATTTGTATGATACAATTTTACGTTCACTTATTAATTTTTTTTTAATTAAGTATACCTACTATGAAAAAAATACTTAAGCAACAAAAATAAATCAAGTAACAAGATTATCGGATGATCGAATATAATTATCAGTAAATTTTTTCTTACTAGCTCTATATTTTTTTTAAAGTATTCCGATTCATGTATTCTCAGTACTTAACTTAACAAAGTAGTGTACATAAGCTTTAAAATACCGCAGAATTATTAAAATATTATGAACAGAAATGGTGTAATGTCCTTCCTGTGCCAAAAACTGGCAAACTCGTTAGATATGTCACGTAAGCCAGTAACATAAGCTTTGTACATTATGGAAAACCCTGATTAACCCATGTAAGTTTTAGTAGGTACTGAGACCAGATTTTACTAAAAGTATTTACTTAAAAACACTTTTACTAAATATTCCCTTTCTACTCTTTGAGTATACATTATATACTTTTTATACATTTATATATATATATTTGATACGAGCACGCAGATTAAAATTATACTGAAATTTTACTAGTTCTTAAAAAAGTATTTTTTTTTCATAATTTTTTGGGTAAGTTATCAAAACTATGAAATATTTTTTGAGCCATTCATTCTGTTTTAAATCTCTATTTTAAGCTCATTTTTTGTAAATGTGTCCATTACTACAGCGCTGTAATGACGTTCTTGACCGCGTTTTTCAACGTTAATGAGAATAGAGCTTAAGTTTTCTGAAAAACAGCCGTTTTTAAATTGTATCACTTGTTCATACGAACATCTTATGCGTGTACACAAAATATATTGTTTTGTTTAGAGTAAATAACTTAAAAAAAAACATCTAATTAACAATTGGCCTTGCCAACATTTTATTTTATTTAAGTGCCATTTTGGCTGAATCAACCTTCGCTGGCCATGCTTCAACTTATAATATGACATCAATGGAGTTTTCGTTCCGAGAAATTTGTATTATGCTTATTAACAAAAGCTTTAAACGCGGAAAACATCGTGTCGAAATCAGTTACTGTTTAACAGCGATATACTTGCAACTTGTCACGTTCTGCTAAACGTTCTTGATTTCATTTTCTGAAGTTAGCGATCGTTCAAATGTATATTTAGTACGCATATAATATTCCTTCTGCCTTAAGACAAGCACAGGATAGAGTAATGTGGAAGAAGCTTGTCAACGTTTCCGTCAAGGCGTTTCACGGTCACGACCTTCAGTAATTACGACAGAGAAACCAATGTACCTATGAATGAGAAATGTCCACCGCGCCTTAGGGCATTGTGTTTCGTTTTCATCCTTTTATTTAAAATTCTTACTTTACGATAATTCATTAACATTACGATTTTGAATACCGTACCATGTTGTGCCAGAACATTGAAATCTTATTATCAAGAACCGAGAATATAAAGTACTGGAATTGTCAACGTTACTGAACCTGTAGCCAAGTGGCAAACGCTTCATCTGTATTATATTTCTACCATCACCATTCCCTTGATTTGACATAATATTATCTGATTGAGTTTTCGTTTCAATGCCTAACTATTTTCTTCGTTTCAATTCTAAATGGATTTTAATGGCCCCCGGTTACACCAGTGACACCTACATACTATAATATTAGTACAAAAACGCAAAATAATACCTTGGTATTTTACCAAGATGTTGATTAAGATTTTACAAAATATATCCGACGTCAATTAATTCCCTCAACACAACAGTTTCAGATTACCATGTTCAAGTTAACAAGTATCCAACACTACTCAAGTTTCACTGAGTTAGTGCTCAAGTTTTACAGCTGATCTCGTGTCTAGTTTGACTTGAGTGTGCATTAGTAATGCTTCAATATTGATGTTTACAGAAAGATGTTACCATGAAAATGGAAAGGGTATTTAAGTCAAAATTAGTGGTAAAACTTGGCAAGGAGATTAAATATAGCTTAAAGACCAAAAGTGGTATGCTTCTCTGTTTCCGAAGTTAATAAGTATGTCATTTTCAGATAAATCGATATACTATAAAAAATGCCTTTTGCTGGTTTAAAAATTGCATAGCTTGACTTGGGTAATGGTTCGTATATTCTATGTTTTTTTAATAGTTGTTTTAGTAACTACAGTTTCTTAGCTTATAAAAGATGGATCTCAAAGATTTTCTGAATAAGTTTTGATAGTATGTCCGTTTTAATCTATAGGTACAACGTATAGGTAACACAGTACTAACAGCTTCTTCTTTAATATTGTGTAATAATATGACTCATTTAATTGCTTCTTGGTTTTTCCCTTCCTCGTCTTCCTTCTATTTCAAAAATAACATGGTGTTCAATTTTTTTTACACTTATAGATTTTTTTTCAATCACTAATTTCGGTGGCGGTTCCTATCACTCTTTCACAAACTCTTGAAAGACGAGGTCAAGAGGGAAAGACTTAATTATATGAAAGAGAATTATTTTTAAGATCCATAAAAACTTTTTAAACAGCAAGATAATGATGAACTTGTAAACACAACTACAAGTAGCATTACTAATTCATACTTCCGCCTAAAGCACTAAAAGCAAGAAAATAGCTAAACTTTTAAATGCAGGTTTTACTAGCCACTCAAACTGCTTAAGTATTCATATTCTTAAAGACTAGCATAATCAAATAAAAATATCTAACGTAGGTACGAGAATCTTCTAGATTATTCCTTGCTGTATTTTCTTGGATAATCCTCACGTTATCGTATATTCTGGACATTAGTGTGTAAAGTAAAAGAAAGAACCTACTTAGATTGCTTTTTTATTGTTGAAAGTTCTAGCAGTTCAGTTTACTGGCTCCGATTTCTTGGGTATTGATTTTAAACTTCAGCAAAATATTCGTATTTTCAGTTTAGACTAACTAAAAATACTACGAACTGATAATAATGTATTTAATGTCTACCTGTACCTTTGTTTACATTAAATATTATATTAAATAATAGTTTATATTAAATGTCAATTCTATTCTATTCTACGACCAGAGGACCGCTGTGGGCGAAAGCCCGCCTGAGACGCAGAGGTTGCGGGTTCGATCCCCGCTACGGGACAAATGTTTGTATGATCTGTAAATATTTGTTTCGTCTCTGGTTGTTTTCTATGTATAATAATAATATGTATGTATTTACAAAAAAAATATCTAAGTTGTATATCAGTCATCTGGTTACCATTACACAAGCATTTAGTTGCTTAGCTTGGAACTAGATGACGCCGTCTGGAATGTCCAAGGAATATTTATTTATTATTCTATTACTAGCTAAAATTATTATAATTATGTTTTTTGTAAGCTAATGTTCACAGGTACCTACATAACAAAGGACTACATAATAAACCGTTACGTTATACGTAACGGTTTATTTACCATGGTCAGTGGATTTCCGAGTTTCCTGATAATTCGTATCTTACGAATAATGGGATAATGGAATAATGGGATGCCTTTAACCATTTTTTATTTTTCTTTCATCAATAGAAAATTTGGGTACTTAGTTGTTTAATTAAAAAAATAATTATAACCAATTTGTTTTGTAAGCAAAAAAGATATCTTACTTTTTTACATTTATATGAAAAGCTATCTTAAGGTATATTGGGCAGTAAAATAAACCATTACTTTGATGAACACAATTGAAAATACGAGACATCAGCAATACGTAAAAAAGGGGTCCAATATGAAACACGTGAAGTGGCCCAAGTAATGAAATGATAAGTAATTTATTTTATAAATACTGTCACCAAAGTTGACCACTTGCTCAACGAACATAATGCCTTTAGATTTAGTCGTTAATTTCAATAACTCTAATAATATCTTCCTTACGTTCTCTAAAAATGAAAAACAAAAATGAAATATGAACACGACTGTATCCCAGGAAGCGGTAGACATTTCTTTCAGATCTTTAAGGCAGTTTTTAGATCCTTTTGAAGATGTCTAAGGGGGTAGTCAGAGGTATGTCCAATTACATATTTGGTACATGCCCACATCTTGCAGAAGTTAACTTTCCATACGTGACAGGTTATAAGCCCATCGACGCTATTAGAGAGCTAACTGGTAGACTATAATCATTACTAAGTTAGTTATCCTAACACAATTTTACCAGTGCCTGTATCCAGATTTACAATTAAACGAAACAAAATTGTATGAGAATTGACGGATTCGATATTTTTCATCGCTCGAGTTTTATTTATTTATACTAATTTATTTATACTTTATTGCACAAAATAAACATTTATAAAAAGAGCTTAAAACTAGACAGGTAATGGCAAAGGCGAGCTTAACCCTAAAAAGAGTTCTCTTCCAGCAAACCCCAATAGGGAGAGAGAGACGCAGTTTAAAGTTTTCGTCATCGAATGTCAATTCCTATACATTTTTCTTCGTTAGAAACGAAAGCTATTGTAGAAATGTAACTTGGCTAGAAGGGCAGGTTGTCAATTACATTCGCAATGCATGTAGCGTTACTCTGAATCTCCGAGGACACACTGGTTCGTATTAAAAATGCAATTTATTCCGTATTCCAGATTTCGCAGCACGTATTACTAAATTTTTAAACATCACGGATGTTTAAAAATTTAGCTATACGGCTATACGTACTTTCTTTTAGCTTACTCCCCGTCCGAGCACTTTCATGTATAATATTTTTATTGCTGTCCTGACCCCGCTTAGGAAGTAGGGACCCACTAAATAAAATATCTCCGTAGAAGAATGTTTCTGTTATTATACTAGCCCCACAATGTGGATGCTTGCGGATTTTGCGAAGGCATCTCGGTTAGCATATCTTTATTTTTACGACGGAATTTTTTGATGAAAACGTCTGCTTCTGCGTGTGCTACGTCGGGGCAAATTGTTGAGCAACTTTATTTATTCATTTGGATCGTTATGCGTGAGTGAACGTGTCTTTTTGTCTCTTCAAGATTGAAATTTCTTCATGAAAAGTGTCTTACATAAGTAAGTGGATGGTTGTTTATTTTTGTATCTTAAAGGTACCACATTAAGGTTGTTAACCTATTTCTCTTTTTAGCAACTTGGAATCTGTTCTCTGTCTACCCTTATGGAAAAGAAGCGTCATTTTTATGTATTCTTGTGTTACTGCTCTGATAATTATAAAAAACACAAGATTTACATTCGACATAAAAAATCTAAAATCCAAACTAATACGAGTACAATTCGAGAAGCAGTGTAAAAACATTTCTTTTAGTTTCGAAGCGCCGATCCGGAACGCGAGTTCCCGCTCAAGTGCGAGCTAAAGTTACAACATGCGGTAACCGTAAAATAAATGCAGGTTAACCAAGTTTTATACTCCGTCTCGCCCCCGCAATATAGGATTACCGAGATCCAGATATAAAGGCTTTATAAGTTACTCTAGACTGGAAGGCGGATGATTTACGGAGGTTCCTAAATTGTACCTAGAGATACAGTACGCTTTAGTACATAAATTTCGCATGATAAGGTAAGGATAGCTTTTAAAGGATTTTGCGGACTTCCGCGTATCAAACCATGAGCGTGCCGTGACCGGATCAAGCATGGAAATAAAGACAGTGTCTAACTAATAAGTGTCTTGTAGTGTCTTAGATTATTCTTTCCAAATGTTTTGTTTATATAGCATTGTCTAAGTATGTGGTAGGTACCTATAGTAGGTTAGGTAGGCTATTATAAAGCTATAAGTATTGACGAAGATTCATGTTGTCTCTCTTTTGATTAGGAATATGAAGAGTTCGCCGAGTAGACTGAACGACAGTTTTTTAGAATCTTGAATGTCTGTCATTCCAGATTTATATTATCATCTAGTAATGATGAATAGTTCCCGTTCCCGTTGGAATACTGGGATCAAAAAAAAATATTTTTAAATCTAGGGTATTTAAATACCCTACGGGAACGGGATCTATTAAGCAACCCTGGTACCTTTTTTTTTAATCCGTCCAGCCGTTTCAGCGTGAAGGAGTAACAAACATAAACTCAGAGAAACTTTCACCTTTACAATAATATTAGTGTGATACCGTTTCGTTTTTTTTATATTTCAAATGTTTATGTGTAATGGTAGATAGTACAATTTCCACGTAATCTGTGCCGTGTGATATTCGTTTGAATAGGTACTATTTTCCTTTAACAACTATCACGCACTAAGCTTTTTAATAATAAAATATTACACAAAAATATGTGAATACGACGAATTTCTGGCAAAGATGATGTAATAAAGTGAGGAATGAAGAAGGATGTGATATCAACGTAATATTATTAAAACGCCATTCACGGACTAGCAAATTCAATTTTCCTATTTCGGCGCCAAAAATCTTCCGCGTGAAAAGGATTAATTAACAGCATTTTGCATCAGAGACTGTGTAGACAAGTGACAAATGTTTCGTATTCTCTTTCTACCATCGCTATACCTTTGATTTGAAATTTCTGATAGCTCGAGTTTTCGTCATTGAATGTCAATTACTACACTTTTTTTTTCTTTTTATTCTAAAGCGATTGTAGATGTAGATTGTTAATGTAACTTGTCTAGAGGGGCTGGTCTATCGCTAACCAACCCAATTAAAGAGCTTCCTTCCTAGTCGCCTCTCTGTATAAATTACAGATATTAATCTTTGTCGTTTATTACGCCATAAAGTCCGAGTGATGAATTAGTACTGTGAAGTGTGAACGGGGGGATTTATGGCGGGAACCTTACTATGAGCTAACTTCGAATTAATATTTTCATAGACAATTTATTTTATAAACAAAAAAATATCCCTTGGACATTTTGAAAAGCCGTGTTGGCCAAGTGGATAAGTACTTCGACTTTCGATCCGAAGGTCGTGAGTTTGAATCCGGCCGTGCATCAATGGACTTTTCGTATCGAAAACTTTATATGCACTTTAACACGAGCTTTAAACGGTGAAGGAAACTTCGTGAGGAAACCCGCGGCTAGTCAGCCCCACACGTATTGACCATTGTCTTTCCTGTGGATATGGCCAACAGCTGAGAGGATGGTTAAGGTGCTGGGCAAGTCTATTCCATCTCAACAATGTCCCAGGCACTACAGTGTCCCATTAAGTTTAAGCAAAGATTGCCTCCTGACTCTGTATAAATCATCAATTGATGCACGGCCGGATTCGAATCCACGACCTTCGGATCGAAAGCTGAAGTACTATACAGTCGTATATTTTATAAAAATCAGAAGTTGCCAACTAGTTTTCTCCAAACCAATGGTAAGACTGATTTTATAAAGTTAGATTCGCAGTAGAGCCATTTACACTCGTTTCCTTGTAACGACCGAAGGGGTGAGTAAATGAAAAGTGTTTTATCTTTACGCCTTTGTTCGGAGTGAATTAGCGAAGATGAGAGATATACAATTTAAGCTCATTATTTTATGTCCGTTTATTTTTCGTTTGGTTTATTTAGAAAGTGTAGTTTAATTCAAATTATTATTAAATTATAACAACCCATTTAAATAGCGAACAACTCTTTTCTACAATACAATATACAAAATAAAGTTAAATCTAGGTACAACGTCAATACGTGTGGGGCGGGGCTGACTAGCCGCGTGTTTCCTCACGATGTTTTCCTTCACCGTTTAAAGCACGTATTGACCACTGTCTTTCCTGTGGATATGGCCGGCTAAGCTGAGAGGATGGTTTAGGTGCTGGGCAAGCCTATTCCATCTCAACAATGTCCGAGGCACTACAGTGTCCCGTTAAGTGTAGGCAAAGATTGCCTCCTGACTCTGTATAATCATCTAGTAAAGATGTAAAGGCCTAAGTATAGGTACAACGTAGATAAAAAGGGAGTAAATTCAGCATAAGCTGGATGTAAAACATACAGCGCAGGTTTTCAATTTCCCCGGCTCGGCTATCACTCAAACAGATATTTGTTCATTTATAATGCTAAAGTTATAAAGAAAGTTTATGCATTTTTTTAACCAACTCTAAAAGTGGGTATTACTGACCGGCGTTACGGGGCGTAATGTAACGTGTTACACCGCGAGCATTCGTGCAGTCAGTACGTCGTGTTACGGGGAAACCAGCGAGTAACTCGATGCGTAACACGCTCGATGCGAATGTTACATTACACCTCGTAACGTACCCACCTTAAAAGGAGGTTTCTCAATTCGACTTCGATTATATGTTTTCTCGATTAGATTATGTGTGTTCGCGAATAACCGATTTTGATAATTCTTTTTTTGTTAGAAAGAAGATATTCCAAAGGTGGCTCCATATTATTGAGGATTTGATGAGGATCAGATAATGTACAGAAATGCACCTCGAGAGTGCAGAAAGAAGAGTATTTTCACGAAATTGAAGTCGGCTTTAATAAAAGTTTTAATTTTCCCACTTGTGTTAATAACAACATTTTGCAAAAGCGTTTTATACGTGCCTCTACCTATCATCCATCTTAATTTATTTATTTATTTACACATACACACATAGAATATAACATTACAGTTGTACTAATTCGTTATATCTATTTAACAACCAAACAAAATACAAAATTAAGGCTATGGCAAGGCACATAAATCAATGAAAAATCGTCAAACTATTAACACATCAATATTACATAGTATATATAAATAAAAAAAAGGTCCTGAACGATATATTTCTAATAGAATATATCCGTGAGCATTTTTACGTTTTAAGAATGACACTTCATCGAAACCGCGAGTATAAAAACTCCACAAGTACATCAGTACTTATCAATGTCGATAAAGCCATAAAATTTTGTGTTGCCTTGTCTCCTCTACTATCACACGCAAAGAAATGTTCGTGTTTATGTGAAAATAAGATTACCATGGCCTTTCTAGCGTTAGCGGTCTCCGGAGGAAAACGTATGGTACAGTTACCGACAGTTAACAATGTATATAATATATTTTTAATAAATCGTGGAAGTGACACGTCAAGGGACCTTAAATGTGTACCATTCAGTGAATAATTCAAGCGTTTACCTTTTGCCGTTATTAATATAGAACAAAAAAATCACGTTTTTTGTATGGGAGCCCCCTAAAACATGTTATTTTAGTATTTGTTGCTATAGCGGCAACAGAAGTACATCATCTGTAAATATTTCAACTGTCTAGCTATCACGTTCCATGAGATACAGCCTGGTGACAGTCGAACAGACAGTGGGAAAAACAGACATACAGCGGAGTCTTAGTCTTAGGTCTCGTTTTTACCCTTTAGGTACGGAATCCTAAAATAGATCTTATTGCTTTATAATTTATTTTAAAAGACTTTCGCTAACAACTGTACTGTACAACTATTGGTTTTCGCAGAAACCGCCCTTGTGTAATCCAATTTCAATAGCTCTCTTGTTTGTTTTGCAGTAAACTTAATTTCAGGGTCTCGTATCCCAAAAAAACGAAACCCTGACAAAATTACTCAAACTTCTCTCTTTAAGACGTTCTTCAAGACGTTGTCTAATAATATTACTCAAGAACTTAAGACAGTGATTTTGATGTCAATTTTGTAGCAGTATTTTATCTACGACAAAAAAGAGGGCTGTTAGATTATGTCTCCCTCACCAGAACGGATAAATCGACTTTGAAGCGATTTTTTTGTTTTGCAGGAGTCTTATTCCAGTGATCTAGCTGGTTTACTCGTGTCGAGAATTAATAAAAAAAGTAATTAATGTTTTGATATTATGATTGGTAATTTGTCAAATTTAAAATGTTAACTTATGCGTAATGAAGATTGGAATGCCAAACACGTGTGGTGCAATGTCTGTCTATAGCCAAATCTGTTCAGTACTTTTTAAGTAATAGAGTAACTAAACATTCATCTTACATCACCGCGGCAACCTTCCTAGTCGGAGATGCACTCTAAAAAAATGACTCTTAAGTGCCCCAACAAAAATAAACCACTATTCAAATTCACTATCTCCCCTAACCGTATCATTCCTACCCCTATCTACCCTTTGTCATTTCGTACAAGCGAAAAATGGTCATAAATACACATTTTGTTAAAGTGCGAACTCGTGGGAGATAACCGGCGTTCAGCCGTCACGTTATCGCGTAATTTATTAGTGCGGTGTTGTTCAGGTATGCCCGATTATGTGAGCGGACAGAATTGAACTGCATGAGGACATAATTTTAACTAAAAATAAATTCATTTTATTTTTTATAGTGCCTTACCAGTTATTGAATGTCGGCGGCGGTCCGATCCAACTATTGGATCGGATGTGTGTTGGTGTTTAAAAAAATGTATGGCATGAGTGCCTTCAGACAATCTGATCAGGCAAACGGGTCGGACTGTCGGATGAAAAAAACGGACGTCTATTCGCAACCTTGGTTGTCAGTCCGGCATTTAAAGTCCAAAAACAACGTCACCAGAATTGACCACTTGCTCATACGACTTTACCACGAGAATAAAAAAATTGCAGAGCTTAGGTCCGCAATACTCCTACATAATAGTGGGTAGGTAAGTAAGTATCACTCAGGTTGGATAAAATAGTTTTTCTTTGTTATTTTCATTTATTAAGTAAATGTTTTTTTAATAAGAGCTACGTGATACCCGCCACTACTTAATACATCGTTTTAAAAGGTTTACATAAAAAACAAATTTAAAATTCTCGTATTGGAAAGTATATTTTCATTATTTTCAGTACGGGGTTAATCTTGTTAGTAAAATTGAGCTAACAAGGCTTTTTACCTAAAAGGTTTTCCAGATTTAGCATTCAAAAATTTCAGTCACTGGAAAAATTAGCTCTCTTCTGGCAAAAGATCGAATTGGCAACGCGTCAGGTCTCGTGTGTTGTTGGGACGCGTTCAAATGAAGCGATGAATTTTGTTCTAAGCTTTTAGTCAAATGGAAAAAACGACGCGACGAAATTCATCTCCATTTTTCATTACCATCAAACGTATGTAGGTGTTTACCCGACTTGTATAAAGTGATGCGATTTAGCTTAAAAATGGTTTTGAACTTTGCTAAGGCGTTGTGAACCAGTCATTTTTTGACAGTTAAATATCATGTTGAGGTAATCTTCTCCCGTAGCTATGTTACATTCTATAATCTCTTTACAATACAAACATAAAAAAATATATAGAAATTTTAATTATTATTAAGTAGTCTTAAAATTGATTGTTGGGTGGATGATGTTTATTTCATTATTCATAATTTAACACTTAAGCAGTCGCTAATGGGTCTATCAGACCCATGCCCGTTTTCACCAACAAATCCTAAATTTTAAGTGACACCTATCTCATTTTAGGGAACACCTAAGAAAGAAATGGTTTTCACCACTCCCAATCCGTCACCTAAAAGCTTTAAGTGTTACCTAAATTTAGGGGGCCGAAATTCGGGGTCCTAAAGATAGGTGACAGTTGTATCAGTTTGTGAATGTTTGCTAATATTTATAATTATTAAAAATGAGTGATTTCATTGATGTTATTGAGGCTATAGAAGTGATCACAGATCGTGTATTATGGGATCGACCATATTTTTACAGATATTTTGTGAGAGAATTGATTTCTTCCAAAAGTTTGAGGACGTGGACTTTTTTCGAAGATAAATCTTAACTAAAGGAAGTGTCCTTTTCCTGTTGACAAAAATTGAATCAAAAATTGAGTTCCAGGACAATAAAAAGTTCAAGCACACGAAATAACAATTATCATAAACTCGAAACGCAATATGTATTTTATTTATTAGCCTTTATTACAGATAAAAATGTACATGGTTTTTATAATTAAGTATGACATCGACAATTATTCAGCACTGTTATCTGATTGCCCCGTCTTGGCAAAGGCCAACTCCAACTTCTTCCAATTCTCCCTATCTCTTGAAATTCGAATCCATGTTTTCCCTGCAAACTCCTTTAATTCGTCTTCCCACCTTTTGAACTGTCTTCCCCTCTTGCGTTTATTGTAATTAGGAAACCAATTCATCACAGTTTTAATAATATGTATATAGCAAAACAAACATGTCAAATTTGATGTCAAACAAACACTATTTATTTTTAAAGCATAGACAATCAACATACAGCCTACATGTTGACAGTAAAAAACCAGAAATTGAATGAATGAAATTGAATCGGTAAAATACATCACTTATAGTTAGGTAGTGGTTCGCTAGGGGTCACCTAGCTTGGTGAAAATGAATTTAGGTAGGAGGGGGATTTAAGGGATCACCTAGCTTAGGTAATACTTAGTAAGGAGACTGTTTAGGAGTCGTTGGTGAAAACGGGCACCAGTCATCTATTTCTTGCATGGTAACTATTGAATCTTAAGGATTGCGACGATGCCGCTCTTAGTACCTTTCGACGTTAGATTGAGACAGCGTATAACGGTCATTTCAGCTAGTTGGCACGCTGCGCTTGAGTGCTAAAGACGTAAAAGGTACGTATGGGTTTTTTGGACCCGGTAGCGACTAAATACGTAGGTGATTTTCCATGACTTTAGAATATTAATTAATTATTTAAAATATGTTTTTATTATATAAAATGGCCACCAATAGATGTTTGAGCCTCTGGGTCATTGAAACAAGCAGAAACAGAAGATTTTTTTGAAATAAATGACCATGAAACTGATTCCTGAAACAATCCCGTCAGTTAGTGGGCGAAAAGTGCGTTGTAGTCTTTGCAATGAGAAAAAAAGACCTTCGTCAAATACAATATCCGAGTTTTTGAAGAACATGTATACATATGCAATATATGAACTGCAATACTAATATTTGATTTGCTAAGTGACAAAATAATGCCGATCTAAAGCTAAGTTTCAAAGAAGTAGGTTGTTAATTTTTAGAGAAGTTTTTTAGTTTTTTTTGCGAAATAATGAATAAGCTTTTTTAGTGATTTTTAATAAATACATTATAGTAGTATTAGAAAAATAAAGAATCATAATGTTTTCATCTTTATTGAATAAGATATAAGATAAAAACTAAAATGTGTCGCTAAAGTAAGTTGAATTTTAGTATGTTTTTAAATAGCGTTTTTTTATAAATAAAAGTAATAAATACAAATGTTTAATACCATTTGTCATTTAATTTTAGAATATAATTACTGTTAGGAAATACACAACAAAGTTAAATTCAGCAATTTTAGAAAAATCCGGCAATATTCAACTGGGTCCGGTGGACACGGTAGCGACTCCTAGCGTATCAAAACAGGGTGCGACTGCCCAAGTGTTAAGGAAAGAAGGAGAAAAAACTGCTGAAAATTTATCGAGATTGTTTACAATGTGTTTTTAAGAGTTTAAAGAGTACCAAAAGACCAAATGCCATGGACTTCTCTCGCTATGGGTAATCATCAATTCTGAGCGTTTGGATTCTGTTTCAAAAACGTTTTAATGCGACTGACTGTGAGAATGGCATCCATATACAACCCATTATCTAAATAAACAAATAAAACTCACCTAAAAGAAAGCGTAGTCAACGGTCGATACGACTTATGACTATTCACATCCACCATCGGCGTTCCCCAAAAGTCATTCAAGAAGAGTTCCTTCAGCGCATTGCTCCCGATGACGTCACCATTCGTCACTATCGCAGGTATATCATCATGGACGAAGTCCCCGCTCAAACTGTTCATATAACTGAACACAGCGGTAGCCGTGACTAGAATGTAGATCATAAAATCACTGGTACTTTTCGGCTCCTCCCGAACCGTCGGGAGTCGTCGTTTGGTTTTCGGACTCATTCTTACTTTTATAGTCACATTTCTACATTTGCACATTGATGCACTGCCTGGAACAAAGATACATTTCTCGATTAGCTTCCTAGTTTTATATAGTAAAGATCCGGTGGAAATTGTTTATCAAAAACAATTTATATTTTCTTTGTAACAATACCAGCTGTTACAAAGCTAGAAACCAAATGAAGCCTAAAATAACATTACCAGCCATCCCGTTTTGTATCCACTCCATTTTATGAAAAAGGTCTTAGATAATTCATGATTGCGAAAAACTGCTGGAATTTTATTCTTTTCATTTATTTCAGAATCTCATCATGACTCTCCAAAAGCAAAATGATCTTATGAATGAGCAAAAAATTCCGAAATTTCGTCGGTCTGTTTCGCTGCTAATCTAAATAACTATTTTTCAATATAGCCGCATATTGCTGCGTTATGAATTTCGCCTGGCCTACTCAGAATCGGTACGTGCCCGAAATATAATATCAAAACTCTGCGGGTATCTAGGTACCTTCTTCGTAAGCAATACGTGGTTCCCTCCATGCGGGTTTTTACACAGTATTTCAGTTTACTCTAAAAATGTTTGCTTGGGACTTTTCAATTTCGTGGTGGAAATTCTGACTCAGATAAAGATCTGCAGAACTGCAGTCGGAGGTTTTGAAGTTTCAGTACGACTGACGTGGAATGAACCAAGATCTGATATGGAATGAAAGCTCAAAGGAATATTTTTAGCTCATAGAATATCTACGAGAATATTTTTTAATGAAAGAAAACGATAAATGGAATAAAAAATTCCTACAAACTGAAACCTACTCACGTCTTATTAAAAGCAATAAGAAATTATGGTCTGGCTGTTAAATATTAATATTTCTCTCTATGAGTTCCACTTATATTTTTATATCAGAAAAATATTTCCAAGTTCATAACCGAAAGTTATTACTCCCGAAATATTCTGTAATCTCATTTCCTAACTCTGGACCCCTAAACCAGGATTGGTAACAGAAGCCACAGTAAATAAAAATAAATATTTGGAATTTGCGGCGCGAACGAACATGGCCCCACTTCTTATTATCGGTTTAGGAGAAATCCGCGGGTACAGGTATGTCGTTTTGTTGTTATTTCAATTTTTGAGATGACAATTTAATTTAATGCAGAGATTTAAAAATTAATTTGATATAGAGAGATAAAGAGGAGGCCTATACTCAGCAGTGGGTGGAAATGGGCTGAAATAATGATAGAGAGAGCTTTTTTGTTCACAACAAAAAAGCTCTCAGGTAATCAATTGTAAATTAACCAAAGATAAATATTTTTTTTCGAAACGATTTTTTTTTGTAAGTTTATCGAATTATCACTTCAATTATCGCATATCAAATACTCGCAGCACGATATTTAAATAATTTCGTCATTATCTTCAAGTAGCTTCCGAGATTTGAAATTATCCGTGAACAGTCCACACTCCGAGTCCAAAGGTGCAAAAATGTTTCCAATTTTTCATAACTGAACTCATTTCTGTCTTCATAAACCGAATGATTTCTCTCTGATGTTCAAGTTTTATTATTCCTCAAACACAAGTTTTATTATACCTATAGGCATGCTTTTTACCTTACGTTAAAGCAAAAATCGATAACATATCGTTCAAACATCGATATTTGCGCCATAACGAGACGCAAATAAGGGCATAATGGCGTTGACATGTACTGGAATCTACGTTTTTATCGCACCTAGGATCGACTTTAATAATGGCTTGTAAGCTGTGCCGTTTGTAACCTTTTCTCAAGGGGTTAGAGTTTAGTTTAGCTATTAAAAGAGGCCAATGTCGCATCGTCACTGGTTTCTAGTTCACGTCTATTAACCTGGATGTAGAGTATTGGGTTTCAATTGATCGGCACTTTAGGGTAAGCTGAAAATAGACAATGGTCCGGTCATATTAATTACTAGGTTCAGCGAGTTGAATCAGGAATCATTTATTCAATAAGTACTTGTTTCAGGTAAGTGCTTCACTTATTTTGATGGTAGCTACGAAAACACCTTTATCGTATTACTGTCATTCATTCCATATAACTAACATTCGGATTTAAGCTTAGAGATAGAAACAGCTACAAAAAATACAAATATTTCAATGCCTAGTAGCAAAAATAAATAGAATATAATAGAAAAATATTTATTCACTCACACACATACAATTAAGAAATGTATTATCACAAAGGTCGTAAGATTAAGCTATCAAGAAATCAATGTCTTGGTGAGATCTTTTTTAGAACATAGTATTACTATTGTTACTTAAATTAACAATTCTACAAATTCGGAAAAGATCATAAAATTTTGTTCAAATTACTATTATTATTTCTTACATAGGTAACATAGTGCAGGCAGACTCAATATTGAGGGTAGTTCAAAACCGCCAACTTTCTATTATTGGCAATATTATTGGTAGTTGCTTGTTCAACACCTTTCGGAATAGACGCGCGCGCATCTTTTGTATCTGTGCACAGTGCCGCTCGCGCTTCGAAATATCTTCAAACCAAGTTTCATCGCCCCGTGATCGCCCCTATGTGAAGTGTCAAGTGAAGTGTGGTTAATTCTTAGTGCAAGCTGGATGTGACAGATCGGTCAGATTGATGTGATTGATGTGTGAGGTAAGTTGTTTTTATATCCCCTAACTGAAATGTGCGTACAAATTCGTTTTTTCTAACTAGTTCTCTAAGTAAACTGGTGCTAGGGCATTTACTATGACCCAGATACTTATCTTGTTTAACAATACCTACCTACTGAATAATCTCACTCAAACCAATGCATTGTAATCTGATCTGTAGACTCGAAGAAATAAGAATCAGTTTCCCAGTATCTTTTTCTTTCGTATTTACATAAAAACGTCTTCATTGAATAGAGGGATGCGTCTGACGTGTCTATAGAAGTAATCCGCTTCAGAACAGGCTCTTTCTACATTTCTGCATCTCGTGGGCTTAGATGAATGGCGAGTAGAACGCTGCATGAGCATGATAAATGCATTGTTACTTCGGTGAACTCATTGTAAAGCACATGCAGAGTTTCTTACAATAAAAACTATTTCATCTGAAGACCATTCAGAAGATGATCTCGATTTTTGCTATCTTAAAATATTAAGTAAAAAAAGAAAGCAGAGAAAGTCACGTAGATAAAAATATCGTGAAGAAGCTGGTATTCTATCTATCGATCATTTGTCAATGTAAAATGTTAGACTAGATTTTGAGCATTGGGTACGTTACAATACTGCCTTCCAACATTCGCATTTAATCTAACTAACTTTTAAGCAATTGTATATCGTACTATAGTACAAATAAAGCGCGTTTATATGTATCAGTTGTATCAAAATATTACAGACTAGCTGTGCCCCGCGGTGTTACCCGCGGTGAATAAGTTGATACATTTTTTTACGACTTCAAAAAAGGAGGAAGTTTTCAATTCGTCGACTGGGTGAACCGATTTTGATGTTTTTTTTTTAGTCTGATAAATTCAAAATTATTTATTAATCTTAGACTAACATTACAGACTTAGGATCTAAGACGTTAATCTATTGAGATCATTATAATATGGCAATTACCTAAAACTAAAAACAAAATAAAATACAATAAGACATTTAACCTATCTCTAACAATAAACTGACAAATTAACTACTAGGTATATAATTTACAATATAATAAACATAACAAACAACGAATAAGTAACAACTAAGTATTATAAAGAAAATGTTACAAAAATAACAAAAGCAACAATAAAATTTAGTAAATATAGCAACGAATTGAGTAAGCTCAGCAGTTAGGTAAGTATATGAGGATCATCAGGGATATGAATAAAAATGCACCTCGAGAGTGCAAAAAATTACTCTCTTCTTACGTAATCGAAAAAATTTCATAAAATTTTTAATTTTGCTCCTTGTTTAAGACCAAGGCGTCATTGTGTCACTTGATTTTGGTGCTCATAGAAAAGGATGACTGCTGGTCGGTTACTATTCTATGGTCTAACACAGTTTATTATGCTTGCAAAATATTCAAGATCCTACCATGCGAGCGAAGCGAGCTTCGAACCAAGCGAGCGCAGCGAGCCGAAATTTTTAAGACAAATTCGTCATGTGACACTTGATTTTGCTTATGGAGCTCATAGAAAAGGCTGACTGTTGGTCGGTTCCTATTATATGGTCTGACATAGTTCAATTTGCTAGCAAAATATTTATGAAGCTACCGTGCGAGCGAAGCGAGCGCAGCGAGCGTCTTAAACTCGCGAAGCGAGCGGAAATTTTGAAAAACAAATGCGTCCTGACGTGATACTTGATTTTGCTTATGGAGCTCATAGAAAAGGCTGACTGTTGGTCGGTTCCTATTCTATGGTCTGACATAGATCAATTTGCCAGCAAAATATTTATGAAGCTACCGTGCGAGCGAAGCGAGCTTCGAACTAAGCGAGCGCAGCGAGCGTCTTAAAATCGCGATGCGAGCGGAAATTTTTAAAAACAAATGCGTCCTGACGTGATACTTGATTTTGCTTATAGAGCTCATAGAAAAGGCTGACTGTTGGTCGGTTCCTATTATATGGTCTGACATAGTTCAATTTGCTAGCAAAATATTTATGAAGCTACCGTGCGAGCGAAGTGAGCTTCGAACTAAGCGAGCGCAGCGAGCGTCTTAAACTCGCGAAGCGAGCGGAAATTTTTAAAAACAAATGCGTCCTGACGTGATACTTGATTTTGCTTATGGAGCTCATAGAAAAGGCTGACTGTTGGTCGGTTCCTATTATATTGTCTGACATAGTTCAATTTGCTAGCAAAATATTTGTGAAGCTACCGTGCGAGCGAAGCGAGCTTCGAACTAAGCAAGCGCATCGAGTTTCTTAGACTCAAATTTTTAAGACACATTCATCATGACTGACACTTATGTTTGCTTATGATGCTCAAAGAAAAGGCGCTGGTCGGTTCCTATTCTATGGTCTGACACAGTTCAATTTGCTTGCAAAAGATTGAAAAAGCAACATGCGAGCAAAGCGAGCGCTGCGAGGATTTCAGACTCGAAGCGAGCCGAAACTGTGGGAAATGTAATAAAATAGCGACGATGAGGTGCTGTAGCAAATTTTAATTGAAGACACAAATATAAACTTTGTTCAAATGGTTTATGTTGAGCCAGAAATCTTTTTATCGGGGATTTATCTGCGTACATAAGTCCCAATTTCGTGAGATTATCGGGACAAAAAAAAACAATATTTGAAATTCGATAAGCCGTTTGAGTTTCAAGAAACATAATTTAGCTATTTTGATAATCTCACGGAAACAATACGCTTTTAAGGGATTTAAAGTAGCCTAAGACATGGTGTTAATCCAGGATATCAACTGTCCTTGTACCAAATTTCATTCAAAACCGTCCAGCCGTTTGAGTGTGAAGGAGTTATAACTTTGCATGTGCTGCCATCTTTTAACATTATTTTGACTAACAGTTACGTTTTCACGGCCAAACTATTTTGATGAATAATTTGGTTTATAATCTCACGGAACCATTTCTTTTTTCAGGAATTTAAGGTAGCCTATTTGTTTATCCAGGGAATAAACAATCCTACTACCAAATTTAATTCAAATTCATCCAGCCGTTTGATCGTGAAGGAATAATAACTTTGTCTGTGCTGCCATCTATTGAAATTATTTTATTACTTTTTCAGTTACTTTTTCACGGCCAAACTATTTTGTATACCTAAACTATTTTCATGAATTTGATTAATAATCCCACGGAATCAATGCACTTTTCAGGAATTTTAAGTTGCGTATATTTTAATCCAGGGTATAAGCAATCCTGCTACCAAATTTCATTCAAATCCGTCCAGCCGTTTGAGCGTGAAGGAGTTATACTTTTGCCTGTGCTGCCATCTATGAAGTTATTTTGTTTGACAGCTGCCTTTTGCACGGCCAAACTACCGAAACTATTTTGATGAATAATAATGGTTTATCCCACGGGAACACTGCACTTTTCAGGAATTTAAAGTAGCCTATTTGTTAATCCAGGGTATAAGCAATCCTGATACAAAATTTCATTCAAATCCGTTCAGCCGGTTGAGCGTGAAAGAGTAACAAACACACTTACATACTTACACACACACACACAAACTTTCACCTTTATAATATTAGTGGGATTGTATCAATACGGGTGGCGCACTAAATGTAATGCTCGGTTATCCTCCCTCTCTGTTGTTATGTTCGAATCTATAACGTCACGTTAAAAATATGCTTTAAAATAGACATTTAAAAAGAATCCTTTGTGCATTTTGAATAAACGATAAATATACTTACCATTAATTATAATAAATCAAAGCACACAATTACTCATTTAGATAAACACAGTTCCCACGATAAAACAGCTGTAAATACCTAATTTACAAACCAGAATTACCCACAAAAAGGTTAGCAATTCAAATAAAACTCTCTCGTAAACTACGGACGCAAATAAAGGGCGGTCTTATCGCTAAATACATTCATTTAATCACATTAACCCTCCACAAGTGTCGTAAAACCATGGGCCGGTCACTATCACCACGGAATATGTTGTACAGATGTCGACAAAAATCTTTGAATAATTTAAAATGCGAAAACAAATTGTGTTGTTGGGTTAAAAGTTCTGATCGTTTACTTTTGTTATTTGTGTTACAGTAAATTTTGTGTTATATAAAATATGTTGAACTATTTTAGCATACCAGCAGCTAAGTGTATTTCTTCATTCGACCAACAAGCTTTACGCATAATGAAAAATAAAATGAAATTATATGCGCACGAACTCATAAGTGGTAAAGTAAGACATCGTAAGGAAACAAGTCTATCCAACAGCAGCGATGGGCTTGCAACTCACGCACTGCCACGTATGTATGGTATCCTTTTGCAAAATGTGGGCTAAAACTATTTAGAATTACCTCTGACTACCCCCTTAGGCATCCTTAAAGGATCTTAAATGCCTAAAATTTCTGAAAAAATGCATATCATACCTTACGACATGATCATGCTTAGATTACGATTTTTCATTGATCGGGATTACCAAAAAACACTTTTGTACTCGACACTACTCATCTAACCCTCTAGTGTCGATACGGGCGCGCGGGACGTTTATGCTCGGTTCGGTTAGTAATGACGTCGTTGTGACGTACAAATGACATGTCGGATTTGTAGATGCATACGATGGGTTAACTGATAGTGTGGAAAGTGCTGTGCCTATTAGCTAGCTTCGTGGTTGTTTTAAATAGGTTAATAGGCACAGGGGTGGTGTGGGTTTTATTATGTTCCTTCTGTTGCGTAAATGAGTTTTCTCGGCACCTAATATACCCCTCTATTTCGGCACCTTATCAATTATTTGTACTTCTCTGATTGATCCTATGTTGTAAGAAAAAACAGAATATCACGGTGTTGCAACATAATCTAAATTTAGTAACACGATCCTGAACTACCTACTACAGGATTATGTTACTCAATTTAGATAAGTTATATAGGATAAATCAGAGTGTTGCCGATAATTGGTAGCTAATTCTATGCGAATAATTGGGTCGTTTACCCTATGTTCCGATGTGACATACAAATACATATAGTATGCATAATACATGTACAGTAGGTATACATAATACATATACATGTTAGTTGTTTAGTGATTTTTCGAATAAAGGTAAGTGACGTTGTAAGCGGTGACTCAACCACTAGTGCCATTAATAACTGAGCACTTACGGATTTCACAGGCCACGTCAATTTGTTGGCAATAAAGTCATTAAGCCGTGACAAAGGCCTAAAAACGGCTTAAAAACGGCAACTTGTATGAAGGTACTTAATATGTGACGTTAAGTAACTTTCATGAAACGCTACTAAGCTTACGTAAATAATGCTACGAATCGTTGAGCGAGCCAGCCCTACTACCTGAAAACGAAATATCGTGCATATGTTCGTAGTTAAGTTTATGTTGGTGATACCAAAGACGATTAATATCTAGAAGACAGACAAAGGCCATACACAAAATCGTAACCCTAAAAAATAGCCTGAAAACTCTAAAACATCAATTTTATCCAAGAAATTTCAATTACTTTCTAGTTAAAAATGTTTAAATATTGAATATTGTTGCTACCTACTACTAAGTATTGAAATTTCTTGGATAAAATTGATGTTTTAAAGTTTTCAGGCTATCTGGTACTGCGGGATCGGGTTACGATTTTGTGTATGGCCTTTGTCTGTCTTCTAGATATTAATCGTCTTTGGTGATACTAAGGCTCCAGCTCTCGAGCTAGTAACCAATAATTATCTTCTAAATTGAAATCAATTACGAAGCTATTACATGGAAATTCACAGACAAACGCACACACCTTATTATTATTAGGAAACATAGCAAACAGCGTTGAACTTGCATCAGACAATTAGGGCAACTAAACACAAATACAATAATTGATGTGTCCAAACATAAATTAGATGGAATAGTCTAATTAGTGGTCTGTGGTATGCACTGGGATATTATGTTACATTCTATAATCTGGTCTAACTTGCATTATTTGGCCCTAAAAGAACAATAGAAATAACTTTGCATCTATTGCTGAATTCTAAATACTAGCTGGTGTGTTTTTAGGTGCACTTCTTAAGATAAAAGGCTGTGTAGAAAGTTGTTAAAGTGAAAGAAAGTGTGGAAGGCAAAGATTTGTAATTTGTGGCTTGATTTTCGTAACAACCTCTACGGCGTAGGCTGCCGTAGAGGTTGCTCCGAAAATCACCAAATTTGACATGCCAAAATTTAACTTGCGATAGATAGAATAATAATAATATGACTGACGTAATAAAGATCGTTCTCAAATAGGATGAATCACGGAAAGTTAAGTTGGCCTAACTTTGTAATAATTGATGTTCTGATTCTTTAAAGTATTGGTGATGGGGACAACTTGGATCGGTGACCGCAAGTGGCATTATCAGCTGAGCGCTATCGTGCTTCGGAGAACACGTTAAATTGTCGATCCGGGCTTTTAAAGCCGTAAAGCCATGACGGAGGCCTTAAGGTGGCCCAATAATTCCGTCACCAGAGTTGGCCACTTGCTCATACGAACGTAGTTACGTAGAAACAAAAGACACCTAGTTTGTATCAAAGTCGATTAATATCTAGAAGACAGACAAAGGCCATACACAAAATCGTAACCCTAAAAAATAGCCTGAAAACTCTAAAACATCAATTTTATCCAAGAAATTTCAATTACTTTCTAGTTAAAAATGTTTAAATATTGAATATTGTTGCTACCTACTACTAAGTATTGAAATTTCTTGGATAAAATTGATGTTTTAAAGTTTTCAGGCTATCTGGTACTGCGGGATCGGGTTACGATTTTGTGTATGGCCTTTGTCTGTCTTCTAGATATTAATCGTCTTTGGTTTGTATGGATGTTCCGTGTCGTCCCAGATTTCAAGAACTATAGTTTGGCTTATGCTTATGACTTTAAAAACTTCCTTAATCAAGTAAAATATTGAAACAGTGCTCGAAATATAACTCTTTTGAGTAAACAAAGTGAAGTCAGCTAAAATATAAAAAGTGAACAGCAAAAAATGACAAACGACCCTCCTTTGTTTTGTAACACAATTTTCAAGGCGATTCGCCTCAACTCATTTACAATGTAAGTACTTATTTTTATAGAAAGCATGTAGCCCCGCTTTTATCGAGCAGGTATGCAGGTAATTACAACAAGCAATAGAATCACCAAGCATGTAAGACGAAGTTGAAGTGATCCAATCCTTGAGGTATCCAAAATAAATGTTTTTTTCTATCTTTCTTTCAATTGGCAGCAGTAAATTGTTTATTTTCAACAAACTTGACGTGACTGGAAGGAGTCTGTATACTCATACCGAGATACAGATCCTCCGGATTCGACATCTTTAAAGAATATTAAATGCCTAAAAATGATCTGTATGTCCGCGGCATAGGGATACGGTTGGTTGTGATCATATTTAATTTCCTATCCATTTTTGTGAAGTTTCATTGTTGGCATCACAAGTTTTTGCATTTTGCATCTCTGGTGATCAGTTTTCTGTGTAATTGCGTCCAAAAATCGGATACATTTTTAGAACGCCAGCGACATTTGCTTTCGAGTCATAGGAAGCTCGTTAGGCAGATTTGGAATTAATGTGCGTTGTTCGAATGTTTTCGGATGATTTAAAATGCTGCTTCGAATTTTTATGTTTATTGCTTCGAGTTTCTTATGAATTTTCTTCGCGACTGTAGGGAGAAATTAATTAATTTGTAAAGTTACGACTCGTGAAAAAGTCCACCGATATTTTAAAGCTTCAGTTTTTTGTTTTATTTTAACTTAGTTTTATGAACGCAACTTTTTACTTTGCATGGTTTCAACAAGCGGCCGGAAACCTCCGTTGTCAGATTCAGCCACTAGCTCATACATACATACATACATACATTTCACAAGCACCCGCTTTATCAACAACAAATGTTTATGATACATATTACTGTGATACGCCGCAGATGATAACATGTCATCATGTTGCGTAGTTCATTAATTTTATGGGCCTAATAAACATTCTAAATTACAGAGCGGCCTATAAATTACTCGTGCGTTTAGTTATTATGTACCTTTGTAATTTGTAGCACTTGTTTATTTTGTAGTTGGCATCTAATAATCCATTTAATGGTAAACTGTATGTGTAAAAGTCAATTGATTACTTTTGATGATCAATTATGATAAAGTTATCTATAAAAAAAAAACAAAAAAAAAATTACTTATCTATTACGAGTAGATAGTGTAGAGCTTAATCAATAACTATATGCATATGATTTACCATAAATCCCCGGTTGTTTGACAAGAGCTTGCAAAATAAGTCGTCATTGCAAACTTTCCTTTACAACCCATTCGCATACATAACTAATTAATTCAAACAGTATAAGCCAGCTAACCTCGACACAATTGTTTTCGTTTTATGGCTGGGTGTCCCTGACTAAGGGACTTGCTAAGACCGACCCATTAATTATGATTAGCTACAATTTTACCCCTACTTAAGTGCCTTATGCTTGATTCCTTTGAATACACACGGTTTAAATTGATTCGGCTTTAAGAAGACTAAAACACACATGAAGTGCTCTTGGTGTTTGTCTAGACGTTCTTGATAGATTGTTGAAGTAAGTAAGTAAGTAAGTAAGTTCATAATATGAGCAAGTGGCCAATAATGATGGATTATTAACTGTTGAGAGCTCGTGAACGTACATAAGTGTGGGCAAATGAAACAAAACTGGATATCATTGCTTTTCGACTTCTCACAAAAAGTCCGTGTAATGCTTCAGTAAAGACCCACATCTTTATTGACTCTGACTTTAATTTGACTTCTTTACTGACTTGATTAATATAACATGGTAGTGGCTAAATGCGTGGCACAAGCCGTGCAAAGCCAAAATAAAGAACAGAAGAAGAAGAAACTTAGTGTGCCCAGGCTCTAACTGCTAATTTTACGATTTCGATCTGTAATTAATTGTGTATTTTTTGTTGTAGTTATGCAAAATATTAATTACAGCGTTAGGTTGTAGTCGCAGTGCAGTTATCGTGAGTTGTCGGCACTGTCATGTTTATAAAATGCAACTCATAATTATTCACTCTGGGCCATTAGGTAGTTGCAGGCTTGCACCACGAGCTTCGCAGAGGACAGGCAAAATACACATTTTTCAAATTCCTACTTTTAGAACAAGCCGTGTTGGCCAAGTGGACAAGTACCTACTTCGACTTTCGTCGTGGGTTCGAATTAGGCCATCAATGGACTTTTCGCGTCAAAAATTTTAAATGCACTTTAACACGAACTTTAAACGGTGAAGGAAAACATCGTGAGGAAACCCGCCGCGGCTAGTTAGCCCCATACGTATTGACCAATGTCTTTCCTGTGGATATGGCTTACTTAGCTGAGAGGATGGTTTAGGTGCTGGGCAAGCCTATTCCTTCATACATCGTCATAACAATTGCTACAAGCCATTACACTCACATTTTATTGTGAAATTAATCAAACAAAACTGCAATGCAGTATGCAGTTGAATGAGGGTGTAAATATTTAATTGATACTTAGTACTGCGATATTTTTGCAGAGAACCTTTACATATTAAACTGACCGACTGAAATTAATTACATAGTCAAAGATATTACATAAAACTTTTTAAACTATCGCGACTTGAAAACATATTTAAAAAATATTAACGGGACTTAATCGTCTACTCGTGACCACGGTGACTGTAATGTCATCTAAACGTCGAGGTAAATAAATAATATTGATTTAAATACGCGATTAAGTCCCGTTAATATTTTTTAGATATTACATAGTTTTAAAAGAATTAAACTTAGATTTAATAATAATCTTAGTGCAAAAACAAAAACTTGATCTGTATGTTTTTGTATTCAATGTTCAGAGTTCAATGAATTTTACAAAAAATCGAACAAATGCTCACAGACATTTAGCCAATTTAGTATCATTATAAAGTGATTCAGGATAGCATGTCAGGCTTCGAATCGTTATGAATTATTTAACGCAACTTTTAGTTAGGCGAGAGGCACACGATGAGGTATATTTTTGTTTGATAAAGTCACATAGTTAATAAATGGTTCCTACTTTATTGAAATTATTAGTATTTCTTGTAAAGAAAGAAAATACATTTAATTTTATTGGTCCCTAAGAACATTTAGAACTGTTTTAATGGATGTACTTTTGCTGGCTTGGACATACATTTTATTACTTCATACATTCTTATTCCTTTTTACTATCTTAGAAATTTGATAGTTTGTAATTTGGCTGAAACTTATAATATTTTATAGATTACTAGCTGCGCCCAATAACTAACTACATCAATTTATTAAGAACGAGAGTTCTTAATAAATCGTGTTCTCTTAGAAATGTGTCTGACTGCCTATCAGCCTAATATTATTTACATTTGAAATATTGTACCTTTAATGTCATGATCGTGTGTTGCAAGCCTAAGCACGTGCATGACATTGCACTGCGAACGTGCGCAGTAATCGGCTCAAATGGTCGCGTGTGTGCGGGCTTTATACCAAATGCGGAAAATAATAACTCGCTTACATGATAGCAGACAGTAAAACCGATCATCTTCGTCATTTACTACCTATTGTCCACTGCTGGACGTTTTCTTTCTATATCAAGTCGTTGCTCGACTTATTTCAACATAAATCTGAACGTATACCTTTCTCAATAACTTGTTCTTGTTTTTGAAGTAATTCGTATGAGCAAGTCGCCAACTCTACGAAGCCTTAACTAAATAAATAAATATCTTTGGACTAAACTGTCCCACAATTGGGCACAGGTCATTCATTTATTTACAGTAACGAATCTTTTTTATTAACAAATCTTTACAATACACATTAAAGCCAGTAGATACGTTGGAGTATCGTAAACGATCTATAGATAGCTCAAATGATCTAAATCATTGTGGAAGCGTGCGCTGGCATTTTTGGTTTACATCAATGACCACAAAATAACTAAATCAAACATGAAACTAAAGGTCAGTCAACCGTTAACTGTGGCGTGTTTTTAGAACATTTTGGAGGAAAGGGGCGCATTCCAACCGTTTGGGCCAATAACTCAATTAACGTTACCAAAGTACTGTTTTGTGTGACAAAACAATGGGTGTTTTTAACTATGTGGTCAAGGACGAGTTATTATAAGTCAAATGTCAATTTTAGTCTCAATAACCTGTCTATCTTTAGTTTTATTTATTGTTGGTAGATATTTGACATTACTTTGATACAAAAAATGATAAATAACTACCTGCAGTAAGCAAAACCAAAGATAGATAGGTATTGAGACTGGCCGTTTTGGCTGAGTATGGATTGTATAACATAATTTTTTTATGTTTTACAAAGATTCAAATCTTCAAGGATATAACACTAATATTATAAAGTTGAAAGTTTGTGTGTGTAAGTGTGTTTGTTACTCTATCACGCTCAAACGGCTGGACGGATTTGAATGAAATTTGGTACCAGGATTGCTTATACCAGGATAAATTAAAGAATAGGTTACTTTTGATCCCAAATCAAAAGTATCTATCACGGGAAAGGGAACTATTCACTGCGGGTAACACTGCGGGGCGCAGCTATTTTACAAAAAAATACGTTATTTTTAATAAAATTACGCCTCATTGCCATTGGGGGTAGGCAGGGACCAAAGACCACCACTTGCGATACCGATACACCGCTTTCGCTAGGTAGGTAGGTACTTTTATTAGGAATATAATTTGTAAACCTATGTTTATGTCCAGTAAGTTCGTTTATGACTGTTTTAGGGTTGGCTTGAATGTACTAAAATAATGAATATGTATTAAAATAAACCATTTTAAGAGGTTTTATGGCAATTTTATGATTACATAAAAGTTTAACTGTTGAGTTAATCATTACTAAAATGTTTTGCCAAAAAAAAATTCAGATATTACTTTACCTGTACCTAACTCCTTAACCCATCAAGTAACGGGCGAATTATGTCGAACCGCCGTCAACCGGCGGAACGACCCCGGGGTCGTTGGTACCTTTTACAGAAATTGGAAGTAAATATTCAAGATTAAAAATTTTAATTTAATTTTTGTTTTTAATTCTTTCTATGACTTTGTTTGTGACTTTTAAGTTTTAGGTAATCTCTTTTATAACCGATCAGATTCGAAATGTCGAAAATTCGCGAATTAGGTTAGAATTAGTCAAAAACCGGCAGAACGACCCCGGGGTCGTTCCGCCGGTTGACAGGTTAAATATTAACAGGTAGGTATTAACAAAGCTAGCAATGTCAAAAGTATCAGATTACCAGATTACTGCGCCAAAGAAATAAATAATAATTGAGAAAATACATTCTGTGAATATTTTATTGTCAATTTTCGGAATTTACGGCAAATATCAGTCCTTAATTTCTTAGCTAAACTACTACATATTCTCTGTGGCGCAGTGGGCGAAGGCCCGCCTGAGACGCGGAGGTTGCGGGTTCGATCCCCGCCACGGGACAAATGTTTGCATGTTCTGCAGATATTTTTTTCGGGTCTGGATGTTTTTCTATCTATACTATGTATGTTTTTACAAAAAAAATGTATCTAAGTAGTATATCAGTCATCTGGTTACCATAACACAAGCATTAAGTTGCTTAGCTTGGAACTAGATGACGCCGTGTGGAATGTCCAAGGATATTGATTTATTTATTTATTCACATAACTGTACAAAATACAATTAGAACTAGTTGAGCAACTTAAGGATCGTATATATTTTTTATATCTACAAGTTAGTTTGTAAAGTTAAGACATAGGTAGAAACTTATTGTTGGTTGCTTTAAATCTCTATTTACATTTCAGATATGAATGAAAAACTAATATAGAGTGGTTTTTATTAGAGCAGCAGAAGCCAAAAAAATGCTTTTTAATATCAAATAAAATGTAACAACTTGTCAAGATTCCTTCAAAGCCTACAATCCATTAGGTAAATGGATTGTGTTGGCAACCAATAACGTAATATTAAGTGTATTGTTGACTGGGGGAGGTGCGAACCGATAATCGATGGCAAACACGTGGAATCTAACCCTGTTATTTGTTCACACTTATGTTTCTATTGACAAAGGTTTTTGGATGATGAAAAGCTTTTCAATCAGTAAATTCAACAAAATTAAATGAAATGAAATGAAATATGATCACGACTGTATACCGGGAGCGGTAGACATTTCTTTCAGATCATTATGCAATTTTTTAGATCTTTTTCGAAGATGTCTAAGGGGGTAGTCAGAGGTATGAGCAAATACATACATATTTGGTACATGCCCACTTTTTGCAGAAGTTAACTTTCCATACGTGACAGGTTGCAAGCCCATCGACGCTATTAGAGAGCTAACTGGTTTTCTCACGATGTTTTCCTTCGCCGTTATAAGCTCGTGTTAAGGCGCATATAAATTTTTCGATGCGAAAAGTTCATTGATGCACGACCGGATTCAAACCTACGACCTTCGGATCGAAAGTTGAGTTACTAATCCACTTGACCAACACGGCTTTTTTTTACAAAATTACAATTTGTACATTCTACTTTTATGGAATATCGTGATATAAATTGCATGAAAGTTAGTTTGTCTAAGAGCACTGTTTCATGAAATTAAATTTCCGGGAAGGAGTTTAAAGGGTGAATTTTGTTTTTATTTATTATTAAACAACGAACCCGAAATGGAAAAATATTTTTTTCTCAGAATCTCACTGTTCAAATTTTCCTCAAAAATATTTTTCTTGGTAAATCGGACGACTGTTATTTTACATTATATTTAGGTATAGGTAATTATTTTACATTGTAAATATTTATTATAAATTGATTTAACATTATAATTATTTATAGTCAACTGTTATGATGTTTATAAATCACTTTTTAAATGCAGTTTCTTATAAATAATCATCGTAAAGAACACTTATAAAGAGCAACATGTAATGTTAGAGCAAGATTTCCAAAAAGACGAAGTTTTGGCACGTCGCCCAGCGGGTGTTTAGTACTAAGCCCAGTTTATGACGTCATCAACCCATATCTGAGCATGGACCGAACTAATTAATTAACCGCCTTTAGAAGGACGCATTTTCCCGTTAAGTTGATTTTCACGTGTAGTTGATTGCGCGTGTCTATAATTAATAAGTAGTCATACATCAAATAATAGTTTAGGCGGTAGACCACGCAAGCGATGGCGCGACGAGCTGGACATCTTTAGCGATGAGCAGGCAATGGCGTTAGACCGAAACGACTGGAAAACTCGAGGGGAGGCCTTTGCCCAGCAGTGGGACACCACAGGCTAAAAACAACAACAACAACAATATAATAAGTCACTAGCTAGAAATAAAATTGGTAAAGTAAATCTTAATACAGACTGTACCTACAACAGCATTAACCGGAAAACATTATTTGGAAATCATTATTAGACATTTTTCCGATGCGAGAATGGAATTCGTCATTCTTGTGACTAAACTAGGCACCCTAAAATGTTATAAATAACATAAGCTGTAGGTATAGATACAAAAATAATCAAGAAAATCTAGTCAAAGATTATACGGAACGTGAAGCTCAAACTCAAAGCTTCATCGCTAAACCAAATTGCTTATACTATTTTTAGCACCGTGGATATTTTTCCATTCATTAAGCTTTGAAGACAGCAATAAGCCCTCGATAAAACAAACAATCTTTGAATATAATAGACGCTTGAGAGCCATTTCACGGGCTCTGTTTTATAAGGTCCGCGTTTGATCGGAATTGATCAATATTTAAGGTGCTCTTTCATCGATAAGAATGCCTGTAATGTAACATTTTTGATTTGATTTTGAGTATTACGTTACAATACTACCTCCTTGACACTAGAATTCATTATTGTAACATGTTAGATTTGATTTTGAGCATTACATTACTAAACTTCCTCTTTGACTGACAAGAATTTATTAATGTAACATTTTAGATTCGATTTTGAACATTGACCCGATGGTGCGCATTGATGTTACAATTTTATCAAAATATTACAGACTAGCAGACCCGCGCGGCTTCGCTCGCGTGTTGTACATACCTACCTTAAACACTGGTCGTACTGACTGGCCATTTTGAGAAAAGTGAATCTTGATAAATGGAGGTGTACTTATTTAAAAGGGATTTCTAGATTGTATCATTACAGGTTGCACACTGAATTCTTGGTTCTCCTCGCTGATGTAATGCTCGAATATGTAACGTTACATTCGAGGTGAATGAAGGCGTTGGAACAGGCATTAGAATCACCTAGCATGTAAAACGATACTTAAGTGATCCTTGAGGTCCTACAAGAATAAATGATTTTTCTTTCTTTCTCTTTCTTTCTTTCTTTCAATGCGTTTTAAAGTGATTGATGTTAACGCAAATAAATTAGAAGTTTATTTTTGATCTTTATTGGAAGCTTTTGTTTGTGATATCGCAACTCAATTTTATGCTTGATATTGTGCAGTTTCTATATCGTTTCAAGTTTATCAATGGTGATTTATCAATGGTGACAAGTAAAATTTATGATGGATATAAATCAATCTCACGTCAAAGTTACCGATTATAAACATATTTAAAAAAAAATTTTAAAACAGAAAAAAATATATAATTTGTAATGTATACAAAAATCTGAATACCTTCATCGACAACTATTGAAATTTCCAGCTACAAAATCAACTCCAATCTGTTTTTTCTACCCCGAAAAGTTTGTTATGATCAAAAATTCCAACACCAAT
Source organism: Xanthorhoe designata (assembly GCA_963582015.1). NCBI lineage: Eukaryota > Metazoa > Arthropoda > Insecta > Lepidoptera > Geometridae > Xanthorhoe > Xanthorhoe designata. The sequence continues at coordinate 12,150,931 of OY757037.1, forward strand.
GAACTAACTTTGTATGAAATTTGTTCCAGGAAATGCAACCCTAATCCTTGGAGCGAAGTAAGTAATTTAAAGAAAAATAACATTAGCAATTCAGATTACGGCCCTATCAGGCTTTTATTAACTGTCAAACTGGGAAAAGTGAGGCCTTCAATAAATTGACTTTCCAGAGGTCTTCTCGTAACTCGATTTATACATACCTTTAGCACCAGTTGGAGACGTGTTTGAGTAGATACAAAATCTAATCATAATCTAGATTCTGACGGGATTCGAACCCACACTGATTCAAGCAATCTTTCACAAGCCGGAGAGCCTTTACCAACTCAGCCACTTGTAACATCAATTTTCTACTTCATTTATGTTGATATTATAATTATAGATGAATGTCTGTTGCTATTTCACGCAAAAACATGTGAACGGATTTGGCTGAAATTTGGAGTTACATAGTTTATGATCTTGAATAACACTTGTGCTACTTTTTTCCGGGTTAGTACTACAACATAATTAATTCGTGAAGACACACAGGTAGGTCCCTAATACTAATCTCATTATTGAACTACAGACTCGGTAATGATCACGATGTATTAACCTTACTAAGTATATCTGGTCATTCTTGAGCCACATTTATTTCTGACCTAAGTACTTCAACAAGAAAAAGTACATTTACAGAAACACAAACTTTCAAATTAAAATCAGTAGGGCAGTAGGTTAAGGAGGTTCTTACACACGAGGTTCTTTGACGCGTGAAGATGTTAATAAAGCAGTGTCCCGGCTAATTGAGCCGCACGGAATGGTGTGTCGGCCGAGATTGCGGACGTTATGAGCTCGTAAATCAGGAGCTGAGCTTCGTTGTTGAGAACTCACCACCGTCATATCACGTTTTAACTTTAAGTGCTTGTGGCAAAGTTTTCTCAAAGTGCCTCATTGAGAGCATTCGCCTGAAATGTAACATTTTATAATATGTATATAATTTCCAATACAATATGTTATAATTTATATATAATTTCCTTGACTGATGAAAATTCCTGTAACGTAACATTTTAGAACAGATTTTGGGTGGGGAGCGATCCGTAACACACACCAACAACGTCCATCCGTAACACCAGATTCTTGTCTGATTATTTCCCTGGTATAGGGAGTCGCGTAGGAACAGGCAATAGAATCACCCAAATCACTCACATAAATAAATAAAATCCTTGGACATTTCACACCACTTTTTAATGTACGAAGAGGTAAAAAATAATGTATGTATGATCGTTTTGACTTGCTCATAGGTAAAGTGAGACACTGTATAAATCATCACGAAAGATGAAAAGGACATGTTTTTGTTAAAACTAATAGATTAAAACGAATACAACTAATAGTTAAAACTAATAGATCTAGTCAGTTTCCTGCACCCTATAATTGGTTCTGATGTTATAGTCAGTAAAGTGGAACGGTGGGCGAACTCCGAATTTATTCGACCGCCATAAAAATAATGGAGCGCGGAGTAAACATCCAATAGAATTACAAAGGGCGGTATTTATCATAACTCTACTTTGGTAAATGATAAGGCAGCGAAAGTGAAATAAATAGGGCAAGTGTCTCGCCACAGTCACTAACAAAACATTGGCCTATTCTACCACATGTGATTTATATGGTGATTTATACAGCGTCAGGATGCAACCACTGTTGGAAATAATAAATAAATATCCTAAGACATTCCACACAGCGTCATCTAGTCCCAAGCTAAGCAGTTTAATGCTTGTGTTATGGTAATCAGATGACTGATAAACTATTGTAATTGGCCTTAGAAATTTATGCCCTAATGATTTTTTTTTTCATAAGGGTGTGTAATTATTATTATTTATATTATTGTCATGTATAGCTGTAAGTTTTCCAAAAATTTCAAAATAATTTAAAATAAATAAAAAATGGCTTACTTATCGTCTGTTCTATCAAAAATTCAATTTTAGAATCTCCGAATAAAACGCTACCTGTAACACCAAAGAGCAGTAAAACCGCTTGAAATATTAGTCTAGACATTTTATATGTCTGCTCTATGTGGAAAATAATAGTTTAAAGTTAGGCAGTAGAATGGACGGAGACATAATAAATCAGATGAAGAGCTATTGACAAAGATGGTTTATTAGAAACGCCATGGATGGACTGAGCTAGTGTATAAAACTGTTTAACCGTTTTTTTTTAACAACGTTGACTATTATTTTTCATATTGTTTAAGACAAGGGGAAGGCAGTTCGAATTTGTTTGGTAAAGTCAATAAGTCTGATTAAGAATTATAACAATAACGAATTCAACCTTGTACGATACAAAATATGAAGGAAAATGCCATATACAGGCAGACAAAACTAATCCTAAAACTAGAAAAAATAAACCGACGACGCCTTGAAATTTTAGTCGTGTATTAAAGTTTCTTTATAGCGTCGCATCACAATAGAGATTGCAATTTCAACCTTCGATCACAGGCCAAGGGTTACTCCCGACATTCGACGCGATTCCAACATCAATAACATTTTTTTTTTAATCTGCTTAGTGCTAATAACGCAAACTGAGCCGCCAAATGAGTCGCAAAACCTAAGAATATAAAACGGATTTTTAAATATAGAACCATAATATATTTAGCACACACAAAAAAAAAAAACAAAAGAAGAAACAAAAGAAGGAAATGGTACAGAACATAGGTTACTTTAAAAAAACCAATGGACGATACTAAAAGAATACCAAAATGACCACACCTAATCCACTGAAATGCTTACTCTCTGTGATAGACATTTTGTCAGCAGAAAGTGTCTAAATGTTCAAATTCTAAATGGCCGCATCGAATCGAGTATCAGAAGTAAGCACCCAGGACAGTTTACGTGCCAGTTGCCTATGAAACCGAAGCTAAAACCCAGGAAACCATTTACGTCCCGGGCAAGGTAAACGACAGCCATTTATCCAGATAATATGAATATACCATAAACTACGTGGCATTGTACACATTAGCTGGGGACCGCTACCTGCGTTGGTTTATCTTGAATACTGACAGACGTTTTTGATCCGGTTTATGTACGATTGTGAATTATTTTAAGTTGGGTTAACACATTGATGACCAGTCGTATCGTAGCATAAAGCTTTTAGCTTTTGATAGTGTCATGGTTAAGAATATTATAGAAGCTTTATTAGTAGGTAAAGGATTTTTACCATGGATTTCAACATGGTAAATGTTTCAGTAGGACTTAAAAGCTATTTTATATGTTAACAAAAACATATAAAATAGTTTTTGTTTTTGTGTTTCAGTTCAGACAGAATTAACTTAGTACCTACATAAAACATAAAACTCTTTACTTAGCACGTCTGAGTAACGTCTAAACCAAAACTAAACCTAATGTACAACGGCTAAAATAACATTCTGAAAAACATTCCTTTAGATCATAAAAAACCGTCAGCAAAAATACCCTAAACGCTAATTGTAAAGCTAAATCCACAATGTTACTTGTTTGGACTCCAGGGTTGTCAAAGCTTTACATTTACAAGCATATACATCTGGTCTTTATCTTGTTGACTCAGACGGCGGCAACCCTCAACATATTTGATTACAATTGAAATTCGTGAGGTCGTTGGGGCGATACAGTCGCTAACAAAGGTGGATAAGGTAGCTTCTGGTGTTAATGGGATATGGGGTGATGGCGTCAGCCTGTTTAACTTAGGCTTTGCATATTTGAAATACATTGCTATGTTTGTTTTTGATAAGGAATTGAAATTAAAAGAATATGAGGGTGAGCATCAACATTTTTAACATACGAGATAAAGCTGAAATTGATAATGTGTTACTATTTCCAACTGCCTACTTATATATTAAGTTATCGTATTAAAAAAATAATTAAAAGACAATCACAAATTTGAACTAGGTATATGTTAGCCAAAAGAAGATCCTTTTTCAATTGCAGAATGTTTTTATAAAAAAAATAGATTGTCCTCGAACATGGTGAAACTATAAGGCTCATAGTTAGTAGTAATACGCAAATAGCGGCTAGGCACAGCTAGGCTAGTACCTAACACTGTAAGGGAGTTTTATTTAGGCCGCCTAAACGCCTCCGTAATTGCTTAACGACTTTTAAAATCTGGAACAACAATGTAACGTGCCCTACGAAGCACGGAAGCGTTTAGCTGTTAATGCCACTTGCATCCATCCAAATCGCGACCACTCAGAAAGTTGCTTAACTTCAACGATCTACTAAGAACATCTTAGCAAGCTATGCCACTAGCACTGTGAACAAGATAGTATTGTATATCGGTCAGTAGAATCCTTTAAACTCAAATCAGAGAGCCGATCCGACACAATGTGCCGAGGTAAATCGTTTTCCACTTTCAACTTTCTCAAGAACCCATTTAGTTCAACAATGACGTTTGAAATTAGAATAAATTTAATACATAGAAGGGTATTTATAAATTCGTAGAATCACTTTGTTTTAGAAAATGTATCTTTATCTGAGATTTGAATTTTTAGATCTCTCGCAAACTAGACACTTTCTATCGACCGAGTAATTGGTTATTATTTAATATTATTCTGTAGGTTCTGTAGGTTTACCTGTATTAGGTAGTTGCCGAACCCACGCTTATTCGTTAGAGCTGTAATTTTTTATTTGCTGTTATACTTAGGAATACTACTTTATTTTATTAAACTAAAATTTGAATTTCTTAAGAATCTGTAGGTATAGATAAGCATTATCTTGCACTATCCACACTACCTTAGCAAACAGAATTTATAAAAGAAGTAAAATCAGTTCATTCTTCACAAAGAATATTTGAAACCTTCAATTTTCGCCTCAAAACGGGCGCTCAAAGTGTTTACCCAGATACGCTATTATGAAAAGGTCGCCTATTGTTAGGCTAATGTAAGTTATTGTTATGATATAATAATCTACGAGCCAGCTTGGCCAGAGCTTAATATTGGTGTATTGTCCGCGACAAATGCGATCAACCTACCCAAATATAATAAAAATAGAGTGGCTGACTGGTAAACAATATGGACCCGATACAGTAGACATTTTGTACCGCAACATGACGTGCAGCACTCAATATACACAGCAACGTTGCAAAAATTACGCAAGCAAAAACAGAACAGCATAAATACGAGTATCAACCTTTCAACAGTGCCTAAATTATTAATCTGTTTTGTGAAACAAAGTTACAAAAGCTTGAATAGTTAATTCAAAATTCTCTGTAATGGTTCCGATTCGTGAATAAATTCAATGAATTTCATCGGATAATTCAAATAGCTGGCGACGTGGTATGCGTGTGCGTAGGCTACATGCAATATCTCATTCCCTGAATAAATAAAATAAATATCCTTGGACATTCCACACGGCGTCATCTAGTCCCAAGCCAAACAACTTAATGCTTGTGTTATGGCAACCAGATGACTGATATAAGTACTACATAGATATTTTTTTTTGTAAATACATACATACTATAGATAGAAAAATATCCAGGCCCTGAACAAATATCTGTAGAAGATCCAAACATTTGTCCCGTGGCGGGGATCGAACCGCTCCGCGTCTCAGGCGGGCAAAAATTCAAAATTCAAAATTCAAAATATATTTATTCAGTACGATCGTTTATAGACCACTTTGACATGTCACGTTCTTAAAACTAGGTGATTCTACTACCTCGTCAAAATACCACTTGCAGTCCCACCCATACAAAAATTCTTTACAGTTTTGATATGTTTCTGTTGGTATTAGTTTCACTAGTTTTTGCTATAGGTACTTTAATTGTGTGATTGATCATCTAGTTTATTTTTATTTTTTTATGTAACAGTTTGCTTGTGCCTCGTGATAAAATATTTGTTAGTGTTTTACTTTTATTCTTAGTACAATAAGTAATTGAAGTTTCGTAAGGTATAAAGGTAGGTATATCTACAAATTTTATTCATTTATATCTTGTTAAATAAATAAAGTTGGCATACCATTCACAGTCTAACTAAAGCATAACTCAAAAGACTAAAAAGTATTTTACAGCTCACTGTTTCATGGACGTTTGCAAAATTGCTTAACTTTACAACAATGTCTGAAAACTTACTGAGAGTTGCCTAAATAATGTAAGACTTTGCATGAAAATCAGGAAATACGTGCTCATACTACGTCTTCATTTATTTCGTAGAAATATTTTCGATAAAATCAGATGTTTGAAAGTTTATACCAATCTGTGTAGTCTTTTAGATGCAATTTAAATAATTTTAATTAAGGTATACAATTATTATTATGTCCCAAAAATGGTAAATATTCGATTATCTACTTAAGATTCCAAAAAGATTCCAATAAGTAATATAACTCGTTGAGTGACTCTGATCCTATTTATAGCCCTATTTTTAGCCCTTACTACTTAGGTAAGTCATCACTGGTGCACACACTGTATAATAAGATTCCAATAAAGGGGTTAGTCCAAAGCACTACCAAAAATGAAGCGCTTGAGGCGTAGCTTGTTAGACGTTCTTAAAAGATCGTTGAAGTTAAACGATGTTCTGAGCGGTTACAATTTTAGATAGCTGACTGCAATAAGCGTGCTCTAGGCACGTAAAATTATCAGTGCGAGCTTTTAGAGTGGTGGGTGGCCTAATACTCCGTCATCAGAACTATCCACAAACTTATACGAACATAGGTACTGTTAAATAAAGTAACTATTATGTACGCCGTGTAAAATGTTCAAAGATATTTATTTATTTTATTTATTTACAGTAATGGCACTATACTTGTAGTTTCTGATGTCACAAAGCATTATGTGAAATCAGAACATTCTTTATGAATGTGAATCTAAATATTCACGAACTTCAGGACGTAAAGTGCAAAGTTTCAGACTACACAGGCAATAAGCATTGCGAATCCTCTCAACTTTTTCAGTGGGAAAGGCAAGAACAAAATCAACAAGTCTAATTTGCTTAATTAGAAAACTTTGAAGTCTCTCGAAACTTGCGCTCATTGACAAAGAAGCGATTCAATGAATTTGAAAGTGGGTATTAAACATTCGGAAAAGTATTTTTCGATTCAAACTACACTAACGATAAAGATTGGATACTCATTATTTTAGTTCTATAATAATTTTGTGATTTATCAAAACGTATTTTGAAGTTGCCTTTGGTGATCCCCTTCGACATTTTAAAAATATTTTGATTAAGCTTAGATCTGAAAGCAATTATCTGTTGTTAGGGTTATAGTTGCGAGTTGGTTTCCGTTTTTCAGATAAAATCGAGTCTAGATCTTACCTGAACCTGCAAACCTCTTACACACTAAAATACTATTGTACTCAGAATTGATGCAAGTGTAGTGAAAAGTGTAGCAATTTTAAATATTATTTGGACCATAAAAAATAAATGTTGTTAGTGACATATACGAGTAATTACTTGCTCAGCTCAGTTCGTAGAAACAGCTTTAATACCGTAAGTACTGACTTTCCATAAAAATTCTATGAATGGGCTATAAATTATAATTTTTAGCACTCACATGCTAAAAATTATATGCTAGTGCAATTAAATTAACTGTCACGACAGTATTTTCAAGTATTGTAATCTTATTCCATGTCAGAATTCGCCACATCTGACATGGAATAAGATTAATACAAGTTGGCGAATTCAACTTGTACTATTGTTATTGGTCATCAAAATATTTACGCTGACTATTTATTTTAAGAATACAATTTTAATTGTGCTCTACAAAAAAGCCCAACTTTCTAACTTGTATGATTTTACAAAACAGCTACGAATAATAGCATAAATTATTTGATTTGTTTAGCTATCAGCTGGTAATAATGGCAATACCTATTGTGTACCTATGATATAGATACATTACCGTAAATAAATAAACTTAAGTTCTGGTTCACGTAAATAAACTTAAGTAACAGCTGACTCAAACGACAGATATAAACAAAATACCTTCCTCTATTGGACAAATAAAAAGGGTATCTGTAGAAGGCACGTCGCCAAAATAAAATTACCCAGTTCAATCCTAACACTTCAAAGGCTCAAAAAATTTACTAAATCCCTTTAATTTTCTCTGACAAGAGGGTCCGACTTACCTACAAAATCCTCTAATCAGGAAGCACAGCACGTCTTTAACAGCTAAAAATACACAGTCATTTTTCTTTAAAAATACACTCGTGTTGTATTACGCGATCTCGTCGTCAGCAGGAGCGGAGGACGATAGGTCCTCCCCGCTCGGTGGTCGGTTATCGACTGTCAATGACACGCTGCCAACAGTTGCCGGCAACGGTGCCAGACCTCCGAACACCCAAAGCTGCAATGACCAGCGCGCATGCGTCGTGCAATGTCTGAAGACCCCACAACAACTCTTTACATGGAATCATTTTGGACTTTCATACTTTGAAATAAGGATTGTGGGTGTTACTTTTGTTGGTAAAGTTGTCGGGAGCGTTTAAAGAAAGTTCAGGCCACATGTCGGCTCAAACGAACTCACTTTGACACGGTTTAATGAATGGAAGTGTGAAGTGAGTGATGTTGCTTCACTTTCGCGCGTTAATGTGACTCCCCGATGTTTCCTTATAACTTGTTCCGCATTTGTAAATATGTAGCGGTAGGCTTTATTATACCTTCTTGTATTTCGTGAACAGAAGGTTCATTAGACTAACAAAGACTAAAGTAAAAAGATATTTCATTTATATTATTTATTAACAATAACATAATTACAATATTTTTGATGAATACAGCCGATTTATTAACAGCTTTCAATCATAAATTGTATTAACTGTGTTTATTTTGTAGAAAGTTAAATAAGCAACTGCAGAAGAATCTAGATAAAGCACAAATTTGAGTATTTAAGCAGTGATGAGAGTAAAGAAAGAATAAGATGTTTGTAGAATAGACTTGAATAGGTCCATATTGAACGTGACGATCCATCCTGTGATGATGAGAGTCTGCTGAGCTCTTGCGATCATGAACACCAGCATTTTGGTCACTTCTGTATTATTGCTACTCTCCCATGGAACGGAGTAGATTTCTGATCCAATTCCATCGCCAACCTGAATTAAATATTAAAAGCAAAATATAGACAACAGTTAGGAAGTGATCATAATGATTTCTATATTGTATTCATGGTCATTACTGATGATTCATGGAACGTAGAAATTACACACTCATCAAAAAAATATTTCAAAAGATAGGTACCTATACCTACAAGTAATTGATATACAATATTTTTTTGTAAACAAAAAAATATTATAAGGGGCATGTAATTGATAAGTTTTCTAGATTTTATGATGCGATAATGTCCCGTATCTATTTAAAACTATGTTACTTGTCGGTCCCGGCTTTTAAAGTCGTTAAGCCGTGACGGAGGCCCTAAGGCGGGCTAAAAACTCCGTCACCAGAGTTGGCCACTTGCTCATACCTCACTATGTATGCTCTCGTCGCGAACGTATAAAATCTAACTAAGACGTAGTTCTTAATAATTGTGTACAAACAAAATCATGATAACAAAGTAAAATCTTACCTCAGCTAGAATACTAGCGTAATTACAAGGCCAGTAAATATGAAGCACGCCGAACATACCAAACAGCGTGAACTTTGGTTCCAACTGCTGTAGAAGATAAATAGAATAAAGATTGAAGGATATCATGAAGGAAGTCAGTAAGAACACGGCGAATAGCCACGGTCCGTACATCTGCTGCAAGAGATCATAAAACTCCAATGCATCCTGATGGTCCACAATCGCTTCTGTCACTAGCATCTTCAGCTCCCGATCAGTTCTGGCATCCTTATATGCTCTATGAAGTTTATGAATCATCAACTTCAACTTCATCCGTAGATGAGTCGTCGCTATACAGAACGATCCGTCAAGCCCACAGTAATTCGGCACTAAAACTACACACTGAACGCAGTTGTACGCGAAGTAGAGATGAAAAAACGGCCAGTCATCTTGAACATCTTCAAAAAATACCATTTCCATGTCGTGCACCATGCGTCGTTGGAAGTCATCTGTCTGCAAGCTTTCAATTGTCATACGGAGTCCAGCGTAAACTGGAAATATAGCTCCTAAGCCTACAGGGATCCATAGCCACGAGTTCTCCGCAACCTTACACTGTTTGATATGTTCATCATAAATTTCCTGATAATCTTCAGACAGGTAATTGGCTTTCAACAGATCTCTTGACATCCAGTGCAGCAAAGCAGCGAGCTTCGGTGTAGCATAAATCGTGTAGTACGTTTTAATGAAGAAGAGAACAAGCACTACGCCCAATGTCATGTTCCTTGAGAAATTATAGATGTCCAACCGATAGAGGCATTTGAAGGTGTACGTGAAAAAGAAAAAGAGTTGACCGCCATTGAAACTGATAATTATTGTAATCCATATCAATCTTCGTAGTGTGTTCGTTCTATTCGGGTAGATGAAAGCAAATACAAAGGAAATAGCACAGAGTGGGTATGTGTCGTTAAAACTCTTGTATTTTCTTTTCTGTTTATCTATTTCATCCGGGTCTGTTTTGAGCTCCATGTTGTTGCGTGAACTGTTCTACAAAAACTGTGGAATATTATTCATTTCACATTGAAGGTGATATGGTGACAAATTGCACAGTAATAGTGTAAAATCACTACCTTTGGTAACTTAAGGAACAACAATTTCTTTTTATTTTCTACTAAACATTTTATATTTTGCCTTAGAGGGTAATTTTACAATTACCTTATTACGACCCTATTTCAGTTAATTTACAAATGATAGTATAATTTATTGCACTTATTGCATATTTAGATTCACACGTCTAAGCATTTAAAAATAAAAAATATTTAGAATATTAGGTATCTACGAGTAGGTATGTAGTTATTTTCAAAGTTAGAGATAGAGCTTTCAGGCTGTCGCATTTTATCAATTTCTGATATCAAACATGAAGAACAACTAAACATGAAGGCGCCTGAGACGCGGAGGTTAAGGGTTCAATCCCCGCCACGGGACAAATATTTGCATGTTCTGCAGATATTTGTTCCTGGTCTGGGTGTTTTTCTATCTATAATAATGTATGTATTTACAAAAAAAATACCTAATATCCAAGTATTATATCAGTCATCTGGTTACCATAACACAAGCTTTAAGTTACTTAGCTTGGGACTAGATGACGCCGTGTAAAATGTCCAAGGATATTTATTATTTATTATTATTATTAACTAACTGTCACAGCTGGATTTCCTTGTCACGGTAGATATCTTGTCTTTATGCCATTCCATCTTTTGAGGATTAGGAGGTGGTAGATAGAAGCTCGTCTGAATACTAGTTTTGGTCTAATCTATTTTGGTCTGGTACCCAAGTGTAGCTAAGTAGTGAATAACAAGAATGTTTGCAGTGTTGATAGTGTTGATAGTGTTGATAGTGTTGATAGTGTTGATAGTGTTGATAGTGTTGATAGTGTTGATAGTGTGGTAGTGTTAATAAGTGTTGTGTTGATAAGTGTTGATAGTCAATTTATCTCTTTCTCAAAACATATTTCATGCTTTCGATTTTCTCCACAAAACGACCTCACAAAGTGTTTACCCAGATACGCTATTATGAAAAGGTCGCCTATTGTTAGGCTAATGTAAGTTATTGTTATGATATAATAATCTACGAGCCAGCTTGGCCTGAGTTTATTATTGTGTAGGTATCGTCCGCAACAAATAACTATTAAAAAAAAAGAATTAGTTTAAAAAAAATTTTGATAACAACATGACATTAATTTAATGAAGTATTTTAACAGGTTATTCCTTGAGTACCTACCCCGATCCCACAGACACCCTCCCGGAGACCCCCGATTATTACACAACATTTTAGTTGTTATTTTTTCTAATGTTTTTAACTTGTACCGTCGATATTAACAGTGGCTTTGCTACCGCTTATAGATAATTCTCTAAACTCTTACATAAAGAAACAAGTTATAACTTTATTTAAGTGACTTATTTTGTAATATAATTAAATTCTCCACAATATAATGTATTAGTCGAAGACACCCAAAAACAAAATGCAAAAATAATTCACCATTTTACTAACACAAGTCGCTGAATAAAATAAACGTAAACCAAATAAAAATACAAGAAAACGCTATCAAAAACCATTCGCTCTCGCGAGAATAAACTTGTGAATAAAATATGAGGAGACTGGGGACCAAAAATGTCTTAGATACCCTCATTGTTCTGCAAAAGCCTCTTCAGAGACTGTAAGTGTAGAATTGCAGTATAAAAATGCATAAGTGATAGTTTTGACTTCAAATGCTTTGACAGCTACGGCCAACAAAGTAAGAAACTTTGTTCACCCATGAGACTAAGATATCATCGTGAATATTGAGTAAATGTATTGTTCAAGTGTTAAACACTCATAGTAAATTAATACAGTAAGTATACTTACCATGGTATTTGTCATTCAATCTAAATACGTGCTATCGTGTAGTTATTGGACAGATGTTGTATGAAAACTATTGTCGCGGTGTCGATAGATGAAGTTCTATTTTGTAAATACATTATATACAAATCTACTCGCTTGCAGTATATTGGCAACTCATGGCTCTAAAGGCATAGCTAAAAGCTATGCCCTGGCCTTTAGGCGGCCTAAAAACTCCGTCACCATAGTTAGCCACTTGCTCATACGAACGAAGATGGCTCTAAACTGGAAAAAATAAAGACATTACTCTTGTTTAACATTGACATTGAGTCAAGTTGAGCTTTTAATACCTTTTCTTCACAAAGTTTGTGGGTTTGGTTTGGAATGGACAAAAATGTATATATTCTGTGGATATTTTTTCTAGGTTTGTGTGTCTAACTATCTGTAATATTAGAAAAAAATATTATAAAAGTAGGACATCCTTCTGTAACCTTCAGCCCTTGTGGCCATACCAAATAACTAAAATCTTTTACATTTTTTGTAACGAAATGCGAAACTTACAATTTAAAGGCATTTCGGTGTTCTTAATGGTTATTACCAGCAGGGGTGCCGACTGTTCTAAGTCTGCATAGAAATTAAGATAACAAAACGCATTGACACAAAGCAATATTTATTTCCTTTTTTATGGATTACCGAGTCAAATGTTGGAAACCAGTGGTCCTCAACCTTTGGTCCATACCATATCTTATTAAGCTTAGAATGAAGGCAAGTTAATCTTAATAAAATAATATGAAGACCTGAAGAATAAATGATACAAGGGCTTTCATGGTATGTCACGGTGATTGGGAGATTGTGGACTATGTTCACTTATTGCTTCATTGAAGCATTCGCCAGTCGAGGTAACTTAGTACTATGTACTTGATAATTAGCGTGTAATGACTATTCAGTCCAACAGCCGATTGCCGGCCCATACTACTTACTACAACGTTTACATGCCTAATTTATCACTCATACCTATACGACTAAAGCGACGGTCATTGCGACCCAAATGTTGAGAAAGGAATCACATCTGGCATGACTTTGAATAGCTTTTGAATCTTTAAGAAAGTTGAAACTGCAAACTGATCATAAATTTTACTACTTTTTGCCTTTGTTCTAAGTGGACAATACAGCTTCAGATTACACTACACGTGTGAACCTTTTAGGATCTCCAGAAAGCAAGCGTGGGTCTTGTGCAAGGAGCGGGGGCATTTTGGTGGTTGGTTAAAAGGAGGTGACGCTTGATGCGCGGGAGAGACGGGTACATACGCGAGAATAGGGAGGAAGGTCGTAAGCGCGAATGAAGCGATCGGTGTGTGCAAAGGTGTTTCAGAGTGAAAGCCTAGCGCGTGTGTAAGTCATAGTTGAATTAAGAAAGTGTGTGTGAAGTGGCAGAATGCGTGGAGATACTAATGGCTGTAGGTAAATCTTTACCTGCAGCCAGACCGAGATAACGAGGGTAAGAAGATTAACCTCGGTAAGTGACTCAAGTACTTATTACCATTAGGTGACATTTGTTTCACATACTTATTTGTCTTATATGTAAGGTATGAGTTTAAGAGAATGGACTCGAACAACTCGTGTAAGCGATGACATCGAAATATCATAAGGAATTCAGTGCAATCATTTGATACATGTTTATTTACTATATTTATATTATGTTCATTGTTCATACCTTTTTTACATGCCTCCTTGTGATTTCTTGTAATTGAGTCAGAGTTGATATTGAATTAGAGTCACGCGGTTGATTGAGAATTGTCCTCTGCATTTAAGTTTATGTATGTCTATACTATCGTAATGCAAGTCTGGGGGAGGTCTGTCCAGTAAGGGTCGAGGACCATCGAAGAGGGCGGAATCTGGCGAGGGCCCTCTTTCCTACCCGCAACAAAATATAACTTAATCAGGGTAGCCAGCATCTTTTAAGAATATATAAGTAATCTATGTAATCTATATTCTGATTATAACCACTACCTGATTTATTCGTATACCACACAGCCTGGGGTCGTAAGGGGGGTGTTACATGTGATGCCGCGTGACCAGGATATAGGTCATTAAATATTGAATTATTTACTTAATTCAATAACCTATAAAAAGATTTTGCGTTACTACAATACTTACAACACAACGTAGACATTATGACGATCACGACCATACAATGTTATTAACCACACACAAGAGAGCTTGATTTAATTATCAATACTGCTTCAGTCTGAGGGAGGAAATGTGTTTCCTTATTACGAACCGATGATTTTTAAAAGTTAGAGCTGCAACAAGATACACCGAAGACAGTTTATGTTGTTTATCAAAACTAACATCAAACACAGAATATATATAATACACGGTTTCAATCATAAGCTAATGATTTCATATCTAATTAATCCCCTAGGCACCTAGGTTAGGTGTAGTAATATTAACACGATTGAGGAAGCAACATGACAATTTATTTTGGAAAACATAAAATGAATAGGATTACAAGTACTAGGTACAAGTAGGTGTAATCAATTTTTGAGCTTCTGTGTTTGCGTGTCAATCACGCCCTAATAGGTGGATAAGGTTGGATGAATCTATCTCTACATGATTGAGGAAGCTGGTTATCAATTGAATTTTAGAAAAAAAAATCATTTAAATTGATTACTAGTAGTAAAATAGCATTTATTAGTAAGTTATGTTATCCTTGTTTTCCATCCACACCGTACCTGGTAGACTAGGTTAAATAAATATATATCTTCTAACGATTGAGGAAGCTGTTTATCAATTTAATTTCAGAAAACATAAAATTAAAATGATTATGAGTAGTATAATATTCAATTTATAACTTTATTATATAGTTGCGTGGCAATCGCATTACATCTGGTGGACTAGGTTGGATAAATATATCTATAAATGATTAAGGAAGCTGTTTAATATAGATAAATCTATATTATTTCGGAAACATCAAATTTAAATGATTATGAGTAGTACCTACTCGTAATATTCAATATATAACTTTATATGCTTGCGTGTCAATCGCACTGTAACTGGTGGACAGGGTTGAATAAATATACTTGCAAGCGATTGAGGAAGCTGTTAAATTGAATTTTGGAAAACATCAATTAAAATAATTACGCGTAGTATAATCAATTACTAAATTTATTGGTTGAGTTTCAATCACACTCTATCTGGTGGAATAGGTTGGATGAATATTTTATGTTTACTATTGAGGAAGCTGTTTATCAATTGAGTTTTGGAAAGCATCTATTAAAATAATTACGAGTAGTATATTTAATTAGTAAGTTTATAATGGTTGAGTTTTAACTACACCCTATCTGACGGAATAGGGTGGATGAATATTTATGTACACTATATTGAGTGAGGAAGCTGCTTATCCATTAAGTTTTGAAAACATCGATTACGAGTATGTTGTATAATATTCAATTATTAAGTTTGTGTGTTTGCTTGTTATTCGCACCCTAATCAGTCGACTAAATTGGATAATTATGATTAAGATTGTGTGTAAATCGTGGTCTGGAGCAGTGTGTGCGCTATTTGTAGTGTTCATGCCACGCGGGTAAGACTGCGGGACGGAGCTAGTCAAGATTACAAAATCAATGTTTATTGTTAATATGAAAAAAGACAATGTATTACATTGTTCTCACATAAAGTTCGTCTTAATACGCTCAAGATTAACTTGTACGAACATAGGAGTGGCTGTTATTGTAATTATTAAGTAAGTAAGTGACAAATTGAAAATATAGGGATGTAAATGTAAAAACGCGTTAGTTTGGGTGTTTACAACGGCGACTAGACAAATTAGAAAACTATAGGTACACAGACAGCTAATTGCTTGGATGAACACATATGATGCTTTATGTTTGGTTACTGTGGAATTACACGGAAAAACTACGCTGGCAAAGTCGCGGGCGACAGTTAGTTTGTAAAAGCGATATATAAAGAAATTAATGTTGTGCCAACTGCACGTAATGAGGTATGAGGCGGAAGGATGATGTTGATGATGATGATAGAGTAAAGGAGTTTGGTTTTATTTGTTTAAACGCGCTGGTTTTGAGAGCTGGTGGACGGATTTGGATAATTATCTCTGTATTTGACTTGATTTTTGCTGAAAGTTATGGAATATGATTTATTGTAATCATAATCGTTGTGACGTTTCGAAGTGGTCTATTATAAGACCTAGTTGATAAATATATTTTGAATTTGAGTTCACCATAAGGTGAGGAGTCACCAGGAGTGCGAAGCTAGTATGTTGTAGGGTGGTCATGAAGGTTTTGACAGAGGTGCCACCGCGAGTGCGAAGCTAGTATATGTTGTAAGGTGGTCATAAAAGTTTTGTGAGCAGTAAGACAGATTACTCAATAATATGGCGATGAGGCCAGGGCCTTTATCTACAAATAAAGTAACATTTCATTGTAAATCAAATATTTTATACAATGGTCCTTAGAACATGTTAGACATTTTCTCAGATTATTACATAAATCAAAGTCTTTTGGATGCCTGGCACTCCTTCTCTCACGTTTTCTTTCACTGTTTGAGGCACATTTTAATGCGTATGGGAGTCCTCTACAACGATAAGTTAATTATGTCACGGCTTAAATTAGAACCCGGGACCGCTTCAACCGGTCCCCACAACCCTTTGCTTATAAGTGGAATGTCATAAAAGGAAGATAATTTCATAGTCAAAGACCTACTGCAATCTTGTAAGAGCTGTTCAAGTTTAAGAAATGCCTATAGAGCGAATTAAGAATCTTATATGAGTTGTAGAGTTTGTTCTTATAAGAATTGTAATGCACCCACGCCAGACCATGACAAACATAATTGGAATACGCTACTCTAGCGATTGAACTAAGGAGGGTTAGAAAAGCTGAGACCGCAAGTGGACTTCTTGTAAGAATATTTAGAAAGTCTACACTAAGTTTACACCAAATTAATATCGATCATAATAATTTGTTAAAGGAGAAACCGACGATCTTATTGGAAAAGCTGAATACTGTTGGTCTAATGCACTTAATCGAATCTCCTCATGGAAAAGACTTAAATGTTTAACCTAATGGTTGAAAATGAGGATTCTATTCTTTATTACGAAATAGTCTACGAATCTCATTTTCAGAGGGAGGAATGTAACCTTCAGCCCTTGTGGCCATACCAAATAACTAAAATCTTTTACATTTTTTGTAACGAAATGCGAAACTTACAATTTAAAGGCATTTCGGTGTTCTTAATGGTTATTACCAGCAGGGGTGCCGACTGTTCTAAGTCTGCATAGAAATTAAGATAACAAAACGCATTGACACAAAGCAATATTTATTTCCTTTTTTATGGATTACCGAGTCAAATGTTGGAAACCAGTGGTCCTCAACCTTTGGTCCATACCATATCTTATTAAGCTTAGAATGAAGGCAAGTTAATCTTAATAAAATAATATGAAGACCTGAAGAATAAATGATACAAGGGCTTTCATGGTATGTCACGGTGATTGGGAGATTGTGGACTATGTTCACTTATTGCTTCATTGAAGCATTCGCCAGTCGAGGTAACTTAGTACTATGTACTTGATAATTAGCGTGTAATGACTATTCAGTCCAACAGCCGATTGCCGGCCCATACTACTTACTACAACGTTTACATGCCTAATTTATCACTCATACCTATACGACTAAAGCGACGGTCATTGCGACCCAAATGTTGAGAAAGGAATCACATCTGGCATGACTTTGAATAGCTTTTGAATCTTTAAGAAAGTTGAAACTGCAAACTGATCATAAATTTTACTACTTTTTGCCTTTGTTCTAAGTGGACAATACAGCTTCAGATTACACTACACGTGTGAACCTTTTAGGATCTCCAGAAAGCAAGCGTGGGTCTTGTGCAAGGAGCGGGGGCATTTTGGTGGTTGGTTAAAAGGAGGTGACGCTTGATGCGCGGGAGAGACGGGTACATACGCGAGAATAGGGAGGAAGGTCGTAAGCGCGAATGAAGCGATCGGTGTGTGCAAAGGTGTTTCAGAGTGAAAGCCTAGCGCGTGTGTAAGTCATAGTTGAATTAAGAAAGTGTGTGTGAAGTGGCAGAATGCGTGGAGATACTAATGGCTGTAGGTAAATCTTTACCTGCAGCCAGACCGAGATAACGAGGGTAAGAAGATTAACCTCGGTAAGTGACTCAAGTACTTATTACCATTAGGTGACATTTGTTTCACATAGGTACTTATTTGTCTTATATGTAAGGTATGAGTTTAAGAGAATGGACTCGAACAACTCGTGTAAGCGATGACATCGAAATATCATAAGGAATTCAGTGCAATCATTTGATACATGTTTATTTACTATATTTATATTATGTTCATTGTTCATACCTTTTTTACATGCCTCCTTGTGATTTCTTGTAATTGAGTCAGAGTTGATATTGAATTAGAGTCACGCGGTTGATTGAGAATTGTCCTCTGCATTTAAGTTTATGTATGTCTATACTATCGTAATGCAAGTCTGGGGGAGGTCTGTCCAGTAAGGGTCGAGGACCATCGAAGAGGGCGGAATCTGGCGAGGGCCCTCTTTCCTACCCGCAACAAAATATAACTTAATCAGGGTAGCCAGCATCTTTTAAGAATATATAAGTAATCTATGTAATCTATATTCTGATTATAACCACTACCTGATTTATTCGTATACCACACAGCCTGGGGTCGTAAGGGGGGTGTTACACTTCAATCAAAATTATATTTGATCGAAGAGTATATCAAATATTGGGTTGTCATAACACAACCATTTAACTTGGAATAGATGACACTGTGTGAATGTCCAAGAATATTTTTTTATTTATTTACATGATAATGGAATCCCTTAGCCATGCAGTGGGACATTACAGGCTCATAGTAATAATTTACATGATGGTATTGTCTGTTATGTAAGAGTCCTTGCTTCATGGATCCGCGCCTTAAAGGCCTATTCTTCACAGAATTTATGGGAGATGCAATTCCATATACGCAATACGTCATTGCAATTAATAAATCATGAAAATCGTCCGCCGGTCTGTCATCGGCGATGACAAATTGCAGGCAGCGCCGCGACGCCGGCCGATTGATGACGCGACGCCGCAGTTTCGCTCATTGCGTTGTTTACGGAGTATTACTGAGAGCATGACACAAACATATTAGCAGGGAGGTAGCATTTGTTAATGTATGTTTTTGTACTTATTTGGAAATAGTGGTTCGAGTTTGCCCGGGTCGGAGGAAAATCTTGTGGTGAAACAAATTCTACCTAACTACGAAATTACAAAAAAAAATTGGTAAGTACCATTTTTTGTTAAGAAGTATTTAATGCAGGTCTTCTCAAAGAAATGTATTATCATTAGCATCGTTAACCAATCAGTTTACTAACGGAACTTTATATTTAGCTATCTAAAGTTTAATCAAAGCCATCCCTTGTTGAGGCGATGCATCGGCAGATCAGCGCAGGAAGTTTCGTAAGTGCTTCAAATGTGTAGGGCTGTCACAATATCAACTTTTGGTACTATTAGTTTTGAGTTTCATTTTAAGGGATTCTGTAATTTAAATTTTAAAGGATTCTTACGGAGCAAGTGATGTAGTTAGTTTTTATGTCAACGTCAAAAATCATTTACTTATTAGGACCTCTAGGATCACATTGTCTTAAACTAGGTGATTCTACTACCTGTTCCAACGGGACACAACAAGAAATGAATCAAGCAACAACACAATTGTTTGGCCTTGTTTTTTTTTACACAATCTAAATTGTGATCCTTACAATCTAACTAAATAAAGCTCCAGTCAAACAAAGTGAAGTTCAACGCATAGGAAAGCAACATAGTTAGTTTTTATTCTTTCCAAGTAATAGAGTATCTCAATTGTACAAACAAGAGCCTATGTTATGACTCTGCCTCTTTAACTTATTTATAATAAGGTCAATTAAACTTAACCGTTACTTGCCCAGGTCTCGCATTAATATGAAATCGTGCACACACAGGTGTACTTAAACACTTCAGAGGTAAAATTATTTTTCGGGAAAAAGAGGCCAACCCTACCGCGTGCATATTGCCAACAATAATCCACCTCTGGTGTTTTGTTCAATGAATAACGGTGTTTGTTTTCATAGCCTGCGCGCCTTGCTGCGATACGTGAGCAATTGCGGGTGAATTGCGATGGGAATATCTCAATAACTCATCTTGTGAATCTGTCGTTGGTTTGTTCTCAGACATTTAGAAACGATTGAAATCCAATGCCAATTTAAATTTTAGGGTAGGGGCCAAAAGAGCATAATGTTTTGAGTTAAGTTCACTTAGCATTTCGCGACTCGTAGCTCAAAAAAAATAATAAATTAACACTTTATAAAATTACGCTTGTTTGGTTTGACTCTTAAAAATATAATGTTATTAAATGTTTTTAAAATAAATTTTTGGACATTTCACATAGCGTCATCTAGCCCTAAGTTAAGCAATTAAATGCTCAGGTTATGGGTAACCAGATGCACATTATACAAAGAAAACACCCAGACTCGAGACAAACATTTGCAGATCATACAAACTTGTCCCTGGAGCGGGGATCGAACCCGCAACCTCTGCGTCTCAGGCGGGCCTTTTACCCATTGCAACAGAGGTCGTCAAATCTTATCTGATCATTTTATAATAGTCTCAATTTTGATATAATTACATTTTCTTATTTAGCTAACATTAAATATTCTATTATATTTATATAAAATCTAATAAAACTCGAAATTACACTACTTTTAGATTTAAAATAAATAACCAATATTCAATGGTATATTGCACTTAGATTTTTTTGTTCAAGCATGAAAAGTTTTTTACTTACTTTTAACTCTGGTCAGTTTGACTATTATTCCAATATTTTCTTGTGCTGGTGTGTCATTGTCCAGCCTACCCCATCTTTACTTAAGGGAAGGTTCATCTGACGGAACATGCGTCGCGTATTATACGCCAGAACAGACAAATGTATAGAAAAACACTTGACCGTTCACACTCCACCGATGATACGTTAGTACGCTAGATGATACGCTCGGCGTATTTTACGTCAGATATGAACCTTCCTGTGAGCCATCACTGTTTCCAAATGTATCAGCTTATACGTAACTTGATTTGAATCTGCTAAGAATCGGGCACCATTTGAGATCGATGAATTTCACGTGCCCTAAAAGCATTTTCAGTAAGCATTTAGCGTTTTTGGCAATCCCAGTTTTAGCCTCCATTCTCTATTGTTATGTAACAAACCGTTTTAGCGATATGGAAATAAAACACTTGGTCGCGATGGACGACCGTTGTTCGATACAGCGGTCATCAATCAATCAAAACGTATATTGCTAGCGAGAATTTGTCCGGCAGTGGCGATAAGACCAGTAGAATATTGTGTGCTGAAAATATACAATTATTTTACATTTTTCATACAGGATTACATTTTTTAGTCTTGTATTATATTTATTTTAATTTATATTAGTACCTACCTACTGAAGTGTATAACTTTTTATGATCATTATTGTACCTATACCCAATAAACTTGTATGCGCGTGTCACACAGCAGTTGATGCGCAACTGCTTTTGGCGCCACTGAAAACCAGCGCTCCAACAGTCATGATGCTGCTTGGAGCAAATGCTGAGGGGTAGCCTTATTTTCCTGTCACTCGATTGTCAATAAGTATTTTCATTTGTATATGTTACCCATGTTTATGTTGATGGAAAATAAAAACTTTTTCTATTCTATTCTATTCTATTCTATTCTATTCTATTATAAACCTTTAATACATAATAAGTATGTAATACTTTTGTCCGTTCACTCAAATAGGTACATAACAAAAATTGGGCGTCTGTCAAATTAGATTTATAAGGCGAAGTTGAAGTGATCCTTGAGGTCCTACCAAAATAAACGAATTTTCTTTGTTTCTTTTTTAAATGGAATGTCCAAATAGAAGGTAATGTTTACCGTTATTGATAACCATGATCTTTCAATATGTTTTTGTGACATTCCTCTTCTGATATTCCACACGCTCGAGATAAAAATCGCAATGTGAAAGTCGTTTTACGACCAGTCTCAATAACCTAGCTATTTTTGGTTTTGCTTACTGTATCGTTAGTTATTTGTTATTTTTAGTATGGAAGTAATGTCAAATCTACCAACAGTAATCAAAACCAAAGATAGATAGGTTATGGAGACCGGCAGTTAGAATCTTTTCAAACGAACTATAAATAAATAAATATCCTTGAACATTCCACACAGCGTCATCTAGTCCCAAGCTAAGCAATTTAATAAATGAGCCCTGCACATCGGAAGTTTATACATACATTCCTTTATTTTTTTTAGTATAGAGACTTGTTTTACCGACTGTACATCCGCTGTGATCCAATATTGAAAAGCAATAATCCATAGCCGTACGTATGAATTATCACTCAAACCTCGACTAAACTGAGCCTTAATATGCAACTGACTTTCTACTATTAGAATGTTATTTTTTAGATATTTGAGAAAACTAAGACAAGGCCTGTTAGCCAAGTGTCAAATAAAATAATGCGTATCTCTTTCTATCAACGCTATTTCTTTGATTTTCATTTCTGAACGCGTGATTTTCGTCATCGAATTTATTTGTAATCTGGGGGCAGTGCCTCCGCAAAGTCGAGCAAGCATTTCATTTCTATTACTCTTTGATATTGACCGCGTATAGCGGGACTAGGGCATAGCGAAACTAACTGAAATTTTTGTCTGTTTCTACTCTAAAGCGATTGCAGAAATGTTACTTGGATAGGGGGACAGGTTTCGTGTAGACTCTTTCAAACATTTTTAAGTCATGCTTTGGTGTGTTTTGTATCAAATAAACTTTTATTATTACATTAATCGTTCGTTCGTATGAGCAAGTGGCCAACTCTGGTGACGGAGTTTTTAGGCCGCCTAAAGGCCTCCGTCATGGCTTTCTAATTATATTAATTAGAAAGGCCTATGCCCAGCTGTGGGTAAAGTCGGGCTGTAGGTATGTGTATTACAATATAGTATAATATAGTAACATTATCTTAACTTTTTTCAGTAAAAGTATAGAAAAGTTATCCTTTTTTAATCTAATAAAATCCCAGCATTTCAACCGATTTCCTAAGAAACGAATTCTGTGTTAAATATTTAGCGATCACTTTTGCACCGACAGTTTCACTTAGTTATGGGCGCTGGCGTCGTAAAACCACGTAACTGATCTGAATAAAACACAGCCTCACAATTGAGCGTGAATAATGTACGATAGCGCTCGGCAATGGACAATAGACCCTTTAATCGAATGTCAACAAGCCATGTATGTACCAGGGAATACTGTGTTTGTGATCTCATAAATATTTAAGTGTTTCAGTTATTTGTTGGTGTCTATAGTTGCGTGACAACTAAGAAGGAAAAAAGTAGAAATGGTCAGATCATTTAAAATAAACTTATTTCAAAACTGGTTGATAGATCAGAAATAAATATAGTACATTTTTATAAACAAATATGACGATTACTACGGTCATTCGTAAGTTGAATATTGATTAAATGAATGGTCTAGCACAGAGGCTACGCAGCTGCTACGCCAGCTGCTACGGTGCTACGCAAATCATAATCATTTATTTAATAAAACATCGTACACACAAATACAAAGAACAAGTAATTAAAAAAAATACTTTTGTAGTTACACTTCTGTGCATTAGTTAATGATTTAATTTATGATAATTCAATTATTGCAGTTTTAGTATACCTATAGCATTATGTATGATAACTACATAATGCTATAGGTATAATTAAATAATATCTAAAATGCATACTGTTTAATTGTTAGTATTGATTTTGGTAATGGGTTTTTTGGTTCGAAAAATTTATATGTGCAGCTTTAAACGGTGAAGGTAAAAATCGCGGGGAAACCCGCTGCTCAGTCAGCCCCACACGTATTGACCATTGTCTTTCCTGTGGATATGGTCAGCTAAGCTGAGAGGATGGTTTAGGTGCTGGGCAAGCCTTTTCCATCTCAATAGTATCCCAGGCACTAGTGTCTCTTTAAGTGTAGTCAAAGATAGCCTCTTGAAGCTATAAATCAAACCAACTTAACCTCTTTATAATATTAGTATAGATAGTATTACTAGTATTCTACAGAATGCCAGGTGAGGTGTCTGGTTGCCTTATTCCGACTCATCATGAGCAAGTGTTCCCGCAAGGAGCCATCCATCGCAGTTGCTCTGAGAACCTGCGCACAGGCTCCAGTACACACTGGAGGTTATAAAATGAAAATGTATTTTACATTAACTAATTCGGTGAACATCGGAACGCCTCAGAATTGTAGATATCATCAAAAAAGCCTACCCGTAGATAAAAGTATGAGAAAACAATTAATAATCTTTATGATTTTTTCTTAGGTGATTTATTTATTTATGAACAAGGAAAGAAACACACAGTAACAAATAATACCTACACTTTTTAACCTAAACAACTAAATGAATAAAAAAGAACTCTGTATTCTATCCAAAATATAGACTAACTAAAGATAGAAGACAGTTTATGATTTTTTTCGATGATGAAAATTTAAACTTTCAGATAATTTTATTTAGAAGAAAACTACTACATTTTACATAACTGTACAAAATACAATTAGAACCAGTTGAGCCACCTAAGGTTCGTTACAAACTATCTATAGGTAGCTCAACCGATCCAAGCCACTGCCTATATCGGATAAAGGCCCAGGCGGCCTCACACGTCCATGGCCAGAGTAAGATAGCTTATTCGAACATACGTACATCATGACATGTATCCTTCTAGGATCGATGCGGATTTACAAGTAATTTTATATAAAGTTTTGATAACTCTTAGAAGTGCACTCCACTCGTCTTCAGTATGTATCTTGCCTTAACGCTATAAATTTTAGAACCGAGAGCTCACACCGTACATTTGTAAGGTGTTAGGTGCATAGTGATATGCAGACATAGACTGTTCTAGATAAAACTCATGTCTAAATGACTCTGTAAGAAAATTCATTTATGCTTGTTTTTATCTTTGTTGACGGAGTCTGAGAGTGAAGTGGAGATCCGTGGTCTCTGCCTACCCCCATGGGAAAGAGGCGTGATTTTATGTATGTATGTATGTATGACGGAGTCTTTAGACCGATTAATGTCCTCTGTCTTAGCTTAACACATTCGCTTCCCTGGCTCTGTGGTGTTCCGCGAAAGAACGAGCTGCAGTCCATGTGCAGTCTGAGTACAACAGTGTGTTTTGACGACGTTGTCTGTGGCGCAATTTGTTCTAACGCGATTTAATCTGGAATTAGTAGTGATTAATAGTCCGACTAGTAAATCTGAGACACTAGTTGAGCTATTAGTTGCTACGACTACTAGTCGGATTTGATAAAGTTATTACTGTCTTGAAATAACAAGGCAATATCAAGACTTAATGATTTGGCGAGTGAAACCAGGCACACCTTGGTTGAATTTGCGTCTTTGACTGTGTACGGACTACGGATAACTAGGAATAACTATGGATGTATTAGACCTTGAAAATATTAAGTATTATGAATTTAACATCAAAGAGGATTTTGGTAACTTGAGTGTACAAAATCCCATTGATCTGAAATTTCAGCTCCTAAGGGGATTTTCACACTAAAATTACCATCTCTATAAGGGGATTTTGTAACTAGGCCTGTTATTTATATGCGCGTTTCAAAACACCTAATTTGTACAAGCTCTTGAGTTCAAATAGGACCTTTCTATACTGTGATAGCTCTGTGGTTGTCTCACGTTTAAGTAGCTGTTACCTTGTTGTTGGCAAATAAGTTTTTGAGGCATCACATCGCTCGAGGACAAGGATCTAGTGTTACCCTTCTTTGAACTGTTTCCAAGAATTTAAGTACTGATAAATACCAACGTCGCACTGTAAGTTGGATGTGCTTTAAGTTGAGACACGAGTAGAGTATCTATGCGACTTTTTGGTTGGAATATATATGTGTAGGTAAATAAAATAAAAAAAAACACTTCTTTGTTTAACAAATATTTAAGATGAATTTGTGACTAAATAAACAAAATAACTTGACAAAATTAAATTGTTTAGATAAACTGTAGTAGGAACATAAAGTTAAATATGTGACTGAGATAATTTAAAACGCATTTGTCCAGATTACTTGAATAAATGTAAGAAGTAGTATCTGCAAACGAATGTACATTGTTCAGTTGTCTGGCAGGACGAATGGTAAATAGTTACACTAATAAGAAGAAGCCTACCTACACCCCACAAATTCAAACTGTAAATGACAAAAAAATATCTATCATGTTTACGGATGTTTGTCTGGGCTGGCTGATAATGCCCGCAAGTGGCATTATCAGCTGAGCGCTTCTGTGCTTCAGAGGGCACGTTAACTGTCGGTCCAGGCTTTGAAAAGTCGTTAAACCATGACGGAGGCCTTTAGGCGGCCTGAAAACTCCGTCACCAGAGCTGGTCACTTGCTCATACGAACTTACTTACGGATGTTTCAAACACTATAAAAACTTATAAATCAAACTAACTCGGCGTGTAAGCCAAAACAAACGCTCGCCGGGGGCGAAACTAAAGACGAATAACTTTTGCACCCTCTTGTTAACAAACTTGGTACCATCAGCGACGTAAATCGATTAACAAACTGAGCTTTTGAAACTCGAATAAGCTAGCACCTCGCAAATTATAAGTGCATCTTGAAAACACTAAGAATTATTCTTGTTCATATTCGCATATCATTATTTATTTCTTTTATATTATTTAGTTCATATTATTATTTATTTATTATTTATTTATTTATGTACATTTGTCTACCAATAATCAATACGTTGAAAACAGATCACGTGATATATCTAAGCCATAAATTTTTACTTATACAACCAATACATTTTTGAACTTTCTACTATCGCTTTCGCTAATTGTTTGTTACATTGTCTAGGCCCTCAGGAGCCTATTTTGGACGATCCTACTTGTCAGATTTATATGAAGAAACGTCAAATAATGTTGTAGAAAAGCACCACTTTTAGTGAATATTTTTCAGCATTCTGGCATCAATGTCTTAGAAAGACCACGTTCGTACATCATTTCCAAAGGAATTCTCACAGCTGATTGTACGTCTGGGACACTAGTCCACCTACAGAATCTCCGCTTTACGTTGCTTAAAACAATTTCCGGCTATCAAAGTTCAAAGAGTAGTTTTTATTTGTTCGTGTCACGTAGGTCCCAGGAGTTGTTTGCTGTTAGTGGAGCTATAAGCGAATTTACTGGAGTTTTTCTAAGATAGAATGGCGCACAAAAGAGGGACATTTCGGTCGAGTCTCGTTAGAATTAGCTGTAAACACTTTTGTAATGAATTTTCACCACACATTTGTGTCGGCACTCCCGTTTCCGTGGGAATTCCGGGATCCAAAGTGACCTAAGTATTGATCCAGGATATAAGCTGTCGGTACTATGGTGCTCAATGCATAGGTGCTCCAAAAATAGGTGCTCACTTGGGAATACTTCCCAAATTAGATTCAAATCCGTTCAACCGTTTGAGCGTGAAGGAGTTACAATTTAAGAAGTCACAATAACTCACACACAAACATTGACCCTTATAATATTTATGTGAATAAGGTAAGGCATATCGAAAAGTTTGTTTAAGGCAAACTAATGTAAGGTTCCGTAAAATTCATGTTTCAGTTGGCTGTTATTTTTGTAAATTGTTTATCTTCATTGTCAATTAATATCTATCTACCTCTTGTCATAACTTGATTTTATATGTGGATTACAACTGTTGCAAATAGTTAGTCAAAATACAGGCTTGAAACGTATTTAAGCGGTAGTGACGTCAATGTCTTTGTTTAAAAATAATTTTATAGCTTTCAAAAATATAATTAAAACCTGTTTAATTAAGTACTATTTTACAAGAATTTAAATTAGGATTTTTAGTGAATTTATATTTTGATAAATGTTTTGTAAGTCACTAAACGAATACCGGTACGACATCGCCGCCATCTTGTTGTTTACCGGCTAGCATAAAAGCGCTGGGCGTGTCGTACCGGGACTCTTTTGGTTTCGGACCGTCGTGCTGTTAACTTGAAGTTTAAAGTGTAAGTACCTACCTGTTTGTGCATAGATATGTAATATAAGTATTGGTGTTAAAAGATGTCAAGCGAATTTAAATAAAAATAATTTAATCCTTCAAAAGTTGTATTGATTTTATAAGTCCGAAGTGGCAACGACCGCGTGCAGGCCTGGTTTTTAATCATTATTAAACAATGTAATATTAAAATTTTTCTATTTTATTTTTATTTTTCGAGAAGTTGTTTTTGTGGACTGGGGGTTTAAGGGGGTGTGAAAATTTTGTTATTTTTGAGCTACGACGCACCGTTTTCGAGATAACCTATTTGAAACGATATAACGCCCTGTTTTCTTTTGTCTGTTTTCAAAGTATGCCACGTAGAAGTGAAGACTCATCCCGTTCACGACGGTTGAGGACACCAGATGAGCGGAGTCGGAGCCGCCACACCCGCCATCGCGAGCCGAGCCGTCGCAGTGTGCGAGAACTGAGCTACAGCCCGATGCGTGTACGAAGCCATGAGCGTGCACCCAGCCGCAACCCGGATCGGGAGCCGAGCCGCAGCTCGCGTCAACGTGAGCGCAGACTGGATCCCGCTGGTCCGCGCCTCGAGAGGCCGCAACCCAGCCGAGGACAATCTGCACTGCACCTTGGGCCTGAGCCCCGAGGCGACGAGCAACGTGAGCGCCACCCAGGCGACGAGCATCGTGAACGCCACCCAGGCGACGAGCAACATGGGCGCCAACCAGGCGACGAGCAACGAGGGTGCCACCCAGGCGACGAGCGACATGGGCGCCAACCAGGCGTCGAGCAACGAGGACGCCACCCAAGCGTCGAGCAGCATGGGCGCCACCTAGGCAACAAGCTGCATGGGCCCCACCGAGACAAGCGACGCGGGAGCAGCATCGAGCATCACTCACGTCAAACAAGGTCACGTAGTCCTTTATTTTCGTCTAAAGATGTAGCTAAATTAGTGCAATCGTTTAAAGATAATCCATCAACCCAGCCATCCAATGCTCACTCGAGTAATAAACTAGACTATAAAAACATATTACCAGAGTTTAACCCAAGTACTAAGAATCAACGCATGGATATTTGGCTTACTAAAGTAAATGAATGCGCATCGGTTTATGGCTGGGAAGATAGGACGACTATTCATTTCGCAATGCAAAAACTGCAAGGACTGGCTAAGACATGGTACGAAAGTCAGACCACTATACTTTTTTCGTGGTCTGAGTGGCAAGTTAAACTTTTAAAAGCGTTCCCCTGTGAGCAAAATTATGGCCAGTCCTTGGAGGATATGTTAAAGCGAAAAAGCAAAAACAGCGAGCCGATTGAAAATTACTTTTACGAGAAGCTCGCATTGATCAATCTATGTGAAATATCTGGTAAACGTGCTGTAGATTGCCTCATTCATGGGTTAAGCGATAAAACTATAAGATCTAGTGCACTAGCTATGCGATGTTCAGAACCTGATCAACTGCTACAGTTTTTATTGAGCAACTCTGAGCCCTCTGCTCAACCTCCCCTAAAAAGTAGTACCGAAAGTTCCACTACAGGCCACAACCAACTGAATAGGTCAAATCTAAGGCAAGCAGGTTTAGTTTGCTTCAATTGCAAGGAAAAGGGTCACAGTTTCTTGAAATGTCCCAAAACTCTAACGAGGTGTGATAGTTGTCGCATGATAGGACACGTGGCTGAAAACTGCCGAAAAAAATCAAGCTTCCAATCCCAATCCACGAAGGCTTCTACAGTGCAGAAAACAATGTGCATAATGAATTCAAACCCAAATGATAAGTATAATAAAGATATTACAGTTAACGGTGTATGTTTAGAAGCATTCGTGGACTTGGGCAGTGAAGTAACGCTCATTAGAGAGTCTAATGCTGCAAGTCTTGGTATACCTCATGATGATTCCTCCACCGTCATGAAAGGTTTTGGTAATGAGTTAGTTCAGTCAAAAGGTTCAGTATCCCTTAACATAACGATAGACGGGGTGGCAGCTACAGTAGTTTGCAAGATAGTGGAAGACCACCTACTTAATAAACCAATGCTTATTGGCCAATCTTATTCAGAACAGCCCCATATAGTTCTTATAAAAGATGCAACTAAGTTGCAATTCCTCGATATAGGTACTGAGATACCTACATTAAGTGACACAGAGAAACCACCGATTCGAGTTAGAATATTAAAGCACAGTGTTCTTTACGGAATTGCAAGTGTAAAGGCAGCAACCGAATGGGTATTTAATGGTAACGTCATGATTAGTACCAATATCGTAGGAAAGCCTAATGAACAATATGTAGTGCTAGGTGGCATACATCAGGTCGTGAATGGATTTTTGTATGTTACGGTGTCGCCTTGCTCAGTGCCATGCCAGATTCAGGAAAGTTTTGTCTTTGCTCGCGCCGAAAGGATTGAACTCATCAATAGAATTATCACAACTCCTTTAGAATCTGATCTGACCAAAGAACGACCTCGACTTAACAAATTGGACGAAAAACAGTTACGAATAGGTAGTTCGGTGACCGAGAGCCAAAAAACTAAGTTAATTGACTTACTACAGCGCTTTGAACATTGTTTTGCTTTTGAATTGCGCGACGTTGGATGTACTAATGTCACCGAAATGAAGATAGAACTTACCAGTACTCGTCCCGTGATATACCGACCATACAGACTTTCACATAATGAACGGGATACAGTACGTTCTATGGTAGATGAAATGATTCAAGCAGGAGTCGTTAGGGAATCCACATCTAATTATGCAAGCCCCATTATCTTGGTACGCAAGAAAGACGGAAAGACGAGACTTTGTATTGACTATCGAATGCTCAATTCTATTACGGTGAAAGAACGGTACCCTATGCCAATAATTGATGATGAAGTGTCCCGTTTGTCTGGTCAGGCTTGGTACATTACCTTGGATTTGATGTCAGGGTACTACCAGGTTCCAATTGCGGAGGAACACAAGCATCTGACGGCATTTGTCACACCAGATGGACAGTACGAGTTCAATCGCATGCCGTTTGGTTTGGCAAATGCCCCCGCCGTCTTCCAGCGCATGATGAACCGCGTATTGGGATCAGCACGATTCAACAAGGCCACCGTTTATATTGACGATGTGTTAATTTACGGCAGGGACGTAGATGAGGCATTAAGTAGGCTAGGAGAAGTGTTGGAACTGCTTGACGAAGCAAACCTTAAATTAAATTTGTCCAAATGTAGCTTTCTGCAGAATAAAATAGACTATTTAGGTTATGAGATCAGTGAGTCGGGAATGAGGCCAGGAACAACTAAAATTCGTAGTGTATCTGAATTTCCCCGACCTGAGAACGTGCACTCTGTTCGGCAGTTTCTTGGACTAGTAAGTTACTTCCGAAAGTTCATTCAAGGTTTCGCCGAGATTGCTGCACCTATTACGAAGCTTTTGAAGAAAGATGTCGTGTGGGAGTGGACGGACGCTCAAGAGCAATCCTACATGTCTCTAAAAGACAGACTAGTAAGTAGACCAGTTCTAGCCATTTACGATTACCAAGCAGAGACAGAGCTCCATACGGATGCAAGCAGAGTGGGCATCGGAGGGATAATGTTGCAACGCCCACAAGGTAGTACTGAATCTTTCCAACCAGTCGCGTATTACAGCCGGCAGACGACTCCAGAAGAAAAGAACTTTCACTCATATGAACTCGAAACCTTGGCCGTGGTTTGTTCACTCAGAAAGTTTAGAGTTTACCTTCTTGGAAAAGATTTCAAGATCGTCACCGACTGTAGTGCTCTTCGGTCGACATTCCTAAAACGTGATCTCATACCCAGAATAGCACGTTGGTGGTTAACACTTCAAGAATTTGACTGCTCTGTAGAGTATAGAGCTGGTACCAAAATGTGTCATGCGGATGCACTGTCCAGGAATCCAATTAGGGACAACTCAGATACTCAAGAGTTTTTAACGGTCATGGCCATAAGTGACGAAGATTGGCTCCTCACTCTACAATTAGGAGATTCAGAGTTAGAAAGAATTCGCGATATCCTTAGCAGTGAAATAGACTCAAAGAGCCTCGATTATATTAGAGAAAACTATATTATTCAGAACAATAAGTTGTTCAAATATGTAGATGGTGACAGGTCTAATGTTAGATGGGTGGTACCCAAGGGCGCCAGATGGCAGGTATGCAAGCTTAACCATGACGATATTGGGCATGTAGGATATGAAAAAACCCTTGATCGCATTAGGAAGACGTATTGGTTTTCGAAAATGGCGCGCTTTGTTAAGAAATACGTTAAGTCTTGTATTGATTGCTCATATGCCAAGAAGAGTTCAACTGTAGGAGAGGGACTACTACATCCTATTCCCAAGATAGAAACACCGTTGCATACCTTGCACATTGACCATCTTGGGCCTTTTGTGAGGTCTAAGCGGGGTCATACCCATATACTCGTAATAGTGGATTCCTTCACTAAATTCGTATTTATAAAACCAGTAAAAAACACGAAATCTGTGAGCGTCATAAAAATTTTAGAAGATGTATTTGACACGTTTAGGACACCAGACAGAATTATCAGCGATCGTGGCAGTTGTTTCACTTCACATACTTTTAAGAAATTTTGCCTAGACAGGGGTACAAAGCATGTGCTCAATGCTGTAGCCAGCCCAAGATCCAATGGTCAGGTAGAACGATATAACAGGACCATCTTGGACTCATTAACTGCTCAGAACCTCAGAGATGATGAGAAAGATTGGGACAATAAGTTAGGAAGAATACAATGGGGCCTCAACAATACTCTTCAAAAGACTATAGGTAGAACCCCAGCTGAAGTTATGTTTGGCACAATAATGAACAGTGAGCGAAATCCCGTGTTAAATGAACTTACCTATGCTACCCGCGAAACACATGAATTATCCACAATGCGCAAAGAGGTTAAGAACCGAATCGATAGGGAACAGCTCAAACAAAAGGAATATTATGACAGAGGGCGTAAACCGGCACCTATTTACAAAAAGGGAGACCTAGTAAAAATAACTAAGACAGCCTTTCAAAATGATGGCAAGAGCACAAAACTTCTGCCATCATATGAAGGTCCATACAAAATTATCAAAGTACTTGATAACGATAGATATAAAATAGCTCCAATCCCAGGCTTTGAAGGCA
This sequence comes from Xanthorhoe designata, assembly GCA_963582015.1. Taxonomy (NCBI): domain Eukaryota; kingdom Metazoa; phylum Arthropoda; class Insecta; order Lepidoptera; family Geometridae; genus Xanthorhoe; species Xanthorhoe designata. The sequence continues at coordinate 12,184,471 of OY757037.1, forward strand.
TGAAGAACAGACGCAAAACTACTGTTGCCTCTGATCGAATGAAGCCTTGGATTCATATAACATCCTTAGAACTGGGTAACGAGGATGAACTCATGAACATAGATGTCAATAATGATGATGAGAACGATGATTAATGATGAAATTTTGAAATATAGTTGTACTTTAAGGTGATTTATTTTGTTATAGATCTGTGGCCACGGACTGACTCGCTGGGATGCTAGAGCTGAAGCATAGACGAATTCCAAGACCGAGCATTGATTGGTTCGGTTGATGGACTTGGTTTCGTCTGCATCAACAGCGAGGGACGAGTCCGGGTAACACAATCTTACAAAATTCAAAGGGGTTGCAGCGAATGCCAAGACCGAGATTGGATTGGCTCGGTTGACTGACTTGGCATCGTTAGCACCAAAAGCGAAATTTAGATTCCAGGTATCACTTATAGTCTGGATAGAAAGAAAAATTTTATAAAACATTTGTCAGGCATGGAATAGATTGATTCATGACCTAGCCTTTTATCACAAATCGAATTAGTACCTCACGCTATCTCTAGTTTAATATTTTTCAATTTATTGTACATAGAATTGAATAGAAGTCGTTTATTTTGTACCTTTATACTTGTATGGATGTATGTATGAACTTAGGAATCACCTATTTTATACTATTAAACTAGTCTTTTTATTTTATTTTTTATTATTTTTTTTGTTATATAATATTGTTTTTATTTTTATTTTAATTTTTGTTTGTGTACCGAGTGTAAGGTTTGGCTGTTTATCAGGTTTTCAACGGAAACATACATGAGGACATGCACGATATCAGAATGGCCGAGTGTAAGGTTCCGTAAAATTCATGTTTCAGTTGGCTGTTATTTTTGTAAATTGTTTATCTTCATTGTCAATTAATATCTATCTACCTCTTGTCATAACTTGATTTTATATGTGGATTACAACTGTTGCAAATAGTTAGTCAAAATACAGGCTTGAAACGTATTTAAGCGGTAGTGACGTCAATGTCTTTGTTTAAAAATAATTTTATAGCTTTCAAAAATATAATTAAAACCTGTTTAATTAAGTACTATTTTACAAGAATTTAAATTAGGATTTTTAGTGAATTTATATTTTGATAAATGTTTTGTAAGTCACTAAACGAATACCGGTACGACATCGCCGCCATCTTGTTGTTTACCGGCTAGCATAAAAGCGCTGGGCGTGTCGTACCGGGACTCTTTTGGTTTCGGACCGTCGTGCTGTTAACTTGAAGTTTAAAGTGTAAGTACCTACCTGTTTGTGCATAGATATGTAATATAAGTATTGGTGTTAAAAGATGTCAAGCGAATTTAAATAAAAATAATTTAATCCTTCAAAAGTTGTATTGATTTTATACTAACTACATCTTAACAATCTTCCAGGCCTATTGAGAGTATATTTAAGTATTGATATACATCATGCACCTGTTTTTGCTCGAACTTGGAGCGATTGTGAGGCAATTCACATTTCTATGAATGTATTCAAATCAAAGATCTTTTAGAAACATAACTTGCTGAAAAAAAGTAAGAATTTCAAATAAATCTTTAAAAAAATCAATTAATGAACATGGACGACCTCTGTGGCGCAGTGGGCGAAAGCCCGCCTGAGACGCAGAGGTTGCGGGTTCGATCCCCGCTGCAGGACAAATGTTTGCATGATCTGCAAATATTTGTTTCGTGTCTGGGTGTATAATATGTATGTATTTACAAAAAAAAAAATGTATCTATGTAGTTTATCAGTCATCTGGTTACCATAACACAAGCATTAAATTGCTTAGCTTGGGACTAGATGACGCCGTGTGGAATGTCCAAGGATATTTATTTATTTATTTATTTATTTATGGGTCCTACCCATGTTCTTTTCATTAAAACCATTGATCAATAAGCATCTCTGATAGTGTCTTCTGAGGGTGACAGCGAGAGTTTTTGGCCTATGAAATGGTGTGAATTTTGGTCAGCTAGTAAAAAAAAAGCTTTCAATACGGGGGATTTCCTGTTATAAAACAAATAATACTTGTTCCTTATATATCCTTTGCAGCATTTTACCGCGTGTGTAGGACGTGGCGATCCCCTAGGACGCGTCCGAGGGTCACGTCGTGTTTCTGTATATTGTTCCCTATACATAACTGGTGGATAATTGCTACTGGCAACATTATGATGCTCGTTTCTACGAGATATTGATATAAAAATGTTAGATATGACTTACTTTTAAATTGTAATATCCTACTTATTATTATAAAGGTGAAAGTTTATGTGTGTGTAAGGGTGTTTGTATATACGGCGGATAGACGGATTTGAATGAAATTTGGTACCGGAATTGCTTATACTCTAAAAAAAAATTGGTTTTTGATTCCTGTCATCTCACGACCGTAATACCGCGGGGCGCAGCTATACATAATTATTTAATATATTAAATGTGGATATATTTTTAACTTAGTCAATTTACGATACTTTCATTATGTAATTTTCCGATACGAACCTACTTTGAAGAATCAGAGCTACTAGTCGTCTAGTGGTGTGTCGGTCATAGGAGAACGGTTGCCCTTTTGTCAAGAGTATTTCTGCTGCTTTCTTTTGGTTTTATAGGTGCTCATCAAATCCTCAATTTTTTTGTTTTATGAGACCACCACGGGTGTATACCCTTTCAAACAGAAAATAATTAACGAAATAACAGCTAAAAAAAATACATACAGTGGAACAAAGATCCTCCTTCTTTTTTAAAGTCACTTAAAAAATAGTTAATAAGTAGGCAAAGTAGATAAAAGCTTACTTACTTGAAGCTAAAACAAGTTCATAAGTTCCGGGTTACTACTTGGTCTAGGCATTAGAATCACCTAGCATGTAAAACGAAACTTAAGTGATCCTTGAGGTCCTACAAGAATAAATGATTTTTCTTTCTTTTTTTCTAGGATGACAGCTAATATTCTTACAAATATTTTGAGAAATATAACTTGTTATATGTTCCAGGATAACCAGCGAACACGTCACATTCCAAAATCCAATTTCCTAGAAGTACGTGAGAATTTTCCGATAGATTCTAGTATCAATATTAGTTATATGTTGACGCGGTGTGTTAACATACTCGGCATGAGATAAATGAAATAGTTTTTGCTATATTTTCGAGTATATTGTTGTATAGAAAATATATCGAGTTGGAGGGGAATGGAAGATAAAATACGTGCCCAAGCACATGGATGGCATAAAGGTAGGTAGGTAAGTATACCACTGTACCTAACGAACTAAAAAATCTTATAATTCTAGGTTATAGGTATAATTCTAGGTCTAGGTACTTAACATTTTTCTGAAAAAAAAAATACTTAATGGATGCCTATATAAAATTAAAACTCGAGATTCTTTTATTATTATTTTTCTTTACACAAAATTTACAATCATTTTTAACCATAGACTGCAGTTTTATATTTTGCTTCTTTAATATTAGGTATTTATTTCTACTAATTTAAATTAGGTACCATAAAGTTACGTTCCGTTGTTTACCTAATACGCTCGTATGATATGTAATTTATTTAGACAACAAAACCTGCATTGCAACTTTTATCGCTCTATGTCTATTGTCTCGATATAACCCGCCTTTTTTTCTCATTGATAGTGCTTCGCTTTGACAGGCAATGTTTTTTGATCACAAATCGATTCTTTTATTTTTAGTTTTAGTGTTTTAGAGATGCGTGCACAGAATAGGTTAATCTCATAATCCCCTTTGGAACTGAAAATGAAGGCTGAAGGGGATTTTAACACTTAATATTACAAAATACCCTTTGAAATTATAATAATTACCTACTAATAGACCTCGTTGGTGGACAAGATATGAGCTAAGATAAAGTGTGTGAGTTTGATTTTCGCGGTGAGAATTTATCTCGATAAATACCCGTTATTTACCGGGTATTTGTGGTATGTACTTATACAATATACAACTAACCTACTGACCTACAAGGAGTGCAAGCTGTAGAAACAAAAAATATTTTAGTATCATCGACACGACGAAACAGACATAGTAGAGCGTTTTAAACCAGTTGAATTTATTTTAAGATAATGTTTTAGAATCCAAATCTGGAAGTACCGTTTTCTTGTGACCTGTATATAGGTACGGAACCATACAACAATCGAACAGCCACGCGCTTTGCCACGAGATAACAACGAGCTGACCGCTGAAAAATACATCGAAACAAACTTCCCGTAGACAATACAACTTGTTTAAAAAGTTTCTGTGCAAACAGGCGCTTTGTTTTGTCCCATTTTAAAACTGCACAATCTAACGGAGAACCTCTAATTTTTGAACAAATGACGTGTTATAGGTTCTTACAGATTGGAACAAGGAGACTTCAAGAAATAATAAACACAAGGATATTTTCTCGCCTGTCGATGCGAATGGGTCCTAAGCCCGTCCGAAATCAATACAATCAAAAAACAGCCGTGAATCAACGATTTAAAGCTTATATTTCTGTTATGATTGATTTTAGTACAGTGTACACGCTTGTGTTGTAGCTTACAGGCATGCTTCAAATAGCTCGTTGAAGTGAAGGTTCTAAGCGGTTACAATTCAAAGGCCTTACTCCGGATCAACGAAAACGAAGTTTCGTGACAATTTTCGGGGTCAGCTATATGTTGGTGGATACTGAATTCGTAATAGTTCACCAACATAATTGGAACCCGAAAATTGTCACGAAACTTCGTTTTCGTTGATCCGGAGTAAGGCCTCAGATGCGTGACCGCAAATGACATCAACTGAGAGCATCCGTGCTTCAGTCACGTTAAAGTATTTGTCCCAGCTTGGAAGTCGTTGAAATTAAATCATTTATTTTCTAAAATCATAATGTGTACCTATTTTTAAAAATAATAATAACATTAGGTATTTTTACTCTGATTTGGATAACTCTTGTCACGAAGAGGGTGTTACTGAGCGACACAGTTTTATACTTTTGTTGTCGGTATCGTTTAAATTAGCATTAAGTTTACATTGTTACTGGTTCCAAAATAAAAATATTTGTGTTTGTATTTGATGTACTTACTTATAGGTAAGTATAAAGTATTACTTACCTACTTGTAAATTAAAGTATAAGATGAAATTGAAATTAAAGTTTATGATGAAAGTCAGGCCGCTTGAAAATCAGTCACCAGAGTCAGTTACTAGCTCATATGAACATTGTATAAGACCTCGTCAGTTGAAGCAAAGATGCGAGCGGATTACGGCATTCAGTCTACTGGTGACCACGGTGACTGTAACGTCATACGAAACGTCGAGGTAAATAAAATAATTTCAAAACGCGATTAAGTCCCGATGATATTTTGAATAACATTACATTACTTTTATCGAAGCGCTCGTGGCAAGAACGTCTTCAAGAACGTGTTAGCAAGCTTTGCTAAGACGTTCTTGATGGATCTTTGAAGTTAAGCAACGTTCTGAGCGGTCACTACTTGGATGGGTGACCGTAAGTGGCATTATCAGTTGAGCCCTTCCGTGCTTCGGAGCGCACGTTAAATAGTCGGTCCCGGATTTTAAAGTCGTAGAGCCATGACGGAGGCCTTTAGGCGGCCTAAAAACTCCGTCACCAGAGTTGGCCACTTGCTCATACGAACTTACTTTTTACCTTTATAAAAACTGTACAGGTATTTTTCCTTGAATATCTCAGAATCTCAAACAAAACTAGATTCTCAAGCACCGTTTCTAAATACAAAGCTAGCACATAGTTCCTTATCACTTCCAGTAAGGACCATACAGTACTGTTCCAAACCGCCCGATGCGTTCGAGTACCCTCGCCTTCGCAACACGTATTCACTCTCAGGACCGTAGATTGCACTGATTTGGAAAATCGGTGACGTTTCCTCTGCTAAAAGGCTTTGCGAGAAAAGAATTTCACTTTACACACGATTACAATCTTAAATAGGTTTGGTATTGAATGTAATCCTTTGTTCTTAAGGTTGAGTTCGCAAAGAGATAATAAATCTTAACTAGGTGGAAATTATTTTTAAATATCTTACTTGACAAAAATAAATAACGATTCCGACCGGTGGTACAACTGTTATGTTCAACTGGTTGTATCAAGGGGACGGAATTCAAGTTCAAGTTTCAAGTTTAAATCGATACTTATTATTTTGACTAGATGACGCCGTGTAAAATGTCCAAGGATATTTACCTATATTTATATTTATTTATCTTTTTTTATAAATCCATCATGCATGCTGTTATTTTATTTAATTTACTTAGAAAAAAGCTCTTATTGCACTATTTTCTATTTATTAAAAAAAGATTTATGTACCTAAAAATAAAATGTGCCCTGTCTATTTTACGGGCATAATTTTATGTATTTATACATTTATCAACTCTCGTTTGTCGCTGAAACTTCAGACTCCTTTTCCCATTTTACGCCAAAAATAGACTAGGTACATAGCTGGAGCTATTACTAAGGTCTATTCCTAGATGTGAAACGGGAGGCGCCGCGCCGTTGGCAACGCGGATAAGTTAAATTGAAAAAGCGATTATCACTCCTCTTTGAAACTACTTCAAAATTATAAATCTAGAAAAATATTATTTCCTTTTCCTATAAAAGGGATTACTTGGGTTCTGTCGTCTGGAAAATTGTTAAGAACCCAGAGAGGAGCATGGATGCATCTAAGTTAATTGGTCATTACTGGTTGTCTGTTGCATAACAACTTGCTGAGTGAAATTATTGTTTTATAAATTGACAAGGAAAGTCTGGGGGCTTAAAAAGGAGGTTTCTGTAATATCCTTTTTAAATAATAAAAGGAATTCTTAATGAAATCGTAAAACGGCCACCGTTAAGTGCAGCCGAAACTTGTCTTCTGACACTGTATAAAACATCTAGTAAAGACGTAAAAGCCTAAGTTATTACTTTGTTGCTTTAAGTTGTTTTCTTCAATATCGCTTAATATGATTACTTATAGTAAAAATAAGTTCCATAATGATTGATTCTTCATTACCAAGACGAGAGTGATCAATCATTAATACAATCCAATTAAAACGTTTAGCAATTACTTGAAGTACACTTAGCTGTAATTGAGGTTTGTAAGCGATGGTTTGAGGAAATAAGGTTTTATTTCGATTGAATAGAAGTCATTATTGTACATAGAATAAACTTACTCCTACACTCAACGGGGCTCTCTATTGAATGAGATATAAGATTGAGGTAGAGATAGAGTATTTCTTAACCTTCATTTCAGTTTAATTGGCCTTTCATACAGAAAAGACACGGTTACATCAAATAAATTTGCTTTTTCGTCTCGATACTTTCCCCTACCAGTTTTAAACGACTATGGATTTAACAAAACGAAATAATTATCGTTGATTTGACACATCGGTAAAATAATTTTTGAAATCGGATGAGTAGTTTCGAAGATTACACCCAAACATACAAACAAACAAACCAAGTTTACCTCTTTTTATTATTAGTAAGTAAGTAAGTTCGTATGAGCAAGTGGCCAACTCTGGTGACGGAGTTTTTAGGCCGCCTTAAGGCCTCCGTCATGGCTTAACGACTTTTAAAAGCCGGGACCGACAATTTAACGTGCCCTCCGAAGCACGGAAGTGCTCAGATATAAATCAGATATATAATTACTAATTACTAATTATTAGTAATTAGTATAGATATATACAATATATAGAATTATAGATATAGAATAGATAGATTGACATATCTTTATGAATTAAGGCCTAAGTGTTTTGTATGTATTGTATTTGGTAGCAAAATCCTACTTATTTACTCATTCTTATTCTAATTTGTGATCACAGATCGAGTTACATGAAACTTTACTATAAGCAAGTAGATTCTAGCTAATAAACTTGATATAATTAAAATTTAGGGTAAGTAGGTACAAGTTAATTCTAAATAGTTGAATTCTTAGATCTTAGGTAAAAGAAAACCCGTTTTAAATATTATTTTAAATAAGTTGAAAAACAGAAGTAAAAAGCCTTTCACTAATAGATCCGAGCTAAAAACCCTCTGACCCTCATAAAAATTAATTTGTTTACGTTTTTCAAAGTTTCTGGCATTTCCTTTTTGTAATTTCTTACATTCTGGGTGAATGAACTTGAAAGGATAGAAAATAAGATTTACAAAGGAATTGTCTTATTAAGGGGCAGATAAACGGGCTATAAAAATTGCATCTTGTTGGCAATTTTATTGAGCAATATAGCTAAATATGTTTGCAACACCCTTTCGGAAATTTCATAGTGCAATATATTGCTGAGTGTAGCCTAGCAAGATTCTGCAACTATATCGCTGAGTTATTTTTTATATACACGCCAAGCTATATTGAGGCTAGATTGCAGGAGTTAAGGGCGATATTGCAGTTCGTCGAAGCGGGATAAATCATGTGCAATCTAGGCGGCTAGAGATACTTAAAATTGACATTACTTGTTATGACAATATTGCCGGGCAACAAAGCAATTATTGCACTGTTTTGCTATCTATTCAGCATTTGGTGGCTATACAATTGCAGCAAGTAATTGTCAAAAAATTGCCCGTTTAAAAAGGGTATTAAATCCTTTTTCAAGGTTTATCTTACTTCTTTAATGTAACCACTCGGTCACAAAGCTGTCCCTCCTACCTTCATTTTACTGTATACGATATACCCTGTTGTATCTAGCGACCCGCCCCGGCTTTGCACGGCTGCTTTCTCTACTATCTGTACACAAACAAACCTTCCTTTTGAAACGCACTGTTCCTGAAAACCACATTAAAATCAGCCATAATCTTTTATATCATTCTTCAAACTTATATAATTTTATATCATCTTCAAAAAGATCTAAAAATGCCTAATGATCTGAAAGAAATGTCTACCGCTCCCGGGATATAGTCGTGATCATATTTCTTTTTTTTTTTTCATTTTAAACGTCTGACAGGTGAATTTCGCATTCCCCAAAACATCTTTTGGCTAGCGAACGTTTGTAAACGTATATTTTACCCTGCTCATTATTTACATCAAGATAGGCATATAAACAACAAATGCCAAAGCCGTGTAACCAACGCAATAAGAATTATGTAGAACGGAAACCGTGGGCACACATCCAAATTCCCAAATTTACTGCCTTAAGAATGTATTTATGTTATTCGATGCGATGTTTTTATTTAAATTAATACTACATCACCAGCCACTTGCTCATACGAAGTAACTAGCTAACTATATCATCATCATCATCATTTTAGCCCATTTCCACCCACTGCTGAGAATAGGCCTCCTCTTTATCACGCCACTCTCTCCGATCCCTTGCGAGTCTCATCCACTGATTAGCTAACTATATAAATCAATAAAAAAGCAATAGGATTTACATCATTTTTGACTTTTTGAAAAATGCGTTTTTTATTCTTTCCTATTACATTATTTAAAGAAATGATAATACACAATCAAACTAGCTGAACTACACTATGCTCATTTTCAATTTCAATGTCGTAGCTCTATCCAGCGCCGAGTTATGTCTTTCGGAAAAAAAGTGAGCCACTGTTTACCACTTGATCCTACTTATAAATTTCTTTGCCAAACCACTGATGCATTTACCTATCATTGAAATATCGTATCGGATGCTGTGAAGACCATCTAACGGGACCTACCGTAAAACTGCAAATGTACACTAAACCTTTTTATACGCTCGTCGACTTAACTTTTTGCGGCAGTTTGAAACCTTTATTTGTTTGGTTTACGTGCACTAAGTGGGCCTTTATAGCTATCGGTTTAACTACAATGGTGCTATAAAGTGGAGGTCAAACAGGTATAATGAGGGACGATCAAAAAACAAAATGGTCAATAATCCTACTGCGAAACGGCAGGTTTTACTGTATGATTAATTTGAAAAGATCGTTTTTCTGTTTTACTACGAGTATACGACTTGCGCTCGTGGCGAAGCTTGCTAAGACGTTCTTGATAGATCATCGAAGTTAAGCAACGTTCTGAGCGGTCACAACTTGGATGGGATGGTTGGCATTATCAGCTGAGCGATTCCGTGCTTCGGGGGGTACGTTAAATTATCGGTCCCGGCTTTTAAAGTCGTTAAGCCATGACGGAGGCCTTCAGGCGACCTTAGAACTCCGTCAACAGAGTTGACCACTTGCTCATACGAACGAACGAACCATGTGCAACTAGACTGACATTTTAAGAGTTTATTAACAATCCATTTGAATAACTAAATAAACACGTCAGCACTATTTTACTAGACCTCACGAAACAGGTAACCCTAGTGTGAGGCCTAGGGCTCATTTATTACTTTAAGACCTGGATGACCGAGCTTAATTAACTCGGTATTTTTTCCTCATTGCCGGAAGACACGGATAAAACGAAATTTTCTAATAATAAATCCTAGCAAGATCGTTTTACGTGTTTTTACATTTGTATAAGCTACTAAATAAATACATTTCTTTTCATTTAATTTTTCGTTTGCTTTTCTTAAGTTCCCAATTCATGTAGTTCCCATAACACAACATACCTAAATATGTGTTTTGTTTGTATTGTATGTATTGTCCCGCATTACATAGGAAAATTTGCTTTTATAAAAATACGCTTTTAAAAATCACAGCACACCAGTACATTAGCCACGATATAAACAGATCACACGAAGCAAAATAGATTTCAACGTTCTCTTACAAAACGAGAACACTTGAAAATGTTTCAAGAAAGTAAATTAATCAAAGCAGAGATTTAATTACGAGAAGATATCCGTGGAATCGTATCTCGGACATTAAAAATCCATTTGTAATAAGAAAGGAACAATTTGTCTTATCTTAATGTAACTTCAGGTTGTTAGTGTAGGTGAATGAATGTGCGCATTGCAAGCGGAAATATAATAATTGCTAGTAAAAGTATATCTTTATTATATTTGCAAGTTTTTCGACAAGCCGGGGCAGGCCGAGAAGACCTCTCAGGAGGATTGGTGGGACATGGCAGGGGACCGAGAGGGATGGAAGCAGTTGGGGGAGACCTTTGCCCAGCAGTGGGAAAATATAGGTTATAAAAAATAAAAAAGTATATCGTCCTTTATATTTGCATGTTTTTCGACGTAAATAATTTTAATACCTCACGATGTGTTTTACCCTTCAATAGACTCTGGTAAAGCTAATCTTACCATGGAGCAGCCGGATTGAAAATCAAGAAAATATTTAAAATTAATTTAGATTAAAAGTCGACACTTATACTCATTCGAACATACATAGACATTCCTGTAAAATCAACATTCGGCTGGGTGGTAATTTTTTATAGATTTTTTTGAATACCCAGCAGTGGATAAAATGTTGTGGATGATTATGAACTAGCATAAGTAAAGCCAGTATTAACAGTAGATATTTTAGAAACACCAATGACCATTAGACAATGAAGCAACAAACCAACATCACAAAGGTTTCAAAGCGCTCCGCAGGCTACACAAATCGAAAACCAAACTTGCCACTCCATTTCCCTCAGAAATTCCTCAAACAATACACAGAGAACACAAATGTTACTCGTTTCGCCATACCAATGTAAATACACGATAATTTACCTTCATGTGTCGTGTCTCTTAGTTTAGTCGGCCATTGTGAGCAAAATGACTTTTATTTTTATGTAATTGGAACAGGCATTAGAATCACCTAACATGTAAAACGAAGTTGAAGTGATCCTTGAGGTCCTACCAAAATAAACTGTTTTTCTTTCTCTCTTTTTTCGATTATTTTTTAAATTCTTTTATTTTATTTTAAGCCTACGAGTATAACGTGCCCCTTTTTTCCCAAACTGATTCTTTCTCAGTTTGATTGTGTAGGGAGTCGCGTTGGAACAGGCATTAGAATCACCTAGCATGTAAGACGAAACTGAAATGATCCTTGAGGTCCTACCAAATTAAATTATTTTTCTTTCTTTCTTTCTTGACCTGTACCAGCCACATGAGTTACGTCTTTTGTAAATAAAACTTTGATTTGTACAAACATTCATAATTCTATCATTCAAATGCCAGCTTTACATCACAGTGAGAGTTCAACGAGAAACTATTATTGGTTCCGCGGCTTCGGCTCGTCGCCTGCAAATCCGATGTCAATATCTCAACTTACACGAATAGGATGCGATTCCTTTTGAACGGGATATTCCCATAGCGCCGTACACAATATACGTAAATTCTTTTTTGCCTCGGCTTCACGGTTTTAGAAAAGGAAAACCGACAAATACGTGGAACGGTATGTTAATGTGTTGGTTTATTTTATACTAGCTGCGTCTTGCGGTGTTACCCGCAGTGGATAGTTCCCGTTCCCGTGCGAATACCGGGATCAAATGCCTATTCTTTAATCCAGGGTATAAGCAATTCTGGTATCAAATTCATTCTATCCGTCCGAAAAATTTCAATTTTTTTTATTATGTACAGCACTCAAATTGAGTGCGTGTTTCTGTCAAACAACTGTCATGTTCTAAAAATCTATTCAGGCCAAAAAGCGTCTCTTGTGAGACTGCGTATTTCATTGTAACGTAAGATTTGTGGCGAACATGATATTTTACGGTATAGTTTACAGCAGTGCTCGGTTAGAACACAAATGCTCCATATTTAAATGAATCCATATAATTATAATCTATTATGTTCCATATTTGAAGTTGAAATGTCGCGAGCAGTACTGACTTAATTGAACCATGTTATATAGATATTTGTTCCGGATCTGGATGTTTTTCTATCATGTTGTTGTTGTTGTTTTTAGCCTGTACTGTCCCACTGCTGGGCAAAGGCCTCCCCTCGAGTTTTCCAGTCTTTTCGGTCTAACGCTATTTCCTGCCACTGATCATCGCTATTGATGTCCAGCTCGTCGCGCCATCGCTTGTATCATGTATTTACAAAAAAAAAGTATCTAATTATTATATCAGTAATCTGGTTACCATAACACAAGCATTAAGTTGCTTAGCTTGGGACTAAATGACGCCGTGTGAAATGTCCAAGGATTTTTTTTTTTAGTTTCATGTTAGACTCAGCCAGTTTACCTAAAAGCCGATAATTGCGTTAATCTAGTAGAGCGATAGACGAGCGGCTCACATGCTCTTAACGTGTTATGATACGAAAAATGTTGCCAGTCACCTTTAAAAATATTAGTCATTTTACGAATCAAAAAGTGCAAGTGGCAAACTGCAGTGGAACACAGACCTCAGACAATTCCATAATGCATAACGATGTTGTTTTTCTGCCGCCGGCCCCGGGACTAATTTACATTCCACTAGGAGAGCACTTTGGAAACTTTACAAATTATTCTTTTTAACTCATTCAAACCTATCCCGTGGTAAGGTTTTAGTCATTTCATTTCGAAAGATGGATAAGTTACCGAGTAAGTATTTAACTACTGGTACCAAAGAGCATGACTGGTACTAATATTTAAAGTTAAAAAATATATTAATAAGTTTTCATTGCACCAGTTTGAATACTTTTAAAAATGTTCAGTGAACACGCAAAAATACCTAAGAAAGAAAGAAAAATCATTTATTCTTGTAGGACCTCAAGGATCACTTAAGTTTCGTTTTACATGCTAGGTGATTCTAATGCCTGTTCCAACGCGACTCCCTACACCAGGGAAAGAATCAGGCAAGAACCTGGTGGTGTTTTTTTTAAAAGCGATCCCTTAACAATCTAAAATAATCTAAATAGTCAAGCTTCAGTGGGAAGCCAGTCGAACAAAGTAAGGCATGTCAAAGAAAGTAAAAGTAATTGTAAAGTTAACAAGATAACACCTCAACAAAATGTTGTCTGGCATCACACGCTACACTTGGCCGACTTAAGAGGTAGGTACTAAGTAGTATAACAGCCATCTGTTTACTATAACACAAGCTGCTCAGCTTGGGACTAGATGATGATGTGTGGAATGTCCACGGGTATTTATTTATTATATAAAAACTCTTACTTTTTTATATTTATAACAATAATAAGTTAAATTAAGATCTTTTATACACTGGTAATTTCAGTACAAGAACTGCAAATATATTTTCAATCACAACTGTTTCTGTGATCTCAAGTAACAAAACTGCCTGAAATCTAAAACCTCAGTATCAGAAAGTGGGCAGCTCTAATAAAACCTGTTTAGTATTCCCTTGCGGAGGGCATCGTAAACAGAGGATTGCAATCACGACTTCCGCCAATCAACAGGGATTGTTGGGCGTCAACAAATCCCAAAGGACAACGGTCTTTAACGTCAACAAAGATAAGATCGAAGGACCTTAATGAGGTACATTTCGATTCTAGTAGATAATTTTCTTGAACACACTTTGGTTGATTCATGACTATAAGGCCGTTTATCCACCGCCGCCGTCACCGGGACGTCAACGAGAACGAGATGACGGCGCCGAAGTACTGATACATAGACTAATTATAGCCGCGTGTGCACCGCAAGGCCGACACGTCATCTTAAACTCGGCCAGAAATAATCTCGTTCTCGTTGACGTCCCGGTGACGGCGGCGGTGGACAAACGGCCTAAGACTTCAAATGTGGCAACAGCAAGTTGTGTTCAGTAAAACTACAGAGGCCCGTCCTACTTGGAATAAAACGAAACTTCGTGCTAATATTAGAGTTCAGCTTATGCTAATGAATTTTTACACCATGCTAATGAGATAAATATGATCCATAATTCAAAGATTGTGTCTAAGTATGATTAATAAAATATTAAAAAAAAACTAATAACGACTAACTCGTAACCTGAGCGTCTCCATCGCTAATTCATTTTCGCTACCCGGCAATAGGTACTTGTTATAATAAGTATAAGGTTACAAAATATCTATTTTATTTGAGTAAATACTGGATTCGTATTTGTAAAATTCTATTTATCTGAGTATTTCCAATATTCTATTACCATCGATACCAATAAACTAAGCCCTAGTCTACATAGAGCGAAATAATTAGCAGATCAAGTCGCAGTCCTGTCACGCGCCTAATCAAGCAACTTTCGCCAACTTAGATGAAGTTACCATGCGAGCGGTGTAAATTACTTTGATAAGGTGACGTGACCCGACTGTGTGAACTTGGCCTTAGGAAGTTGTGACGTCACAGGATGCTCATCAAATCCTGATCGGATGGGGTTGGCTGAGGAGTTATTTGATTAGCTTCGATACCAGCTAGATGATTGCTTATTACCGAAATGTATCTAATAAGAGTTTGGTGGAATAGAGGAGACTATCGTAAGTTGAGGCTGTTTGCAAAATGTATGAGTTGGATCAAGTGTAACAAGTTAAAGAAATAAATAGGGACACCAGGTTATAGTTTTTTAATCTTAAATCACTTTTAAACTGACCATCATCTTAGGTATTGAACATTTCAGAATATCTATAACTCCTCTGTAATCTAAACCTCACGATTTGAGATTGAATTAGCGGAGGAGTTCTAGACGTTCTGAAATTTTCAATAACTGAAGATGGCGCAATTAAATTATCATCTTAGGTATTCACTGTCTAGCCTCCTTTTGTTTGTTACAAATAAGCAGGCTTAATGGATTTTTCAATGATGTACTTTCATTGTTTCACAGTTTTAACAATGCCTGCCTATAAGCACCATTGAAAGTTGGTTTGCCAGAATTTTAATACGCCCCACAATTCAATTTGTCAATTAGCAGAATTAAATTACAAAACAAATATGGCGATGGGCTTGCGATGCTAACTTCTGCAGAGTGCGGGCAAATCTCATACGTATTTGAACATACTTCCACATCTGTCAAACGTTTTGTTTCTTAAAAAAAAGTGCTCATCAAAAGATGTTTAACCAAGCAACAAAACACACATCTAATTGCTAACACAATTTCAAGTTGTCGGTACAATTTATGCAAAAATCTTGTGCTTGCTTCTTTAGCCCGAGACGGTAAGCTTGTCGGCTGTTATTTGATTACCTATTACACAACTTTCTTGCATAAGCCCGGTTCACATTGAGCAAGTGAGTTTCCTTTCATAGACATTTAAAAGTATGTTTTGCTTACAATACAATTTGTTATGCCATGGTAACACCCCTTGAAAGAAAACGTGAACAAATATATGAAAATGAACAAATATAAATGTGAACAAATATTATGAAAACTCATCTACTTTAGTTTATGTCATGTTAGGTTAAAGACAATAAATAATGGGACCGACAATTTAACGTGCTTTTCAAAGCACGGAAGCGCTCAGCTAATATGCCACTTGCGGTCACCCATCCAAGTTGAGACCGCTCAGAATATTGCTGAACTTCGACGATCTATCAATGGATGTAGGATAATAAATTTACATTAATCTGTGTTCATAACAAATTTTACTAGAAAAATAAATCACACTTCACACTTAATATTATAAAGGTGAAAGTTTGTGTGTGTGTAAGTGTGTTTGTTACTCTTTCACGCTAAAACTACTGAACGGATTTGGCTGAAACTTGGAAGATACATAGTTTATGACCGGGAATAACACATAGTTTACTTTTGATTCAGGTATTCCCACAGGAACGGAAACTACCGCGGGTAACACCGCGGAGCGCAGCCAGTAAATAATAAATATCCTTGGACATTCCATTCCACAGCGTCATCTAGGTATCTCTTCATCATATATTATAGTAACCAGATGATTTTTATGCTACATACATTTTTTTTAAATAGGTAGATAGGTAAGTACATACTTTATTACACATGGAAAACACAAATGTCAAGGTAAATGCGTCCTAAGGTAACTCGAGAGGTTAAATAGGTTATCTGGAACTTAAGTTTCGTTCGAGAACCTAGAGACTTGACACCGAGTGTTATGTTTACTTGAGGCACGCTTTGTCCACGAAGTTTCAAGTTGCTTTCAAGTTGAACTACCTTAAAACTGTCTTTGCTTGTACATTACAAAAATGTTCTGTTCTACAAACCTTTTATTATAGTAATGTGATGTTTTTGCTTACCAAATCGTGTTGACGGCATGTTATGAAAATAACAGTCATCGTATGAACGATGTAACTAAAAAAAACAATCAAATCTGTATAGTATATTCGTATGTACCTAATAATGTATGTGTGTAGTCTATTCTAAGATTTTGTATTAGTTTGAGTTTCTAAAAGTTACGAGTAGTTCGTTTGAGCAAGTGATTTTTTTTATAAAGCTGAGATTGACAATATAATTTATCGTGCTCTCCAAAGCACGGAAGCGTCTAGCTGTATATTCCACTTGCAGTCACCACCCATCCAAATTATTACCGCATAGAACATTGCTTGTCTACAACGATCTATCAAGAACTTATAAGCAAGCTTTTACAAAAGCACTTCTGATGCTTTGAGGTAATATAGAATTAATGCACTACAAGTGGCATTATTATTATTGTTTTCCGTACTGACACAGAATAAATAATAGTAAGATACTAGTCAAAGCATCTCTTCAAAATCATTATGCACACAAAATTCACTTAATACATGGCTCAGCTTAGTGAACAAACAACCAATCAATTCAAGATACTCCAATTGATTACAAAGTTCAATAAATCAAAACATTTCCTCGAACAAATTATAAACTCATAGTACTTTAACTAGATTGCAGATACCGCAGTCATCACGGACGTATAAATATTTCAGTCCAGTCGTTTAATCGCCTAGCTAGACTAATAAAAGCCTTTCTATGTAATGATTTTTTAAATTTTTCATGAGTATCCTTTGACTGTTAACGACAGGACGCTAAAATTTCTTTAAATTATACAGTAACTAGCTGTGCCCCGCGGTGTTACCCGCGGTGAATAAGTTGATACATTTTTTTTACGACTTCAAAAAAGGAGGAAGTTCTCAATTCGTCGACTGGGTGAACCGATTTTGATGTTTTTTTTTTGGTCTGATGAGGATCATCAGAGATATGAATAAAAATGCACCTCGAGAGTGCAAAAACTTAGGTACTCTCTTCTTACGTAATCGAAAAAAATTCATAAAATTTTTAATTTTGCTCCTTCTTTAAGACCAAAGCGTCATTGTGTCACTTGATTTTGGTGCTCATAGAAAAGGATGACTGCTGGTCGGTTACTATTCTATGGTCTAACACAGTTTATTATGCTTGCAAAATATTCAAGATCCTACCATGCGAGCGAAGCGAGCTTCGAACCAAGCGAGCGCAGCGAGCCGAAATTTTTAAGACAAATTTGTCATGTGACACTTGATTTTGCTTAAGGTGCTCATAGAAAAGGCTGACTGTTGGTCGGTCCCTATTCTATGGTCTGACATAGATCAATTTGCCAGCAAAATATTCAAGAAGCTACCGTGCGAACGAAGCGAGCTTCGAACCATGCGAGCGTAGCGAGCCGAAATTTTTAAGACAAATTCGTCATGTGACACTTGATTTTGCTTATGGAGCTCATAGAAAAGGCTGACTGTTGGTCGGTTCCTATTATATGGTCTGACATAGTTCAATTTGCTAGCAAAATATTTATGAAGCTACCGTGCGAGCGAAGCGAGCTTCGAACTAAGCGAGCGCAGCGAGCGTCTTAAACTCGCGAAGCGAGTGGAAATTTTTAAAAACAAATGCGTCCTGACGTGATACTTGATTTTGCTTATGGAGCTCATAGAAAAGGCTGACTGTTGGTCGGTTCCTATTATATGGTCTGACATAGTTCAATTTGCTAGCAAAATATTTATGAAGCTACCGTGCGAGCGAAGCGAGCTTCGAACTAAGCGAGCGCAGCGAGCGTCTTATACTCGCGAAGCGAGCGGAAATTTTTAAAAACAAATGCGTCCTGACGTGTTACTTGATTTTGCTTATGGAGCTCATAGAAAAGGCTGACTGTTGGTCGGTTCCTATTCTATGGTCTGACATAGATCAATTTGCCAGCAAAATATTTATGAAGCTACCGTGCGAGCGAAGCGAGCGGAAATTTTTAAAAACAAATGCGTCCTGACGTGATACTTGATTTTGCTTATGGAGCTCATATAAAAGGCTGACTGTTGGTCGGTTCCTATTATATTGTCTGACATAGTTCAATTTGCTAGCAAAATATTTGTGAAGCTACCGTGCGAGCGAAGCGAGCTTCGAACTAAGCAAGCGCATCGAGTTTCACTTCACTTCACTTCACTTCTTCTTCTTGGCTTTCGCACGGCTTGTGCCACGCATTTAGCCACTACCATGTGATTAAATTTTTAGTCAGTTTAGTCAAGGTCAAGTCAAAGTCATAGTCAGCGTCAGTAAAGATGTGGGTTCTTTACTGCAGCTTTGTACATGGACTTCTTGAGAGAACTCGAAATGCAATGATATACAGTTTTGTTTCATTTGCCTACATTTATGTACGTTCACGAACACTTAACAGTTAATAATCCACCATTATTACATATTAACATTCGCCAAAACACAAATTTCGGAAAATAAAACAAAAGAGACAACATGCCATCTCGAATTCCCGTCAAAAAGCCCATCGAGTTTCTTAGACTCAAATTTTTAAGACACATTCATCATGACTGACACTTATGTTTGCTTATGATGCTCAAAGAAAAGGCGCTGGTCGGTTCCTATTCTATGGTCTGACACAGTTCAATTTGCTTGCAAAAGATTGAAAAAGCAACATGCGAGCAAAGCGAGCGCTGCGAGGATTTTAGACTCGAAGCGAGCCGAAACTGTGGGAAATTTAATTAAATAGCGACGATGAGGTGCTGTAGCGAATTTTAATTGAAGACACAAATATAAACTTTGTTCAAATGGTTTATGTTGAGCCAGAAATCTTTTTATCGGGGATTTATCTGCGTTCATAAGTGCCAATTCCGTGAGATTATCGGGACAAAAAAAAACAATATTTGAAATTCGATAAGCCGTTTGAGTTTCAAAAAGCATAATTTAGCTATTTTGATAATCTCACGGAAACAATACGCTTTTAAGGGATTTAAAGTAGCCTAAGACATGTGTTAATCCAGGATATCAACTGTCCTTGTACCAAATTTCATTCAAAACCGTCCAGCCGTTTGAGTGTGAAGGAGTTATAACTTTGCATGTGCTGCCATCTTTTAACATTATTTTGACTAACAGTTACGTTTTCACGGCCAAACTATTTTGATGAATAATTTGGTTTATAATCTCACGGAACCATTTCTTTTTTCAGGAATTTAAGGTAGCCTATTTGTTTATCCAGGGAATAAACAATCCTACTACCAAATTTAATTCAAATTCATCCAGCCGTTTGATCGTGAAGGAATAATAACTTTGTCTGTGCTGCCATCTATTGAAATTATTTTATTACTTTTTCAATCAAACTATTCATTAAACTATTTTGTATAAACTATTTTCATGAATTTGATTAATAATCCCACGGAATCAATGCACTTTTCAGGAATTTTAATTTGCGTATATTTTAATCCAGGGTATTAGCAATCCTGCTACCAAATTTCATTCAATCCGTCCAGTCGTTTGAGCGTGAAGGAGTTATATTTCTGCCTTTGCTGCCATCTATGAAGTTATTTTGTCTGACAGCTGCCTTTTGCACGGCCAAACTACCGAAACTATTTTGATGAATAATAATGGTTTATCCCACGGGAACACTGCACTTTTCAGGAATTTAAAGTAGCCTATTTGTTAATCCAGGGTATAAGCAATCCTGATACAAAATTTCATTCAAATCCGTTTAGCCGTTTGAGCGTGAAAGAGTAACAAACACACTTACATACTTACACACACACACACAAACACACAAACTTTCACCTTTATAATATTAGTGGGATTAACATTCGCCAAAACACAAATTTCGGAAAATAAAACAAAAGAGACAACATGCCATCTCGAATTCCCGTCAAAAAGCCCATCGAGTTTCTTAGACTCAAATTTTTAAGACACATTCATCATGACTGACACTTATGTTTGCTTATGATGCTCAAAGAAAAGGCGCTGGTCGGTTCCTATTCTATGGTCTGACACAGTTCAATTTGCTTGCAAAAGATTGAAAAAGCAACATGCGAGCAAAGCGAGCGCTGCGAGGATTTTAGACTCGAAGCGAGCCGAAACTGTGGGAAATTTAATTAAATAGCGACGATGAGGTGCTGTAGCGAATTTTAATTGAAGACACAAATATAAACTTTGTTCAAATGGTTTATGTTGAGCCAGAAATCTTTTTATCGGGGATTTATCTGCGTTCATAAGTGCCAATTCCGTGAGATTATCGGGACAAAAAAAAACAATATTTGAAATTCGATAAGCCGTTTGAGTTTCAAAAAGCATAATTTAGCTATTTTGATAATCTCACGGAAACAATACGCTTTTAAGGGATTTAAAGTAGCCTAAGACATGTGTTAATCCAGGATATCAACTGTCCTTGTACCAAATTTCATTCAAAACCGTCCAGCCGTTTGAGTGTGAAGGAGTTATAACTTTGCATGTGCTGCCATCTTTTAACATTATTTTGACTAACAGTTACGTTTTCACGGCCAAACTATTTTGATGAATAATTTGGTTTATAATCTCACGGAACCATTTCTTTTTTCAGGAATTTAAGGTAGCCTATTTGTTTATCCAGGGAATAAACAATCCTACTACCAAATTTAATTCAAATTCATCCAGCCGTTTGATCGTGAAGGAATAATAACTTTGTCTGTGCTGCCATCTATTGAAATTATTTTATTACTTTTTCAATCAAACTATTCATTAAACTATTTTGTATAAACTATTTTCATGAATTTGATTAATAATCCCACGGAATCAATGCACTTTTCAGGAATTTTAATTTGCGTATATTTTAATCCAGGGTATTAGCAATCCTGCTACCAAATTTCATTCAATCCGTCCAGTCGTTTGAGCGTGAAGGAGTTATATTTCTGCCTTTGCTGCCATCTATGAAGTTATTTTGTCTGACAGCTGCCTTTTGCACGGCCAAACTACCGAAACTATTTTGATGAATAATAATGGTTTATCCCACGGGAACACTGCACTTTTCAGGAATTTAAAGTAGCCTATTTGTTAATCCAGGGTATAAGCAATCCTGATACAAAATTTCATTCAAATCCGTTTAGCCGTTTGAGCGTGAAAGAGTAACAAACACACTTACATACTTACACACACACACACAAACACACAAACTTTCACCTTTATAATACTAGTGGGACTAGTGGGATGTATATTTCGAACAAATATTCAAAATATTGTGAACTGTCAGTGTCAAACGCGAAAAGACTTTGTATCCGAACCCAAAATTATGATGTGAGCCGGCGCCGGAAGTGAAGTCAGCGCCACTTGCCAGTACGGTGAAAACCGGCACTTCCGAACAATCGACGGAGTTGATTGGCGGTGAAATAAATTTTACTTTAAATTATTACTTCTAAATGAAAAATCTTACTAAAAGTTAAAGGCTCCGGCAGGATTCGAACCTGCGTAGATACAAGCGATCGCTCTTAAGCCGAGCTTGCCTGACCAACTAGGCTACGGACCCTCTAAGCCGAGGCCCGAAACTAATAATACCTAAGTGTGGTTTAACACTGTAAAATAATAAATAAATTATTACTTCTAATCAGCGAGATCTCTAGTGCAAATTATTATGGAGTTGTGGCAGTTGGGGTCAAACTCGCTCAAAATTTATTTAATCAGTACGATCGTTTATAGAAAAAAAATAATTAAATATGATCACGACTGTATCCCAGGGAGTGGTAGACATTTCTTTCAGATCTTTTTAGGCAATTTTAGATCCTTTGGAAGATCGTTTATAGACCATTTTGAAACGTCACGTCCTTAAAACTAGGGGATTCTACTGGTGAGTTTAGGCGTTAAGATATTTTTATGTATTGTCTTTGATAATGTGTTTATCTTACTGTTTTTCACCCTTGCAAGAGGACGACAGTCGAATCACAGAAAGCTTTGGAGCCAGGTTGTTGTATTTTATCGCCGAGATCAATCTATAAAGTCAATGTTGACGACCTCTGTGGCGCAGTGGGCGAAAGCCTGCTTGAGATGCAGAGGGTTCGATCTACGCTGCGGGACAAATGTTTGCATGATCTGCAAATATTTGTTTCGTGTCTAATAATTGCTTAGCTTGGGATTAGATGACGCCGTGTGGAATGTCCAAGGATATTTATTTAATGATAAATACATTTTGGTTACTGGTTCTCGCACTTATCACAATTATTACACACACTTATTGAATTCCATGTTCACATGTTTTGTATACTTACCGGGTGAACAACCAGCTGTCAAAGTCATTATAACGAGTACTTTGTTCTACTTTCATAGATATTATCATTGACAGGTAGTAATTAGGGATATTGTTATTATAATTATGTACCTACACTACATTTATTTTAGGAAACCAATCCACATTAAATACAGTTGCAACAGCTTTAGTCATCTTAGGATCATTATTGGTGTCAATTCAGATGTTGCCAAAACTAAACTAATTTGACAGCACTAAAAATGTTGCCGTCCTTTTCATAACGATCGAAATAAAAAGGTTGGCATCAATTTTAGTTTAGTTTAGTTTTTGCGACATCAATATTTATATTAGCCATTTATAAATAGCTCAACTGATCCAAACATAGCGACTGACTATAACTAAAAATCTAAGTTAATTCACAGTTTCCCACTTTATTCACACTTTATTCTGTGTACAATAAAGTGCTAATTCGTTCATTCACTGACGTTCTTTGTTAATCTTCGTTTATTAATAAGGGGGTTACAGTTTTGGCCCTCAAAAAATGCCTGTATAATGCCAAACACAGAAAATAATGTCTAAAGACATTACATTGTCATAATTTTAGAGATGAGCTGGTATTTATTATTGTCGCTATTTTGTTAGATTACCATTAAGTATGCGAAAGTCTAGTCGATCGTTAAAAACGTTTGTCACGTAATGATCATTCTTTTAGGGATTTCGGATTACATATAGAGAGAATAAATATATGATTTGTAAATCTTAATTAAACAACAAGCAGTCGTTTCTTTAATATATTATTCTTAGTTAGTATTATTATTTATATATTATATGTGCCCCCGGGAGGGTTATAGAAAAGTAGGTCGTCCGCCCGCTCGATGGGTCGACGACATTGTCAAATGGTTGGCACAAGCGAAGCCTATGCCCAGCAGTGGGATGAGACGGGCTGCACATGATGATAATGATGAGTATTATTATTTACGTGTGATCGACAAAACTCATGTGTTTTTATTTAATTAAAAGTAATCTTGTTGTTTTCTATAAGAAGAGCTTATTTTAAGAAAAAAAAACTTCATAAACAAGGTCATTTGAGAAAATGCCATGTTATTTTGGTCTCTGATCTATCTTTGTTTTTTTTAGAACAAATTAAAAAATCTTGTTTTACATTTGTTTAATAAGATACTCGTTCGTTCGTTCGTTCGTATGAGCAAGTGGCCAACTCTGGTGACGGAGTTTTTAGGCCGCCTAAAGGCCTCCGTCATGGCAATAAGATACTAAAAACAACGGAAATCTCATCATTAATGTCCAGACGCAATAGGCTATTGCTACGTATTTACCAAACTAAAAGTAAGTAGGTACCAAAGTGTACCAAATATAAAAAAAAATGGCAAAGAACAAACTTCATGCAACCGTTTAATAATTTTTATGATAACCGCCCAAGCTAACGAGGCTGCTCCCCTCACTATTAAATCTATGAATATTATGTAAGTAGCTAATTTACAACGTTTGCGCTTGTATGCCACCCTATCACGATCGAGTTACCACGGAACTAATCCGGAGATGGATTAAGCTTAAACAAGTTTTGATTACAAAGGTTTCTAAAACACATTGTCCTTTTCTATAATCAGGAATAAACTACTAACATTTACTCCTATTTAATCGTGATAATATTTCATTTTCATTTACTCCTAAGATACTTTTGACGTGCCCTCCGAACCACGTAAGTGCAACTTGCGCACTTGCGCACTTGATGGTTGACCCATCCAAATTGTGACCGCTCAGAACGTTGCTTTACTTCAACGGTCTTTCAAAAACGTATAAGCAAGCTAGCACGAGCGCTTCATATTCACAGTGTCAGTTGCGAAAGAACGTGAAATTTATAACGTACGTACGTATTCTTAGCTCATTACATTTTGTGGTCTATTTTTATTTTATCCTATTGACTTTGAAGTGTTTCGAATTCGATACGAGTTTGCTTAGTAGGAATGATGACTCGTCGCTTCAGCGGCAAATATTAGCAGTACCTGACCACTGGCTGCTCACCAAATTAGCTTTGTGTGAATAACCCATTATATCCATTCAGCACACTAGTACGTTGTTTGTTCTGCGTGATTGAAGCTCATAGAAAAGTGTGGGTATCTATATATTTTCTCTAATATAGGCAGATATGATCTAATATGTATTTTCTTATTGAAATCCGTTTAATCACCAAGAAGAGAACTGAAGTTAATCTAGATATGAATGAAATTATATTAAGTTTAAAACTTACGTAAAGAATAATAATAAAAAATATACTTGGACATTCCACACAGCGTCATTTAGTCCCAAGCCAAGCAATTTAATGCTTGTGATGGTAATCAAATGACTGATACACTCTAGATACCTTTTTTGTGTAAATACATACATTATTATACATAGAAAACACCCAGAATTGAGACAAAATGACAGAATGCTGATAAAATAAACATATTGTACAATAATAAGCATGTAGGCAGAAGTGGATAAGTACTTCGACTTTCGATCCGAAGGTCGTGGATTCGAATCCGGCCGCACTTTAACACGAGCTTTAAACGGTGAAGGAAAACATCGTGAGGAAACCCGCGGCTAGTCAGCCCCACACATATTGACCATTGTCTTTCCTGTGGATATGGCCGGCTAAGCTGAGAGGATGGTTTAGGTGCTGGGCAAACCTATTTCATCTCAACAATGTCCCAGGCACTACAGTGTCCCGTTAAGTGTAGGCAAAGATTGCCTCCTGACTCTGTATAAATCTGATTAAACATACATTTACGGGTATTTATCGCTATTTACCTTTATTTAATTTTAATTTTATCCCGACGAATTAAAATTAAATAAAGGTAAATAGCGATAAATACCCGTAAATGTATGTTTAATCATGTGTTCTGATCGCGAAAGTTTAAAAAAGACTATCTGTATAAATCATCTAGTAAAGATGTAAAGGCCTCAGTTTAGGTACATTATTGTGATACTCAGAATCTTCAAATCTCGAAATAGCTTTTTGCAATCTTGAGACGAAAATTTAATAATGACGCCTCGACGATTCTCAGCCCTTATATCTCTTACGACTATTTTTATACCTAAAATATATATTTTTTAAACAAACAAGTCTGGAAAATTTTACATTTCAACATTTTGCCAATATTTACATTCAACTGTTAGCTATAAACACATTAACAGAAACTAAACTTACTTATTTACTTAGCTTTACCACAGATAAAATAATACTACAAATACAAGTACCTAGAACAATTTTTAGTTTCAATTGACGACCTTTGTTGCGCAGTGTGAGTAAGCCTGTCTGAGATACAAAAGTAGCTGGTTTGATCCCCGCTGCCGGACGAATGTTTGCATGATCCTTTATGTATAATAGGTACTTTTCTCGAGTCTGGGTGCAGGAAGTGTAGCGTAAATAGAGTTTGGTGGCCACCAAGTGCAACTTCGCTACTCCTAAACTATACAAAATAAAATTATTACAGAGGTATTAAAAAAAGCGTATGATAGGTTTCACAAACTGAATATTCCGATTTTTAAATTCCTTTGTTCAACGTAATAATAATATAAAATAGGCGTATTTCCCATCAAGATTTTGAAAATTAAATTATTTGATTTAAAAAATGTATGAGTTTCGTATTCTTTTTCGCGGGATTTGAAACCTGTCAAGTTTACTGTATGATCAAGGCTGTTTAATGATGTAAGGTTTCCCTCCAATATGTCAAGCAAATCTTAAATTACAAGGTAATATGGATATTGATCACATCTCGTTTGGCGAAATTAATGAAATCCACGTCTCTTGAGCTTAATGATCCATGGAGCTCAGAAACATGAGTTTAGTTTCATATATTCATATACAGGGTGTGATGTTATGACTAATTTCGAAAAATCATGCGAAAAATCACATATTTAGTATACCTAGCTTACGTAGAATAAGCTAGTTATACGCGGCTTCGCTTGCGCGGTAGGTACCTACCTTAAAAAAGGTAAGCTATATGTTATTCTAGGTCACAAACTATGTATGTTCCAAGTTTCAGTCAAATTCGTTCAGTAGTTTTTACGTGGCCTTTAGAAGTTGAGACGGCCTTAAAACTCAGTCACCTGAGTTGACTTGCTCATACAAACTTACTTTATTCATTCATAGTTGCCACATTTAGCCAGATTTCGTAGCTCTTTGTTACTGAGCGAGCATTGATATGATTTTATTAAAGCGACATCTGGTGGAATTCCGTGAATTTTGCCAAATTATTCAATTCGAGAATTTGTTACGATGACGATTACAAATTAGTTTTGATACATACGGCACTGATTCAGATTTGATTGCAATTTTCAATGATGCCTAACTTCAGGCCTTTACATCCTTACTAGATAATTATTTTATACAGCGTCAGGAGGAAATATTTGCCTACACTTAACGGGACACTGTAGTGCCTGTGACATTGTTGAGATGGAATAGGCTAGTTGCACCTAAACTATCCTCTCAGATTAATCGGCCATATCTAGAGGAAAAACAATGATCAATAAGTGTGGGGCTGACTAAGCTTAGTCAGTGCCTAATATTCTGCAAAATAAATAAATAAATAAATATCCTCGAACATTCCACACAGCGTCATCTAGTCCCAAGCTTAGCAATTTAATGCTTGTGTTATGGTAACCAGATGACTGATAAACTACATAGATACATTTTTTTTTCGTAAATACCTACATACACATTATACATAGAAAACACCCAGAAACTAAATAAATATAAATAATGCGTATATAGTTCATATATAATTCGTATATAAACTTTGCTTCCGTTTAAACGACCTTTATCAAGCTATGGCCAAATACCCAATTTTTTTATCACAAACTTGTCAGAATACAAAAAGGTATTACAGTAAACATTTATTAATAATAACTGGAGCTATTCGAGCGTTGATAAGTTAACTTATTAGTTCTGGTAGTACACAACACATTTTCTCGTCTTTGTTAATTCTTTTGACAGTTTGAAGGCATTTCGCCGCTAGCATAACAAAGGTTTTCTCTAAAAATATCATCGTCATATAGCATCTGTATACAATAACAGTGCATGTTAAAAAGGCCTCGTATCGATTATCTTTCTGTTAGTTCGTATGAGCAAGTGGCCAACTCTGATGACGGAGTTTTTAAGCCGCCTACAAGCCTCCGTTATAGCTTAACGACTTTTAAAGCCGGGACCGACAATTTAACGTGCCCTCTGATTTCAAAAATAAAAAACATTCTTTAAAGCCTTTTTAAATTGACAAATCACTGTGAAATTAGGGTTAGTGTGTATGTTTGCATAGTTGCAAGTAACTAAATTATTTATTACTTTTAAAATGGTTTTTTTATATTTTCAAATTATATCTGCAGAACCATCATTCGAATCTTCGACGTTCTCAGAAAAGTTACTAAATCCGGCTTATTTAGTATTTTATGTTAAAAAGTACATTTAAGTACAGTTATTTAACGGACACAAAGTTTTTAACATCGAATCTTTACTTTCCACTTCATAAACGTTTTGATCGTCGATCGTGGGCGATGAATTTGCATTTTATAATTAAAGAATCAGTTCCAACCTATAAGGAAAGCCAGACAATTATACAGTGAAACGAAAGCAGAACAACAACTACTTAGACATTATAATAGCACACGGGAAATTACTCACGTAAAATTGTGAGACGCGACCGCGAGGAGTGACCACACTCATACCCAGATGAAGATTCTCCGGAAGAATCGAAACATTGTCGGTATCTAAATCGACGATAATTTTACGTGAGTAATTTCCCGTGTGCTATTATAATGTCTAATACAACTCACGATAGTTTTGAAAGTAAAACAACTACTTACCTATAGATTTGTAACACCACGGTCTAGGTGCAACACGTGTTGGTAATTTCGACTATTTGACGTTTGAGCAAATTAGCATTTGTGATAATAGGATGCAAGGTTTACATTTTTACTCGAAGTAGGTACTTGTTTCGGCAAAATAGCAATGGAATTTTTGTAAACATGAAAAACTTTTTTCAAGTCTAAGCTCGAAACCAATGCCTAGGTATCTAAATAAATACGATAAGAGCTATGCTGTGATTTTGCTTAATTCGATTTATTTTGTGAGTTTAATAAGGGTGCCAGTGAGCGTCATTAAAATTACATAAAACAAACTGATTCGTTTGAAGTACAAAATATATGATGATGTTAATGCCTCTTTAGCCCAAGTCTCAAACTGGTTCACTGCTAATAACCTCTTACTTAATGCCAAAAAAACTAAATGTATTAAATTCACTTTGCCTAACGTGGTTCAAAAACCTACAAAAATTAAATTAAATGGGGAAGCACTTAATCTTGTTGATTCAACTGTTTTCTTAGGTCTTACAATTGACTCCAAAGTGCAGTGGGGTCCGCATATTGAAACACTTGCAGGTAGGCTTAGCTCCGCGGCTTATGCAGTGCGTACGATTAGGCAACTTACTGACGAAGGAACAGCTAAGTTAGTATATTTCAGTTATTTCCATAGTGTGATGTCGTATGGTATTTTTCTTTGGGGTAAAGCAGCAGATATTCAAAATATTTTCGTTTTACAAAAGCGAGCTGTCCGTGCCATTTACAAAATGAAACGTCGGGACTCTTTAAGAGAGCGATTTAAAGAAATAAATATTCTTACTGTTTTTTCGCAATATATTTATGTAAACTTATTGCACACTCACAAATATATAAACAACTTTAAGAAAAAAAATGATGTGCACAAAATTAACACTAGAAATAAAAATAAACTATGTGTGCCTAAATTTAGACTAGAAAAAGTAAACGGTTCTTTTATGGGAAATACTGTACGTTTTTACAATAAACTCCCAATCAACGTAACTAACCTACCGACTCGAAGGTTTAAAACGTACATAAAGAATATTCTTGTAGAGAAAGCGTATTATTCCATTGAGACTTTTATTAATGATAAAATTACGTGGCCTGATGTCGCTGTGCCCCTCGACGGTTGATGGTATACAATATCTTTACTTCCTTGATAAGTAGGTACCTACCACTTAAGTCGGCCAAGTGTAGCGTGTGATGCCAGACAACATTTTGTTGAGGTGTTATCTTGTTAACTTTACAATTACTTTTACTTTTTTTGAAATGCCTTACTTTGTTCGACTGGCTTCCCACTGAAGCTTGACTATTTAGATTATTTTAGATTGTTAAGGGATCGCTTTTAAAAAAAAGCTAGGCCCACACCACCAGGTTCTTGCCTGATTCTTTCCCTGGTGTAGGGAGTCGCGTTGGAACAGGCATTAGAATCACCTAGCATGTAAAACGATACTTAAGTGATCCTTGAGGTCCTACAAGAATAAATGATTTTTCTTTCTTTCTTTCTTTCTATTCAGACAAAATGTGTTCTGGGTTTTCCTTTATCTACTCCCTCATACATTTTCTAAGTGACTCAAAAAAACAAAGAATGCCTACCTGTTAGCCTAACACGTGCAACGTGTTGAGATGACAAACGAAATACCTAGATAATGTTAAAATGTCTTACTATGCTAGAGCAGGAGATAAAGTTTTGGAGGCGACGAGAAGGTGTGTCGTGTGGTGCGTATTAAGCCCGCTGAGAATACAATCGTTTGCCTGCCTACATTTTAACTGTTATCCGTTACATCAACATCAACTTCTGTATAAAAAAACTGTGGCACGGGACGCGACACTTTATTTACATTGCCGCGCCAACTTTTACATTTTAATGATGCTCTCAGGGTTATTCTTAACTTAGTGTTCAGGTTTACTGACAGATTTATGTCGCCCAAAGCTGTTCAATCTCTGTTTTATATTATCGACGTGTTTAGGCTTCGAATAAACAAGTTATCTACGAAAAATAGCTACATAAATAATAAAAATCAAGACAAATTCTTACAGATCTTTTTAGTTATTTTAGATCCTTTCAATAATGTTTAAGGGGCAGTCAGAGGTATGTCGAAAGTCGAAGTACTAATCCACTTAGCCAACACGGCTTTTTTTTTGCTGACTACATGTGTGACCTAGATTATATTTTCAGGTTTAAGGTATTTATTTATATGGGCCTTAGAATTTTTTTTTACCATCTGTACTAAGTCGCGAAGAGTGGAAGAAGGGAAGGGAGGCCTTTGCCCTGCAGTGGGACGATTGTGGCTGAATAAAAAAAAAAATATGTACTATTCTTAAGTTGCTTGAAATAAAATTTATTGTTATTATTATTTGCATAATCTAATTTACTTGCCTTCTAATTATACAAAAATCTCTCAAGAATTTATATGAACTCATTCACAAGGGTCTTAAGTAAAAACTGTAGTTGACTCATTGGCATTGCATTACGAGTATAAGTTCAGAGACACATAATAATAGTGCTTTTGGCTTCATTCCACATTCGCTTCGGAAATGCCGGCCAATTAGGGAATTCCATGTGCACTGATTACAGAATCAAATAGCTGGGGAAATCCTATTCATTTTTAAGCAGAACAAAAATACACCGAACTTCAATATTTCACTAGGAATAGCGGTATATTTTCATTTTTTTAGTACCACTTTTTATTTTCTTTTTGTTTCCTCTAAGGATAAATTTTCAGAGGAAACTGATTTAGTTCGAGTAGACTAAAGTGTCATTAACACGATGCAAGATTTTTGCCTGTTGCATACAATTAAATTGACTGTCATCATGGTCTTAACAACGGTTGCTTCTATAAATATTTTTCAAGCGAGCAAAGCGAGCCATGAATTTATAAAAGGGCTTATTCCAGTTTTTTCGGGGGCAAAACTGGAATAAGCCCTTTTATAAATTAATCTAATTAACAATTTAATTGTATGCATTTAAACAAACACAGTATTTTTGGGGGTAAAATACTGTGTTTGTTTAAATGTTTGTCTAAGTATAACCAAAATTGGAACTAGAATAATGAATTGCTTATCTGTTGTACAAAGGCTTACAAAGTTAGGTTCATGTTTACATAAATTAAAACTTGGGAACTGTCTGCATGAAATTAGTGTTTTCGCGTCAATGGACAGGCAGCCTTACTTTATCTTCAATCTAATGTTTGTTATCTAATTCCACAATATTTATTTAATAATAGGTTCATGTAATGTATCTGAAAAATAAACAAACTAATAAATTTATATCAAGTAATAGAAAAAATTGGGGGAGCCCAGCAGTGGGACAATGTAGGTTGAAAAAAAAAAAAAAAAAAAATGGACACTTAATTTAAACTTACCAAAAAGTCACCGTATACATACAAGAGTATCAAAACCTAAATTTACTTATATTTGAACCTTAACTGGCCATCTGTACTCAATTACGTCTTGCAGCTGTATAAATTCATAATGTTTTCCGCAGCTAAATAGAGAACATAAACTCAGTTCAAGTACCAGTGGGAACACTCTCTATATTCTCACAGATAATGTTAGTAGTTACCACTGGAGTGTACATTAATAGAACTGAAATTGATAGTATTTTTATTTATTTTTATAGTATTAATTATGTTATTGGTAAAAATAAAACACATCGGCTAAAACAGCGAGTTGTATGCAAACAAACAAAGTTTTTTTAGTTGAGTGGTCAGGCCAGCGACAACCAGATTTCAGTCTAAATAATTTAATTTAAAATAGACTCTATATCGCAAACATAAGAATTCGTTTTATTAAAAACAACACATTTTTACGACATTTGCATGTTGCGTTATGTTTATTTTATCTCTACTAGTAATTTATTTATTAAAAAAATGATTTACGATATTTTTTGATATGATATGGGATTATAGGTATGATAGATATAGATTATCTTTTTCAATAAAAAGCAATACAACAGTAAAACAAACAAATAGGAGTCAGAGATATAAAGAGTTTTACCCTGTTATTTTCAACGTACTTATTAGCTTAGAGCTTTTACTTATTAATAAAAACATAAAAGATTTTAACATTAATATGGTCACTAAAATGTTATGTTAGCTAATTACGTAATAACTTAAGACAGAAGGTCCCTAGTAGGGACTGAATAAATTAACCGACTATTTAATTATTCTCACAACTTTTTACTTTAGAAAAACTGAGTTTTGCGAGACTTGGGTTTTTTTTGTTTTAGATGGCATAATATATCATTTTACCAATCATCATCATCTGAGCTTTCTTTATCACTGCTGGTAGTTGGGTATAATTTTTATCAGCAAAATGTTATCACGAGTATCATATCTATGTCTGGATATACTCTACATCGACGGTTAGCTTTGAGGGCCAAGACGCAATTAAAAGTTACTCAGACGCGTTACAACTTTATATGACATGTTTGGGAATTATTTTGTTGCTTTTGGAACTTTATCGGTGTATCGCGGTTAGAAAATAACCAGACATTTTACTTTGAAGAAACATTGGGGTATATCTTCTATCGTGTCAATGACCTCTTATCTTCGCCCAAGATTAGGCAACTCTTACAACCCTTGCTAAGACGTTCTTGATAGTGTGACGTTTTGAGCCTAAGCTGTCACAATTTTTATGGGTGACCGAAAGTGGCATTAACGTCAGAGTGCTTCCGTGCTTCGGAGGGCAGGTTAAATTGTTGGTACCGGCTTTAAAAAGTCGCTAAGCCATAACGAATGCTGTTAGATGGCCCAAAAATGGTTACACGAGCTCTGTGCACGGTGAAGTTAAACATCGTGAGGGTACCAGTTCGTTTTTTATTAGCATCGATGGGCTTGCATTTTTCCACCTATGGAATTATAACTTTTACAAAATGTGGTAATGCACCAAATATGACATGTATGGACATACTTCTGACCGAAACCCTTAGACATCTTCACCTTAGAAAGAATTTGTTAAATATAAATTTGTCTACCGTACCATGAGAATACAGCAATTCTAACCATCTTATTCTTTTGCATTCCATCCATAGGTTGTCTGGGAGAGAACGCTTCTTAGCGATAAGACCGCCCATTGTACAATTATTCTTAAGGTTTACTAGTTTTTAAGTTTCTTTTGTAAATGTACATTAAAGTATTTTCATTCATTCATTCATTCTTACAATCGTGATCATATTCCATTATTTTTTGGTCATTTCAGTTCATTTGCTTTATTGATGTCACTAATAAAAGTTTTATTTATTAAATTGTGTCCTCGGGTCATTACCTTGATGATGTGGCCCAAATGAACCCACGTACTTAGCTCTTTGATTAAAAACAATGGTCATTTCGGATAGTTTAATTGTTGAATGCTTTTAGCTGGAACAAAACGAATAGAACGTGGAAAATACGATGGACTAATGAATACAGAATACATTTATTTGACACAAACAAATACAATGCAGGACTTTTTTAATAACTTTAATTTAATTATTTTAAGACATTTAGACTATAGCTCTAAATGATAGTCAATAATAGTCAATAATAGTCAATAATAGTCAATAATAGTCATTTATTTGGTAAACACCTTTACACGTCACATAAAAACAGTTTTCCGTGCATACCTAGGTATGCTTAAATATCTAAGTATTACAGGAACATACATTTTAGTGTCATAAGTACTTGAAAAAGAAATTAGTAGTTTATAATAATAATAATTTAGTTCTGCGTACTTAACTATAACAATAATAATATTAAATTATAAATAATATGTATTATTTGTGAATAAAGTGAATAATAATTTGACATGAAATAATAATAATTTGCGCAATTTAACTTAATGTTATATTTTATTATCTATAAATTCACTATAGGTATAGAAAGATTGCTCAACAAGCCAGCATTTCAGTTTATTTTTGAAACTGTTTAAGCTATTGGCCTCGGTGAAGATAACATTGTTTGTATGATGAAGATAACATTGTTTAGACAATCGAGGCTTGTACTGTCTCAATAACCTATCTCATCAACCTATCTTTTGTTTTACTTATAGTCGGTTCTACATACAGTAAGCAAAATCAGAGTTCTCAATAGCCTATCTATTATTGGGACTGGCCGTTTGTCAGTGATACCTACACACACCCTCACCCACACACACATACATGCACACACCCTTACACACCAACACCTACACACGCACCCTTACTCTATCATTCACCCCAAACAAACACACACAAACACGTGTGCATATTGCACGTCGTGGTATATTTGCATATATATGCAAATATACCTGCACACATACTATATTTTTGCATTTAGTCATTTCTTGTACTATAATGTTTAGTTTTACCAAAGACGATTAATATGACGTCTTTGGTTTTACCAAAATAACCACTGGTTAATGTCATTTTGTACTATTTACCTGGGCCACAGCTAACGCTATTCCAGGATATAGAGTCTCAAAAATTGTAAAGTACAATTTTTTTACTCAAAAATGTTAGTAGTGTAAAGTACCTTTTAGTATGGCCAATAAAATATTTCTATTTGAAGGCCAACAATAGCAACTTCGCCACTCTCCCTAAACTATTACAGAAGTATTAAAAAAAGGGGCTTATTCCCAGAGGTCCACGACTTCATTGTTTTCAAAAAAACTAAGTCTATACTTTAATTTCCAACGGGTCCACGACATTGTAATTTTAAAAATATTTCCATTTCCGACGGGTCCATGAAATTGTTTGGTACAGTCAGCAATAGCATATATGTTTCGATATTATGATAATTATGTAGGGCAAATATTTGTTTCATAAAAGTGAATGGTTGCATAAATCAGGACTCTTCTTTTGATCATAAAAAATATCAACCTTATGCTAAAATAACCTAAGGCATTTTTCTTTTATTTTATTATAATCTGTAGTATTTTTTTTATTAACAAGAGTGACAAAAATACCTAGGTCTTTGATAAAAATACTGGCATTTAAATGTTTAATTAAGGAACAATAGGTGGCAGATTATCAACTCTTATATCCTACTAATATTGTACATGCGAAAGTTTGTGAGTATGAATGTTTGCAACTCTTTCACGTGAAAACTACCTAGGTACTGAATGGATTTGAATGAAATTTGGTACCAGGATAGTTTATTATAAATCCTATCCCTTAATATATCCTGGATTAACACATAGGCTACTTTTGATCCCGGTATTCCCACTGGAACGGGAAGTACTTCTAAGTTCGCACCGTAACAAGCATAAAAAAAGTCATTTTTGAAGTGACTAAAATAATGATAATGGTTGTGGATTTTATTTGATAATATAAATATAAATATCTATCTCTCTCAAATCTGTAGTCGGTTTCGCCGTGATACTCGCTAGCTAGTGAAATACCTACTCGCTTGTATTCTCTAACTGACTGTACATTAGTTAAATCTCATGGACCTCTTGGGAACTAATGTAAGAATATTTCAAATTCTATAAATATTTTTCATGGACCCGGTGGGAAATGAAAGACAATAGAACCATGGACCTCTGGGAATAAGCCAAAAAAGGATAGGGTTCACAAACTGTACAATAATTATTTTTATTCCTAAGTTTAACTTAATAATAAGATAAAATAAGTGGTGGCCTTCTGAAATGTCACTCTCTCTGAAATCTGGCAAGCCTCTTACTCCATAAGTCCATGGTTCCTACGAACATTGTTGTACGTATAATTACAGCTGGTGTGTACATGTACACTAATCTTGATTCAATCTACTACACAATTTATAATAATGCGTAATCATGTCAGTTACAAGCACACTCATGTATTATAACGAGACTTACGCCCGACACTCGACTCCATATTCAACTTTGAGTTGTTATACATCCTGTTTGCTGGCGGTTAATTAAGTTGCAATAACAGAATGTAAACAAATACAGACAATATGTAAAAAAACACACTAATATTATAAAGGTGAAAGTTTGTGTGTGTAGGTATGTGAGTGTGTTTGTTACTCTTTAACGCTCAAACAGCTGGACGGCTGGAAATTTGGTATAAGTATCGCATTAGAAAATAGGTGATCCCCGTATTCCAACGGGAACGGAAAATATTTACCACGGGTAACACCGCGGGGCGCAGTTAGTGTTTTAATATAGGAGTAATGTCAGATTAGATATCTGACATTACTTCTATATTAACAGGTTAGCTGTCCCGAAGCAAGTTTCGATCTTCTTTGTACACGTCCTCGTAGTAAATAATGACAGCTAACATGAGGCACATATGCCTCATGGACGTACCAGTGCAATCACCCATGAGGCACATGTGCCTCATCGGACAGCTAACCTGTTAAATCACAGTAAGCAAAATCAAAGGTCGGTAGAATTATGAAACTTATTTGTTAAATTATATGATTTAGATCGAGTCGATAAACATGAGTAATCCCGGTTCTAGTTTCCATCGCGCGCGGTTAATTGGGCACGCAGTGATATGCGAGTCCTTTGTATTGCATTCAATAAGCTTAGCTCAAATCATCTAGGCTTATCGTTAACTAGCTTCTGTCTACATCTTCTCTCTATGTTGCAAACGGAAATGATCATGAATGATGAGAGCTTTCTTTTTGACTCTTCGCAACTTTTTGTATCTTCTGTACCTTTTTATGTCCCAAGTGTACATTATGATGTACACTTGCGATACAAAAAGATTCGTCAGTTCAATTCAAGTAAAACTAACGTTAGTTTTGTACTTGATTTTATAACCATTTTCATTTTGACTTGCTCTTAGCATAATGTACACTTGCGATACAAAAAGTTATTATTGATCATACAAAGTACCAAACTTACATTATAATAGCACACGGGAAATTACTCACGTAAAATCACGTAGACCGCGAGGAGTGACCACACTCATACCCAGATGAAGTTTCGCCGGAAGAATCGAAACATGTCGGTATCTAAATCTACGATAGTTCTACGTGAGTAGTTTCCCGTGGTGTGCTATTATAACGTCTAATAACTCACGATAGTTTTGAAGGTGAAATACCAAACTAACGTTCAATAACATCTCAGTCCCTAGAGGACTCGAGCCGATAACTGCAAATAGATGTATGCATTAGTCGATTAGTTCGATGGAAATAGACGACACACCAAAGCTACTAAACTTGAGCACTTACATTTAAGTACTGGAAGATACGAAAAATAATCAAACGTTTAAGTAAGTGATTATTATTGTGAACATAAGCTAGATTATTATTACGTGTTTGTTATTGTGGAATTTAATTAGCTATGCTAGATACTCTTTGCTAAATTTAATGCATGCACTTTTATGTCTCTCTGACGCTCACTACATGTTTAACTAACTAGAATAAGTTACCACTGTTTCTCAGCAAGTGATTATTGTAATCTTTTTGAGATATAAAGAAATCTTAAACCGTAAACCGTAAGTACTTTAAGTTAAGCTAGCTTCGAGTTTGAGTGTCTGTTTGGAAACGAAGCTAAAGTTGTAATTTCTTGGATTTCGTACATCAAGTATCTTCGGAATACTCTTCCTATTTGTTGTCCGTCCGATTTTCTCTCGCTGAATAATCAGACGCAAGTTTGGCAATCTAAAAGGAATGCTAGGATACTTAGTGATACATGCTAAGGGCTTTTCACTCCTTAAATAAGATAACTAAAGAAAGAAAAAGTCATTTATTTCAGTAGGACCTCAAGGATCACTTCGAATCGTAGGTGATTATATTATTGCCTGTTCCAACGCGACTCCTAAAAAAGTATAATTATATCCTCCCAATAATAAAGTTTTTAAGTAAATGTGACTTGATTATAAAGACTTTGATATCATAACAAATCAAATTTGCAAAAGCCTCTCTACGCGAGTTAGGTTTAGTTTGTCCGTTTTATTGAACTTATTGTTTGTTTTTAGATCTTAGATTTTTCTGGAAAAAAGGCATATCTAGAGACTCAAGATCTGGGAACACTTTCTTGAGGGATAGTAAGCGCAGTATCCAACTTGTATTACATTAGCATTCTAGAATTATTCCATTTGAATACGATAAAATCGAAGACTTACTTAGTTTAACGAGTCTCGTGAGATTTACAAGTGTTTTACCTAATTTCATTTCGATTTTAGATAAACCAATCGTTTTT
Source organism: Xanthorhoe designata (assembly GCA_963582015.1). Classification (NCBI taxonomy): domain Eukaryota; kingdom Metazoa; phylum Arthropoda; class Insecta; order Lepidoptera; family Geometridae; genus Xanthorhoe; species Xanthorhoe designata. The sequence continues at coordinate 12,223,485 of OY757037.1, forward strand.
GCTTAATAAATTTGATGATGTTAAAACTAATTGAGGGCACCAAAACACACGTCGTTTATAATATTAGTGGGATTAGTAAAACCAGTCAAACAATTCTACGAAGCTCTACGACGTAGCACTCATAGCGATCGCGTAGCACATGCCATAATTCGTTGCTCTTTGATTTCCGCTATCTGCCTGAGCGGCGTCTTGCACACAGATCAAAGACTTGCGCCGCGTGCCAAGTGTGAGTCAGATTTATCAAGGCTTTTGCTATCATTAGAAAGTTTTTGAAAATTCTATCGCAAATTTGGTAGCTGAAATAATAAGTAGCAAATGATGTTTATCGAGATCCAAAGGTCAAATAGTAAATGAATATTTTTTCATAAAAACAGGATAACCTCGTTATGCCCTCGACATGATTGACATTTTTAAAATATATTAAGAATTATTATTTATTTTATTTATAAGCCTGATGTTTCCCACTGCAGGGCAAAGGCCTCCCTTCCCTCTTTCCACTGATCTCGGTTTTGTGCATCTTGGCGCCATTCCTTGTTGTAGGAGTCAAGCTCGTCACGCCATCGTCGTCTGGGTCTTCCACGTGGCCGTCGTTGTTGAGGCAACCAATCAGTGGTTGTTTTTGCCCATTGTTGTTGGCACATGCGGCTCACGTGTCCTGCCCAGTCCCACTTGAGCTGGCCTGCTTTGTGAGCTACATCAGCTATTTGTGTTTTTGAGCGCAGTACCGTGTTCCTTACGCGGTCCGTGAGTTTGACACCCAGGATACTGCGCTCCATAGCTCGTTGGCATACCCCGAGGCGGGACTTTTGGCACCTCTCTTTGCCATTAAGAATGACACCTCATAATATATTACCATGTTTATTATAATGATATAGCAATGTATAGGCATTATTATAGACAAGCAATTACTAGACATACAAAAAGCCAAAAAATATTCTTCTTACAAATTTTAGTGTAGCTTTAAAAGTTATTCAGAATCTTTCTGGTTCTGAAAGGTTTCTTTTAAAAGGCAAGTCCATCTGCCAACATTCAATGGCTTTGATCCACACCCCGTGAAAGTAATGTTCCCATAAAAAAGCGTGCCGTTATCGCAAACAGTTAAAATTGAAACCACCCGATAAACGTACTAACTGGTTTTGCGTCGGTATTGACTTATTGGTTTTTTTATGGCAATGTGCGGAATGTGCGAACAAGATAACAGGTATACCGATACAAAATACCTATATCAAAATAATGGTCATTGCTGAGTGTACTGTATCATACCATGATCGTGTCAGACACGACATAACAGTGCCGTCTGATGAGGAACTTTTAGCATAATACGAGCGCCATCTAGTCCCGAGCTAAGAAACTTAATACTTGTGTTATGGTACAGGTCGCGCCACGTAAAAAGAGCTCTGGCTGTCAAACTGCGCAGTGGTCGATGATTGGTGGAGAGGTAACTATAATTTTATTTCTCGTTTTCTAGTTTACAGACTTTCAGATTTGATTATCCTGCGATTGATGCAAGTGATTAAATTTATTTATTTCACAAAAACTGCGCTAAAACCTTCTTTAGAATTTATTCGGCTTTATATCAACTGAACATAACGACCAATCGAAGCGCCTCATGTTTCATTTCAAACCTCACTGGCGTACGTTTCAATGTAATTTATGCGCGAGAAGTCGGCATCACGTTGCTTGTTAGCTGCAAGGATGGAAAAATAGCAATCTGATGGAAAAATAGCAATAACTTAAGGATAATCCGAGAGAAATATTTTACAAGATGCTTTTCCCAATGGTGGGGCCATATATATATATATCAGAGAAAAACATAATAAAATTCCATATTTCCCATACAAAATCTCTTGGTGTTTTAAAAGTATAAACCGATGCATTATCCTTTTTTATGGAAATTAGCTTTCTATACTTGACAAGGTACTTATGTGTACAGTCAGCGACTAAATTCGACGAACAAATTATCTGTGTAAGTGCCAAAATGCGGTGCTAAACTAATTTCCATGAACAGTATCGAAACAAAAAACGCGACGAAACAATATGCGCATGGTGTATATTTGTATATTTTTTAGTAATAAAATAGAGCTCAAAGGGAGCCTGATCAATTAACTCAATAAACACATACAATTTTTTAAAGAAATTCTAAAGAAAATATTTTTATTGAATTATACCTTTGATAGATTTTTGTTATTGATGCTTTTAAAAGCTTCAAAGGATCCCAACCAATTATATAGACATGGACAGGAGCTTATACCCAATCGAATGAAACCATAGAACCAGCGCGGCTTAGTGATCCCACAGAAATAAAACAGACTTTTATCTGCGAATTCCAATTAGATTCAATCATTTTTCTTTTCCATGTATATTCTATATAAGTTACGTTTAGAGACATTCACATAGTTAATATATATTTACAAAAAAATTATAGAGTGGCCCTGATTCTGACCAAGAAAACTTTTAAGACGCGATAAGGTTCTAAAGATTCCATTTTTTTCTATACTAACTATATTTTTTACTAGTGCCAGTGCGGGGCCCCCACGCAGACAATGCCGCACTTGCTTTCCTGCCCGATGGTCCCTGCCACCTGCACTCGGGAACAGTTTAATCAAGTTACCGATGATGCCGTTGATGTGGCCAGATACTGGTCAAAATTGGTTTGAGCGCCATTGACTCGAATGAATGAATGAATTTTGTACTATTATTAAATTGCTTTATAATCGGTCTGTTATCTTTATGGCCTATCCTCACTGGCCCGTGGATCACGTGCGAAGCCATAAACAACATGCGAAAAAGGAGTGTAGATTGCTCGCATATTCTTCACGGCTTCGCGCGTCGATCACGTTTAACACACTGATCGATGGTCCATCCTTATTTCTTCCTGTTTCTGTGTTAAAATACCACGTTTGCCAATGTTCTATAGGACTCTGGATCATTGCAATCGCCGCTCCAAACTAACATGTTTGCGTAACTAAGTGTACCAAAACGTTCCAATCGGACCCTGATAGCGCTGAGGGTTGCAAGTAGGAACCAAAATTGTTCATTCAAATAACTTAGGTTTACCTTGTTTTTCTAATGTTCAAACTTTATTTTAATAACCTATATTGTCCCACTACTGGCCAAGTAGGCTAATGAGCAATTTGATTTTAGCTTAGTTTTACAAAGTTGCTTAATACTAAGAATGCGCTCAATAGTACGTTTCTTACTGTCTTATTTGTTATGAAGATTTTCCGGATGAATCGAAACATTGTTGGTATTTAAATCGACGATATATTTTACTTAAGTTTCCTTGTATATTATTATTAAGTTTCCTTGTATATTATTATAATGTCTAGTACAACTCACGACATTTTTGAAAGTAAATTAAATTACATTCATCACAAAGATTTGAAAAAGTTGCTCTAAGTTTAAAGTTACTTGTGCTTTTCTCAGATCTCGACAGCTTTTCAGTCTTGGCTCTTTTAGCCATAAACAACGGATTCCTAAAGTCGAAACTTGACTAAACTTTTTGCTTGCAACAACGGACCGGAAAGTTGTAGAACAGAAAAGATGCATTAAAATTCACTTTAGAGTTTGCTAATGAAACGTTGCTCGGGGATTAACGGAAACAGCGAGATTAGCACTAGATTGATAATGAGCAAACCCAAACTTAGAAGTCAATAAAAACGATAAATCAATGTTCATATATACTTTGAAGCACTAAGTAAGTTAGTTCGGATAAGCAAGTGGCCAACTCTAGTGACGGAGTTTTTAGGCCGCCTAAAGGCCTCCGTCATAGCTTAACGACTTTAAAAGCCGGGACCGAAGAAGCATTTTTTAAGCACTGATTTGTATATACACATCTGAACTATAAAGGGTTTTGAGGGCACGTTAAATTGTCGGTCCCGGTTTTTAAAGTCATTAAGCCATGACGGAAGCCTTTAGGCGGCCCAAAAACTCCGTCACCAGAGTTGGCCACTTGCTCATACGAACTTACTTACTTACTATCTGAGCTTTGATATATAAATAATGGGGTACATCTATATTTACTGAAGAACTACTGCAAACACGAAGGTAATGGTTCACTAGATGCTTCCTTCTTTTTCCAGATCGAACCAGCGCGACTAACCTAGTTCTAGATTTTAGTACCGCATTCGATGATTTGATTCTCAAAGTTTTTGAAACAAAAATATTTATTTTCTTTGTTTGACGATCTCACACACCATTAAACAGTGCTAAGAGTTCAGTTTTTGTACCACGTAACACTTGGCGTCACGCCTAGACGAGCCAAAAGATCGAATTAGTTCAATTCTAGGTTGTTTTTGAAACTTCGTGTTGCGTGGAAGTGGATTTTCAAGTCTGTATCTCTGCCAGGAACAGTAATTTATTGGTGAATACACAATTAAGCAAACAATTCATAGATCTTGCAATTACTTGCGAAGTTTTACACGTTGTCATTTAACTTAACTTTACTATTCACGAGCTGACCCTGCACTTCGTACCACCATAGTTTTAAGCTATTGCATAGCTTCTATCGCGGGCCTTGGGCGTGGAGACCGAATCCAGAAATTCCGTAACGAAAATAACCTAACACCCCCCCACTCCGAAAAAAACAAATGCTATGCAATAGCTTTACCGCGGTAGTCTCCGAGTGCCACACGTCTTTTTTTTCTCTTTTCTCACCGTTTAAAACTTCCCTGAACTTCCATGAATATTTAAAGATCAAAATTAGCCAATCGGTCCAGCCATTCTCAAGTTATACGAGATGTACGAGCGTGACACGAAGAAATAGGGGTTCATTTCTAATGTTGCCTAGAAGGTTGACAGGAAGGGTTTAGACTTATAACTTACCTTTGAACGTCGAGATTATTCGTGAAGTATTTCTAAAATTATCACGAGCAACAAAGAGCGTATAGAGGAGGAATATAAAAGAATATGAAAATGGGCTGAAATGATGATGATGCTGTAATTATAATATAAATAAAAATCAAATTAGAGAAAAATTTAAGGCTTAAGTATTAATTTTTCCTCTGAAAAACTCATTGTGAAAAACATTTTTTAAGTTTAAGGTAGGGCCTAAAATCTAAACTTGTATACAATCTTTTTCTTTAGAACTCTCAGAGTACTAAGATTTACACATAGACTCGTTTAAGACGGCCATTTGTTAAATAAATAGTGAGCGTTGCATAGTATGTGAGCACAGCGCAGTGAAAGTAGAACAACTTTATATTTTCTAGAGTTACCAAAAAGTTGTTTGGTATTATTAAATAATACCAAACAATAATAAAATGCAATAAATAAATATACTTGGACATTTTACACATCGTTGTCTAGTCCCAAGCTTAGCAACTTAATGCTTTTGTGTTATGGTAACCGGATGACAATACTACTTTTTTTTTTTTTTTAATTACATACAAATTATAGATAGAAAAATACCCAGACCCGGAACAAATATCTGCAGATCATTCAAACATTTGTCCCGCGGCGGGAATTGAATCCGCAACCTCTGCGTCTCAGGCAGACCTTCACCCTCTGCGCCACAGAAGTGTGAAACGGCGGGTGTTGATTTGGTCAACGTACTCTTTGTTTTTTTGGTTTGGTCATTGACACATTGACGATTTGCACATTTATAGCTATCTTGAGATATGTAATTAGCTTACCGCCCGAATGTTAATTTACTGAGACGCTTAGTAGCTCCTAATATCTTTAATATACTCTTACATAAGCATTTAGAGCAGGACAGCAAACTTAATGACCGGATGAAAGAGAAAGTCAAGGGTTCCCTTTTCCGGAGCAGCCACGAACTTTCAACTTCATTACAGACGATAGGGCTGCATCCTGCAATCATCTTTGTTATCAACTCATATAACTTCGGTCACATGTTTAAGTGTTAGACTTAGAGGAATGTATCGAGGAAACTAGACTTCTATTCAAGATAATACAGCGTCAGGAGTAACCCTATGTAACTAGAAGCTGTCTGGCGATGTAGTAGACTATATCACCGTCTAAAGTCCCCCTTAATCTTCACATGCAACTGACCTGGTAGTAGTTGACTATGCCACTTTCTTCATAAATATTATATACTTTTTAGTACAGTGGGTATTGTGGAAGTAAGACTAAGGCTCCGCGCAGACAGAGAGCGTTCTGCGTTCCGCGTTTTGCGTTCTGCGTTCTGCGTTCGTCCATTCTGCGTTGCCGCGGTCTGACTGCGTTCTGTGTGCGCGGGCGCTATAGATCCTTCGCATTACAAAGAACGCGGAACGCAGAACGCTCTCTGTCTGCGCGGAGCCATAGTGGTTAAAAGTATTTACTTAGAAAAAAATATCTCTACGCGTTTCCGATCTTCCATGTTCGGTAAGTGAACTCTCATCGAACCAGCTTAATTTATGTTTAAGCTTAAACACCTACCTACATATAAACCATTTGTAATCCGTGGAGTGGGGGCACTGGTGACCCGTAACACAGGTGTCAAACCTATCATGGGCACCAGTCTCTTACAAAGCAGGGACGTTTGGTACTATTCTTTGTTACTATTTCTGTAAATATGTAACCTTTGTGAGAGAAAATAAATACATTTATTATTATTTATTATTATCTCTTTTCCTCAACAACACCAGACTGTTTTACCTGTTTTACTTTCTGTTGTCTTTCTGTTACCACTGTGTCTCCTCCACAGAATCCCCCAGTGTCGTAAATATAACATTCCGTACGTATAGAGGTGAGAAAGAAAAATAGGTATCCACGGGACCCTCACGAGTGCCATTAATGAATTGGGATGGCTAATAAATATTGTACGCAAAAACATCGTTAGCAGGAATTGAATGGAATAGTTATCTTGTTAGTTTGTTGACTTTGCACGTTTATACTCTGTGCTGATTTTGTATTAGTGTAAAAGCTTTTAATTGTTTTTTATTAGTGCAGTTTTGGTATTGGGTTAGTGCCTAGCTAGACATTCGATCCGAAGGTCGTGGATTTTAATCCGAATGTACTTACCTACATCAATGGAGTTTTCTTTTCGTATTATAACACGAATTCCCAGGGGGAATACACGCAGTGCTGGCAGACCCCTGCTAGATGGGTGGATGATATTGTTAGGGTCGCCAACAAGACCTGGATGCGATCGACTCAACACCGAAACAAGTGGCAGTCATTGGAGGAGGCCTACACCCAGCAGTGGGTTGACACAGGCTGAAAATGATGATGATTATAACACGAGCTCTAAACGGTGAAGAAATACATCGTAAGGTTAGATTTCTAAACGCGACGATGAGTTTGCGACCTTTCACGTATGGAATTACAGCTTCTGTGAAATGTGAGCATGTACCAAATATGTGTTAGGACAAATCTCTGACTTCCCCGATCGACTTCTTTATGAGATTTAGAATAAGATAACTATAGATGTCAAATCTGTACCATATATTCAAAACATGATTGACAAGTCGCCAACCAATCGTCAAAAGTATCACAAAAACAATAGTCGTTATAGAAAATGATAATATTATGGCTTGTGAGGGACAGCCGAAAAACTCATATGCTCCCTTATCGTCCTTTGTTTTTCCATATTTGCCGAGTCCCCAAAGTTTCACCCTGATTCGATTATTCCAGAGATACTCGATATTGTCCTGCCGGTATTTGTTTTTTGTCTGCAGTATTTTATTCTTTATACTATATTCTATTTTGGAGGGTTTCGGGCCCAATGCCCTCGTGTTGTTTGGACAGCTGCTGTGTATACATACTTTTTAGAAAGTCTTGTATTAAATCAAAAAGGGTAGTAATAAATAAATATCCTTTGGACATGCTCACACAGCGCCATCTAGTCCCAGATAAACAACTTATAGCTTGTGTTTGTTAACCAGATAACTGATACATTACTTTAGATATATTTTTTTGTAAATACATATAATAATCATAGATATAAAAACACCCAGACCTTGAACAAATGTCTGCAGAACACACTAACATTTACGGCCGGGATCGAACCCGCAACTTTTTTACTGTTAGATCCCAGCTCAGAAAAGGAAACGAATTTAAATTATTCATTTCGTATGCTTAAAAGCTTTTTAAAAATGTTAGTACGGACGCAAATGAATGACGGCGTAGACAGTGTCTAGAATGTGTACCATGCCTAAAAATACAGTCGATCAGATACAGTCCACTGACAGCAGGCGGCATTTTGCTAATTTTGATCCATTTTACGTAGCTAATT